>CM057347.1:188016749-189252891 GCA_030015575.1 Agapanthus africanus | reverse complement strand
ACCGTCTAAGAATATGTCTGGATCGCTGACGGGACCGGGGTTCCTGGGCCAAAGCCACAGCTCCATTGTCATCACAATACACAGGTACTGGATGCCCAATGGTAGGAACCAAGTCCATCATATGAACTTTTTCATCCAGACAGCCTCTTTGACAGCATTGTTGGTAGCGATGTAATTAACCTCTATCAACGATTCTGCTACGGTATATAGCTTGGAACCCTTCCAACATACCGTCCCTCCACTGAAGGTGAAGACAAAACCCGAGACTGACTTTCAGTCGTCCTTATCACTATGGAAGCTCGAATCGGTAAAGAACTCCATCTGGAGTGTAAGTCGATGTTCAACACCCCAATACTTGTGGGGAGGCGGAAATATGAATAACAATCAAGTTCTATGATCAAACATCGATTAACCGTATGAATCGTTTGCTAAACAAGTTTTAACAAAAGCTATAGAGTTTTAAACTACTATGCCAAGAGATTATACCAAACGGTTCTAGTCCTTCGTCTTGATGTTGTCTACGGCCTCTTTGGATCTCCACGTCCTCTTCGGCTTTCTCCCGTGATAGACGATCCACCCGAGAACCCTAATCCAAGCTATAACCTCTAAACTTGAGGTTACTTAGTTTCTCTAGTTGCTAAATAGAGTAGCTAAGGTGATGTAGAGATAGGTTATGGAGTAATTAATCTTTCCTAATCCTTGTTCTCAACTCATGAGGGGTAGGATTAGGCATGGTGAAGGAGAGAGAACTTGAAGAGAGAGTGTGAGAAGATGATAATGATATTATTATAATGAAAAAAGCTTCTCACTTGATATATATGAAACATAATGAATTAAAAGAAATGAATAATAAGAGATTATTCATCATGTTTCATTAATGCAAGTGGGTGATTCATTAAATGAGTCATTAAGCATTTAATAATGCATTAATGATATGATGAATCATTCACAATGAGTCACTAATTCATTAAATGAAAATGCCACCTCTCCCTTCATGTCACATCCTTCTAGAAGCTTCTCGGAAAATTACGAGAACGCCCCTCTCATCCGTGAAAATACGGAAAAACTTTAGACTGTATAAATCCAATAACCTGATACTAGAATCTAGCTTAAACCAAAGCCGGCTAGTAAAAACTGTCCGAATGTCGTACGTGCGTTCAAACACGTATGCGTCCGAACCTTTGTCGTAAAACCATACGACCTCTATATCTTTTCACCTGGGTTTGGGAAATCTCTGTGTGGGACTCTAAAGACTCGACTACTACGCTGGCAGTGGGTTTAACCACAGACCACAAGCGGCACTAGCTGTACGTAACGGTCCCCAGGTAGTTGTCGATAAGAAAGCTGATGAGGTAACCCATCTGAAATCCTACTGAGCCTGTCTGTGACTATATCCGCGCAGTCCGGTCTGTTCGTCTAAGAGTATCGCATGTATGGTCTAGGGAGGTGGTGGACGTCAGACCCCTAATAACCGTACAAGTCGTGTCGGTATGGTTCAAGACCACCCGAGAATCTACTGATCATTTCATCAGTAATTCTCAATCATCCCTGGCCAGGGACTTATGGTAATGACCAACCGACCACAGTGCGATATCAACTCCCTATACCGGGAGAGACGAATCCCTAACAGTCGCTCACTGCCTCCACGTGGCTCGGGACTGTGCCCAACTGAAACCTGTTTGCACGACTCCTTTGAGCCGTGGTAGGGTAACAATCAAAGCACAGTGGGAACTCACACGAGACAAATGATGACCTTAAGTCAACGGACTATCTGCACACATGTCACCTGAGAACTGCTATCTAACGTTAGGTATAATACCATCCAGTCAGTTCTCGGCGAGTCCTGTCCAGTGTACTCACACCCAGTGAGCATCTGTATACAATCTTAGGTGAACACCACCAATGGTTGCGGGACCAATCCATTGCCCCTCGTCAGGGTCTAGATATGTATACACTAGTCTTCTCCGGAGTATTGATGCCCAATCTCGATACTCCTGCGACCAGGGACATCTAAGGGTGTGCCTATTGACTATCCAGCTCCCACTAGTATGACTGCCATCACAACGCCGGTAGTCAGACAAACACCCTATGGGCTTTATCAACATATATATATAAATACCAAGTAAAATATATCATACGTTAAGACAAAGTCAAACCAAATAGCGTACTATCATATCAAGCAAGACTGTCATGTACATACATATCCCAAGCATCCTATACAATGTAGGCCTCTAGGGCATATATATCCAACAATCTCCCACTTGCACTAAGGCCTATAATTGGCGCAATGAGTACCCACTGTCTCTACCAGATCCAGTTGCTTGCGTACCGCATGCCCAACATCTCAAAAAGCCTCTCGAACTGTACTTGAGGAATGGCCTTGGTGAATGGATCTGCCGTGTTGTCTTTTGTGTCTACTCTCCGTATCTCGATCTCCCGACGATCCACGATCTCCCTGATCAGGTGAAACCGCCTTAAGATATGCCTGGATTTCTGATGGGACCTTGGTTCCTTCGCTAAAGCTACAGCGCCATTGTTATCGCAATACAAAGGTATTGGATTGGCAATGGACGGAACCACCTGAAGTTCAATAATGAACTTCCTTATCCAGACAGCCTCTTTTGCGGCTTCACTAGCAGCTTTATACTCAGCCTCCATAGTTGAGTCTGCGACGGTATCTTGTTTGGAACTCTTCCAACATACCGCTCCTCCATTGAGGGTAAACACAAAACCCGAAATAGATTTAGAATCATCCTTGTCACTTTGGAAGCCGGAGTCGGTAAAAGCCTCTACCTGGAGGTTCCCATTACCGTAAATCAAGAACATCTCCTTAGTCCTTCTCAGGTACTTGAGAAGGTTCTTCACCGCTATCTAATGTTTCTCACCTGGGTCCGATTGATACCTGCTTACCACACTAAGTGCGTAAGCTACATCTGGTCTGGTACATAACATCGCATACATTATTGATCCTACCGCCGAAGCGTAGGGTATAATGCCCATGCGAGCCCTCTCTTCATCAGTCTTTGGAGACATCTCTTTGGAGAGGGTGATTCCGTGACAAGCGGGCATATTGCCGCGCTTGGAATCTTCCATACTAAATCTCTTTAGTATAGTGTCTATATACCTGGACTATGAAAGTCCCAATATTCTATTAGATCTATCTCGATAGATCTTAATGCCCAGAATGTATGATGCATCTCCCAAGTCTTTCATAGAGAATTTCTGTGACAAGAAGAGCTTTACTGATTGTAGTATAGGGATATCATTCCCTATCAGTAGTATGTCGTCGACGTATAAAACGAGGAAGACTACTGCTCTTTCTACAATCTTCCTATAAACACATGGTTCATCTACATTTTTGATAAAGTCAAATTCCTTGACTGTTTCATCAAAGCAGATGTTCCAACTCAGCGATGCTTGCTTTAACCCATAAATGGATTTAAGCAATTTGCACACTTTTCCGCTGCTCCCACTGTCTAAGAAACCTTCTGGTTGATCCATGTAAACACTCTCTTCTAGATGTCCATTTAGAAAAGCTGTTTTTACATCCATTTGCCAGATTTCATAGTCATGGAAGGCAGCAATGGCAAGCATGATCCGAATGGATTTAAGCATAGCTACTGGTGAAAAAGTTTCATCATAGTCCAATCCTGGTCTTTGACGAAAACCTTTTGCTACTAGTCTTGCTTTGTAGGTTTCCACTTGTCCAAATGTACCAATCTTCTTTTTGAAGATCCATTTGCACCCAACTGGTTTTACCCCAGGAGGAGCAACTTCTAAAGTCCATACTTTATTGGTATACATGGATTCCATTTCGGATCTCATTGCATCCAGCCACTTTACTGAGTCGCTACTTGTGATAGCTTGCTGGAAACTAGTAGGCTCATCATCATCGATGATGCAATCCTCTCGATCCCCATCAAGAAGAAAACCATAGTATCTTTCAGGAGGATGAGAAAGCCTACTAGATCTGCGGAGTGGCGTTGGTTCGTCATGTTCTATTGAAATCTGAGATTCTTCTAAGTCCTCGGTTGCAGTTTGAGGTTCTGTAATTTCTTCCAGTTCTACCGCGCTCCCACTAATTTCTTTTGCAAGAAATTCGCTTTCTAAGAAGACAATGTGACGAGCGACAAACACCTTTTGTTCTTCAGTGTGGTAGACCATGTACCCCCTTGAATGCTTGGGGTATCCTACAAACTTGCATAAAACCGATCGTGCTTCGAGCTTGTCCGGATTATGCTTTTTAACATATACCGGACACCCCCATATCTTGATATACTTGAGATATGGTCTCTTCCCACACCACATTTCATATGGAGTGGTTGGTACAGACTTAGTTGGAACTCTATTTAATAGATATGCGGCTGATTCTAGAGCAAATCCCCAGAAGGAAAGTGGCAACTCAGCACTACTCATCATTGATCGCACCATATCTAATAGCGTGCGATTCCTTCTTTCTGATACACCATTATGCTGAGGTGTATAAGGTGGAGTAAGCTGTGAGAGTATTCCATTTGCTTTCAAGTATTCAAGGAAACTGGTACTTAAGTATTCTCCACCTCGATCAGATCGAAGTGTCTTGATGCTTTTACCAGTTTGTTTCTCTACTTCATTTTTATACTCCTTAAACTTCTCAAAAGCCTCGGATTTATGTTTTATTAAGAACACATGTCCATACCTAGAGAAGTCATCAGTAAAAGTGATGAAGTGGGAGTGACCACTTCGTGCATGTATAGACATCGGACCACATACATCACTGTGTACTAGTCCCAAGAGTTCGGTGGCTCTTTCTCCGTGTCCGGTGAACGGAGATTTGGTCATTTTTCCTTTGATACATGATTGACAAGTTGCATATGATGAATATTCAAACGAATCTAGATATCCATCTTTATGTAACTTAGTCAACCTTGTTTCATTTATATGACCAAGTCTACAATGCCATAGGAAGGCTTGATTCGAATCTGGAGCCTTTCTTTTACGCGTGTTTTGAATATTGAAAATTTGTGGTTGATTAAGTATGTATATGCCGTTTTCCAGTGTGCCAAACCCAATCAGTTCTTGATTTAGGAGAATGTTCATGAAATTTCTTTCAAGCATAAAATTATATCCTTTATTAGACAATAAAGACACTGATATAATATTACACAACATACTGGGAATACAAAAACAGTTATACAATACCAAAATGTTTCCACTATTCAACCCTAGGTGATATTCCCCTATTGCAACTGCATCAACATGCATTCCATTGCCCATCCGGAGAGTCATATCACCTGCCCCCAGTACTCTACTATTTTTCAGATCCTGCAAAGAATTACAGATGTGAGAACCAGAACCGGTATCAAGTACCCATGAAGTAGAGTTTACTGAAAGACAATTTTCGATTACGAACACACCTGAAGTAGAAGCAACTGCTTGCTTCATGTCCTTGGCTTTGAAGGCCTGACAATCCTTCTTCAAGTGCCCCTGCTTGTGACAATAGAAGCATTCGTTCTTTTCTGCCTTCACCCTTCCTGCTTTGTTCGTTCCCTGCACCTTCTTGACCCCACCCTTCGGTTTGCTGGCTTTCATCTTCTTCTTCCCTTTTGCTTTCGCTTTAGATTTAGGAGAAGATGATTGGCCAACATACAGAACGGGGGTCTTCTCCTTTTTCAAGGAGGTGTCTGCTACCCTCAACATATTGAGGAGCTTTGGAAGATCCGCTTCCATTTCGTGCATGTTGAAGTTCAGCACGAACTGAGAGAAGGTGTGGGGAAGGGACTGCAAAATCAAGTCGATATACAAATCATTCTCTAGCACGCATCCCAGGTTTGCGAGTTCCTCAATGAGGGTGATCATTTTGAGGACGTGCTCTCCAACAGGCGATCCTGGAGCTAACCTCATCTGGAAGAGTTTCCTTGAGGTTTCGTACCTCGCGATACGGGAGTGTTCACCATACAATTCCTTGCAATGGAGGAATATGGATACAATATCCATACTCTCGTGCTGTTTCTGGAGTTCATTATTCATGGACGCCAGCACGATACACTTAGCTCGCTCACAGTCTAGATCCCAGGTTTTACGAACTTCCCTGTCCGCAACTGAGGAATCTGGTCCTGGGATAAGGGGAGGAACAGCGGTTGTAACATATGCAACTTTGTCATAAGTCAGCGCAATATTGACGTTTCTTAGCCAGTCTTTATAGTTCTGCCCGGTTAGTATATACTTTTCAAGTAATAGTTTTAGTCCAGTCATGGTAGCTGCCAGAGAGAGAGAAAAGAAAACACTTAGCATATGCTCTTGCAAGTTTAGATTGGTTTATTAATTTATCTAAACAGGATGGCTCCCACTGTTTCCTCAAATCCTTCTTCAAAACCTAAAAGAAGAACTAGTCAGGATTTAATCACACGTCACAATACTTGCTTAACCTTTCAGCCAGGCTGGTGTTGGTACTTCGAGGGAGGTTTTGCAACGCTTTCGCGAAGTTCCTTAATTAAAGAACCTCTTTTCCCTGGAGGCGTAGCCCCTCTAACACCTTTCTAGGCACCTACTTGGTTTATAGCATTGATTGTTAAGTGAGAGAAATTCCCGAGAGTAATCCTACTCATCAGTGGGATCGGGATCCAACTATCATTGTATGATGCCCTAGATGGAAGCCACTCTAGTCACCACACTCCAGAAGATAAGCTAAATCTGCAAGTTTCCTTTATGTTTGAAACTCCCGATGTGATTTTTACCCCAAGCTCTTATAGACCTTGACGTAGGCCAACAAGTCATAAGACGCAAGTCAAGTTCTACCCGTCGTTGTCCTGATCAATTTAAATACATCGTACAAGCCCTTGACGTAGGCCAACAAGGTGTACGTCTGTATTAAACTAATGCATCTATCTATGCAACAAATAGGCACACACACTGCTACCATTCACTATTCCTTGACGTAGGCCAACAAGCATACCATGAATACGATGTGCTGCCTATCTGAAACGACGGAGGGTTACAGCTGGTTTTTGGCAAAAAACCGTTAACGTAGTGAACTTGATTTGATCGAAGGAACTATGATAGCTTTTATTTAAAGGAGTGGTTTAAGCTCCGCATTTAAAATTTTGTTTTTTTTTTCAAGAAAACCGAGTGGTTTTTTAGAAATTGTTCCAACGATTCAGTTTAGGTTTTATTTTCTTTGCATTAATAATAATGCGTCCCATCTTTAACCTATCATTACAGATAACAACGAAAATACAACGTCCTCTTATGCCATCCGCATTCGCCACGGGGTCCCGTCATCACCCGTTAGGTTACTTAACTAACGACAGAGCGGGGGCTGGGCTAGCGCGGGTGTAAAACATAAGCGACGTCTAAATAGCTATCATATATAGATATTGTACATTCGTCAGACGCAATAATAGGCATTCCAGATCACAGATAAACAATATTGGATTTGCTAGCAATTCGCATTTCATTTGAGCCTGCAATGAAAGACGGATTACACAGTTGTGATGAATAGCGATTACCCTACCCACGACCCCTACGGGTGCGGCAAACTACCCGCCCGGCAGTTTGTGCACCCCACCTTGGGTCTGTCCTAAGAGCAAAAACAGTAAAAAGAAATAATACAACGGTGGCTACAACCGCAACCTGGATGTGCCCCGCAAAATAATATTACAACTTGTTACAATTACATCAAATGAATTAATACAATAACCTATCACAAAACCCGGCTAATCACCACAACAGTCCAATACAGTTTATATACACAAACAGTTAAAATCCATTACAGAAATGTGCAACCCCCTGCCAACCGACATACTAGCAGTTAGGGGAGGTTTACGAACACATTATACAATCACAGATATAATCCAATATGCAAATACTGTACAATTTCGATCGATTAAACATCTTTAATATTGCTCCAAAAACTGCTCTGCAAATCTGAAACCTGAGCAAATATTAAATATTCCAGAAAATCCCAAATATTACAGAGAACCCACCCAAGAAATTTGGGTTCATGACTCACCAACTCGGCGGCGGAACCGCGGCGGATCGTGTGGGATCCGCCGCTGATCCGCGGCCGTTTGGTCGAATCATGACCCCAATTTTCTTGGGTGTTCTTTGATTAATCCAAAAATTTGTATTAGCCGCAATCAAGAACGGCGTCGCATGAAGCTAGCCGGTGAGTACGGGTCGGTCCACAGGGATGTTGTGAATCTCCAATTCGTTCTTACGAGTTAATTCCGAAGGGTGTTCGGAGTTGTTATTAAATCTAAAAACCTAATTAACCTAGGGCAATTATCTAGATCTATTCTTGCTAGGGCTAGGTTTAGGGATGGTTTGGAAATGTAATTAAATCTCACCGCTTTCAATACCCGAATGAAGATCTATGAGAAGTTATGGTAATTATCAATAAAGTGGATTAGATCCGTTCGGGAAGGTGTTCCTTCGTCTAGGTTCTTGTCCTTCCTTTAGAGATCCTTACCCTAACCTCCATGGAAAACACGCGCAACCGGTCCTTTACACTACGGTGTCATCGTTACCTCGAGGGGTAGGATGCCGTAGGGCGCGGTATGTGCGTGTATGCATGGATTCCTATTGTAAATATTTGGTGGGTAAGAAAGGGATGAGAGATCTCATCTCTCAAAATCCTTCCTCAAAGCTAAATCCTAAACAAGTTCCTAGGGCAAGGAATTGAAATCTATACTAGGGCAAGAAATTAAATTACTTACAGATGCATCCCTCCAATCGTCCATGCAGGGTTGTCAGATCTAAATTTCAGAATGGAGAAGAAACACCGATGCTCTCCAAAGAGGATTTCTGAAATTTTATTAAAAGGAGGCATAAGAAAATACAAGGTCTTGGGTTCTATTTATAGGACATAGAAACCCTAGGTTTACAATTGCACCGCATGTCTACAATTACAAATATACCCCCAGAAAATCTTTCCATAGCCTTCAGAACATTTAGGTAAATTTTTCTTTCCATGAAGACTTTAAAGGGCCGCGGAACCGCAGCATTGGTGCGCTTGGGCCGCGGTTCCGCGGCCCAATGATGAGATCATTTAATTGTTTTTCCTGGGCTTCTTTAGGTTACTCTGGGCTTCTTTATTCTTTATTCCATTTATCAGTTGGGCTTCTGTATTAATTCCAGATCTTCAGTGAACACTTTGCAATGGATCTTTTAACCGTCTTTCTTGCAAATTTGGATCTTTTGTTGCCTTGTCGATGGTGAACCGTTCTTCTGCTGGGCTTACTAAGATCCTCCTAATTGTTGGTCAAAAGTCCTTCTTTTGTGTCGTCTTTTGTGTTTTTCACTGTTTTTGCTCTAACAACCTGTAACCTGTAACATGTAGCAGACATGGGTCAAAAGCACCTGTTTTTATTCTTAAATGCATAAGAATGGGGAATACAAAATGCAATATTATGTTATGAACAAATACCCCCAAACTTATCTTTTGCTCGCCCTCGAGCAAACTTATTATTTTATTTATTTTTGATAAAAATCTAACCTAGCCACACTTTCGCAGGGAAACGCGATTGCACTGAGCTCGTGCAACAAGCCGTTAAACCTCTAGGTGTCCCTAGTAGGAGGAGTGTTGTCTCCTGAGGGTTTTCAGCGGATACTACCCACAAAATCCTATCAATTTGGTTTTTCGACTTTTGTTTTCTAATTAGGTTTTCTAACAAGGAATTCTATTATCGTCGACCCACAAATTATCCACCCATATTCTTCACACTTCCTCATCATTTAACTTAAGATCATATATGTTCTATAGAATTACTCAGCTTTCGGCATTTCTTAAGTTTTCCTTCTAGGGTTCCATTTCCACTTAGGAATTTCTATCAACTCTATTAAAAATACAAGTTCTATTCTTCATTCCTTTCTCTTATCTAAACTCTAATCACATATCCCCACGTGTGTGTAAATATCACCCCTACACTTGGAAATTCAAATCAAGCAATCATACTCTCGTCCATTGTCCAAAGTACTTATTAATTGGTGATCTTTCGCTTTCACATCCTTCATGCGACTGTTAATACTTCTTGAGGTACCAACAACCGATTACAAGATGCGTTAGCACTTTAAAGCGTAATTCCTAGTCTTGCAACCCCCAAGGCTTTTAGCAGTGACTCCCAAACCAGTTGGTCTAAGGCACTAGGTGATGAAGCACCCTCGCTAAATATTTTTCTATTTTTACAGCCTTAAGTAATCACAAAAACCAGTGTCCATTTTTTTCCTTTATTCACTTTTTTTTTCTTTTTATTTTCATTGTGCTAAGGACTTTAGACAAGAGTATTTCAAGGTCTCTTCTACTATTCCAAGTTTCAAGGTGCGTGATTGTGCAAATTGTAGGGCATACATTTTCAAAATCTAGACTTAAGCTAAGAACTATTTTTCAAACTTATACTCTAATAGGAACTTCAATACTCTTCCCTCGTTTTGATTTAGCCCAAGAACTGAACTCAAAATTTGCCTATTTCTAAATAAACTACAAAAACATATACTTTCTACCGCAAAACTTTAAGGAATGTTATCTTTAGGGTTTTTAATTCACTAAGTCTAAGATCTAGTTGTTCCTAGCCAGTTAACCTATTTGTCAAACTCGAGTCAAATAAACTAAAATTGAATACAATAATTTTTATAATTTTTTGAAATTTTTCAATTTTTATGGGTTTTTCAAATAAGTATGCAAATGCAAAAATATGTACAAATGAATGCTAAGGAAAAAGACGTACCGAGCATACCCCCAAACTTGAACTTGACAGTGTCCTCACTGTCATACTAAACCAAGATGGTCAAAATGTCGGCACCCCCTGTTTATTTATTTACAATTTTTTATATATTTTTTAATGTTTTGAAATTTTTTTATTTATTTTTTTTATAGAAAAAGAAAACAAAAATATATATACATATATACAAAAAGGTTCCCCCCAAACTTAAGCTTGGCCTTACACAAGCCAAAGGTTAGCACCAACCATTCAAAAATCTTATCGTGGAAATGGTATAGTTGGTGCAAGAAAATGAGAAGCACACGAGACCGTGTGGAAAGAAGAATGGTAGAATATGGTCTCGGTGGGGGAGAAGAATGGCGAAAAGAAGAAGGAAGTGGAGTACGATCTTGAGGGTGTAAATTGAGTGAATAAATTAGCGCAATATATGATGACCGATATGTTATAAGCGATTGCGCTAACCTATCTACTCGTCGAGAAATGGGATCAAATCCCTCAAGATTCGCAAGAAAACATGGGTACGCCGAACTTGGTATAGGAGATGAAAGCGTAACGGTCACTTGCACGGTCGGAACAATAGGAAGGATGGAAGGAAGTGAGTGAGGAAGGGTATCAGTTAAGGATTTAGGAGGGTGTATTGGAAAATTCGACACATCAAACGAAAATGGTTCAACCTCAATATTATCCTCAGTACTATCCTCATAATTCTCCTCAATATTTTCCTCAAAAATTTGCTCATCCATGCCAATATCATCAAAATCAAGACGCATATGAGGTTCGGGAGAAATATTTAATAACTCAGGATGATGATTTGAACATAAAATTTCAAGCAAATCGACAGGTTCATCATCCGAAATATTCCCGGCGTCTATATCCTCAATCAAGTGAAAATCAATTTCTTTAGACACCTCATCAAAAGCATGGATATCTATCGATTTAGGTTCTAGAGTGGAGGTATAAAGATCGAAAGGATTAAGTGCGGTTTCACTCGAAAGGGGTTCTTCACAATTTGGCAAATCAAAAACTACAAAATCACACAACTCATTTTTATTTTCAACAGGTGAACTATTTAGGGCAATCGATGGAAAACAGGAGTTGTGGGCTTCAATTGGGTAAGGGTAGGTTTGATTTGAAAATCCTCTCTCATTCTAATCTTGTCCAACTGCCGCCTCATACAATGAAAAATTTGGAGCTAGCGGGACACTAGCTACCGGTTCACTAAGTTGCATAAGGGCGGCCACGGATGCTTCCACATTCCTAACCATTTTGTTTGTTGCTGCGATATACTCCTCCAACGCCTCTTCCAAACTAGACTTTGGTGGTAAGGGGGTTTCGGTAAAAGATTCGAAATCGTGTGGATATGCAAAACTCCCTATTGGCTGTGTAGAATCAATGTCTAGTGAAGGTGGTAACGTCGGGTAGGACTGGTAGGAAGTCGGTGGTAGGACAGGGGTAGGGTCTACATGTGGATAAAAATGTGAATAATCTTGTGGATCCCTAAAACTAGATGTGTGGAGAGGGGTGAAAGATCGGCTGCGAGATTGAGCAATGTGCTCAGCAATGGACATCGGCCTAGGAGTGTCAGAAGGACTCGAAAGAGTGGTATCAACATATGGAAGTGGTGAAGGTTGACTTGGTTGACACAAAGTGGATTGAAAAGTCAAACTGTTTCTCCTAGACTCCTCTATGTGATCTTTCAAAGATTTTTTAGGCATGGAAGGATCGTCTTTAAATTGACCGAACACATTGACATATGACGCAAAATTAGGTTCGGGATACCAAAGTTCGGCTAATGATTTATTGTGTGGGGTACCCATGTTAGAAGAAGAAAGGTGACAAGAAGGAAGGTTGGGTGGTGCAAGGATTTATTTGGGGCTAAAAAATTTTGCAAGTTCTATAAAATATTTGTCCTTTTTATTTTCATTTTTCATTGATTTTTTTTTTCTTTCTCTTTATTTGGAAAAATTTTGTTGCAAAAAGATTTTAGGGAAAAGATATGCAACAACAAAATATTTTATAGAAAAGATATGCAGCAGAAAATATTACTTGCAATTGGTTATTATTTGAAACATATCACAAGAATCTTTATTTGGAAAAAATTGTTGCAAAAAGATATTTGAGAAAAGATATGCAACAAAAAAGATTACTTGCAATCAATTTTAATTTTGAGCGGGGCCCAAAAATCCTGCACAAGACTCGTTATATGGAAGAGAATATATTTTTAAAGCACACAAAATCTTGCAGGCATTATTCAGAAAATATATTAAAATTTGTAGAGGAGAAATAACAGAGAGCTTACAATGCAAATTTCGTAGGATGATCTCACCAAAAGAGCGCGGTTCCGCGGTATAAACGCGTTATTGCCGCGTTTTCGCGGCAGTCTAATCAGCACGAATCCCCAAAAAAAATTTGACGCTCTGATTCCACTAGAAGGCCGCGGTTCCGTGGCCTAAGGTGGGTTTTGGCCGCGGAATCGCGGCGGGTTGGGGGAATTGGGTCTCCAAAAAAATTTTCACTGTTCTGTTATTTGATTCCCCTTCTGTTTCGATCTTCTGATTTCTGTTTCGCCTTCTGGAAATTTCCAGATCGTCTTTGTAAATCCTGCAAAATTAAAACAACAAAGTATCCCTTCCAAAAATAACAAAATATATATATTTTTATATTTTTTCAGATTTTTATGAATTTTTTAATTTTATGATTAACCCGAAATTGCGAAAAGAAAATTCTACGCCATCCCCGGCAACGGCGCCATTTGATTAATCCAAAAATTTGTATTAGCCGCAATCAAGAACGGCGTCGCATAAAGCTAGCCGGTGAGTACGGGTCGGTCCACAGGGATGTTGTGAATCTCCAATTCGTTCTTACGAGTTAATTCCGAAGGGTGTTCGGAGTTGTTATTAAATCTAAAAACCTAATTAACCTAGGGCAATTATCTAGATCTATTCTTGCTAGGGCTAGGTTTAGGGATGGTTTGGAAATGTAATTAAATCTCACCGCTTTCAATACCCGAATGAAGATCTATGAGGAGTTATGGTAATTATCAATAAAGTGGATTAGATCCGTTCGGGAAGGTGTTCCTTCCTCTAGGTTCTTGTCCTTCCTTTAGAGATCCTTACCCTAACCTCCATGGAAAACACGCGCAACCGGTCCTTTACACTACGGTGTCATCGTTACCTCGAGGGGTAGGATGCCGTAGGGTGCGGTATGTGCGTGTATGCATGGAGTCCTATTGTAAATATTTGGTGGGTAAGAAAGGGATGAGAGATCTCATCTCTCAAAATCCTTCCTCAAAGCTAAACCCTAAACAAGTTCCTTAGGCAAGGAATTGAAATCTATACTAGGGCAAGAAATTCAATTACTTACAGATGCATCCCTCCAATCGTCCATGCAGGGTTGTCAGATCTGAATTTCAGAATGGAGAAGAAACACCGATGCTCTCCAAAAAGGATTTCTGAAATTTTATTAAAAGGAGGCATAAGAAAATACAAGGTCTTGGGTTCTATTTATAGGACATAGAAACCCTAGGTTTACAATTGCACCGCATGTCTACAATTACAAATATACCCCCAGAAAATCTTTCCATAGCCTTCAGAACATTTAGGTAAATTTTTCTTTCCATGAAGACTTTAAAGGGCCGCGGAACCGCGGCATTGGTGCGCTTGGGCCGCGGTTCCGCGGCCCAATGATGAGATCATTTAATTGTTTTTCCTGGGCTTCTTTAGGTTACTCTGGGCTTCTTTATTCTTTATTCCTTTTATCAGTTGGGCTTCTGTATTAATTCCAGATCTTCAGTGAACACTTTGCAATGGATCTTTTAACCGTCTTTCTTGCAAATTTGGATCTTTTGTTTCCTTGTCGATGGTGAACCGTTCTTCTGCTGGGCTTACTAAGATCCTCCTAATTGTTGGTCAAAAGTCCTTCTTTTGTGTCGTCTTTTGTGTTTTTCACTGTTTTTGCTCTAACAACCTATAACCTGTAACATGTAGCAGACATGGGTCAAAAGCACCTGTTTTTATTCTTAAATGCATAAGAATGGGGAATACAAAATGCAATATTATGTTATGAACAAGTTCTTCTGGTGTCATTACATGCTTTCTGAACATCCCTGAAAAATTTTTGGACTTCATTTAAATTTCGACAGAAACTTGACAGTTCGGGGTTTTCCGGTTTCGTTTTTTTTCGTTCGAAATTCGTACAAATTTGCAATAAAGTTAAAAGTTGTTTAGCTAGGCTCTGATACCACTGTAAGTCGATGTTCAACACCCCAATACTTGTGGGGAGGCGGAAATATGAATAACAATCAAGTTCTATGATCAAACATCGATTAACCATATGAATCGTTTGCTAAACAAGTTTTAACAAAAGCTATAGAGTTTTAAACTACTATGCCAAGAGATTATACCAAACGGTTCTAGTCCTTCGTCTTTATGTTGTCTACGGCCTCTTTGGATCTCCACGTCCTCTTCGGCTTTCTCTCGTGATAGACGATCTACCCGAGAACCCTAATCCAAGCTATAACCTCTAAACTTGAGGTTACTTAGTTTCTCTAGTTGCTAAATAGAGTAGCTAAGGTGATGTAGAGATAGGTTATGGAGTAATTAGTCTTTCCTAATCCTTGTTCTCAACTCATGAGGGGTAGGATTAGGCTTGGTGAAGGAGAGAGAACTTGAAGAGAGAGAGTGAGAAGATGATAATGATATTATTATAATGAAAAAAGCATCTCACTTGATATATATGAAACATAATGAATTAAAAGAAATGAATAATAAGAGATTATTCATCATGTTTCATTAATGCAAGTGGGTGATTCATTATATGAGTCATTAAGCATTTAATAATGCATTAATGATATGATGAATCATTCACAATGAGTCACTAATTCATTAAATGAAAATGCCACCTCTCCCTTCATGTCACATCCTTCTAGAAGCTTCTCGGAAAATTACGAGAACGCCCCTCTCATCCGTGAAAATACGGAAAAACTTTAGACTGTATAAATCCAATAACCTGATACTAGAATCTGGCTTAAACCAAAGCCGGCTAGTAAAAACTGTCCGAATGTCGTACGTGCGTTCAAACACGTATGCGTCCGAACCTTTGTCGTAAAACCATACGACCTCTATATCTTTTCGCCCGGGTTTGGGAAATCTCTGTGTGGGACTCTAAAGACTCGACTACTACGCTGGCAGTGGGTTTAACCACAGACCGCAAGCGGCACTAGCTGTACGTAACGGTCCCCAGGTAGTTGTCGATAAGAAAGCTGATGAGGTAACCCATCTGAAATCCTACTGAGCCTGTCTGTGACAATATCCGCGCAGTCCGGTCTGTTCGTCTAAGAGTATCGCATGTATGGTCTAGGGAGGTGGTGGACGTCAGACCCCTAATAACCGTACAAGTCGTGTCGGTATGGTTCAAGACCACCCGAGAATCTACTGATCATTCCATCAGTAATTCTCAATCAGCCCTGGCCAGGGACTTATGGTAATGACCAACCGACCACAGTGCGATACCAACTCCCTATACCGGGAGAGACGAATCCCTAACAGTCGCTCACTGCCTCCACGTGGCTCGGGACTGTGCCCAACTAAAACCTGTTTGCACGACTCCTTTGAGCCGTGGTAGGGTAACAATCAAAGCACAGTGGGAACTCACACGAGACAAATGATGACCTTAAGTCAACGGACTATCTGCACACATGTCACCTGAGAATTGCTATCTAACGTTAGGTATAATACCATCCAGTCAGTTCTCGGCGAGTCCTGTCCGGTGTACTCACACCCAGTGAGCATCTGTATACAATCTTAGGTGAACACCACCAATGGTTGCGGGACCAATCCATTGCCCCTCGTCAGGGTCTAGATATGTATACACTAGTCTTCTCCGGAGGATTGATGCCCAATCTCGATACTCCTGCGACCAGGGACATCTAAGGGTGTGCCTATTGACTATCCAGCTCCCACTAGTATGACTGCCATCACAACGCCGGTAGTCAGACAAACACCCTATGGGCTTTATCAACATATATATATAAATACCAAGTAAAATATATCATACGTTAAGACAAAGTCAAACCAAATAGCGTACTATCATATCAAGCAAGACTGTCATGTACATACATATCCCAAGCATCCTATACAATGTAGGCCTCTAGGGCATATATATCCAACATGGAGTTCACCGTTACCATACACCAAGAACATCTCTTTAGTCCTTCTCAAGCACATAAGAATGTTCTTCAGCTGTCCAGTGGTCTTCCCAAAGATCGTTTCGATACTTATTCACTACACCTAGTGAGTAAGCTACATCTGGTATGGTACATAACATCGCATACATGATTGACCCATCTGCCAAAGAATAGGGTATCCCTTGTATGCGAGTCCTCTCCAAATCATTCTCGAGAGACATTTCTTTGGAGAGAGTGATTCCTGAAAAAGCGGGTACATTACCATGTAAGTGTACGGTAGCGCTCCGACCGTCTGTCCGAGGCCAAAATGTGGAAATGAAAACTTTTTCAAAACTTTAAACCGGCGCTATCGTATGCTTAAAACCCGGATCGAACCATTAACCTACAACTAGCTACTAGAGAAAGGGTTAGAAAGCTATACCGATTGATCCATGTCCTTCGGTCTTTGGCCACTATCCCAAGCTCCTCGCGACATCTCCGGTCTCGGTCTCCTCGTCGGAAAGGGCACCACATCTTCGAGTCTTTTTACGGGCTCCCGCTTCATCCGAAGCAACTCGGGCACGAAGTGTGCTAGCCGACGTGTCCAAGGTGTTGTAGAGAATGTTTGTGATCACTTTGTCGCTTGCATCCATGAGATGGATGGAGGTTGAAGGTGTTACCATTGATGGAGATTATGAGCTAGAGAAGAAAGAGGAGGAAGAAGAAGTTTTTCTCTTTCTTTTCTTTTGTGATGGAATGATAAAATGAGAGTGAGTTAGAACAATAATATGATAGCTAACCACTATATCATGGCTGCCCCTCTCTCTCCTCTTATCAATTCAACACACAAAACAAACACTAATGTGACATTTACACAATAAAAGAGACCATGAGTCACTATATATGTCCATGTCACATTTAATGCATCAAATGATGAATTCTAGCTCATTATTTCCATATGCAAACATTAATTCAAATGTTTGCAACAATAAAAAGATACAGCAACATCTAAAGTAAACTCGTGACGGATCACAAGGATACCCCTAACCTGTATATACATACCTGCACCCGCATTCCGACTGAATGCGAATGCGATGAGACTAAAGTAATCCAACAAATCTAATACTAGGATCCGGCTTAAACCAAAGCCCACTAGTATGATCCGCCCGATCATGATCCGTGCACTACTGCACGTATATGATCGGACCCTGCCATATGTCATACGACCTCTACATTGTTTCGCCCGAAACTTGAGAAACTGTCTGTGGGGGACTCTAAAGATTCGCCAATACTTTGGCTGTGGATTTAACCACTAGCACGTCAGAGGTACTAGCTATACGTAACAGGCTACCAGGTAATGACCAAAAGGGCGGTCGATGAGCGAACTCATCCTGACACCCTACTGAGCCTGTCAGTGACAATATCCGTACAGTCCAGTCCGTTCGTCAATGAGTATCGCATGGCGGGCCTAGGGGGTTGGTAAAAGTCAGACCCCCAAAAGCGGTACAAGTCGTGTCGGAGTCTAGCCCAGAACACCCTTAGATACTACTGGAATACCTACCAGTAAATCTCCTGCCTTGGCCAAGGACTTCATGTAATGGCTCTCCTAGACATAGCACGATCTCACCCCCAATACCGGGAGAGACGAAACCCCTGCCGATCCGCTCACTGCCTCCATGTGGCTCGGGACTGTACCCAACTAAAACCTGTTTGCACGACTCCTTTGAGCCGTGGCAGGGTAGTAATCAAAGCACAGTGGGAACTCACACGAGACAAATGACTATCTCAGGTCGATGCGCTAACTTGTACACATGTCACCATGGAACTGCCATCTGACGTCACGTATAATACCAACTAGCATGTTCCCGGCGAGTCCTGTCCGGTGTACTTATAACCCAATGAGCACCTGTATACATCTTAGGTGAACCAACCGACACCAACGGCTTGCGAGACCGACCACCGCCCCTCGTCGGGGTCTCGACTGTATACACTAGTCTACTAATGGAGTATCGATGCCCAGTCTCGAAACTCCCACGACTAGGGACCTTTTAAGGATGTGCTTATAGACCTCAGCTCCCACGTATATGATCGCCATCATACTTCTGGCAGTCAAGCAAGAATCCTAAGGGCTCTATCAACGTGTAATAGTGACCTGTATGGTCACCTAAAGCAGTACACGATGATAAAGATAAACCATGGTAGCATACTATTTTCTATCAACGTGCAATAGTGAACAACAATGTCACCTAAAGCATGTACACGATGATAAAGACAAACCAGATAGTATACAATCATCTTGAGGAAGACTGTCCTACCGGTATAGGTCCCCCCTCAATCATTACAATCACGTGCATGTGATCCAATAATTGACTCTGAGGGCACTATATCAAACATACCACGCTTAGAATCATCCATACTAAACCCCTTTAGCATGGTTTCTATATACCTGTATTGGGACAATCCCAAATCCGTTTAGATCTATCTCTATAGATCTATATCCCCAGAATGTAGGAGACATTAGATAGATCTTTCATGGAGAACCTGTGTGATAAGAGGTTCTTGACCGAGTGTAGCATAGGAACACCCTTTCCTATCAAGAGTATGCCATCCGCGTACAATACGAGGAAGACAACCATACTCTCTATAACCTTCTTATTTATACATGGTTCATATACCTTTTTGATGAAGTCAAACTCTTTGACAGCTTCATTAAAACAGATGTTCCATCTCCGCGATACCTGATTCAACCCGTAGATGGATTTAAGCAGCCTGCACATGCTTCCGCTGCTCCCACTGTCTACGAAGCCCTCTGGCAGTGTTATATACACGCTCTCTTCTAAATCACCATTTAGAAAAGTGGTTTTGACGTGCAGTCTGCCAGATATCATAGTCATGGTAGCAGCAATGGCAAGTAGGATCCTGATGGACTTAAGCTTAGCGACAAGTCTAGCTTTGAAAGTCTCAACTTTTCCATCTACACCAAATTATCTTTCTCAAAGATCCCCTTGCTCCTGATGGGTTTTACCCCTTCAGGAGCAACATGCCTTCAGGAGCAACATGCAAAGTCAACACTTTGCTGGTGTATATGGATTCCAATTCAGATCGCATAGCATCCAGCCATTTCATATTGTCTCCACTTGTGATGGCCTGCTCGAAACTAGTTGGGTCATCATCTACATGATGCAATCCTCGCTCCCATCGTCTACGAGAAAATCGTAGTATCTCTTAGATGGATGAGGAACCCTACTTGATCTGCGGAGTGGCTTCGGTTCGTCTGGGACTATTGAATCCTCCGGTTCTACCCAATCGTTAGTTATAGTTTGTATTTGCTGGAACTACTTCCAGTTCTACCTCATCGCCACTAATTTCTTCCACAAGAAATTCCTTTTCCAAAAAGGTGGCATGTTAAGAAACAAAACACCTTTTGTTCCTCAGTATGGTAGAAAATATACCCTCGCGAATGTTTGGGATATCCTACAAACTTGCACAGAACTGACCTTGCCTCGAGCTTGTCCGGATTTTGCTTTTCAACATAGGCCGGACAACCCCATATCTTACTCGTTTAAGAGATGGTCTCTTCCCATTCCACATCTCAAATGGAGTGGTAGGCAACAGATTTGATCGGAACTCTATTCAATAGGTATGCAGCTTCTCAAGTGCATGTCCCTGAAAGGAAATAGGCAACTCAGCAGTACTCATCATAGAGCGCACCATATCTCATAGGGTGCGATTCCTCCACCCTGATATACTGTTGTGCTGTGGTGTATACAGAGGAGTGAGCTGAGAGAAAATCTTATTCTCTTTTAAATAGTCTCAGAATTCCGTGCTCCAGTATTCTTCTCCCCGATTATATCGAAGGATTTGAATACCTTTACCCATCTGGTTCTCTTCTTCGTACTTATATTCCTTGAAATTCTCAAAAGATTCAGTTTTGTGTTTCAACAAGAACACATGTCCGTATCTTGAGAGAACATCGGTGAATATAATATAGTACGCGGAACCATCCCTGGCATATGTAGACATAGGACCGCATACATCACCATGTATCTGTCCAAGAGTTCAGTAGCTCTTTCTCCGTTTCCAGTAAACGGAGATTTGGTCACCTAGTCTTTGAGACATGACTGGCAAGTTTCATAAGATGTAAATTCGAACAGGTTCAAATATGCATCCTTATGGAACTTTAGCTAGTCTTGTTTGCCTCAAGAAGTCTTCGTTCATTTCTGAACTGTTCCTCTTGTGTGTGTTCTGTACGTTTAGAACTGTAGTTTGATTCAGAACGTGTACACTGTTATACAACGTACCTTACCCAATCAACACTTGATCTAGGAAAATATTCACAATATTATTGGTACGAAATAACAGTTGCTCAGAATAAATGTATTACCAGTTGGTAACACTAGGTGATATTTGCCAACTGCTTTGGTCGCAACAATTGCACCATTCTCTACTATAAGAGACATATCACCCTTTCCCAGTTCTCCACCTGTCTATAACCCATGTAACAAATTACATGTGTGTGATCCTGATCCGGTATCCAATACGCAGGACGTAGAGGTAACTGAGAAACAGTTCTTGGTTACGAACACACCCGAAAACAATGCATCAACATGCTTATTCTTCGTTTGGGTGGCGTGGGAATCCGTATATTCCCCTATTTCTTGCTCAGACTTATGACAATCATAAGATAGAGCGGAACCTAGCCTAGTATAGTAAGTAAGTTCGGTCAATATATCCATATTATTATCTTGATTAAAGCATTTCATTGGTCGCTACCAGGAGAGAGAGAAGGATAATCACTTTGTGTGCGCTCTTTGCAAGATTAGATTGGTTATTTTATCTAATCAGGATGGCTCCTACTATTTTTATCAAATCTTCCGTCAAACCCTAAAAGATAAGATTAGCCGGGATTAATTACACCCTACTGGTTCGCGAATAGTTCGGCCAGGTAGGATCGGTATTCTGAGGGAGGTTCCCTGTGCTTTCGTATGGACCTAATTAAAATAAACCTTGTTTCCCTAGAGGCATAATCCCGTTGACACCTTTCTAGACATCTACTTGATTAGCAAATTGTAAAGTGCAAAATTCTCTCAGGAGTAACTCTTACTCGCAGTAGGTATCGGGATCCAACTATCAAATAAAAGTATACAATCTCATTGCAAATTTCAACACTTTAAATTCCGATAATGTTGTTACCCCTAACCACTTATGACCTTGACAAGGTCAACAAACCATAAGGGCTAGTCAAGTTCTACCAGTCATTTCTTGATTGAATTAAACCCACCCGCACGACCCTTGACAAGGTCAACAAGGCCGCACGACTTCCCTAACCCAATAGCAACTCATGCTGGCAAATAAGCACTAATCAGCTACCGCACACTACGCCTTGACAAGGTCAACAAACGCAGCACGAATACTAAATAGTACTTATCTGAAATGACTGAAGGCTACGCAGATTTTTAAGAAAACCATGAGCGTAATGAACTTGATATCGTTGTAGAATCTAGTGATTTATAAAGGAGTGTTTTTGAGGCTTTTCTAGCTTCGCTAAAGTGGTCACTCCCGGTGAAGGGATCTCGCCTCTTTCCTCATCGAATGAGGTGCTGGATATTCATGAATACCACTATGCAAAGCAAGAACTAGAGAAGCAGTCAAAAGACAAAACCGAGTGGGTTGTAGCATTTGCTAGTTTCGCTAAAGAGGTCACTCCCGGTGAAGGGATCTCGGCTCTTTCCTCATCGAATGAGGTGCTGGATATTCATCAAGGAATACCACTATGCAAAGCAAAAACTAGAGCTACCCTTTTTGAAAATTTGATTCTACAACATCTTTTGGTTTCTTTCTTTTCATTAATCTCATTAATGAAGTCCCATCAATTAATGTTTCCTAAACCTTAAAGAAAAATGAAACGAAAATAGAACGTACGCTTATGCCATCCGCATTAGCCACGGGGCCCGTCATGCACCGTTATGTTACTTAACTATCGTCAGAGCGAGGGATGGACTAGCGCGGGTGCAAAACATAAGCAACATTTATTATATATCATATATATAATATTACTTTCATCTCACGTAGTTATATGATCAACATCACAGAAATAAGCAGCAGAAGCAACATATGAAATATTTGATATACTAGGTGTTAGTTGTATGTATGCCCTAGAGGCCATTATTGTACATATGATGTATATTATATTGGATGCTTGGACATATATAGAGAGGACTTTCTTGCTCGACATGATAGTATGCATGCTATCTGGTTGCTCTTTATCTTAACATGTATACTTGTCTCTTGATACTGCCTTATGGTTACATGTTGGTAAAGCCCTTAGGATGTGTAGGATGTGTACTTGACTACCAGGATTATGATGCAGATCATACTAGTGGGGATGTGGTAGTCCATAAGTTCATCCTTGAATGTTCCTAGTCATGGGTATATCGAGATAGGGCATCGATACACCAGAGTAGACTAGCGTATACGCATCTCGACCCATGTGATGGGTGATGGATGATCCCATATCCATTGGTGTTTAACATCAGAGATGGTATACGGGTGCTCAGTGGAGACTGAGTACACTGGACGGACTCGCTGAGAACTCCTAGTTGGTATTATACCTATCGTCAGATAGCAGTTCTCTGGTGACATTCGTACAGGTTTGTCTGTAGACCCGAGATCGTCATAGAGTCTTGTGTGATTCCCACTGTGCTTTGATTTCCACCTTACCACGTTCAAGAGGGCATGCAAAACGGTGGTTTTTGGGTACAGTCCTGAGTCACATGGAGGCAATGAGCGATTGGAGGGGTTTCATCTATCCCGGTATTGGGGGTTGATCTTGTGCTGTGCTCGATTGGCCATAACAGGAAAGTCCCTGGTCAGGGCTGATTTAGAGATTTACGGGTAAGTGTTATCAGTAGTTTCTCGATCCGTTATGAGCCTCGTATCGGCATGACTTATCGGTTATTGGGGTCTGACGTTTACCACCCCTAGACTGGATATGCGACATATCATACGAGGAGACCGGACTATACTGTAAGTCCACGTTGCCCACCCCGGTACCTGCGGGGAGGCGGAAAAAGGAAAAAAATCGGATTTTTATGAGCTTAGGCAACATGGACTAGACATTAAAGGATCTTTGCTAAACAAAAACTTGCTAAAGCTAACTAGAAACTAGCTAAGTGGTAGAAAGGTTATACCTTTGGTCTTTATGTCCTTCTCTCCTTGCTCCTTGGAGTAGTGGAAGGCGGTCACCTTGTCGTCTTCTCCCATCAAAGAAAGATCCACCCGAAAGCCTCAACCTTTGGCTTCAACTCCAAGCTAGAAGTAACTAGGGTTCAAGAAGTGCTAGTCCTTCAACCCTAGATGAGAGTAGAGATGATCAAGAGAGGGTTTTTCTCAAGCTCAAGTGTTTCTCAACACATGAGAAGGGAGAGCTTGAGGGAGAGGAAGAACAAGAGAGAGAAATGAAATGATAGAATGAATTGAATCAACCATTCTTACAAATATATGTGTATTATTTTAATTAGATAATTAGTAAGATAATTGTCATGGTTAATCATGACATGACCATTATCATTTCAATTTGCAAGGATCAAAGAGCATCTTCCAAAAGAAATGATGATGGTCAAAGTGTCAACCTAGGTCAACAAGTCAAGGAGGTCAAATGGTCAACAACCATAACCATGCACAATTATTAAACTAATTATCAATTAACTATAACACACACATAAGCATTAGGGTTAATAAAATGACAATAGCCATTAACCCTAATCAAGGTCCTCTCCCTCTGTCTCAAGCAACTGTGCATACGCACCCGCATTCGTGATCCGAGGAACATGAATACAATGAGAAAAACCAATCCCAAAATATATACCAGGATCCGGCTTAAACCAAAGCACGCTAGTATAAACTGTCCGGACAGCAAACGTGCACAAGTGCCCGGATGCGAACGAACCCTGTTGCAAAACCATGCGACCTCTACTCATTTTGCCTAAACACGAATAGCTCTCTGTGTGGGACTCTAAAGACTCGACACTACGCTGGCAGTGGGTTTTACCACAGACCGCAAGCGGCACTAGCTGTACGTAACGGTCCCCAGGTAGATGTCGATAAGAAGACTGACGAGGTGAACCCCATCCGAACTCCTACTGAGCCTGTATGTGACAATCTCCGTACAGTCCGGTCTGTTTTTCTGATACATCGCATGGCGGGCCTAGGGGGCGGTGAACGTCAGTCCCCTAATAGCGGTACAAGTCGTGTCGGAGTGTAGCCCAGAACACCCTGAGATAACACTGGAAACCTACCAGTATATCTCGCTTGCCCTGGCCAGGGACTACTCGTGTAATGGCTCTCCTAGACACAGCGCGATGTCAACTCCCAATACCGGGAGAGACGAATCCTGTCTAACCGTCACTGCCTCCAAGTGCTTCGGGACTGCACCCAAAAACTACCTGTTTGCACGACTCCTTTGAGCCGTGGTAGGGTAGTAATCAAAGTGCAGTAGGAACACACTCGAGGCGAAGTGATAGTGTCAAGTCAGCGGACTAAGCTATACTCATGTCACCTGGGAACTGATAACTGACGATAGGTATAATACCAACCAACAGTCCCCGACGAGTCCTGTCCAGTGTACTCGTAACCTAACGAGCACCCGCATACTATCTCAAGTACGACGTACTGACGGCTGTGGGACAGACCGTCTCCCACGCTGGGATGAGAAGCGCATACGGTAGTCTACTCCGGAGTATCGATGCCCTGTCTCGATAGTCCAACGACTAGGGACCTGTATAAGGATGTGCTTATAGATCACCCAGCTCCCACGAGTGTGAGCGCCATCACAACGCTGGTAATCAAGCAAAGATCCTAAGGGCTCTACTAATATGTATATCAGCAATATGCTAAAAGAAACACATGCACATATTAAAGCAGAGACAAACCAAGTAGCAGACTACCATTTCGAGCAAGATTGTATAAACAACTGTGAATATCCCAAGCTTCCATCAAGTAATATACAAACTAGTATGATACAGTAATGGCCTCTAGGGCATATACACTAACAATCTCCCACTTGCACTAAGTCCATGTACTGGCGTATCGAAGACCTATCATCTCGATCAGCCGCTCGAACTGAGTCTGGGGCAAGGCCTTGGTGAATGGATCTGCAGTGTTATCCTCTGATGCAACTCTCCGGACCTCGATCTCCTGGTAATCTACGATCTCCCAGATCTGGTGATACCGCCTTAAGATGTGTCTGGATTTCTGATGGGATCTGGGTTCCTTCGCTAAAGCTATAGCCCCGTTGTTGTCGCAATACAGAGGTATTGGGTCAACAATAGACGGAACCACCTAAAGTTCTCTCAAGAACTTCCTCATCCAGACAGCTTCTTTTGCGGCATCAGATGCAGCGATGTATTCCGCTTCCATAGTCGAGTCAGCAACGGTTTCCTGTTTGGAGCTCTTCCAACACACCGCCCCTCCATTGAGGGTAAAGAGAAAACCCGACATGAACTTGGAATCATCCTTGTCACTCTGGAAGCTGGAGTCAGCAAAGGCCTCAATCTGCAGGTCTTTTCCGCCATACACCAAGAACATCTCCTTAGTCCTTCTCAGGTACTTGAGAATGTTCTTTACTGCTATCCAATGTTTCTCCCCAGGGTTTGACTGATACCTGCTTACCACACTCAGTGCATAAGCCACATCCGGTCTGATACACAACATCGCATATATTATAGAGCCTACCGCAGAAGCGTAGGGTATAATAGACATGCGATCCCTCTCCAAATCAGTCTTGGGAGACATCGCTTTAGAGAGGGTAATCCCGTGACAAGCCGGTAGATTACCGCGCTTGAAATCTTCCATACTGAATCTCTTCAGTATGGTGTCGATGTACCTGGACTGTGAAAGTCCTAATATCCTCTTGGATCTGTCACGGTAGATCCGGATACCCAGAATGTATGAGGCATCACCCAGGTCTTTTATGGAGAACCTGTGTGACAAGAACCCCTTGACAGATTGTAGCATAGGAATGTCATTTCCTATTAAGAGAATGTCATCCACGTATAAAACGAGGAATACTACAGTTCTCGCTACAAATCTACAATAGATGCATGGTTCATCTGGATTTTTGATAAAGCCAAATTCCTTGACCGTCTCATCAAAACAGATGTTCCAACTCCGCGATGCCTGCTTAAGTCCATAAATGGACTTAAGCAACTTGCACACCTTTCCGCTTCTCCCACTCTGAATGAAACCCTCTGGCTGATCCATATAGACACACTCCTCTAAATGTCAATTTAGAAAAGTTGTCTTTACGTCCATCTGCCAAATCTCATAATCGTGGAAGGCAGCAATGGCAAGAAGGATCCGAATGGATTTCAGCATAGCTACCGGAGAAAAGGTTTCGTCATAGTCCAAACCAGGTCGCTGACGAAAACCCTTTGCTACCAGTCTAGCTTTATAGGTCTCAACCTGTCCATCTACACCAATCTTCCTTTTGAAGATCCACTTGCATCCTACGGGTTTTACCCCATCTGGAGCAATGTCCAACGTCCATACTTTGTTGGTGTACATGGACTCCATTTCGGTCCGCATTGCATCCAGCCATTTTACCGAGTCGACGCTCTGAATGGCTTGCTGGAAGCTAGTAGGCTCATCAAAGTCTATGATGCAATCCTCTCTATCCCCGTCTATGAGAAAACCGTAGTATCTCTCGGGCGGATGAGACTGCCTACTACTCCTGCGGAGTGGCGTGGGAATGTCCTGATCTTTCGAACCCTCTGGTTCAACCAAGCTTTCAGTAATAGCTCGTGGTTCTGGAATTTCTTCCAGTTCTATTGCGCTCCCACTTAATTCTTTTTCTATGAACTGGTGTTCTAGAAAGTGGGCATGGCGAGAAACAAGGACTTTTTGTTCCTCTTCGCAATAGAAGTAATATCTCTTGGAGCTCTTTGGATATCCCACAAACTTGCACTGTACTGAGCGTGCCTCGAGCTTGTCCGCATGCTGCTTTTTTACAAAAGCTGGACATCACCATGTCTTAATGTGATTAAGATAGGGTCTCTTCCCACACCACATCTGATATGGTGTAGTAGGCACAGTCTTAGTTGGAACTCGGTTCAAAAGGTATGCAGCTGATTCTAGCGCATATCCCCAAAACGATCGCGGCAACTCAGCATTACTCATCATGGACCGTACCATATCCAATAGGGTTCGGTTCCGTCTCTCCGATACACCGTTATGTTGCGGAGTGTATGGAGGAGTAAGCTGAGAGAGAATTCCATTCTCTTTTAAGTAACCCAGGAACTCGGCACTCAAGTATTCACCACCTCGATCAGATCTCAGTGTCTTTATACTTTTGCCTGTTTGTTTTTCTACTTCATTCTTATATTCCTGGAATTTTTCAAAAGCCTCGGATTTATGTTTCATTAAGAAGACATAACCGTACCTTGAAAAGTCATCCGTAAAAGTAATGAAGTAAGAATAACCGCTTCGTGCATGTGTAGACATTGGACCGCACACGTCGCTGTGTACGAGTCCCAAGAGCTCGCTCGCTCTTACTCCGTGTCCAGTGAACGGAGTCTTTGTCATCTTTCCCTTGAGACAGGATTGACAAGTTGCATACGATTGATATTCGAACGAATCCAAATATCCTTCGGCATGTAACTTAGTCAACCTTCTCTCATTGATGTGACCCAGTCTACAATGCCATAAGAAAGTTTTATCGATTTCTGGAGACTTTCTTTTGTGTGTATTCTGGACATTGAAAATCTATGGTTGGTTTAATACGTATATACCGTTGTTCAATGTACCTGACCCAATCAAAACTTGATTAAGGTGAATGTTCACTACATTACTTACAAATGCAAATTCATAACCTTCTTTAGATAATAAAGATACAGAAATGATATTACAGGTTGCATTTGGTACATAATAACAACTACGCAAAACCAAAAAATGTCCATCCGACAATCCCAGGTGATAGTCCCCCACGGCCTCAGCATCCATGCTAGCACCGTTTGCAACTCTGAGGGTCATGTCACCTGCCTTCAAAACTCTACGCTTTCTCAACGCCTGCAAAGAATTACAGATATGAGATCCTGATCCGGTATCCAATACCCAGGATGTAGAGATTATTGATAGACAGTTTTCAATAACATACACACCTGAAGCTGAAGCCGCAACTCGCTTCAAATCCTGTGTTCTGGCTTTCCAAGCCTTGCAATCCTGTTTCCAGTGACCACTTTTGTGACAATAGAAGCATTCTTCCTTCCCCACCAGCTTTCCCGCTACCTTTGTTGCTTTTCCTTTTCCCTTCGTATCCACTTTACTGACACCGCCTCTTGGTTTGGCGGGGGCTTTCTTCTTCTTACCTTTGGCTTTCGCCCTGGATCTAGAAGAGGAAGATCCTCCTACAAACAAAGTGGATGTCTCCCTACTTTTCTGTAGGGTGCCCTCTGCACTCCTCAGCATGTTGAGGAGTTCTGAAAGTTCAACTTCTTTTTCCTGTAAGTTGAAGTTCAGGATGAACTGGGCGTAAGTGGAAGGAAGGGACTGGAGAATCAAGTCCGTATAGAGCTCATTCTCCAACGTGGTCCAAAGTTCTGCGAGCTCCTCTATGTAGCCTATCATCTTAAGCACGTGTTCCGCTACCGATGATCCGACGGCCAACCTTGCCGAAAATAACTTCTTCGACACTTCGTATCTTGCGATACGAGACTGCTCTCCATACAGTTCTTTTGTATGAAGAAATATGGACTCTAGGTCCATATTCTCGTGCCTCCTCTGATGTTCGTTGTCCATTGAGGCAAGTACGAGGCATTTGGCCTTCGCGCAATCTATTTCCCATGTCTTACGGATTTCCCTATCTGCGACACTAGTTTTGGGACCTGGGACAGGGGGAGCTTTGGTGGTAAGGAGATACCCCAGCTTGTCGTAAGTGATTGCCATCTTGACATTCCTGAGCCAATCTTTGTAGTTTGGCCCTGTCAATATGTTTTTATCTAGTAATAACTTAAGTCCGGTCATGTTGAATGGTCGCTGCAATTAGGAGAGAGAAAAGAAACACTTTAGCATGATGCTCTTGCAAGTTTAGAGTGGTTTTTAGTTTGTCTAAACTGGATGGCTCCCACTGTCTCTCGAATCCCTTCTCAAACCGTAAAGAAAGGATTAGTCAGGATCAATCTCACCGTACAATACTTGCTTAACCGTTCAGCCAGGCCAGTGTCGGTACTTCGAGGGAGGTTTTCCAACGCTTTCGCGAAGTTCCTTAATTAAGTAACCTCTTTTCCCTGTGGGCGTAGCCCCGCTAACACCTTTCTAGACACCTACTAAGTTTATAGCATTGATCGTTAAGTGAGAGTTTTCCCGAGGAGTAGAATATACTCACAGTAGGATCGGGATCCAAATATCATCGCGTGATAAAACCGAAGGAATCCTACCAGATTCATCACACTCCAAATGGTATGCAGCGCTAGCAAGTTTCAGTACTTATGAAATTCCCGATGTGGATTTTTGCCCCATGCTCTTATGACCTTGACTTTGGCCAAAATATCATAAGTCACATGTCAAGTTCTACCCGTCATTCTCCTGGTTAATTTGGACCCACCCGTACCTACCCTTGACTTTGGCTAAAATGGCAGCACGACTGTCCCAAACCAACGCACCTATCTATGCTGCACATGAATACCCGATAGCTACCAATCACTATGCCTTGACTTTGGCCAAAATACATAGCTTGAATACTTTTTGACCATTCATGTGGAATGACGGAGGGCTAGGGATGGTTTTGGCGAAACCGTGAACGTAGTGAACTTGATATAATCTATGGAACGAGATAGCTTTTAAAAGGAGTGGTTCAAGCTCCGCGTTTAAAAGTTTAGTTTTGAAAAGAACCGAGTGGTTTTCAAAGTGTTCCAATCGGCTTTTACTTGGTTTATTTTCTTGCATTAGTTCTTTTAATGCGTCCCATCATTTAATCCTACCATTGCAGAAAACAACCAAAATATGACGTACGCTTATGCCATTCGCATTCGCCACGGGGCCCCGTCATCACCCGTTAGGTTACTTAACTAACGACAGTGCGGGGGCTGGGCTAGCGCGGCTGTAAAACATAAGCAACGCCTAAATAGTTATCATATATAAATATATAGCAATGATAGACATTACAGATCACAGATGAATACATTGGATATACTAGGAATCCGCAATCCGTTCGAGCCTGCAACGAAAAGCGGATTACACGGTCGCGGTAAATAGCCAAATACCCCACCCAAGACCCCTACGGGTGCGGCAAACTACCCGCCAAGTACCCGAAGCAAAGCAACCTCCCTCAATACCGTGAGTAGGCCACTCGGCACTTCGAGATACCCGGTAGTTTGTGCACCCCCTCCATGGGTCTATCCTAGGAGCAAAAACAGTAAAAAGAATTATACAATGACGGCTACAACCCCGACCCGGTTGTGCGGCCATAGAAATAATAATATTACATCAATTTACATGTTACAATGAATGAAAGGAAAAACAACACTCATCTCACATCCACCCCGGCTATTCACCCGTGACAATCTAACCCATTCATATACACATACTAATATCAAACACAGATCACAGATATGTATAACCCCGACTAATCGACATATAACGATTAGCCGACGTTCAATACATACAAACATCACAGATATAACCGTCATAGTCAAAGAGTAGCGAAGTTCCAAAAAAAAATACGGATTTATAGGCCCCCAAAAATAAATTTCTATTCTGGAAAATCTGGGCACATATAACATATCTTAAAAATCCTAAAACCAAGCCATAGATACACTGCAACAAACTCGACTAAGTGAAGAGCCAAGACGGCCGCGGTTGCGCGGCAATAGCTTGCTATTGCCGCGGAACCGCCGCACGTTGGTCGATTCACTTGATCGTTTTTGGTGGCTATCTTTACAAAACCCTGAGATGATTTTTGGAGTATAACAAATTTTGTTTTGACCAAAAAAAATTTTAACAGAAACTTAGGGTTTTGTTATTTTGGTTTTTGGATTTTTCGGTTTCGAACTTCGTTACACTTCACTACCTAGCTAGTTTATGTTTAGTTAGGCTTTGATACCACTGTAAGTCCACGTTGCCCACCCCGGTACTTACGGGGAGGCGGAAAACAGAATAAAAATCGGATTTTTATGAGCTTAGGCAACATGGACTAGACATTAAAGGATCTTTGCTAAACAAAAACTTGCTAAAGCTAACTAGAAACTAGCTAAGTGCTAGAAAGGTTATACCTTTGGTCTTTATGTCTTTCTCTCCTTGCTCCTTGGAGTAGTGGAAGGCGGTCACCTTTTCGTCTTCTCCCATCAAAGAAAGATCCACCCGAAAGCCTTAACCTTTGGCTTCAACTCCAAGCTAGAAGTAACTAGGGTTCAAGAAGTGCTAGTCCTTCAACCATAGATGAGAGTAGAGATGATCAAGAGAGGGTTTTTCTCAAGCTCAAGTGTTTCTCAACACATGAGAAGGGAGAGCTTGAGGGAGAGGAAGAACAAGAGAGAGAAATGAAATGATAGAATGAATTGAATCAACCATTCTTACAAATATATGTGTATTATTTTAATTAGATAATTAGTAAGATAATTGTCATGGTTAATCATGACATGACCATTATCATTTCAATTTGCAAGGATCAAAGAGCATCTTCCAAAAGAAATGATGATGGTCAAAGTATCAACCTAGGTCAACCAGTCAAGGAGGTCAAATGGTCAACAACCATAACCATGCACAATTATTAAACTAATTATCAATTAACTATAACACACACATAAGCATTAGGGTTAATAAAATGACAATAGCCATTAACCCTAATCAAGGTCCTCTCCCTCTGTCTCAAGCAACTGTGCATACGCACCCGCATTCGTGATCCGAGGAACATGAATACAATGAGAAAAACCAATCCCAAAATATATACCAGGATCCGGCTTAAACTAAAGCCCGCTAGTATAAACTGTCCGGACAGCAAACGTGCACAAGTGCGCGGATGCGAACAACCCTGTCGCAAAACCATGCGACCTCTACTCATTTTGCCTAAAGGCGAATAGCTCTCTGTGTGGGACTCTAAAGACTCGACACAACGCTGGCAGTGGGTTTAACCACAGACCGCAAGCGGCACTAGCTGTACGTAACGGTCCCCAGGTAGATGTCGATAAGAAGACTAACGAGGTGAACCCCATCCGAACTCCTACTGAGCCTGTATATGACAATCTCCGTACAGTCCGGTCTGTTCGTCTGATACATCGCATGGCGGGCCTAGGGGGCGGTGAACGTCAGTCCCCTAATAGCGGTACAAGTCGTGTCGGAGTGTAGCCCAGAACACCCTGAGATAACACTGGAAACCTACCAGTATATCTCGCTTGCCCTGGCCAGGGACTACACATGTAATGGCTCTCCTAGACACAGCACGATGTCAACCCCCAATACCGGGAGAGACGAATCCTGTCTAACCGTCACTGCCTCCAAGTGCTTCGGGACTGCACCCAAAAACTACCTGTTTGCACGACTCCTTTGAGCCGTGGTAGGGTAGTAATCAAAGTGCAGTGGGAACACACTCGAGGCGAAGTGATAGTATCAAGTCAGCGGACTAAGCTGTACTCATGTCACCTGGGAACTGATAACTGACGATAGGTATAATACCAACCAGCAGTCCCCGACGAGTCCTGTCCTGTGTACTCGTAACCTAACGAGCACCCGCATACTATCTCAAGTACGACGTACTGACGGCTGTGGGACAGACCGTCTCCCACGCTGGGATGAGAAGCACATACGCTAGTCTACTCCGGAGTATCGATGCCCTGTCTCGATAGTCCAACGACTAGGGACCTGTATAAAGTTGTGCTTATAGATCACCCAGCTCCCACGAGTGTGAGCGCCATCACAATGCTGGTAATCAAGCAAAGATCCTAAGGGCTCTACTAATATGTATATCAGCAATAAGCTAAAAGAAACACATGCACATATTAAAGCAGAGACAAACCAAGTAGCATACTACCATTTCGAGCAAGATTGTATATACAACTGTGAATATCCCAAGCTTCCATCAAGTAATATACAAACTAGTATGATACAGTAATGGCCTCTAGGGCATATACACTAACATATACGGTAGTGTTACTGACAGGCTTTTGCAGGAGTTAGAGCGGGCTTGCCTGCTGATCTGCTGATCGTTCAATACTGGGTAGCCGTTACGTCCAGCTAGTACCGCTGACGGCTTGTGGGTGCTTGATGTGATCATCACCTACTACCGGCGTATTGACGGGTTTTTAGAGTCCTACATAGTGGTTTTACTGGCTCAGGCAAAACGAACTAGGAGCATATATGTGATATGTGCGGGACCGAGAATAATGCGAGTATGTGATATCGTATTCTATTCTCGCGATATTTGTATTGGATGGTTATATGTGATATAGCCGGGTTATCGAATCAAGTGTTAATTCGATAAGTTGGTACATTTAATATTAGTCGGTTATATGTGATATAGACGGATTATTAAATCAAGTGTTGATTTGATAATTTAGTGTATAATTGTATATTTGATATACTAATTTACATTAACTAATATTATTTCACTTAAGCATTTCTTATTATCATATGTGCACACTTAATATATATGTGATATATATTAATTGTGTTTTATTTTGTATCATGCTTGTTGATACACACTACATAGGTGTATGAGACTTACACCATATTAATTATAATGTTGGGTTTTAGTATTTAAAGTAATTCAAAATTAGTGGATAATAGCTCACATGCATGAAGATTCATGAAGCTTGTGGATGCATTGACTTAGTCCACTCATTTTGTTTTACTTAAGATATTTATTAACCTAACCATTATAATTTAGCCATGGTTATGTCTCTACAAGAGTTAGTTATATGATACAAACTCACCCATGGTTGATTCTCTCACCTCATTAGTTCATTCTCATTTCTTTGCTTCTTCTTCTTCATCTTTGAAAAAGCTTGCTAGGTTTTTGCAGAGTGAGAAAATATTGTGAGAAAAATAAAACTAAAGTGAACCCATTTCCTACTTTATCATCCTCTACTAGATTAGAAATTTAGTATAGCGTGTTAGCTTCACTAATCTCTCAATTAGGGAAGTAGTAGCTTGAGTTAGTGTTTCCTCGACGTAGATCATCTTTGGCCTCGAAGACTTCAAGTAAGATCGTTCTTTTCGCCTTGAGAACCCATGCAAGAGTCCAGAAGTACCATGATCGCAGCGAAGGGACTACTACAAGGAGCTATTGAAGTGAAGGACCGGTCTACAATGGTTGTATTCCGTTATCACAAAGAAGTAAAGTAGCTTACATCTTAGTTTTGCTCCTAAAACTCTTCTTAGATCCTAAGTTAGGTTGTTTGGCACACTAGAAAATTTGAAATTAGTAAATTTGATGCCTTGTGAAACCTTATGGATGTGCCAAAGAACCATACAGTGGTATCAGAGCCTTGCTAGAGCATTAGGAGTTGTCTAGGCGAAGATAGAAGTTCGAACGAACTCCGAAAACCCGATTTTTCCCACTTTCTGGAAATTTTTCAAAAAGTTGAAATTTTTCATGTTAAAAATATTCAGAAAATCATGCAGGTAATTCTATGGGCACACCTGAAGAACAAAACCCTAACTCGTTTAAGTGACCGCGGATCCGTGGCCAAACCATGGTTTTGGCGGCGGATCCGCGGCGCCACTTGAGAGGCTTGGGTCGGGCCCTTCAGCTGTTGGTCCGTAGGTACTGGGGCTTGCTTCTGGGCATTTTTTAATTCTGCTCAAGTGTTGAGCTTTCTGGGGAAATTTTGGGAATTCGTTGATTAGATCTAAAGGTTTAACATCGTCTAGCTTTTTCTGTAACGTGATACAATATGTGGAATTCATATTGTAGGGTTCCTAGGCACTCTTGTGAAGGTTCAAAAGGCATCAAACATGCCCGGATAAAAATTTAGACGTGCCGAACAACCCAAAGCCGGGATCTTTGCTAGATTATTAGGGTTTAACATGCAAGATGATAACTTTTATCTAAGTGTGAGGGATTACAACCTTTGTAGTCCGCTCCTTCACTTCACAAGCTCCGAGTAGAAGTCCCTTTGCCGCGATCCACGATCTCCCGGACTCATGAGAGGCTCCACGACTCGAACGATCCATTCTAACTTGTCGTATTCCAAATCTCCGATGATCTACGTCGAGGTTTCAAAGAACTCAAGCTATCTCACTATTTAGAAGTGAACACACTAATCCCATGGGCTAGATGAGATGAGGATGAGAGAGTAGTATTTATGCTTTCTTTTTATATCATTTTCTCAATTTTATTCATCACTTCAAGATTTTCTTAGCAAGCTTTTTCAAGAGAGAAGAAGAAGCTAATGGAAAATCAATAATGAGATTAAAAACCTTTTGTGATGAATAGAAAGAATATATGATTGAATTGTAAACCATGGTCAAGGATGAGTGGATGAGAATGAGTAGAGAAACAACTAGGGTTATGGTTTGGTTAGGTTAAAAGAATGTGTCATTCTAAATATCTTAAGAATGACAAAAGAAGAAAGCTTCTAGAAGGAACTTGAAGCATCCAACCCTAATCAAACCTTAACCTCAATTAATCATCCTTAAACATGTTTAACAATTAATCATATCATGTCACAATAATATATATCATATATATATTATATATTTGCAACAAAAGAAAATAATACAATTAACATATATCGCATATATATCAATGTATCATCCACTGAGAAAATGAAATAATAAAGCGAGCCAATATTAGATAATGTAATACAATATATCATATATATTATTATACATTAAATCATCGAATCAACACTTGATTCGACGATCCGGTTATATCGAATATTACCGACTAATATATCATGTACCGATTCATCGAATCAACACTTGATCCGATGACCCGGTTCATATCCATATATCGCGAGAATATAATACGGTATCCCATATCGCATTATTCACGCTCCTGCGCATATCACATATGCGCCACTACTCCGTTTCGCCTGAGCCAAGAAACCTCTGTGTAGGACTCTAAAGAATCGTCAATACGCCGGTAGCAGGTGATGATCATATCAAACACCCACAAGCTGCAAGCGGTCAGCTAAACGTAACAGCCACCCAGGTATTGAGCGATCAGAAGATCAACAAGCTAGCCTGTGCGTTCTCCTGTGAATCCAACCAGTAACACTCCCGTACAGTCCGGTCTGTTCGTCTGATATGTCGCATATCAAGTCTAGGGGTAGTATACGTCAGACCCCAGTAACCGATAAGTCGTGTCGATGTGTGGCTCATAACGGGTCGAGAAACTACTAGTAACACTTACCAGTAAATCTCTATATCAGCCCTGGCCAGGGACTTCCAGTTATAGCCAATCGAACACAGCACAACATCAACTCCCTATACCGGGAGAGACGAATCCCCTCCTAGCGCTCATTGCCTCAATGTGATTCGGGACTGTACCCAAAAGCCACCGTTTTGCACGCCCTCTTGGACGTGGTAAGGTGGAAATCAAAGCACAGTGGGAATCACACAAGACTCTATGACGATCTCGGGTCTACAGACTACCCTGTACCAGTGTCACCGGAGAACTGCCATCTGACGTGTGGTATATCACCATCTGGGAGTTCTCGGCGAGTCCGTCCAGTGTACCCAGTCTCCACTGAGCACTCGTACACCATCTCTGATGTCAAACACCGATGGATATGGGATCATCCATCGCCCATCATATGGGTCAAGATGCGTATACGCTAGTCTACTCTGGTGTATCGATACCCTGTCTCGATATACCCTCGACTAGGAACAGTTATAGGATGTACTCATCGACTACCGCGGCCCCACTAGTATGATCTCATCATAGTCCCAGTAGTCGAGTACAGATCCTAAGGGCTTTATCAACATGTGAGAGTAAAACAGTAAACCATTACAAGTCAACATGTTAAGATAAAGTGAAACCAAATAGCATACTATCATGACGAGCAAGAAAGTCATCTCTATATATATCCAAGCATCCATTATAATATATATCATATGTACAACAATGGCCTCTAGGGCATATACATAACTAACAATCTCCCACTTGTACTAAGGCCAGCTGCTGTAGTATCTCATACCTAGCATCCCGAATAATCTCTCAAACTGTATCTGGGGAATAGCCTTTGTGAATGGATCCGCAGTGTTGTCCTTCGTATCTACTCTCCTGACCTCGATCTCCCGGCGATCAACTATCTCCCTGATCAGGTGATACCGCCTCAGAATATGTCTGGACTTTTGATGGGATCTGGGTTCCTTGGCCAAAGCCACAGCTCCATTGTTATCGCAATACAGAGGTATTGGATGCTCAATGGATGGAACCACTCTCAGTAATGAACTTCTTGATCCAGACAGCCTCTTTGGCAGCATCGTTGGCAGCGATGTATTCAGCTTCCATCGTCGAGTCTGCAACGGTATCCTGTTTAGAACTCTTCCAACATACCGCCCCTCCATTGAGAGTAAAGACAAAACCCGAATGCGACTTAGAGTCGTCCTTATCACTTTGGAAGCTGGAATCGGTAAAGGACTCCACCTGGAGTTCTCCGTTACCATACACCAAGAACATCTCCTTAGTCCTTCGCAAGTACTTGAGAATGTTCTTCACAGCTGTCCAGTGACTCTCTCCAGGATCTGCTTGATACCGACTCACTACACTTAGTGAGTATGCTACATCGGGTGTGGTACATAGCATCGCATACATGATAGAGCCTACTGCCGAAGCATAGGGTATCCCTTGCATGCGAGCTCTCTCCAAATCAGTCTTGGGAGACATCTCTTTGGAGAGAGTGAGTCCAGAGATCGTGGGTTGGTTCCCACGCTTGGATTCTTCCATACTAAACCTCTTTAGTATGGTGTCAATATACCTGGATTGGGACAATCCCAGTATCCGTTTAGATCTATCTCTATAGATCATGATTCCCAATATGTAGGAGGCATCACCTAGATCTTTCATTGAGAATCTCTGTGATAAGAAGAGCTTGACTGATTGCAGCATAGGAATATCATTTCCTATCAAGAGTATGTCATCCACGTACAATACGAGGAAGACAACCTTACCCTCTGCTACCTTCTTATAGATACAAGGTTCATCTATATTTTTGATGAAGTCAAAATCTTTGACTACAACATCAAAACAGATGTTCCAACTCCGCGATGCTTGCTTTAACCCATAAATGGATTTAAGCAGCTTGCACACCTTTCCGCTGCTCCCACTATCTATGAAACCCTCTGGCTGAGTCATGTACACGCTCTCTTCTAAATCACCGTTTAGAAAGGCGGTCTTAACATCCATTTGCCAGATTTCGTAGTCATGGTATGCAGCAATGGCAAGTAAGATCCGGATGGACTTAAGCATAGCCACTGGAGAAAAGGTTTTGTCATAATCCACACCTGGTCGTTGACGAAAACCCTTTGCTACAAGTCTAGCTTTGAAAGTCTCAACTTTTCCATCTACACCAAATTTCCTTTTAAAAATCCACTTGCTCCCAATAGGTTTTACCCCTTCAGGAGCATTTTCTAAAATCCATACTTTATTGGTGTACATGGATTCCATCTCAGATCGCATTGCATCCAGTCATTTCACAGAGTCACCACTCGTGATGGCCTGCTCGAAACTAGTTGGGTCATCATCACCCATGATGCAATCCTCGCTTCCACCATCTATGAGAAAACCGTAGTATCTCTCAGGTGGACGAGAAACCCTACTAGATCGGCGGAGAGGCTGGGGTTCGTCGGGTACTACTGAATCCTCTGGTTCCACTAAATCTTCAGTTGCAGTTTGTGTTGCTGGAACTTCTTCCAGTTCTACCTCTAAGCCACTAATCTCTTTTGCAAGAAATTCCTTTTCCAAAAAGGTGGCATGTTTAGAAACAAACACCTTTTGTTCCTCAGTGTGGTAGAAGATATACCCTTGTGAGTTCTTGGGATATCCTACAAACTTACATAAGACAGATCTTGCCTCGAGTTTGTCCGGATTTCGTCTTTTGACATAGGCTGGACAACTCCATATCTTAACATACTTAAGAGATGGTCTCTTCCCTTTCCATATCTCATACGGAGTGGTAGGCACTGATTTGGTAGGAACCATATTCAATAGGTGTATGGCTGTCTCAAGCGCATACCCCAGAAGGAAATAGGTAACTCAGCCTCGCTCATCATAGAGCGCACCATATCTAATAGGGTGCGATTCCTCCGTTCCGATACACCATTGTGCTGTGGTGTATAAGGCGGAGTAAGCTGAGAGAGAATCCCATTCTCTTTTAGATAATCTTGGAACTCATTGCTCAAGTATTCTCCTCCTCGATCAGATCGAAGGATCTTAATACTTTTGCCCGTTTGGTTCTCTACTTCGTGCTTATATTCTCTGAATTTCTCAAAAGCTTCAGACTTGTGTTTCAACAGGAACACATGTCCGTATCTAGAGAGATCGTCAGTGAATGTAATGAAGTAGGAAGAACCGTTCCTGGCATGCGTAGACATGGGACCGCATACATCACTATGTATCAGTCCTAAGAGTTCAGTAACTCTTTCTCCGTGTCCACTAAACGGAGTTTTGGTCATTTTTCCTTTGAGACATGAATGGCAAGTATCATAAGATGATAATTCGAACGGATTCAAATAACCATCTTTATGTAACTTAGCCAGTCGTGTCGCATTGATATGACCAAGTCTACAATGCTACAAGTAGGATTCGTTCATATCCGAACTTTTCCTTTTGTGTGTGTTTTGTATATTCAGAACTGTATTCTGATTTAGAATGAATATGCCATTATGTAACGAGCCTGATGTAATCAACTTTTGATCTAGGAATATGTTCATAACATTATCATGTACTACAAAATTATATCCTTCTTTACTTAATAAAGAAACTGATACAATGTTGCACATCATGTTCGGTATATAATAACACTCATTCAGAATCAGTGTATTACGACTTGGTAATACAAGGTGATATTCGCCAACTGCTTTGGCTACAATACTTGCACCGTTCCCTACTTGAACGGAATGATCACCTTTTCCCAGTTCTCTACCTTTACGTAGCCCATGTAACTGTTTACATATGTAGGATCCTGATCCGGTATCTAATACCCAGGACGTAGGGTGAACTGAGAAACAGTTCTCAATAACTAACACACCTGAAGAAGATGCATCAACATGCATGTTCTTTTGGGCGGCTTGAGAATCCAGATATTCTCCTGTTTCCTGTTCAGTCTTATAACTCTTATAAGAAAGAACGGGTCTAACGTTCCCTTGCTCAGTACAATAATTAGGTTTAGTCAATACATCCATATTATTATCTTGATTATGGCCTGAAATGGTCGCTACCTGGAGAGAGAGAGAAGAAAACACTTTAGCGTATGCTCTTGCAAGATTAGATTGGTTATTATCTTATCTAATCAGGATGCCTCCCACTGTTTTTATCAAATCTACCTTAAAACCCAAAAAGGTAAGATTAGCCAGGATTAATTACACCCTACAATTTCGTCAATCTTTCAGCCAGATCAGTGTCGGTACTTTGAGGGAGGTTCCCCGTGCTTTCGCACGGACCTAATTAAAGTAAACCTCGTTTTCCTAGAGGCGTAACCCCGTTAACACTTTTCTAGACACCTACTTGAATGACTAATTGTCCTGTGTAAAACTCTCCCAGGAGTAACTCTTACTCGCAGTGGGTATCGGGATCCAACTATCTCATAGAAGGTATGCAATCTCATTGCAAATTTCAACACTTGAAATTCCCGATAAAAATTTTACCCCTAGCGTGCTATGACCTTGACGAAAGCCAACAAACCATAGTTCGCTAGTCAAGTTCAACCCGAACATTTCTTGATTGAATTAAACCCAGCCGTACGTCCCTTGATGAAAGCCAACAAAGCCGTACGACTACCCTAACCCAATCTCATCATATGTAACAGATAAGTAATAATTAGCTACCGCACACTACGCCTTGACGAAAGCCAAAAAACGTAGCACGAATACTAAGTATTACCTATCTGAAATGTCGGAGGGCTACGCAGGTTTTTCAGAAAACCATGAGCGTAATGAACTTGATATCGTCGTAGAATCTAGTAGTTTTTGAAAAGGAGTGTTTTTGAGGCTTTTCTTAGTTTCGCTAAAGGGGTCACTCCCGGTGAAGGGATCGTCGGCCCTTTCCTCATCGAATAAGATGCAGGATATATCATATATACCGCTGTGCAAAGCAAAACACTAAAAGCAATCAAAAGACAAACCGCGTTTTGTAGCATCTGCCAGTTTTGCTAAAGGAGTCACTCCCGGTGAAGGGATCTCGGTCCTTTCCTCATCGAATAAGGTGCAGGATATATCATATATATCACTGTGAAAAGCAAAATTGTAGCTACCTTTTTTATAAAGTTTTGATTCTACAACATCTTTAGGTTTCATTTCTTTTATTAATCTTATTAATAAAAATCCCATCAGCTTATGCTTCCTAAGCATCACAGAAGAAACGAAAGCAGTAATATTTATATATCAGCATATATATATAGTATAAGCATTCGTCTCAGGCAGTAATATGATCTCATCACAGAACATTGCAGCAGAAGAACATATATGAAATATTGGATATACTAGGACGTCCGTGTTTTCAATACGAGCCTGTATAAAACACGGATTCCACGGTCACGACGAATAGCCAAACCCACATCCCAAGACCCCTACGATAGCGGCAAGTAACACTGCCAATTCTAGGGTTAGGAGACCCGGTCTCGACTCCTCGAGATGGCCTCCCACTGGACCCTAGAACCCGTTTACTTGTGCTCCCCTCCTTGGGTCTACCTAATGTGGAAAAGTAAATAATATACACTGGTGACATCAACCGCAACCTGGAAGTGCCCCAAATAAAAGAATATTACATTACAAATGAATTTTACATGAATGAAAATAAAAACCCTCATCTCACATAAAACCCCTGGCTATTCAGAACGCGACGATCCAATATAACATATCACAGCAACACATAATATCATATATCATCAACGTAAGTAAATATGCGCATCCCAATTGTCGTTGAATCATATAGCAACGAAACCGGCGATCTCACATATTACACTTACGGTCACAGAAAAGAAAGTGTAAAACTACAATATTTGGAATCCACAATCACTTTAGACATCGTAAATCCGAAATATCACATACTCCGCATTTCATGCCTAACTCTATGAATTCCACATATTGTATCACATTCCAGATAAATCGACAGTATTAAACTTTTCGAACAGATAATCAAACACCCAAAATTTCCCAAAGTGCTCAACTCTTGAGCGGAGTTCAAATAATCCCAGAATATGTCACAGTACCGGTGATCCAGCCATAGAAGGGTCAAGCCAACGCCTCACATGTGGCATGCCGTACTGCCCCAAACCCGAAGGTTCAAAAGGCAGTTCAAGACGGTCACATAATCGAGTTAAGGTTTGTTGTCTTCTAGAGGGTCCACCGATTAACTTGTACAATTTTTCCGAAAGATTTAAACCCGAATAAATTTCAACACTTGAAAGTTTGCCGTACCGGGAAACAGTGAGTTAATGATATCCGTTCAAATAGTTTAACAATTTCTAAATATCCGGAAAGAAATACGAATTTAAATATTCCGATCGAATCTACGATTACAAAACAAACCCCAGAATTTTAAACACCTGAAACAGATTAAAAATACCCAGAAAAGTCAACAAGTACCTACGGTTATTACCAGGAAGCCACGTGTCGCCAATCGATCAATCCGCCGCGGAACCGCCGCGCAAGCAAGCTTGCGCCGCGCTTCCGCGGCCGTTTGATCGAATTGGGGGCTCGGGCTTTCTGGTAATTCTTAGAATTCCCTGCTGATTTTTTTACATATTTTTAATTCAGAAAAATCTCAAAATTTTAAAAATTTCCAGAGAGGGGTCTTTTTGCGTCGTTTCGGGTTCGATCAGAGTTTTAACTTCGTAAACACATCGCCTAATGCTCTAGCTAGACTCTGATACCACTGTAGGGTTCCTAGGCACTCTTGTGAAGGTTCAAAAGGCATCAAACATGCCCGGATAAAAATTTAGACGTGCCGAACAACCCAAAGCCAGGATCTTTGCTAGATTATTAGGGTTTAACATGCAAGATGATAACTTTTATCTAAGTGTGAGGGATTACAACCTTTGTAGTCTGCTCCTTCACTTCACAAGCTCCGAGTAGAAGTCCCTTTGCCGCGATCCACGATCTCCCGGACTCATGAGAGGCTCCACGACTCGAACGATCCATTCTAACTTGTCGTATTCCAAATCTCCGATGATCTACGTCGAGGTTTCAAAGAACTCAAGCTATCTCACTATTTAGAAGTGAACACACTAATCCCATGGGCTAGATGAGATGAGGATGAGAGAGTAGTATTTATGCTTTCTTTTTATATCATTTTCTCAATTTTATTCATCACTTCAAGATTTTCTTAGCAAGCTTTTTCAAGAGAGAAGAAGAAGCTAATGGAAAATCAATAATGAGATTAAAAACCTTTTGTGATGAATAGAAAGAATATATGATTGAATTGTAAACCATGGTCAAGGATGAGTGGATGAGAATGAGTAGAGAAACAACTAGGGTTAGGGTTTGGTTAGGTTAAAAGAATGTGTCATTCTAAATATCTTAAGAATGACAAAAGAAGAAAGCTTCTAGAAGGAACTTGAAGCATCCAACCCTAATCAAACCTTAACCTCAATTAATCATCCTTAAACATGTTTAACAATTAATCATATCATGTCACAATAATATATATCATATATATATTATATATTTGCAACAAAAGAAAATAATACAATTAACATATATCGCATATATATCAATGTATCATCCACTGAGAAAATGAAATAATAAAGCGAGCCAATATTAGATAATGTAATACAATATATCATATATATTATTATACATTAAATTATCGAATCAACACTTGATTCGACGATCCGGTTATATCGAATATTACCGACTAATATATCATGTACCGATTCATCGAATCAACACTTGATCCGATGACCCGGTTCATATCCATATATCGCGAGAATATAATACGGTATCCCATATCGCATTATTCACGCTCCTGCGCATATCACATATGCGCCACTACTCTGTTTCGCCTGAGCCAAGAAACCTCTGTGTAGGACTCTAAAGAATCGTCAATACGCCGGTAGCAGGTGATGATCATATCAAACACCCACAAGCTGCAAGCGGTCAGCTAAACGTAACAGCCACCCAGGTATTGAGCGATCAGAAGATCAACAAGCTAGCATGTGCGTTCTCCTGTGAATCCAACCAGTAACACTCCCGTACAGTCCGGTCTGTTCGTCTGATATGTCGCATATCAAGTCTAGGGGTGGTATACGTCAGACCCCAGTAACCGATAAGTCGTGTCGATGTGTGGCTCATAACGGGTCGAGAAACTACTCGTAACACTTACCAGTAAATCTCTATATCAGCCCTGGCCAGGGACTTCCAGTTATAGCCAATCGAACACAGCACAACATCAACTCCCTATACCGGGAGAGACGAATCCCCTCCTATCGCTCATTGCCTCCATGTGATTCGGGACTGTACCCAAAAGCCACCGTTTTGCACGCCCTCTTGGACGTGGTAAGGTGGAAATCAAAGCACAGTGCGAATCACACAAAACTTTATGACGATCTCGGGTCTACAGACTACCCTGTACCAGTGTCACCGGAGAACTGCCATCTGACGTGTGGTATATCACCATCTGGAAGTTCTCGGCGAGTCCGTCCAGTGTACCCAGTCTCCACTGAGCACCCGTACACCATCTCTGATGTCAAACACCGATGGATATGGGATCATCCATCGCCCATCATATGGGTCAAGATGCGTATACGCTAGTCTACTCTGGTGTATCGATGCCCTGTCTTGATATACCCTCGACTCGGAACAGTTATAGGATGTACTCATCGACTACCGCGGCCCCACTAGTATGATCTCATCATAGTCCCAGTAGTCGAGTACAGATCCTAAGGGTTTTATCAACATGTGAGAGTAAAACAGTAAACCATTACAAGTCAACATGTTAAGATAAAGTAAAACCAAATAGCATACTATCATGACGAGCAAGAAAGTCATCTCTATATATATCCAAGCATCCATTATAATATACATCATATGTACAACAATGGCCTCTAGGGCATATACATAACTAACACATATAGTTAGACATGAAATCCGCAATATGTGATATTTCGGGTTTACGATGTCTAAGATGATTGTGGATTCCAAATGTTGTAGTTTGACATTTTCTTTTCTGCGACCGAAAGTGTAATATGTGGTGTATCGCCGGTTTCGTTGCTATACATCAACGACAATTGGGATACGCATATTTACTTTCGTTGATAACATGTGATGTTATGTGTTGCTGTATATGTTATATTGGATCGTCGTGTTTTGAATAGCCGGGGGTTTTATGTGAGATGAGAGTTCTTCATTTCATTCATGTAAAATTAATTGTATGTAATATTCTTTTATTGTGGCACTTTCGGGTTGAGGATGATGTCACCACTGTTGTATATTATTTACTTTTCCGCATTAGGATAGACCCAAGGAGGGGAGCACAAGTAACCGGGTTCTAGAGTCCAGTGGGAGAGCAACTCGAGGAGTCGAGTCCGGGTCTCCTAACTCTAGAATTGGTAGAGTTGCTTGCCGCTCTCGTAGGGGTCTAGGGATGTAGGTTTGGCTATTCATCGCGACCGTGGAATCCGTGTTTCATATAGGCTTGAAATAAAACATGGACCTCCTAGTATATCCAATATTTCATATGTTTCTTCTGCTGCTCTGTGATGTGATCACTGTGGATTCTGATACAAATGGATATACATTATATATGAGATATATAGTAGACGTTGCTTATGTTTTGCACCCGCGCTAGTCCCGTCCCGGTATGCCGTTAGTTAAGTAACCTAACGGTGCATGACGGGACATTGTGGCGAATGCGGATAGCATAAGCGTACGTTGTATTTTCGTTTCTTCTGTGATGCTTAGGAAGCATATATGATGGGACTTCATTAATGTGATTAATGAAAATAAAAGAAACCTAAAAGATGTTGTAGAATCAAATTTTCAAAAAAGGGTAGCTCTAGTTTTTTCTTTGCATAGCGGTATTACTTGTAGAATATCCAGCACCTTATTCGATATGGAAAGAGCCGAGATCCCTTCACCGGGAGTAACCTCTTTAGCCAAACTAGCAGATGCTACAAACACTCGGTTTTGTTTTTGATTGCTTTTATAGTTTATGCTTTGCATAGTGGTATTTATGAAATATCCTGCACCTTATTCGATAAGGAAAGAGCCGAGATCCCTTCACCGGGAGTGACCTCTTTAGCGAAACTAGTAAAAGCTTCAAAAACACTCCTTTTCAAACTTCACTCGATTCTACAATGATATCAAGTTCATCACGCAAAAGGTGAAGGGTTACCTACGACGGTAGCAAGGTTTCGGGAGGCATCGTCCATGCCAAATTAAAATTTTGCCGATTTAGATAACCCTAACTAGAATCGTTAACTAGAAATAATACGGAAAACATATGCAAACTCTTTGCAACATAAAAGTGAGCAAGGAATACAACCTTTGTAGACCGGTCCTTCACTTCAAATAGCTCCGTGTAATAGTCCCCTCCGCTGCGATCTCGAGCTCCGGACTCTAGAGAGGCTCCATAGAAGAAACAAGCGTGCTTGCTTCGAAGACTTCGAGGCCGAAGATGATCTACGTCGAGGAGACACTAACTCAAGCTATTCCTTCACTAGGTCAAGAACTTTGTGAAGAGAATACCCTATACTACATGGCAAGTAGTAGAGGATGATGAAGTAGGAAGTGGGCTCACTTTAGAATTGATTTTCTCACACTTTTTCTCATAGCACCATTAGAGCTAGCAAGCTTTTTCGTGGAGCTTGAAGAAGAAGAAGAAGAACTCATCACAATCATTCATCCAAATGAATTAAGTAACCATGGGTGAGTTAATGCTATCATGCTTAACTCATGTAGAGAATTAACCAAGGTATGAGGTTAAGGGTTGGGTCAAGTAATATCTTAGGTTATGACAAAAGAGTGGACTTTATCAAAGTTTCTCCAAGCTTCTTCAAGCTTGATAATTTTGACCAAGTTTAACTCTTTTGTTAAATCTTAAGATAATAAAAAAAACCCTAACTTAACCCTAATCATGGTATAAGTCTCATACACCCATCATGCATGTATCATCAACCATGACACAATGCATCTACACAAACATACATATCACATATGTACAATGTGCACACAAAGTGAGAAAATAAATCTTAAGTGAGCAAATACTAGTTAATGTAATGTAATATATCAAATATATAATTATACATTAAATTATTAAATCAACTCTTGATTTAATAATCCGGCTATAACCGACTAATATCATGTGTAACAACTTATAGAATCAACACTTGATCCGATAACCCCGGCTTTATCGCATACAACCGATCAATGTCACAAATCGCGAGAATAGAATACGGTATCTCATATCGTATCAATCTCGGTCCTGCACATATCACATATGTGCTCCTACTCCGTTTTGCTTGAGCCAGAAACCCTTGTGTAGGACTCTAAAGACTCGTCAATGCGCCGTCAGTAGGTGATGATCATATCAAACACTCACAAGCTGCAAGCGGTCTGCTAAACGTAACGGCCTCCTGGGTATTAAGTGATCAGAAGATCAACAAGCAAGCCTTCTCACACTCCTGCGAATCCAATCAGTAATACTACCGTATAGTCCGGTCTCTTCATCTGATATGTCGCATATCTCGTCTAGGGGTGGTAAACGTCAGACCCCAGTAACTCGATAAGTCGTGTCGATATGAGGCTCATAACGGGTCGAGAAACTACTGATAACACTTACCGGTATATCTTTGAAGCTGCCTTGGCCAAGGACTTCCTGTTATAGCCAATCGAGCACTGCGCAACATCAACTCCCTATACCTGGAGAGACGAAACCCCTTCTATCGCTCATTGCCTCCATATGACTCAGGACTGTACCCACAAGCCACCGTTTTGCATGCCCGCTTGGACGTGGTATGATGGAAATCAAAGTACAGTGGGAATCACACAAGACTCTATAACGATCTTGGGTCTACAGACTAACCTGTACCAGTGTCACCAAAGAACTGCCATCTGACGTGAGGTATAATACCATCTGGGAGTTCTCGGCGAGTTCGTCCAGTGTACCCAGTCTCCACTGAGCACCCATATACTTTCTCTGATATCAAACACCAATGGATATGGGATCATCCATCGCCCATCTACATGGGTCGAGAAGCTATACGCTAGTCTACTCTGGTATATCGATGCCCTGTCTCGATACACCCTCGACTAGAAACATTTGAAGGATGTACTTAGCGACAACACTGTCCCCACTAATATGATCTGCATCATAGTCCTGGTAGTCAAGTACTCATCCTAAGGGCTTTATCAACATGTAACATAGAGACAATCAGAGTACATGTTAAGATAAAGAGCAACCAGATAGTATACTATCATGTCGAGCAAGAAAGTCCTCCCTATATATGTCCAACCATCCACTACAATATACATCGTATGTACAGTAATGGCCTCTAGGGCATACATATAACTAACAATCTCCCACTTGCACTAGGGCCATCTGTTGTAGTATATCATACCCAACAATCAGCAGTGGTTGAAATATCTCATACTCAACCATCTCATAAAAGTATCTACTGGGAAATAGGCCTTTGTGAGTAGATCCGTGCTATTGTCCTCTGTGTATACTCTTCTAACCTCGATCTCCCTGGAGATCAACCATCTCCATTATAAGGTGATACTGCCTAAGAATATATCTGGATCACTGATAGGACGGGGGTTCCTAGGCCATAGCCACAACTCCATTGTCACACAATGGTAGGAACGAAGTTCATCTCATGAACTTATATACATCCAGACTTCCTCTTTGGTAGTATCGTAGGTAGCAATGTATCCAACCTTTATCGTCTAGTATGTCACGGTACCTATCTTGGAACTCTTCCAACATACCGTCCCTCCACTGAGGGTAAAGACAATGCCTGTGACTGACATTCAGTCGTTGTTACCAACCTGGATCCTATCCATTGATTCTCCCCAGGATCGATCGATACCATCTTACTACACCTAGTGAGAATCCTAACATCCAATTAGATCTATCTCATAGATCCAAAACCTAGGATTTAGGAGGTATCACCTTGATCCTATATGGAGTATCCTTGTGATAAGAGGAGATTGACCGAGCGTAGCATAGGAAACACCTTTCCTATCAAGAGTATGTCATCCACGTACAATACGAGGATCACCACCATACTTCCTACTACCTTTTTGTATATATAAGGTTTATCTACCATTTTGATGAAGTAAAACTCTTTGACAACCAAATCAAAACAGATGTTCCAACTCCGCGATGACTGCTTTATCCCATAAAGCAACTTGCACACGTTTCCGCTGCTCCCACTGTCTACGAAGCCCTCTGGCTGTGTACTTATAGACGTTCTCTTCTAAATCACTATTTAGAAAAGAAGTCATGACACCCAACCGCCAGATATCGTAGTCATGGTATGTAGCAATAGCAAGTAGGATCTGGATGGACTTAAGCATAGACACTAGAAAAGGTTTCATCATTATCCACACCTGGTCGATGACGAAAACCTTTTACAACTAGTCTTAGCTTTGAAAGTCTCAACTTTTCCATGTACACCAAGTAATCTTCTCAAGATATACTTGCTCCTGATGGGGATTTAACCCTACAGATAAAGCAACCAAAGTCCATACTTTGTTTGTGTATATGGATTCCATCTCAGATCGCTTAGCATCCAGCCATTCTCACAGAGTCACCACTCTTGATGGCCTGCTGGAAACTAGTTGGGTCATCATCTCATGATGCAATCCTCACTCCCACTGTCATAGAGAAAACCGAAGTATCTCTCAGGTGGTTGAGGAACCCTACTAGATCGGCGGAGTGGCTGAGGTTCGTTGGAAACTATTGAATCCTTCGGTTCTACCAAATCATCAACTTGCTGGAACTCCTTCCAGTTCTACCTCATGACCACTAATTTCTTCATAAGAAATTCCCTTTCTCAAGGGTGGCATGCTGAGAAACAAAATACCTTTTGTTCCTCAGTATGGTAGAAGATATTCCCTTGCTAATGCTTAGGATATCCAATAAACTTCCACAGAACTGACCTTGCCTCGAGCTTGTCCGGATTTTGCTTTTAGACATAGGCCGGACAAACCCAAATCTTAACATCCTTAAAAGATGGGCTCTTCTCATACCATATCGCATATGGAGTGGTAGGCACTGATTTGATTAGAACCCTATTCAATAGGTATGCCACTTCACAAATGCATAACCCCCAAAAGGAAATAGGTAACTCAGTAGCACTCATCATAGAGCACACCATATCACATAGGGTGCGATTGATCCGCCCCGATACACAAATGCACCGTTGTGCATACGGAGGAGCAATGCTGAGAGAGAATCACATTCTCCTTTAGAATAGTCCAGAAATTCCGTGCTCAAGTATTCTCCTCCTTGATCACATCATAGGACATAATACTTATACCCGTTTTGGTTCTCTACTTATAACTTATATTCTTTGAATATCTCAAAAGGTTCAGACCAGTGTTTCAACAGGAACACATGTGCGAATCTTGAGAGATCATCAGTGAATGTAATGAAGTATAAAGAACCAGTCCTGGCATATGTAGACAGGGACCTACATACATCATCATATATCAATCCCAAGAGTTCACTAACTCTTTCTCTGTTTCTAATAAACGGAGCTATGGTCATCTTATCTTTATGACATGACTGGCAAGTTTCAGAGGATGTAAATTCAAACTGATTTAAATATGCATCTTTATGTAACTTCAGCAAGTCGGGTCCCATTGATATGACTGATTGGTTCGAAAAAGTGTGTTTGTAGTTAACCGCAATCAGAACGGTGTCGCGCGTAGCTAGACCGAGATGAGTACGGGTCGTCCTCTGGGAAACGTGGAACCTTTTACTCTTACTTTAGATATGTTGAGAAAGGAGGAAGAAATAAGAATTTTGTGGAATGGTTTCTAGATCTACGTTAAACACTAATGCAGAATATAGATCTAGATTATTTAAGGATGTAGTTTATATAATAAGAGGGCTTGTAGGGTTCGTTAGGATTTAGTAGTTATGGACGATTAATTAAAAGTTACCCTTTTTATCCTTTAATAGATTTAAAACTAGAACGACGGTGATGCATGTAGATTAGGGTTTCTGGAGGGAAAAGGAATCCCACTCTTAACCCTTATCTCGACACGGAACTCCGTTCATATCTAGCCTTTACCAAAACAATCATTAATCTAATCTCTAATCGCGGTCGGAACTAACAAAGAATTGTTAGCACGCCCGATTAGGATGTTAATGATTCTTTTGATAAAGTTCATAAACTTTATAGGACTTAAAAAGGGTTTAGGGATGTTCATCATCCATTAGCCTACCCTAATCCTACGAACCCTAACAAGCGGAGAATTACCCGCGCATGTTGGGAGAAAAAGAGTTGGAGAGAGAATGCATAATTAAACTACAAAGAAATAGAATAGGAAAAAGAGCTACCTTTATTAATCAACAATATTCATTACACTTTGATTCCTTCGAAAATGATTACAAAGACTAGTTTGCTTCTCGATCTCTTCTAAGGAGGTAGAAGAACAGTTGATGATCAGTCTGGATGCGTGAGCCGTCTTGGACTTCGTGATCTCGTCGACTTGATGATTTTTCTAAGAGGCTCTCGGTCTTTATTTATAGTCCCAAAGCTAGAACCCTTGCTTCCAAATTAGGAAGATAACTGTAAAGATTCACCCCACAAAATTTGCAACATTTTCTCCTCAATATTGCCACGGATCCGTGGGCCAAGGGGGTATGGCTGCGGATCCACGGCCATTTGATCTTATCCCTTGATCAATTTTCTATGGGTTTCTCCTTGTGACTGTAAGTCCATGCTACCTCTCCCGGTACTTTCGGGCATGCGGAATTTGGTGAAAAACAATTTTCTAGAGGCGGTAACATGGACTCAAAACCGGATCTTGGTTAAACATCTAACTAACAACCTAACTAGGAGTTGTTAACTACTCGGTTAGGGGGTTATACCTTTCTTTCTTGAACTCCTTCATCTTCAAGCCTCGATGGTTGTCCCGATCGGCTTCACCCCGTCGTCTCCTTGCGCCGAAGATCGATCCACCTGAAAGCTTCTACCTTTGGCTTCTTCTTCGGTCTTTGAAGAAACTAGTTCACTTGGTTTGCTAAACCTTATGAACTAGAGTGAGTAGAGAAGAGTGTGTTGGGATTTTCTCTATGGTTCTTGGTTCTCAACACATGAGACAAGTGAACCATAGACTAAAGAGAGGGAGAGCAAGAGGAAGAAGATGAGAGCTCAAGAACAAGAGAGAGAATCAAAATGATAGAATGAGAAAGACTTTTCTCACTTGGCTCTCATAATCCAAAACCATCATCACAAAAAAATAGTAATCAAGTATTGTGTAAATGGTTTAAGTCAAAATGGCTATATCATTTCATGCACTCATATTGCACAAGAGAACAAGCAAGTGAAAAGTCTTTGCCATGAAATGATAGCCATTGTCATCATGATGGTCAACTAGTCCAACCTAGTCAACCGGTCAACAAAGTCAACAAGTCAACAAAGTCAACCCCTCAACAACCATGTCACCACAATATTTAATTAATATTATTGTTAATCATAAATGATATTCTCATTAGGGTTGAGCAAAAAGTCAATAGTCAACAGTCAACGGTCAACAACCCTAATGAGAATCCTCTGCCTCTGTCTCTCCGTCAACTGTGCATACACACCCGCATCCGTGTTTCGAGGAACACGAATACATACTGGATAAAACCAATCCCAAAACGTACACTAGGATCTGGCTTAAACCAAAGCCCGCTAGTGTTAACTGTCCGGAGACTAAACGTGCACAAGTGCACGGATGTAACCGAACCCTATCGCAAAACCATGCGACCTCTACTCTTTTGCCTAAAGGCGAATAGCTTTCTGTGTGGGACTCTAAAGACTCGACACTACGCTGGAAGTAGGTTTAACCACAGACCGCAAGCGGCACTAGCTGTGCGTAACGGTCCCCAGGTAGATGCCGACAAGAAGACTAATGAGGTGAAACCCATCTGAACTCCTACTGAGCCTGAATGTGACAATCTCCGTACAGTCTGGTCTGTTCGTCTGATACATCGCATGGCGGGCCTAGGGGGCGGTAAAACGTCAGTCCCCTAATAGCGGTACAAGTCGTGTCGGAGTGAAGCCCAATACACCCTGAGATAACACTGGAAGCCTACCAGTATATCTCGCTTGCCCGGGCCAGGGACTACTCGTGTAATGGCTCTCCTAGACACAGCGCGATGTCAACCCCCAATACCGGGAGAGACGAATCCTGTCTAACCGTCACTGCCTCCAAGTGCTTCGGGACTGCACCCAACTACTACCTGTTTGCATGACTCCTTTGAGCCGTGGTAGGGTAGTAATCAAAGTACAGTAGGAACACACTCGAGGCGAAGTGATAGTGTCAAGTCAGCGGACTAAGCTGTACTCATGTCACCTGGGAACTGATAACTGACGATAGGTATAATACCAACCGGTCAGTTCCCGACGAGTCCTGTCCAGTGTACTCGTAACCCAACGAGCACCCGCATACTATCTCCAGTACGACGTACTGACGGCTGTGGGACAGACCGTCTCCCATACTGGTGTAGGGTTACTGGGCACGCGCACAAGGGTCTACGAGGCATCAACCATGCCCGATTAAAAAATTAGCCGTGCCGAACAACCCGAATACGGATCTTTAAATTAGAGATTAGGCGAAAACCAACATGCTAAACACTTTAACGCTAAGTGAGAAGGATTACAACCTTTGTAGATCCGGTCCTTCACTTCATAAGCTCCGTGTTGTGGTCCCTTCGCTGCGATCATCGGGTTCCGGACTCTCGAGAGGTTCCACAAAGAGAAAGATGCAGTCTTTCTTCCGATCTTCGATACAAAGATGATCTACCTTGAAATTTCATTAACACAAGCTAACACTCACCAAAATTGAGTGAACACTCTCATCTAAAGGGCAAGGGATGATGAGGATGATGAGGTAGGATTTTTGCTCTCTTTATTTATCTTTTTCTCACATTTATTCATCACTTGGAAAAAATCTAGAAAGCTTTTTCATGAAAGAATGAAGGAAGAAGAAGATGAATCTTAGAATTATCCTTTTGTGATGAATAGAAAGAATTAATATGATAAATAATGCAACCATGGTCAACTAAACTCATGTAGAGAATTAACTAGGGTTAGGGTTTGGGTTGGGTTAAAGCATGAGTCATAATAAAATATCTTTATCATGACAAAAAGAAACCTTCTAGAATCAACTAGAAGTCTTAACCCTAATCCAAACCCTAATCATGTTTAAACTCCACTAAACATGTTGCATTAGTTATCATATCATGTTACAATATTATATATCACATATATAATATTTATCGTAACAAAATAAAATAATACAATTAACATATATCGCATATATATCAATGTATTACCCGAGTGAGAAAAAGAATCTTTTAGTGAGCAAATATTAGTTAATGTAATTTTAATATATCATATATATTATTATACATTAAATTATCGAATCAACACTTGATCCGACAATCCGGCTATATCGCATATAACCGACTAATATTTATCCGTACCGATTCATCGAATCAACACTTGATCCGATGACCCGGCTGATATCATATATCACGAGAATAGAATACGGTATCTCATATCGCATTATCCTCGGTCCCGCACATATCACATATGTGCCCCTACTCAGTTTTGCCTGAGCCAAGAAACCTCTGTGTAGGACTCTAAAGAATCGTCAATACGCCGGCAGTAGGTGATAATCATATCAAACACCCACAAGCTGCAAGCGGTCAGCTAAACATAACAGCTACCCAGGTATTGAGCACTCAGAAGATCAACAAGCAAGCCTGTACATTCTCCTGTGAATCCAAACAGTAACACTCCCGTACAGTCCGGTCTCGTCGTCTGATATCTTGCATATCTCGCCTAGGGGTGGTAAACGTCAGACCCCAGTAGCTCGATAAGTCGTGTCGATATGGGGTCTATAACAGTTCGAGAAACTACTGATAACACTTACCAGTAAATCTCAGCAACCCTGGCCAGGGATTCCGGTTATAGCCAATCGAACACAGCACAACATCAACTCCCTATACCGGGAGAGACGAATCACCTCCTATCGCTCATTGCCTCCATATGATTCGGGACTGTACCCAAAAGCCACCTTTTTGCACGCCCTCTTGGACGTGGTATGATGGAAATCAAAGCACAGTGGGAATCATACAAGACTCTATGACGATCTCGGGTCAACAGACTACTCTGTACCAGTGTCACCGGAGAACTGCCATCTGACGTGAGGTATAATACCATCCGGGAGTTCTCGGCGAGTCCGTCCAGTGTACCCAGTCTCAACTGAGCACCCGTACACCATCCTTGATGTCAAACTCCGATGGATATGGGATCATCCATCGCCCATCATATGGGTCAAGATGCGTATACGCTAGTCTACTCTGGTGTATCGATGCCCTGTCTCGATACACCCTCGACTAGGAACAGTTATAGGATGTACTCGTCGACTACCGTGGCCGCACTAGTATGATCTCATCATAGTCCCAGTAGTCGAGTACATATCCTAAGGGCTTTATCAACATGTAATATAGAGACAATCAGAGTACATGTTAAGATAAAGTATAACCAGATAGCATACTATCATGTCGAGCAAGAAAGTCCTCCCTATATATGTCCTAGAATCCACTACAATATACATCGTATGTACAGTAATGGCCTCTAGGGCATACATATAACTAACAATCTCCCACTTGCACTAGGGTCATCTGTTATGGTATCGCATACCCAACAATTAGCTGCGGTTGAAGTATCTCATACTCAACCATCCCATAAAAGTCTCTACTGGAAAAAAGGCCTTTGTGAGTGGATCCGCGCTGTTGTCCTCTGTATCTACTCTCCTAACCTCGATCACCTTGGAGATCAACCATCTCCATAATCAGATGATACTGTCTAAGAATTATATTTGGATTTCTGATGGGACGGAAGTTCCTTGGCTAAAGCCACAACTCCATTGTCACTCAATGGTAGGAACGAAGTTCATCTCATGAACTTATAAATCCAGACTGCCTCTTTGGTAGTATCCTTGGTAACGATGTATCTTGCCTTTAATCGTCTAGTATGTCACGGTATCTAGCTTGAAACTCTTCCAACATACCGTCCTTCCACTGAGGGTAAAGACAATGCCTGCGACTGACATTCAGTCATCCTTATCACCCTGGAACCTTTCCAGTGATTCTCCCCAGGATCGATTGATACCATCTCACTACAACTAGTGAGTATCCTAATATCCAATTAGATCTATCTCATAGATCCAAAAACCCAGGATTTAGGAGGTATCACTTTGATCCTATATGGAGAATCCTTGTGATAACCGGAGATTGACCGAGCGTAGCATAGGAAACTTCTTCCCTATCAAGAGTATGTCATCCACATACTCTACGAAGATCCCCACCATACTCCCTACTACCTTTTTGTATATACAAGGTTCATCTACCGTTTTGATGAAGTCAAACTCTTTGACTACCACATCAAAACAGATGTTCCAACTCCGCGATGCCTGTTTTATCATATAAAACATCTTGCACACGTTTCCGCTGCTCCCACTGTCTACGAAGCCCTCTGGCTGTGTACTTATAGATGCTCCTTTCTAAAACATCATTTAGAAAAGCAGTCATGACACCCAACCACCAGATATCGTAGTTATGGTATGTAGCCGTGGCAAGTAGGATCTAGATGGACTTAAGCATAGCTTTGAAAGTCTCAACTTTTCCATGTACACCAAGTAATCTTCTCAAGATATACTTGCTCCTGATGGGAATTTAACCCTTCAGATAAAGCAACCAAAGTCCATACTTTGTTGGTGTATAAGGATTCCATCTCGGATCGATAAGCATCCAGCCATACTTACAGAGTCTCACTCCTGATGGCCAGCTCGAAACTGGTTGGGTCATCATCTCATGATGCAATCCTCACTCCCACTGTCATAGAGAAACCGAAGTATCTCTCAGGTGGGTGAGGAACCCTACTAGATCGGCGGAGCGGCTGAGGTTCGTTGGAAACTATTGAACCCTTTGGTTCTGCCAAATCATCTGCTGTAGTTTGTATAGCTGGAACATTTCCAGTTCTACATAACAGACCTTGCCTCGAGCTTGTCTGGATTTTGCTTTTAGACATAGGCCGGACAACCCCAAATCTTAACAAACTTAAGAAATGGGCTCTTCCCTTTCCATATCACATATGAAGTGGTAGGCAACTGATTTGATTTGAACCTTATTCAATAGGTATGCAGCTTCTCAAGTGCATAACTCCCAAAAGGAAATAGGAAACTCAGTAGTACACATCATAGAGCACACCATATCAAATAGGGTGCTATTGCTCCACCCCGATACACCGACGTGCTGTGGTGTATTTGGAGGAGTAATGCTGAGAGAGAATCTCATTCTCCTTTAGAATAGTCCAGGAATTCCGTGCTCAAGTATTCTCCTCCTTGATCTCATCAAAGGACATAATACTTATACCCGTTGTTGGTTCTCTACTTCTAACTTATATTCTGTGAATATCTCAAAAGGTTCGGACTTGTGTTTCAACAGGAACATATGTCTGAATCTTAAGAGATTATCAGAGAATGTAATGAAGTACAAAGAACCGATCTTGGCATGTGTAGACAGGGGACCTTACATACATCAACATGTATCAATCCTAAGAGTTCACTAACTTTTTCTCTTTTTCCAATAAACAGAGCTGTGGTCATCTTATCTTTGTGACATGACCGGCAAGTTTCATAAGATGTAAATTCAAACTAATTTAAATATGCATCTATATGTGACTTAGCTAGTCGGGTCAAATTGATATGACCTAGTCTACAATACCTTAAGACGGATTCATTCATTTCTGAACTCTTCCTCTTGTGTATGTTCTATATACTAAGAACTGTGGTTTGATTTAGAACGTCAATGCTTTTAGATAACGTGCCTGAACCGATCAACTATAGGAAATGTTCAAAACATTATCCAACAATACAAAATTATATCCTTTCTTTACTAATAAAGAGACTGATATGATTTTGTATATCAGGTTCGGTATCTAATAACATTTATTCAGAATCAATGTATTCTGGTAATACAGGGTGATAGTGACCAACAGACTTGGCTGCAACACTTTCACCATTTTCTGTCTCATGAAACTTATCACCCGTTCTCAGTTCTCTACCTTTCTGTAGCCCATGTAACAAATTACATATTTGGGATCCTGATGCGGTATCACATACCCAGGACGTAAAGGATACTGAGAAACAGTTCCCTGTAATGAACACACCCGAAGATGATGCATCAGTATGCACTTTCTTCGTTTGGGCGGCACGGGAATTCTGGGAATCCCCAATTTCCTGCTCTGTCTTATAACAATTATAAGTTGGAGCGGGACCAACGTTCCCCAGCTCAGTATAACAAGCGGGTTCGGTCAATATATCCGTATTCTTATCTTGATTAAGGCGTGATATGGTCGCTACCTGGAGAGAGAGAGAAGAAAACACTCAGCGTATGCTCTTGCAAGATTAGATTGGTTATATAATATATCTAATGAGGATGTCTCCCACTGTTTTTATCAAATCTTCCTTCAAACCCTAAAAGGAAAGACTAGCCGGGATTAATTACACGCTACAAGTTCGCCAATCTTTCAGCCAGGCCAGTGCCGGTACTTTGAGGGAGGTCCCCCGTGCTTTCGCACGAACCTAAATAAAATAAACCTCGTTTTCCCAGGGGCGTAACCCCGTTGACACCTTTCTAGACACCTACCTGATCGGCTAATTGTAATGTGTAAAACTCTCCCAGGAGTAACTCTTACTCGCAGCGGGTATCGGGATCCAACTATCTCATAGAAGGTATGCAATCTCATTGCAAATTTCAACAAATGAAATTCCCAATAATATTTTGCCTCAAGCGATCTATGACCTTGACTGAGTCAACAAACCATAGACCGCAAGTAAAGTTCAACCCGTCATTTCCCGATTGAATTAAACCCACCCGCACGACCCTTGACTGAGTCAACAAGGCCGCACGACTACCCTAATCCAATCGCATCATATGCTTTGCAGATAAGCACTAATCAGCTACCGCACACTACGTCTTGACTGAGTCAACAAACGCAGCACGAATACTAAATACTACTTATCTGAAATGACGGAGGGCTACGACAGGTTTTTAAGAAAACCTTTTGCGTAATGAACTTTATATCGTTGTAGAATCGAGTGATTTTAAATGGAGTGCTTTTGAGGCTTTTCTAGTTTTGCTAAAGGGGTCACTCCCGGTGAAGGGATCGTCGGCCCTTTCCTCATCGAATAAGGTGTAGGATATTTCATAAATATCGCTATGCAAAGCAAGAACTATATAAGCAATCAAAAGACAAACCGAGTTTGTAGCATACGCTAGTTTCACTAAAGAGGTCACTCCCGGTGAAGGGATCTCGGCTCTTTCCTTATCGAATAAGGTGCTGGATGTTCTACAAGGAACACCGCTATGCAAAGCAAGAACTAGAGCTACCAGTTTTTAAACAAGATTCTACAACATCTTAGGTTTCTTTTAGTTCATTAATCTCATTAATGAAGTCCCATTATATTTTGCTTCGCAAGCATCTCTTTTGAAACGAAATCTGCAATATAACATATATCTCATATATATAATATAAACATTCGTCTCAGGCAGTAATATAATCTCATCACAGAACATTGCAGCAGAAGAACATATATGAAATATTGGATATACTAGAACGTCCGTGTTTTCAATACGAGCCTGTATAAATCACAGATTCCACGGTCGCGATGAATAGCCAAACCCACATCCCTAGACCCCTACGAGAGCGGCAAGCAACACTGCCAATTCTAGGGTTAGGAGACCCGGTCTCGACTCCTCGAGATGGTCTCCCACTGGACCCTAGAACCCGGTTACTTGTGCTCCCCGCCTTGGGTCTACCTAATGCGAAAAAGTAAATAATATACAACGGTGACATCTTCCGCAACCTGGAAGTGCCCCAATAAAAGAATATTACATACAAATGAATTTTACATGAATGAAAAAGAAAAAACTCTCGTCTCACATAAAACCCCGGGCTATTCAAAACGCGACGATCCAATACAACATATCACAGCAACACATAATATCACATATTTTCAACGTAAGCAAGTATGCGTATCCCGATTGTCGTTGATGTATAGCAACGAAGCCGGCGATACACCACATACTACGCTTACGGTCACAGAAAAGAAAGTGTAAAACTACAACAGTTGGAATCCGCAACCTTCTTAGACATCGCATGCCTAACCAAATGAATTCCCTAGACATCGCATGCCTAACTATTATAAACCCCGCATTTTAGTCTCATTATCGAAAACACTTTTCAATGTCAAGTCGGGGAATTCAACAAGATTCCCTACATCCTGATCGAATGCTCGTCGCAAACTTTAGTAGACGGCGCACCCCCAGATGCCGTCGACGAAGTGCACTAAGGCGGAACACCGCTGCCGCAAGCACCCAAACGGATGCTTTTAGCGACGGGGTTCTCCTACAGTCACTTGGTCGGGGTTATGGGGCGTGGCTGTCTGTTAAGTTTACCCGGCGAGTATCCGCGTACACTACGTGATTGCAACGGACTTTTGATCACATCAAAATTCCGTGGCAACCGATCAATTTGAGACTAAACTGCTATGTTTATAATATTCAAATTAGTTACCTCATAACTTTTTATGGATTCTAAATATTGTATCACATTCCAGATAAATAGACAATGTTAAACTTTCCGATCGAATGATCAAACACCCAAGATTTCCCCAATATATCTCAACACTTGAAATTAGTTTAAAAACATCCATCACATGCCACAGTACCAATGGTCCAGCCGTACAAGGGTCAATCCAACGCCTCACATGTGGCACGCCGTACTGCCCCAAACCCTAAGGTTCAAAAGGCAGTTCAAGACGGTCACATAATCGAGTTAAGCTTTGTTGTCTTCTAGAGGGTCCACCGCGTTACTTGCACGACTTAGAACGTTCTTAAACTCGAGGAAAAATCCAACTTTTGAAAAATTTTCCGACAGGGGAAAAAGTGAGTTATTGATATCCGTTCGAACTTTTTAACAGTTTCTAAAATTTATCCGGACAAACTAAACAAAGTTAAATTATCCGATCGAATCAATGATTCCCCAATACAACCCTTAAAACTCAACACTTGAGTGGAATTAAAATATTCCCAGAAAAAATTAACAAGAAAGGGCCTAAAAATAATTACATGAAATTTCAGGGACTAAGTACAAATTTTGGCCGCGGAACCGCCGAAAAACCCATGGTTTCGCCGCGGTTCCGCGGTCAAATTTTCGAGTTAGAGGTCCGTACTTCACAGTAATTCTTAGTTTTTCCTGCTTAATTTTTTGAGAATTTTTAATTCAGAAAAAACCACATTTTTGAAAAATGTACAGAGAGGGTTCCGTGTCGAGGTTTCGGCGTTCGATCGGACTTTAAACTTCGTCTAGACTTCACCTAAAGCTCTAGCTTGGCTCTGATACCACTGTAGGGTTGCTGGGCACGCGCACAAGGGCTACGAGGCATCAACCATGCCCGATTAAAAAATTAGCCGTGCCGAACAACCCGAATACGGATCTTTAAACTAGAGATTAGGCGAAAACCAACATGCTAAACACTTTAACACTAAGTGAGAGGGATTACAACCTTTGTAGATCCGGTCCTTCACTTCATAAGCTCCGTGTTGTGGTCCCTTCGCTGCGATCATCGGGTTCCGGACTCTCGAGAGGTTCCACGAAGAGAAAGATGCAGTCTTTCTTCCGATCTTCGATACAAAGATGATCTACCTTGAAGTTTCATTAACACAAGCTAACACTCACCAAAATTGAGTGAACACTCTCATCTAAAGGGCAAGGGAAGATAAGGATGATGAAGTAGGATTTTTGCTCTCTTTATTTATCTTTTTCTCACATTTATTCATCACTTGGAAAAAATCTAGAAAGCTTTTTCATGAAAGAATGAAGGAAGAAGAAGATGAATCTTAGAATTATCCTTTTGTGATGAATAGAAAGAATTAATATGATAAATAATGCAACCATGGTCAACTAAACTCATGTAGAGAATTAACTAGGGTTAGGGTTTGGGTTGGGTTAAAGCATGAGTCATAATAAAATATCTTTATCATGACAAAAAGAAACCTTCTAGAATCAACTAGAAGTCTTAACCCTAATCCAAACCCTAATCATGTTTAAACTCCACTAAACATGTTGCATTAGTTATCATATCATGTTACAATATTATATATCACATATATAATATTTATCGTAACAAAATAAAATAATACAATTAACATATATCGCATATATATCAATGTATTACCCGAGTGAGAAAAAGAATCTTTTAGTGAGCAAATATTAGTTAATGTAATTTTAATATATCATATATATTATTATACATTAAATTATCGAATCAACACTTGATCCGACAATCCGGCTATATCGCATATAACCGACTAATATTTATCCGTACCGATTCATCGAATCAACACTTGATCCGATGACCCGGCTGATATCATATATCGCGAGAATAGAATACGGTATCTCATATCGCATTATCCTCGGTCCCGCACATATCACATATGTGCCCCTACTCCGTTTTGCCTGAGCCAAGAAACCTCTGTGTAGGACTCTAAAGAATCGTCAATATGCCGGCAGTAGGTGATGATCATATCAAACACCCACAAGCTGCAAGCGGTCAGCTAAACGTAACAGCTACCCAGGTATTGATCGCTCAGAAGATCAACAAGCAAGCCTGTACATTCTCCTGTGAATCCAAACAGTAACACTCCCGTACAGTCCGGTCTCGTCGTCTGATATGTTGCACATCTCGCCTAGGGGTGGTAAACGTCAGACCCCAGTAGCTCGATAAGTCGTGTCGATATGAGGTCTATAACAGTTCGAGAAACTACTGATAACAATTACCAGTAAATCTCAGCAACCCTGGCCAGGGATTTCCGGTTATATCCAATCGAACACAGCACAACATCAACTCCCTATACCGGGAGAGACGAATCCCCTCCTATCGCTCATTGCCTCCATGTGATTCGGGACTGTACCCAAAAGCCACCTTTTTGCACGCCCTCTTAGACGTGGTATGATAGAAATCAAAGCACAGTGGGAATCACACAAGACTCTATGACGATCTCGGGTCAACAGACTACTCTGTACCAGTGTCACCGGAGAACTGCCATCTGACGTGAGATATAATACCATCTGGGAGTTCTCGGCGAGTCCGTCCAGTGTACCCAGTCTCCACTGAGCACCCGTACACCATCCTTGATGTCAAACACCGATGGATATGGGATCATCCATCGCCCATCATATGGGTCAAGATGCGTATACGCTAGTCTACTCTGGTGTATCGATGCCCTGTCTCGATACACCCTCGACTAGGAACAGTTATAGGATGTACTCGTCGACTACCGTGGCCGCACTAGTATGATCTCATCATAGTCCCAGTAGTCGAGTACATATCCTAAGGGCTTTATCAACATGTAATATAGAGACAATCAGAGTACATGTTAAGATAAAGTATAACCAGATAGCATACTATCATGTCGAGCAAGAAATTCCTCCCTATATATGTCCTAGAATCCACTACAATATACATCGTATGTACAGTAATGGCCTCTAGGGCATACATATAACTAACAACTGGGATGAGAAGCGCATGCGCTAGTCTACTCTGGAGTATCGATGCCCTGTCTCGATAGTCCTGCGACTAGGGACCTGCATAAGGATATGCTTATAGATTACCCAGCCCCACTAGTGTGACTGCCATCACAATGCTAGTAATCAAGCAAAGATCCTAAGGGCTCCACTAATGTGCATAGGTGATATACTAAAATAAACACATGTACACATTGAAGTAGAAACAAACCAAGTAGCATACTACTATTTTGAGCAAGATTGTATATACAAGGTGAATATCCAAAGCTTCCATTAAGTAATATACAAACTAGTATGATACAGTAATGGCCTCTTGGGCATATACACTAACAATCTCCCACTTGCACTAAGGCCATGTACTGGCGTATCGAAGACCTATCATCTCGATCAGCCGCTCGAACTGAGTCTGGGGCAAGGCCTTGGTGAATGGATCTGCAGTGTTATCTTCTGAAGCAACCCTCCGAACCTCGATCTCCTGGCGATCGATCTCCCTGATCAGGTGATACCGCCTCAAGATGTGTCTGGATCTCTGATGGGACCTGGGTTCCTTCGCTAAAGCTATAGCCCCGTTGTTGTCGCAATACAGAGGTATTGGATCAACAATGGACGGAACCACCTGAAGTTCTTTCAAGAACTTCCTCATCCAGACAGCTTCTTTTGCGGCATCAGATGCAGTGATGTATTCCGCTTCCATCGTCGAGTCTGCAACGGTTTCCTATTTCGAACTCTTCCAACACACCGCCCCTCCATTGAGGGTAAAGACAAAACCCGACAAGGACTTAGAATCATCCTTGTCACTCTGGAAGCTGGAGTCAGCAAAGGCCTCGATCTGGAGGTCTTTTCCGCCATACACCAAGAACATCTCCTTAGTCCTTCTCAGGTACTTGAGAATGTTCTTTACCGCTATCCAGTGTTTCTCCCCAGGGTTTGACTGATACCGGCTTACCACACTCAGTGCATAAGCTACATCCGGTCTGGTACACAACATCGCATACATTATAGAGCCTGCCGCAGAAGCGTAGAGTATAATAGACATGCGATCCCTCTCCAAATCAGTCTTGGGAGACATCTCTTTAGAGAGGGTGATCCCGTGACAAGCCGGTAGGTTACCGCGCTTGGAATCTTCCATACTGAATCTCTTCAGTATGGTGTCGATGTACCTGGACTGTGAAAGTCCTAATATTCTCTTGGATCTATCACGATGGATCCGGATCCCCACGATGTATGAGGCATCACCCAGGTCTTTCATGGAGAACCTGTGTGACAAGAACCCCTTGACAGATTGTAGCATAGGAATGTCATTTCCTATTAAGAGAATGTCATCCACGTATAAAACGAGGAATACTACAGTTCTCACTACAAATCTACTATAGATGCATGGTTCATCTGGATTTTTGATAAAGCCAAATTCCATGACCGTCTCATCAAAACAGATGTTCCAACTCCGTGATGCCTGCTTTAGTCCATAGATGGACTTAAGCAACTTGCACACCTTTCCGCTGCTCCCACTCTGAATGAAACCTTCTGGTTGGTCTATATAGACACACTCCTCTAAATTTCCATTTAGAAAAGCGGTCTTTACGTCCATCTGCCAGATCTCATAATCGTGGAAGGCAGCAATGGCAAGAAGGATCCGAATGGATTTCAGCATAGCTACTGGAGAAAAGGTTTCGTCATAGTCCAAACCAGGTCTTTGACGAAAACCCTTTGCAACAAGTCTAGCTTTATAAGTCTCAACCTGTCCATCTACACCAATCTTCCTTTTGAAGATCCACTTGCATCCTACGGGTTTTACCCCGTCTGGAGCAATGTCCAACGTCCATACCTTGTTGGTGTACATGGACTCCATTTCGGTCCTCATTGCATCCAGCCATTTTACCGAGTCAACGCTCTGAACGGCCTGCTGGAAGCTAGTAGGCTCATCATAATCTATGATGCAATCCTCTCTATCCCCGTCTATGAGAAAACCGTAGTATCTCTCGGGCGGATGAGACTGCCTACTACTCCTGCGGAGCGGCGTAGGAATGTCCTGTTCTTTTGAACCCTCTGGTTCCACTAAGCTTTCAGTAATAGCTCGTGGGTCTGGAATTTCTTCCAGTTCTACTGTGCTCCCACTTATCTGGTTTTCCAAAAACTCAGTTTCCAAGAAGTAGGCATGACGAGAAACAAAAACCTTTTGTTCCTCTTCGCAGTAGAAGAAATATCCCTTGGAGTTCTTTGGATATTCCACGAACTTGCACTGTACTGAGCATGCCTCGAGCTTGTCCGCATGCTGCTTTTTGACAAAACTGGACTTCCCCATGTCTTAATGTGATTAAGATAGGGTCTCTTCCCACGCCACATCTCATATGGTGTAGTAGGCACAGTCTTAGTGGGAACTCGGTTCAAAAGGTATGCAGCTAATTCTAGCGCATACCCCCAGAATGATCGCGGTAACTCAGCGTTACTCATCATGGACCGTACCATATCCAATAGGGTTCGGTTTCGTTTCTCCGATACACCGTTATGTTGCGGAGTGTATGGAGGAGTAAGCTGAGAGAGAATTCCGTTCTCTTTTAAATAGTCCAAGAACTCGGCACTTAAGTATTCACCACCTCGATCCGATCTTAGGATCTTTATACTTTTGCCGGTTTGTTTTTCTACTTCATTCTTATATTCCTGGAATTTTCCAAAGGCTTCGGACTTATGTTTCATTAAGAAGACATAACCGTACCTTGAAAAGTCATCCGTAAAAGTAATGAAGTAGGAAAAACCGCTTCGCGCATGTGTAGACATTGGACCGCACACGTCACTGTGTACGAGTCCCAAGAGCTCGCTCGCTCTTACTCCATGTCCAGTGAACGAAGTCTTTGTCATCTTTCCTTTGAGACAGGATTTACAAGTGGCATACGACTGATATTCGAACGGATTCAAATATCCTTCTGTATGTAACTTTGTCAACCTTCTCTAATTGATGTGACCCAGTCTACAATGCCACAAGAAAGTCTGATTTATTTCCGGAGACTTTCTTTTGTGTGTATTCTGGACATTGAAAATCTGTGGTTGGTTTAATACGTATATACCATGGCTTAATGTACCTGACCCAATCAGAACTTGATTCAGGTGAATGTTTACAACATTGCTTACAAACACAAATTCATAACCTTCTTTAGAAACCAAAGATACAGAAATGATATTACAAGTTGCGTTGGGTACAAAAAAGCAATTACGCAAAACCAAAACATGTCCATCTGACATTCCCAGGTGATAGTCCCCCACGGCCTTAGCATCCATGCTAGCTCCGTTTGCAACTTTGAGGGTCATGTCACCTGCCTTCAAAACCCTACGGTTTGTCAACGCCTGCAAAGAATTACAGATATGAGATCCTGATCCGGTATCCAATACCCAGGAAGTAGAGTTTATTGAAAGACAGTTTTCAATAACATACACACCTGAAGCTGAAGCCGCAACCTGCTTCAGATCCTGTGTTCTGGCTTTCCAAGCCCTGCAATCATTCTTCCAGTGTCCCTTCTTATGACAATAGAAGCATTCTTCCTTATCCACAAGCTTTCCCACTTTCTTTGTTGCTTTTGCCTTTCCCTTCGTATCCACTTTACTAACACCGCCCCTTGGTTTGGCGGGGGCTTTCTTCTTCTTTCCCTTGGCTTTCGTCTTGGACCTAGAAGAGGAAGATCCTCCTACAAACAAAGTGAATATTTCCCTACCTTTCTGTAGGGTGCCCTCTGCGCTCCTCAGCATGTTGAGGAGTTCTGAAAGTTCAACTTCCTTTTCTTGTAAGTTGAAGTTCAGTATGAACTGGGCGTAAGTGGAAGGAAGGGACTGGAGAATCAAGTCCGTATAGAGCTCATTCTCCAACGTGGTCCCAAGGTCCGCGAGCTCCTCAATGTAGCCAATCATCTTATGCACGTGTTCCGCTACCGATGATCCGACGGCCAATCTTGCCGAAAATAACTTCTTCGACACTTCGTATCTTGCAATACGAGATTGCTCTCCTTACAGTTCTTTTGTATGAAGAAATATGGATTCCAGGTCCATATTCTCGTGCCTCCTCTGATGTTCATTGTCCATAGAGGCAAGCACGAGGCACTTGGCCTTCGCGCAGTCTAGTTCCCAGGTCTTACGGATTTCCTTATCCGCGACGCTGGTTTTGGGACCTGGGACAGGGGGAGCTTTGGTGGTAAGAAGATACCCCAGCTTGTCGTAAGTGATTGCCATCTTGACATTCCTGAGCCAATCTTTGTAGTTTGGCCCTGTCAGTATGTTTTTATCTAGAAGTAACTTAAGTCCAGTCATGTCGATTGGTCGCTGCAATTAGGAGAGAGAAGAAACACTCAGCTTGATGCTCTTGCAAGTTTAGAATGGTTTTTAGTTTGTCTAAACAGGATGGCTCCCACTGTTTCTCGAATCCCTCCTCAAACCAAAAAGGAAGAATTAGTCAGGATCAATCTCACCGTACAATACTTGGTTAACCATTCAGCCAGGAAAGTGTCGGTACTTCGAGGGAGGTTTTCCAACGCTTTCGCGAAGTTCCTTAATTAAATAACCTCTTTTCCCTGTGGGCGTAGCCCCGCTAACACCTTTCTAGACACCTACTTGGTTTATAGCCTTGATCGTTAAGTGAGAAGTTTCCCGAGGAGTAGCATATACTCACAGTAGGATCGGGATCCAAATATCATCGCATGACAAAACTGAAGGAATCCTACCAGAATCATCACACTCCAAATGGTATGCAACACTAGCAAGTTTCAGTTCTTTTGAAACTCCCGATGTGGATTTTTGCCCCATGCTCTTATGACCTTGACTTTGGCCAACAAATCATAAGTCACATGTCAAGTTCTACCCGTCGTTCTCCAGGTTAATTTGAATCCACCCGCACCTACCCTTGACTTTGGCCAACAAGGCAGTACGACTGTTCCAAACTAACGCATCTATCTATGCTGCACATGAATACCCAATAGCTACCAATCACTATGCCTTGACTTTGGCCAACAAACATAGCTTGAATACTATTGACCATCCATGTGAAACGACGGAGGGCTATGAATGGTTTTGGCTAAACCGTGAACTTGATATAATCGATGGAATGAGATAGATTTTAAAAGGAGTGGCTCAAGCTCCGCATTTAAAAGTTAGTTTTGAAAAGAACCGAGTGGTTTTTCGAAAGTGTTCCAACGACTTTTACTTGGTTTATTTTTCTTGCATTAGTTCTTTTAATGCGTGATATTCTTGCATTAGTTCTTTTAATGCGTCCCATCATTTAATCCGACCATTGCAGAAAATAACCAAAATATGACGTACGCTTATGCCATTCGCATTCGCCACGGGGCCCCGTCATTACCCGTTAGGTTACTTAACTAACGACAGAGCGGGGGCTGGGCTAGCGCGGCTATAAAACATAAGCAACGCCTAAATAATATCATATATAGATATATTGCAATGATAGCCATTTCAGATCACAGATGAACACATTGGATATACTAGGAACCCGCAATTCGTACGAGCCTGTAATGAAAAGCAGATTACACGGTCGCGGTGAATAGCCAATACCCCACCCAAGGCCCCTATGGGTGCGGTAAACTACCCGTCAAGTACCCGAAGCGAAGCAACCTCCCTCAACTTCGTGAGTAGGCCACTCAGCACTTCGGCATACCCGGTAGTTTGTGCACCCCCTCCATGGGTCTATCCTAGGAGCAAAAACAGTAAAAAGAAATTATACAATGACGGCTACAACCCCGACCTGGTTGTGCGACCATACAAATAATTATTACATCAATTTACAAATTTACATGAATTGAAAGAAAAGAAAACTCTCGTCTCACAGCCCCCCGACTATTCACCCGCGACAATCCAATGAATTCATATACACATTCCAATAACATTACAGATCACAGATTTGTATAACCCCCACTAATCGACATATAGCGATTAGCAGACGTTCAATACAAATATCACATCACAGAAAAACCCGTCAGCTTAAGTCTTTTAGAAGTTCGATCAAAAATACGGATTTTCAGGCCCCAAACACAAAATTTTCGTTCTGGAAAATCTGGGCAGAAAATACATATTCCAAAAATCCCAAAATACCCCTATAAACAAACTGCAAAAATAAAACCCTGCGACCGAGTCAACTCGGCCGCGGAAACGCGGCGCGTTGATCGATTCAGTGGGTCGAATTTTCACAGTTTCTTCTAAAAACCCTGAGTCGATTTTTGGTATATCTCAAATAATTTTTGCAGCACTTTGAAAATCGACAGAAAGTTTGAAATCCGGGTGAATTTCGCGACCTTTTCTCCGATCGAATTTCTAGTTACTATGCTAACATGTTAGATAGAGTTTAACTAGGCTCTGATACCACTGTAAGTCCATGCTACCTCTCCCGGTACTTTCGGGCATGCGGAATTTGGTGAAAAACAATTTTCTAGAGGCGGTAACATGGACTCAAAACCGGATCTTGGTTAAACATCTAACTAACAACCTAACTAGGAGTTGTTAACTACTCGGTTAGGGGGTTATACCTTTCTTTCTTGAACTCCTTCGTCTTCAAGCCTCGATGGTTGTCCGGATCGGCTTCACCCCGTCGTCTCCTTGCGCCGAAGATCGATCCACCTGAAAGCTTCTACCTTTGGCTTCTTCTTCGGTCTTTGAAGAAACTAGTTCACTTGGTTTGCTAAACCTTATGAACTAGAGTGAGTAGAGAAGAGCGTGTTGGGATTTTCTCTATGGTTCTTGGTTCTCAACACATGAGACAAGTGAACCATAGACTAAAGAGAGGGAGAGCAAGAGGAAGAAGATGAGAGCTCAAGAACAAGAGAGAGAATCAAAATGATAGAATGAGAAAGACTTTTCTCACTTGGCTCTCATAATCCAAAGCCATCATCACAAAAAAATAGTAATCAAGTATTGTGTAAATGGTTTAAGTCAAAATGGCTATATCATTTCATGCACTCGTATTGCACAAGAGAACAAGCAAGTGAAAAGTCTTTGCCATGAAATGATAGCCATTGTCATCATGATGGTCAACTAGTCCAACCTAGTCAACCGGTCAACAAAGTCAACAAGTCAACAAAGTCAACCCCTCAACAACCATGTCACCACAATACTTAATTAATATTATTGTTAATCATAAATGATATTCTCATTAGGGTTGAGCAAAAAGTCAATAGTCAACATTCAATGGTCAACAACCCTAATGAGAATTCTCTGCCTCTGTCTCTCCGTCAACTGTGCATACACACCCGCATCCGCGTTCCGAGGAACACGAATACATACTGGATAAAACCAATCCCAAAACGTACACTAGGATCTGGCTTAAACCAAAGCCCGCTAGTGTTAACTGTCCGGACACTAAACGTGCACAAGTGCACGGATGTAACCGAACCCTGTCGCAAAACCATGCGACCTGTCGCAAAACTATACGACCTCTACTCTTTTGCCTAAAGGAGAATAGCTTTCTGTGTGGGACTCTAAAGACTCGACACTACGCTGGCAGTGGGTTTAACCACAGACCGCAAGCGGCACTAGCTGTGTGTAACGGTCCCCAGGTAGATGCCGACAAGAAGACTGACGAGGTGAAATCCATCTGAACTCCTACTGAGCCTGAATGTGACAATCTCCGTACAGTCCGGTCTGTTCGTCTGATACATCGCATGGCGGGCCTAGGGGCGGTAAAACGTCAGTCCCCTAATAGCGGTACAAGTCGTGTCGGAGTGAAGCCCAATACACCCTGAGATAACACTGGAAGCCTACCAGTATATCTCGCTTGCCAGGGCTAGGGACTACTCGTGTAATGGCTCTTCTAGACACAGCGCGATGTCAACCCCCAAAATCGGGAGAGACGAATCCTGTCTAACCGTCACTGCCTCCAAGTGCTTCGGGACTGCACCCAACTACTACCTGTTTGCACGACTCCTTTGAGCCGTGGTAGGGTAGTAATCAAAGTACAGTAGGAACACACTCGAGGCGAAGTGATAGTGTCAAGTCAGCGGACTAGGCTGTACTCATGTCACCTGGGAACTGATAACTGACGATAGGTATAATACCAACCGGTCAGTTCCCGACGAGTCCTATCCAGTGTACTCGTAACCCAACGAGCACCCGCATACTATCTCCAGTACGACGTACTGACGACTGTGGGACAGACCGTCTTCCACACTGGGATGAGAAGCGCATGCGCTAGTCTACTCTGGAGTATCGATGCCCTGTCTCGATAGTCCTGCGACTAGGGACCTGCATAAGGATGTGCTTATAGATTACCCAGCCCCACTAGTGTGACTGCCATCACAATGCTGGTAATCAAGCAAAGATCCTAAGGGCTCCACTAATGTGCATAGGTGATATACTAAAATAAACACATGTACACATTGAAGTAGAAACAAACCAAGTAGCATACTACTATTTTGAGCAAGATTGTATATACAAGGTGAATATCGCAACCTTCCATTAAGTAATATACAAACTAGTATGATACAGTAATGGCCTCTAGGGCATATACACTAACAGTGACATGTGTCGATCCTTGGAACCTTTGGAACTTGGAAATCTTCTCATAGTTGCTGCCAAACTTGATTTCTTAATTAGGCAGGTTTGCTTTAACAACTTGATTTCCTTGATTTTAGACATGCAAATTCTGCACAACAACTAAAATAATATTTAGTAGAGTTAAGATTTGGTCAATGATATTATTTGTATACATTTTCCAACCAAATGCTAATTATAATATATCAACACATGGAAAATAGTATTTTTACAGATAAACCCTCATATGTATGATATATTATAATAAAGACCTTTTTTAATATAGAAATAGTAGGAAAAATGTAATAACAAATGTGCAGTTTTATCAACTGAACAAATACCCCTCAACTCATCTTTGATCATCCCAAGCAAACTAGTTTATTCAAGAGAAGGAGAAACAGAAAGGAGAAAACTAAGCACACTTTTGTAGGCAAACACGATTGCACTGAGCACGTGCAACAAGCCGTTAAACCTCTAGGTGTCCCTAGTAGGAGGAGTGTTTTCTCCTGAGGGTTTTCAGCGGATTACACCCACAAAATCCTATAATAAAAGAGAGATGGTGAAATTTACATATAAAGGTAAGAACCATAAAAGAAAGACTTTGAAAATAAGAGTTTCCAACTAATACTAGCTTTTCAGTTGTCATAATCCCTATCTTAATAGTCATAAAAAGATGTTAGAAATCACATCATCACTCAATAAAACATCGTCTTATTCTTCATTCGTACCTTTCATCCAAACATTGATCATATAACCCTACGTGTGTGTATAGAACATCCCTACACTCGGAGAATTCAATTCAAGCTATGATACTCTTATCCATCTACCTCAGTACTTTTTAATTTGATGAATATTAAGATTTGCTCACACATTTTCATGCGACCGTTAATACTTCTTGAGGTACTAAGCGACCGATTACTTATGTGCTTGCTGATTAGGTGATAGTATTTTCCTCGTCTTGCACCACCTAAGGCTTAGCAGTGACTCCTAGACCAGTTGGTCTAAGGCACTAGGTGATGAAGCACCTTCGCTATATTTTTTTATTGTTGCCTTGGCGATAACAAAACCAGTTTTCATTTTTCTTTTCACCATTTTTATATTTTCTTCATTTATTATTTCCTTCATACTTTGGCTTTTAGACAAGAGCATTTCAAGGTATCCTCTACTATCCCGAGTTTCAAGACGTGTGTAAGTGCATATAGTAGGGTATCAACATTCAAATGTTTGGCTTCCAGAATAGAAACTATTTTTCAGACTTATTTTTATCTTCAGATTATTGACTTCCTTTATCTTACTAACCCTTGGGACAACAGCTCATAACTACTTATTACTAGTTCGTTTAACAAAACTTCTAACTTTCTTGGTTTTCTTAAACTATTCCCATCTTTTGGATGTAATTTTTCACTTTCTATTCTTTTATTATAAAAAAAAAATTGTGCTTATATATAGTATAATGCAAAGTATGCGTAAATAAGCACAAACCTCCCCCAAACTTGTTTTCAACAGTGTCCTCACTGTTGCTATCTGCTGGATCACAAAAAACTGTAATCTTGGGAGGACATTATTAATGGGGGTAAGAATATATGAAAGTGAAAATCCTCCCCCAAACTTATTTTTGGCTCACAAATTTGAGGACAAAAGTTATGTTCAAGAGCCTAAAATATACCCCCCCTCAAACATGAGTTAGACAATACGAAGCATTTTAAGAGGGAGTGAGTCATTTGGTCAAAATAAGACTTTACAAAGACCAAAAGTTAACACCAACCATTCAAAGATTTTATCAGTATAGCGTATAGGTTTGTGGAAGAATGTGTTGTATCGAGTCAAGAAAAAATAGGGAAGGGATAAGAGGTGGTCTGGAAAGGGTTTGAAATTAGAGAAAAGAAAGAATGAGGATGAATGTGAATGATTAGGAAAAAGGAATGGTGATGGTTCAACCTCTATAGGGGGGATTGATTAATCACAAAATCCGTATTGTTTAAAAATTCAAGTTCGTCAGCAAAAAGTTCTTCAAAACTTTTATCAATGGTGTGATTGAACATTTTGCTGTCAAAGAGTTTTGTGCCAGAATTTATCCTACTTGATTCAAAAATTATTGAGGTAGAGGACTCGAAAAACTCATCTACCTCATTTTCAAAAATATCCAAATCAAGTTGAATTTCTAGTATTATTGAACTTGAATTAACGGATTGTGATTCATCAAAACTCACAGAAACTATAGGAACAGAAGAAGAACCGGAGAAAGTAGAAGGTGAAATGGGTGTGTCGTGTGTTGCTGAACCAGATGTGGAAGATGGAGGCTGTATTTCGGTCTGATCTTCGTGTATACCATTATTATCAACTTCAAGACATATTTGGGGTTCGAGAAGAATTAAAGGCTCAAGATGATGACCACAAGGAAGTGAAAGGATTTGATGAATTGGTAGGATAAAATCATCCAAAATTTTGGGTTCATCAATCAATATATCCCCAATGTCAATCACCTCATTCATGTGAAGGTTAAAATTCTCAAACACCTCATCAAAAGTATGGTTTTCAATCAGTTTTGGTTCAAGAGTGGAGGTGTAGAGATCACAAGGGTTGGGTATGGTTTCACTTGAAATGGACCCTTCACAGTTGGGTAAATCAAACACTACAAAGCCATACAACTTATCAGACATTCTATTTGGTGTACTTGATGAATCTATGAAACTGGAGTTGTGAATTTCAGTTTGGAATGGGGAGGTTTGATTAGGAAGGGTGTATAGTTCTGTCTCACTACCCAAATTCTCATTTTGTCCTATGCCTGAATCATATACTGAAAATTTTTGGGCAGGTTTGAAATTCTTTGCTTGCATCCACTCTGTTGTTTCCTTCCAAATTTGGTTCGACAATTCCAGAAATTTTTCTAATGTCTGCTCCAGACTAGTCTTGGGTTGATAAGGGGTTTCAGTATAAGATTGAAATTCCTGTGGATAATTAAAACTCCTAAATGACTGATTAGAAGAACTGTCTAGAGAAGGTGGAAAAGTCGGATTGGATTGATAGGAATAGAATGGTTGCGAAAATTGGGGGGGGAGTAGGGTCAACATTGTGATAAGAAGAATATTGATATGGGTTGGTCGGTTGGCTATCAAACTCTTCTTTGGAAAGTGGAGGTGATGGTTGATATTGGTCCGGGTTGAAACTTTGGCCTCTAGCCCTAGCTATGTGCTCAGCAATGGACATCGTCTAGGGGATTCCTCACTCTGGGTATCAGCTGAAACAGGTTTAGGATTAGGATACGGTTGATAAGACCTAGACTGAGGTGGCCAACTGTTTCTTCCTGCTTGTTCTATATGATCTCTTAAGGACATGGTAGAGCCGGACGGTATACCGAAGGGATTACGAAAACAAGAGATATCTGGTTGTAGACAGCAAAGCTCGGCAAGTGTTCTTCTGTATAGGTCACCCATTATAAGAAGAGAAGAAAGGGGAAGGGGTAAAAAGGGGAGAAAATAATTGGTCTGTTTTGAAAAATGACGGATTTAGACAAGTCACACAAAAATGCACAAACAACCCTAGAACTATGGTTACCTAAGTCCAGTCTCTAGACCGCTCCTAGACTTCCAAAGGACAAGCCGTAGGATCAATCCTCTACCACCTTTTTACTACCCTTGTAGCCAGGTAAGCGCCAGGTGAGTGGGAGGCTTCCCACTACGAAAGTAGTGGTCCTAATTAAGTAACCACTCGCCTTAGACACTCTTGCCTAGACACCACAAAAGTAATACGGATAAGCGATAGATTACCCACGACCTTCCTCTGTCCTTAGAGTCTGGTCTAGATATTTTTTAAATTAATGTAGGGTTGATGCAGATGCTCGGTTTGTGATTTGTGGGGCTTAGGAAGGGTGATGAAATCCCCATCTAATCTGGATTTTGGTCTTGCCCCTTAAAAATCCGTATTAAAATATGCAAAAACATACCGTAAAATAAAACTTTGCAAAAAGATTTTTGAGCGGTGATATTTTGAAAAGAATCCTGCAGAAAAGATATTTTATTGGATTTCAGAGGAGAGAGAAAGATATAGAAAATATACCAGAGAAGTTTGTAGCCATAAATCCCCTAAATGGCTGCGCTTCCGCCACCGATGTGCACTTCCGGCCGCGGTTCCGCCGCAAGGAAGTGGGATCAGGTGTTGATTTTTGCTACGTGGCCTCCTGCACTCCTCTAGATCTTGATGACTGTTTATGTCACTCTGTATCCTCAAGTCTGTGACTCCAGATTCCCTCGCAAAATTCACACAATAATCGTTAAATATACAATTTGCAGTTTTGTTTTATTTATGATATAGATCGTATAAGAATTCAACACAAAAAGTAAGACTAAATATAATTACGCACGTATCCCCGGCAACGGCGCCATTTGATTGGTTCGAAAAAGTGTGTTTGTAGTTAACCGCAATCAGAACGGTGTCGCGCGTAGCTAGACCGAGATGAGTACGGGTCGTCCTCTAGGAAACGTGGAACCTTTTACTCTTACTTTAGATGTGTTGAGAAAAGAGGAAGAAATAAGAATTTTGTGGAATGGTTTCTAGATCTACGTTAAGCACTAATACAGAATATAGATCTAGATTATTTAAGGATGTAGTTAATATAATAAGGGGGCTTGTAGGGTTCGTTAGGATTTAGTAGTTATGGACGATTAGTTAAAAGTTACCCTTTTTTTATCCTTTAATAGATTTAAAACTAGAACGACGGTGATGCATGTAGATTAGGGTTTCTGGAGGGAAAACGAATCCCACTCTTAACCCTTATCTCGACACGGAACTCCGTTCATATCTAGCATTTACCAAAACAATCATTAATCTAATCTCTAATCGCGGTCGGAACTAACAAAAAATTGTTAGCGCGCCCGATTAGGATGTTAATGATTCTTTTGATAAAGTTCATAAACTTTATAGGACTTAAAAAGGGTTTAGGTATGTTCATTATCCATTAGCCTACCCTAATCCTACGAACCCTAACAAGCGGAGAATTACTCGCGCATGTTGGGAGAAAAAGAGATGGAGAGAGAATGTATAATTAAATTACAAAGAAATAGAATAGGAAAAAGTGCTACCTTTATTAATCAACAATATTCATTACACTTTGATTCCTTAGAAAATGATTACAAAGACTAGTTTGCTTCTCGATCTCTTCCAAGGAGGTAGACGAACAGTTGATGATCAGTCTGGATGCGTGAGCCATCTTTGACTTCGTGATCTCGTCGACTTGATGATTTTTCCAAGAGGCTCTCGGTTTTTATTTATAATCCCAAAGGCAGAACCCTTGCTTCCAAATTAGCAAGATAACTGTAAAGATTCACCCTACAAAATTTGCAACATTATCTCCTCAATATTGCCGCGGATCCGCGGCCCATGGGGGGTATGGCCGCGGATCCGCGGCCATTTGATCTTATCCCTTGATCAATTTTCTATGGGTTTCTCCTTGTGACATGTGTCGATCCTTGGAACCTTTGGAACTTAGAAAACTTCTCGTAGTTGCTGCCAGACTTGATTTCTTAATTTTGATTTCTTAATTAGGCAGGTTTGCTTTAACAACTTGATTTCTTTGATTTTAGACCTGCAAATTCTGCACAACAACTCAAATAATATTTAGTAGAGTTAAGATTTGGTCAATGATATTATTTGCATACATTTTCCTACCAAATGCTAATTATAATATATCAACACATGGAAAATATTATTTTTACAGATAAACCCTCATATGTATGATATATTATAATAAAAACCTTTTTTAATATAGAAATAGTAGGAAAAATGTAATAACAAATGTGCAGTTTTATCAACTGAACAATGACCTAGTCTATAATGCCTCAAGAAGGATGCGTTCATTTCTGAACCCTTCCTCTTGTGTGTGTTTTGTACATTAAGAACTGTGGTTTGATTTAGAACGGATTATGCTTTTAGATAACGTGCCTGAACCTATCAACTCTTGATATAGGAAATGTTCAAAACATTGTCCAACAATACAAAATTATATCCTTCTTTACTAATAAAGAGACTGATATGATGTTGTATATCAGGTTCGGTATCTAATAACATTCGTTCAGAATCAATGTATTTGGTAATACAGGATGATAACTGCCAACAGACTTGGCTGCAACACTTGCTCCAATTTTTAACTCTTAAAACTTATCACCTTATCTCAGTTCTCTACCTTTCTGTAGCCCATGTAACAGATTACATATGTGGGATCCTGATCTGGTATCTCATACCCAGGACGTAAAGGATACTGAGAAACAGCTCTCTGTAATGAATACACCCGAAGGTGATGTATCAACATACACTTTCTTCGTTTGGATGGCACGAGAATTCTGGTAATCCCCTATTTCCTGCTCTGTCTTATAACAATTATAAGTTGGAGCGGGACCAACGTTCCCTAGCGCAGTATAACAAGAGAGTTCGGTCAATACATCCATATTATTATCTTGATTAAGGCATGACATGGTTGCTACCTGGAGAGAGAGAGAGAAGAAAACACTCAGCGTATGCTCTTGCAAGATTAGATTTGTTATCAATATATCTAATCAGGACGGCTCCCACTGTTTTAGTCAAATCTTCCATCAAACCCTAAAAGGAAAGACTAGCCGGTATTAATTACACCCTACAATTTCGTCAATCTTTCAGCCAGGCCAGTGATGGTACTTTGAAGGAGGTTCCCCGTGCTTTCGCACGGACCTAATTGAAATAAACTTCGTTTTCCCAGAGGCGTAACACCGTTGACACCTTTCTAGACACCTACCTGATCGGCTAATTGTAATGTGTAAAACTCTTCCAGGAGTAACTCTTACTCACAGTGGATATCGGGATCCAACTATCTCATAGGAGGTATGCAATCTCATTGCAAATTTCAACACTTGAAATTCCCGATAATATTTTGCCCCTAACCTCCTATGACCTTGACAAAGGCCAACAAACCATAGGATGCTAGTCAAGTTCAACCCGTCATTTCCTGATTGAATTAAACCCACCCGCACGACCCTTGACAAAGGCCAACAAGGTCGCACGACTACCCTAACTCAATCGCATCATATGCTTATGCAGATAAGCAGTAATCAGCTACCGCACACTACGCCATGACAAAGGCCAACAAACGCAGCACGAATACTAACTATTACTTATCTCAAATGACGGATGGCTATGACAGGTTTTTAAGAAAACCCTTTACGTAATGAACTTGATATCGTTGTAGAATCAAATGATTTAAATGGAGTGTTTTTGAGGCCTTTAGTCAGTTTTGCTAAAGAGGTCACTCCCGGTGAAGGGATCTCGGCTCTTTCCTTATCGAATAAGGTGCAGGATATTCACAATACCACTATGCAAAGCAAGAACTAGAAAAGCAATCAAAAGACAAAACCGAGGGTTGTAGCATCTTCCAGTTATTACTAAAGAGCTCACTCCCGGTGAAGGGATCTTGGCTCTTTCCTTATCGAATAAGGTGCTGGATGTTCTACAAGGAACACCGCTATGCATAACAACAACTAGAGCTACCTGTTTTTGAAAATTCGATTCCTGTTCAGTTGATAAAACTGCATATTTGTTATTACATTTTTCCTACTATTTCCATATTTAAAAAGGTCTTTATTATAATATATCATACATATGAGGGCTTATGTGTAAAAATACTATTTTCCATGTGTTGATATATTATAATTAGCATTTGGTAGGAAAATGTATGCAAATAATATCATTGACCAAATCCTAGTAGAACAAAGTCTACTAAATATTATTTATTGAGATTGTGCAGAATTTCTCAGGTCTAAAATCAAGGGAATCAAAGTTGTTAAAGCAAACCTGCCTAATTAAGAAAGCAGACTAAGAAATCAAGTCTGGCAGAAGTAAAGAAAAGATTTTCAATTTTCAAAAGTTCCAGAGATCTCCATGTGTCACAAGAAGAAAAACGCAGAAGAGAAAATCCAACGATCACTATACAAGACCGCGGATCCGCGGTCCAACCTACCCTTTGACCGCGGATCCGCCGCGGATCTGAGAGGTTGGAAGCTGAGATTTTTTGGGGAGAATCTAAACTGTTGGCTTCCAAATTTGGAAGCTAGACTTCTGGCTTTTGGGACTATAAATAAAGACCGAGTGCCTCTTAGAAAAATCATCAAGCCGACGAGATCACGAAATCCAAGACGGCTCACGCATCCAGGCTGATCATCAACTGTTCGTCTACCTTCTTGGAAGAGATCGAGAAGCAAACTAGTCTTTGTAATCATTTTCTAAGGAATCGAAGTGTAATGAATATTGTTGATTAATAAAGGTAGCTCTTTTTCTCATTCTATTTTTTCGTAGTTTAATTATGCATTTTCTCTCCATCTCTTTTTCTCCCAACATGCGGGAGTAATTCTCCGCTTGTTAGGGTTCGTAGGATTAGGGTAGGCTAATGGATGATGAACATCCCTAAACCCTTTTTAAGTCCTATAAAGTTTATGAACTTTATCAAAAGAATCATTAACATCCTAATCGGGCGCGCTAACAATTCTTTGTTAGTTCCGACCGCGATTAGAGATTAGATTAATGATTGTTTTGGTAAAGGCTAGACATGAACGGAGTTCCGTGTCGAGATAAGGGTTAAGAGTGGGATTCCTTTTCCCTCTAGAAACCCTAATCTACATGCATCACCGTCGTTCTAGTTTTAAATCTATTAAAGGATAAAAAGGGTAACTTTTAATTAATCATCCATAACTACTAAATCCTAACGAACCCTACAAGCCCCTTATTATATTAACTACATCCCTAAAATAATCTAGATCTATATTTTTGCATTCTTGTTTAACGTTGTTCTAGAAAGCATTCTTCAAAATTCTTTATCCCTCCTCTCTTTCTCAACACATCTAAAGTAAGAATAAAAGGTTCCACGTTTCCCAGAGGACGACCCGTACTCATCTCGGTCTAGCTATGGCGACACCGTTATTGATTGCGGTTATTCTACAAAACAAATTTTCACATCAATCAAATGGCGCCGTTGTCGGGGATACGTGCGTAATTTTTTATTCTTACAATTTTTGTTGAATTCTTATACGATCAATATCATAAATAAAACAAAACTGTAAATTGTATATTTAACGATTATTGTGTGAATTTTGCGAGAGAATCTGGAGTCATATACTTAAGGATACAGAAAGACAGAGACATTCTTCAAGATCCAAAAGAGTATAGGAGGCCACATAGCAAAACTCATCACCTGATCCCTCAAGTCAGCGGCAGAACCGCGGCAGAAAGTGCACATCCGCGGCGGAAACACGGCACAACTGAGGATCTAGGGACTTCAGTCTTCTCTGGTAAGATTCTAACCTTTTCCTCTCTCCTCTCAAATCCAATAAAATATCTTTTCTGCAGGATTCTTTGCAAAATATCGCCGCTCAAGAAAATCTTTTTGCAATGTTTTGTTTTGCGGTTTGTTATTTCATATTTTAATACGGACTTTAAGGGGCAAAGACCAAATCAAGATTAGGTGGGGATTTCATCACCCTTCCTAAGCCCCACAAATCACAAACCGAGCATCTGCATCAACCCTTCATTAATTTAAAAAATATCTAGACCAGACTCTGAGGACTGTCGCGCTCAATAAGGACAGAGGAAGGTCGTGGGTAATCTATCGTTTATCCGCATTACTTTTGTAGTGCCTAGGCAAGTGTGTCAAAGGCTAGTGGTTTTTAATTAGGCCCACTATTGTGGTTCCTTCCTACTTACCTGGCACTTACTTGGTTACAAGGGTAGTACAGAGGCGGTAGAGGATTGATCCTGCGGCTTGTTCTTTGGAAGTATAGGAGCGGTCTAGAGACTGGACCTAGGTGACCTTAGTTCTAGGGTTGCTTGTGCATCTTAGGGTGATTTGTCTTGAGTCCCACTTTTTCAAAAACAAACCAATTTTAAAATCACACACACGCTGCCACTTGCACTAAACCCGCTTAGTGCATGCTCGGCTAGACACGGGATCCTAGTGCCCGTCTTGTCCGCGTTTGTAGGGTTACTAGGCACACACAAGAGGTTCCACAAGGCATTAACCATGCCAAATTCAAATTTTCCGGTACCGAGAAACCCTAAACTAGATCGTTAACTAGAGATTAGGCGAAAGAACATGCAAGCAAACTACTTTGCTACTTAGTGAATGGAAATACAACCTTTCTGTAGGGTTCCTAGGCATCTCGTAGAGGTTTCACAAGGCATCGAACATGCCAAATTTAAAAATTATGGTGCCGAGAAACCCTAGTTAACGGATCGTTGCTAGATGTCTAGGCGAAAAACAAAACTAGTTAACTATTTAACTAGAAGTTGAGATGCTACAACCTTTGTAGATCCGGATATCCACTTGCTTAGCTCCATGTGGTCGTCCCCTCGCTGTCCATCATGAACCTCGGACTCTCGCGACGGCTTCATCGGAGAAGTGGGCGGAATAGTTCGACGGCTTCGTGTCAAAGACGATCTACGTCGAGGTTGCACTAGTTCAAGCTCCGACTTCACAAAGTAGTGAAACTTGTGAAGAAAACACCCAAAACCACTTGGCAAGAGGTAGAGGATGAAGAAATAGGAGATGGGTTCACTTTAGATTTGGATTTCTCTCACTAAATCTCAAGTTACCATTAGAGTAGCAAGCTTGAAGAAGAAGAAGAAGATGGAGCTCAAGAAAGAATATGATAAGTCTTATTAAAATAAAAAGAAAAATGGAATACTTATCATAATTCTTACTAGGGTTAAGTGTAGAGAATCTACCATGGTTAATGGATGGGTTAGGGTTAAGCATGAGTCAAAGCTTCATGAAGCTTCAACAAAAAGACAAAGAAAGCCACCATTCCTTTTTAAACTTATCCAAATAAATGAATAAACAAATAAATGAATAAATAAATATGCAAAACCCTAATTATCATAATAACCATGGTTTAATTCTATTCACTTAACCATATGATCAAGTGTCATCAAACATGATACAAAAAGGTGCACAAAAGTATATCACATATACAATGTGCAATCCAAGTGAGAAAAATCCGTTAAAGTGAACCAACACTAGTTAATGCAAAGTAATATATCAAATATATAATTATACATTAAATCATTAAATCAACATTTGATTCAATGATCCGGTCATGTCGCACATGACCGACTAGTATTCAATGTATCGGCTTATCGAATCGATCTTCGATTCGATAACTAGGTTATATCGAATATAACCATTCGATACATATATCGCGAGAATGGAATACGGTATCACATACACGCATTATTCTCGGTCCTGCACATATCTCATATGCGCTCCTATTTCGTTTCGCTTGAGCCAGGAAACCTCTGTGTAGGACTCTAAAGACTCGTCAATACGCCGGTAGCAGATGATGATCATATCAAGCATCCACAAGCCGCAAGCGGTCTGCTAAACGTAACGGCCACCCGGGTATTGAGCAATCAGAAGATCGACGAGCAAGCCCGCTCACACTCCTGCGAATCCGACCAGTAACACTTACCATACAGTCCGGTCTCTTCGTCTGATATGTCGCATATCAAGTCTAGGGGTGGTAAACGTCAGACCCCAATAACCCGATAAGTCATGCCGATGTGAGGCTCGTAACGGGTCGAGAAACTACTGGTAACACTTACCAGCAAATCTCTGATCAGCCCTGGCCAGGGACTTCCCTGTTACGGCCAATCGAGCACAGCGCAACATCTACCCCCAATACCGGGAGAGACGAAACCCCTCCTATCGCTCATTGCCTCCATGTGACTCGGGACTGTACCCAAAGACCACCGTTTTGCACGCCCTCATGGACATGGTAAGGTGGAGATCAAAGCACAGTGGGAATCACACAAGACTCTATGACGATCTCGGGTCTACAGACTAACCTGTACAAGTGTCACCTGAGAACTGCCATCTGACGTGAGGTATAATACCATCTGGGAGTTCTCGGCGAGTCCGTCCAGTGTACTCAGTCTCCACTGAGCACCCGTATACCATCTCTGATGTCAAACACCAATGGATATGGGATCATCCATCGCCCATCACATGGGTCGAGAAGCGTATACGCTAGTCTACTCTGGTATATCGATGCCCTGTCTCGATACACCCATGACTAGGGACCTTGAAGGATGTACTTATGGACTACCATGTCCCTACTAGTATGATCTGCATCATAGTCCAGGTAGTCAAGTACAAATCCTAAGGGCTTTACCAACATGTAACTATAAGACAGTATAAAGAGACTAGTGTACATGTTAAGATAAAGAGCAACCAGATAGCATACTATCATGTCGAGCAAGAAAGTCATCTCTATATATGTCCGAGCATCCAATATAATATACATAATCTGTACAATACTGGCCTCTAGGGCATACATACAACTAACACTTTGTAGATCCGGTCCTCCACTTCTAAATCTATGTGTTGACGTCCCTCCGCTGCGATCATCGGGTCCCGGACTCTAGTGATGGTTTCGTCGGAGAAATGATCGGGCTAGGTTATTGACTTCGAGGCCGAAGATGATCTACGTCGGGGAGACTCAAACTCAAGCTATTCCTTCACTTGGTCAAAAACTTTGTGAAGAGAACACCCTATAATACATGGCAAGTAGTAGAGGATGAAGAAATAGTAAGTGGGTTCACTTTAGAATTGGATTTCTCACTCTTTTTCTCATGGCACCATTGGAGCTAGCAAGCTTTTGTGAGCTTGATGAAGATGAAGAAGAAGAAAAGAATCATATCAAAATGAGTCCAAATGAAACTTATCCAATAAATAATGGCACCATGGTTGAGTTAAGCCCTCATGCTTAACTCATGTAGAGAATTAACCAAAGTATTAGGTTAAAGGTTGGGTTAACTAATATCCTAAACAAATGACAAAAGGGTTGACTTTGTCAATGCTTATCAAGCTTCATGAAGCTTGATAACTTTGACCAAAGCCTCAATTCTTTTGTTACTTGCTAGGAAAATAGTAAACCCTAATTTAACCTTGATTTGGTTTAGTTCTCATACACACAACTTGTTTGTATCATCAAGCATGATACAAACATGTACACTTGCATATATCACATATAAACAATGTGCACATTCAAGTGAGAAAATCAATCTTAAGTGAACCAATACTAGTTAATGTAAAGTAATATATCAAATATATAATTATACATTAAATCATTAAATCGACACTTGATTTAACGACCCGGTCATATCGAATATAACCGACTAATATCAATAGTAACAACTTATCGAATCAACACTTGATCCGATAACCCGGCTATATCGCATACAACCGATCAATGTCACAAATCGCGAGAATAGAATTCAGTATCACATACTGGTATTATTCTCGGTCCCGCACATATCTCATATGCGCTCCTATTTCGTTTCGCTTGAGCCAGGAAACCCCTGTGTAGGACTCTAAAGACTCGTCAATACACCGGCAGTAGGTGATTATCATATCAAACACCCACAAGCCGCAAGCGGTCTGCTAAACGTAACGGCCACCCGGGTATTGAGCGATCAGAAGATCAACGAGCAAGCCCGCTCACACTCCTGTGAATCCAACCAGTAACACTACCGTACAGTCCGGTCTGTTCGTTTGATATGTCGCATATCTAGTCTAGGGGTGGTAAATGTCAGACCCCAATAACTCGATAAGTAGTGTCGATATGAGGCTCATAACGGGTCGAGAAACTACTGGTAACACTTACCAGTAAATCCCTAAAGCAGCCTTGGCCAAGGACTTCCTGTTATAGCCAATCGAGAACTGCGCAACATCAACTCCCTATACCGGGAGAGACGAAACCCCTCCTATCGCTCATTGCCTCCATGTGACTCGGGACTGTACCCAAAAACCACCGTTTTGCATGCCCTCTTGGACGTGGTAAGGTGGAAATCAAAGTACAGTGGGAATCACACAAGATTCTATGACGATCTTGGGTCTACAGTCTAACCTGTACCAGTGTCACCAGAGAACTGACATTTGACGTAAGGTATAATACCATCTGGGAGTTCTCGGCGAGTCCATCCAGTGTACCCAGTCTCCACTTAGCACCCGTATATCATCTCTGATGTCAAACACCAATGGATATGGGATTATCCATCGCCCATCTATATGGGTCGAGAAGGTACACGCTAGTCTACTCTGGTATATAGATGCCCCGTCTCGATACACCCACGACTAGGGACTTTGAAGGATGTACTTATGGACTACCATGTCCCCACTAGTATGATCCGCATCATAGTCCAGGTAGTCAAGTACTCATCCTAAGGGCTTTACCAACATGTAACAGAGAGACAATCAGTGTACACGTTAAGGTAAAGAGTAACCAGATAGCATACTATCATATCGAGCAAGAAAGTCATCCCTATATATGACCAAGCATCCACTAAAATATACATCCTATGTATAGTAATGGCCTCTAGGGCATACATATAACTAACAATCTCCCACTTGCACTAGGGCCATCTGATAGCAGTGGTTGTAGTATCTCATACTCAACCATCCCATAAAAGTCTCTCTCTGGGAAAAGGCCTTTGTGAGTGGATCCGCCGTGTTGTCCTCTGAGTCTGCTCTCCTAACCTCGATTCCCTGGAGATCAACCATCTCCACGATTAGGTGACACTGCCTTAGAATATGTCTGGATCACTGATGGGACGGGCGTTCCTTAGCATAAGCCACAACTCCATTGTCATAAAATGGGAGGAACGAAGTTCATCTCATGAACAATATATACCCAGACTGCCTCTTCGGTAGCATCTTTGGTAACGATGTATCTTGCCTTTAATCGTCTAGTATGTCACGGTATCTAGCTTGGAACTCTTCCAACATACCGTCCCTCCACTGAGGGTAAAGACAAATCCTGCGACTGACATTCAGTCGTCCTTATCACCCTGAAACCTTTCCAGTGATTCTCCCCAGGATCGATTGATACCATCTCACTACAACTAGTAAGAATCCTAACATCCAATTACATCTATCTCATAGATTCAAAATGCAGGATTTAGGAGGTATCACTTTGATCCTATATTGAGAATCCTTGTGATAAGCGGAGATTGACTGAGCGTAGCATAGGAAACTCCTTCCCTATCAAGAGTATGTCATCCACGTACTCTACGAGGATCACCACCATAGTTCCTACTACCTTTTTTGTATATACAAGGTTCATCTACCATTTTGATGAAGTCAAACTCTTTAACTACCACATCAAAACAAATGTTCCAACTCCGCGATGCTTGCTTTATCACATGAAACATCTTGCACACGTTTCCGCTGCTCCCACTGTCTACGAAGCCCTCTGGATGTGTACTTATAGACGCTCTTTTCTAAAACATCATTTAGAAAAGTAGTCATGACACCTAACCACCAGATATCGTAGTCATGGTATGTAGCCGTGGCAAGTAGGATCTAGATGGACTTAAGCATAGCTTTGAAAGTCTCAACTTTTCCATATACACCAAGTAATCTTCTCAAGATATACTTGCTCCTGATGGGGATTTAACCCATCAGATAAAGCAACCAAAGTCCATACTTTGTTGGTGTATAAGGATTCCATCTCAGATCGATAAGCATCCAGCCATTCTTACAGAGTCTCATTCCTGATGGCCAGCTCGAAACAAGTTGGGTCATCATCTCATGATGAAATTCTTGCTCCCACTGTCATAGAGAAACCGAAGTATCTCTCATGTGGGTGAGGAACCCTACTAGATCGGCGGAGAGACTGAGGTTGGTTGGAAATTATTGAATCCTTTGGTTCTACCAAATTATCAGCTGCAGTTTGTGTAGCTGGAACCTTTCCAGTTCTACCTCATGACCAAAAATTTCTTCATAAGAAATTCTCTTTCACGAAGGTGGCATGCTGAGAAACAAAACATTTTTGTTGCTCGGTTAGGTAGAAGATATTCCCTTGCGTATGCTTGGGATATCTAACAAACTTCCACAGATCTGACTTTGCCTCGAGCTTGTCTGGATTTTGCTCTTTAGACATAGGCCGGACAACCCCAAATCTTAACAAACTTAAGATATGGGCTCTTCCCTTTCCATATCTCATATGAAGTGGTAGGCAACTGATTTGATCGGAACCCTATTCAATAGGTATGCAACTTCATAAGTGCATAACTCCCTAAAAGGAAATAGGAAACTCAGTAGTACTCATCATAGAGCGCACCATATCATATAGGGTGTGATTGCTCCGCCCCGACACACCGACGTGCTGTGGTGTATGTGGAGGAATAATGGTGAGAGAGAATCTCATTCTTAGAATAGTCCAGGGATCCCGTGCTAAAGTATTCTCCTCCCTGATCACATCAAAGGACATAATACGTATACCCGTTTTGGTTCTCTACTTCTAACTTATATTCTGTGAATATCTCAAAAGGTTCGGACTTGTGTTTCAACAGGAACAAATGTCTGAATCTTGAGAGATCATCAGAGAATGTAATGAAGTACAAAGAACCAGTCTTGGCATGTGTAGACATGGGACCTTCATACATCAGTATGTATCAATCCTAAGAGTTCACTAACTCTTTCTCTGTTTCCAATGAACAGAGCTATGGTCATCTTATCTCTGTGACATGACTGGCAAGTTTCATCAGATGTAAATTCAAACTAATTTAAATATGCATCTTAATGTAACTTCAGCTAGTCGGGTCGCATTGATATGATCTAGTCTACAATGCCTCAAGAAGGATTTGTTCATTTCTGAACTCTTCCTCTTGTGTGTGTTCTTTATACTAAGAACTGTGGTTTGATTTAGAACGTCAATGCTATTAGATAACGTGTCTGAACCGATCAACTCTTGATTTAGGAAATGTTCAGAACATTATCCAACAATACAAAATTATATCCTTCTTTACTAATAAAGAGACTGATATGATTTCGTATATCAGGTTCGGTATCTAATGACATTTGTTCAGAATCAATGTATTCTTGTAATACAGGGTGACAGTGACCAACAGACCTGGCTGCAACACTTGCACCATTTTCTGTCTCATGAAACTTATCACCCGTCCTCAGTTCTCTACCTTTCTGTAGCCCATGTAACAGATTACATATGCGGGATCCTGATCCGGTATCTCATACCCAGGACGTAAAGGACACTGAGAAACAGTTCTCTGTAATGAATACACCCGAAGATGATGCATCAGCATGCACTTTTTTCGTTTGGGCGGCACGGGAATTCTGGTAATTCCTAATTTCCTGCTCTGTCTTATAACAATTATAAGTTGGAGCGGGACCAACGTTCCCCAGCTCAGTATAACAAGCGGGTTCGGTCAATATATCCGTTTTATTATCTTGATTAAGGCGTGACATGGTCGCTACGTGGAGAGAGAGAGAAGAAAACACTCTGTGTGCGCTCTTGCAAGATCAGATTAGTTATTATTTTATCTAATCAGGATGGCTCTCACTGTTTTTATCAAATCTTCTTTCAAACCCTAAAAGGAAAGACTAGCCGGGATTAATTACACGCTACAAGTTCGCCAATCTTTCAGCCAGGCCAGTGTCGGTACTTTGAGGGAGGTCCCCCGTGCTTTCGCACGGACCTAATTAATGTAAACCTCATTTTCCTAGAGGCGTAACCCCGTTGACACCTTTCTAGACACCTACTTGATCGGCTAATTGTAATGTGTAAAACTCTCCCAGGAGTAACTCTTACTCGCAGCGGGTATCGGGATCCAACTATCTCATAGAAGGTTTGCAATCTCATTGCAAATTTCAACACTTGAAATTCCCAATAATATTTTGCCCCAAGGGATCTATGACCTTGACTGAGTCAACAAACCATAGACCGCAAGTAAAGTTCAACCCGTCATTTCCCGATTGAATTAAACCCACCCGCACGACCCTTGACTGAGTCAACAAGGCCGCATGACTACCCTAATCCAATCGCATCATATGCTTTGCAGATAAGCACTAATCAGCTACCGCACACTGTAAGTCCATATTGCGACCCCCGGTGCTTACGGGGAGGCGGAAACGGTATAAAAAACGAATTTTTATCGCAAGAGGCAACATGGACTAAACTTGGTCGGGATCGTTGTCTAAACTAAAACTAGCAATCTAGCTAAAGAGAGTTAGCTACTATGGAAGATGGTTATACCTAAACTTGAACTCCTTCTTCTTCAAACCTTGTAGAGGTTGATGGTTCTCTTTACGTCGCCTTCTCCCGTCGAAGATGGATCCACCTCGAAGGTTCGACTTTGGGCTCTTCCTCGATCTTTGAGTGAACTAGGGTTTCCGGCTTGCTAAACCTTCATCCTAGAATGAGTAGAGAGAGATTAGGGTTTGCTTTTCTTTCTAAAGAGAATGATTCTCAACACATGAGAAGGTTTCTCTTTTCAAGAGGAAGAAGAAGATGAAATGAGGAGAGAGAGAGGTTATGATAGAATGAGCTCAATTATTTCTTTCTTGCAACCATATTGCAAAAGAAATGAATTATCTAAATGATAATAATTGAAATAAGAATAGTTGATGGTAATTTTGGAATGACCACTATCATGCTTCTTTAAATGAAGTGTAAGCATGAATCAAGGAAGACTTTCAAGGCATGAAAGTGGTCAATGGTCAACAAGTCAACCAAGGTCAACAAGTCAACAAAAAAACAACCATAACATAATTCTTATTTAATTACTATTATTAATAGATAATACATATAAATCCATTAGGGTTTGGAAAATGAAGACTGTCAACTGTGCATACGCACCCGATCCGAAACCCTAATGAAAAACCTCATTCTCCGCCTCAAGCAACTGTGCATACACACCTGCATTCTCGTTCCGAGGAACAAGAATACCAAGATATAAAAGCAACCCCCAAAACATATACCAGTATTTGGCTCAAACCAGAGCCTGCCAGTATAATCCGTCCGGACTCCAAACGTGCACAAGTGCGCGGATGAGAACGAACCCTGTCGCAAAACCATGCGACCTCTACTCTGTTTTGCCCAGAGGCGAATACCCTCTGTGTGGGACTCTAAAGACTCGACACTACGCTGGCAGTGGGTTTAACCACAGACCGCAAGCGGCACTAGCTGTGCGTAACGGTCCCCAGGTAGATGCCGACAAGAAGGCTGACGAGGTGAAACCCCATCTGAACTCCTACTGAGTCTGAATGTGACATTCTCCGTACAGTCCGGTCTGTTCGTCTGATACATCGCATGGCGGGCCTAGGGGGCGGTAAAACGTCAGTCCCCCAATAGCGGTACAAGTCGTGTCGGAGTGAAGCCCAAAACACCCTGAGATAACACTGGAAACCTACCAGTATATCTCGCTTGCCCTGGCCAGGGACTACTCGTGTAATGGCTCTCCTAGACACAGCGCGATGTCAACCCCCAATACCGGGAGAGACGAATCCTGTCTAACCGTCACTGCCTCCAAGTGCTTCGGGACTGCACCCAACCACCACCTGTTTGCACGACTCCTTTGAGCCGTGGTAGGGTAGTGATCAAAGTGCAGTGGGAACACACTCGAGGCGAAGTGTCAGTGTCAAGTCAGCGGACTAAGCTGTACTCATGTCACCTGGGAACTGATAACTGACGATAGGTATAATACCAACCTGTCAGTTCCCGACGAGTCCTGTCCAGTGTACTCGTAACCCAACGAGCACCCGTATACTATCTCCAGTACGACGTACTGATGGCTGTGGGACAGACCATCTCCCACACTGGGATGAGAAGCGCATACGCTAGTCTACTCTGGAGTATCGATGCCCTGTCTCGATAGTCCTACGACTAGGGACCTGTATAAGGATGTGCCTATAGATTACCCAGCCCCCACTAGTGTGACTGCCATCACAACGCTGGTAATCAAGCAAGGATCCTAAGGGCTCCACTAATGCGTATAAGTGATATACTGAAATAAACACAAGTACACATTGAAGTAGAAACAAACCAAGTAGCATACTACTATGTTGAGCAAGATTGTTTATACAAGGTGAATATCCCAAGCTTCCATCAAGTAATATACAAACTAGTATGATACAGTAATGGCCTCTAGGGCATATACACTAACACACACTACGCCTTGACTGAGTCAACAAACGCAGCACGAATACTAACTATTACTTATCTGAAATGACGGAGGGCTACGACAGGTTTTTAAGAAAACCCTTTGCGTAATGAACTTTATATCGTTGTAGAATCGAGTGATTTTAAATGGAGTGTTTTTGAGGCTTTTCTAGTTTTGCTAAAGGGGTCACTCCCGGTGAAGGGATCGTCGGCCCTTTCCTCATCGAATAAGGTGCAGGATATATCATATATACCGCTGTGCAAAGCAAAAAATATAGAAGCTAACAAAAGACAAACCGAGGGGTGTAGCATCTGCCAGTTATTGCTAAAGGGGTCACTCCCGGTGAAGGGGTCTCGGCCCTTTCCTTATCGAATAAGGTGCAGGATGTTCTACTAGGAACACCGCGATGCAAAGCAAGAACCGTAGCTACCAGTTTTTGAAAATTCGATTCGACAACATCTTAGGTTTATTTTCTTTCATTAATCACGTTAATGAAGTTCCATCATTTAAGTTACCTAAACATCACAGATAAATACGACGTACACTTATGCCATCCGCATTCGCCTCGATGTCCCCTCGTGCACTGTTAGGTTAGGAAACTAACGGCAGAGCGGGGCAGGGCTAGCGCGGGTGTAAAACATAAGTAACGCCTATATAATATATCATATATATCATATACATTATCTATCACAACATATCAAATGATCACATCACAGATATCGCAGCAGAAGAAACATATGAAATATTGGATATACTAGGACGTCCGTGTTTTCAATACGAGCCAGTATAAAACACGGATTCCACGGTCGCGATGAATAGCCAAACCCACACCCTTAGACCCCTACGAGAGCGGCAAGCAACCCTACCAATTCTAGAGTTAGGAGACCCGGACTCGACTCCTCGAGTTGGTCTCCTACTGGACTCCAGAACCCGGTTACTTGTGCTCTCCTCCTTGGGTCTATCCTAGTGCGGAAAAGTAAATAATATACAATGGTGATATCTTCCGCAACCTGGAAGTGCCCAAAAAAAAATTATTACATACAATTAATTTTACATGAATGAAAATGAAAAACACTCATCTCACATAAAAACCCCGGTTATTCAAAACGCGACGATCCAATATAACATATCCAGCAACACATAACATCACATGTCATCAACGTAAGTAAATATGCGCATCCCAATTGTCGTTGATATATAGCAACGAAACCGGCGATATCACATATTACGCTTACGGTCGCAGAAAAGAAAGTGTAAAACTACAACAGTTGGAATCCACAACCTCCTTAGACATCGCATGCCTAACCAAATGAATTCCTTAGACATCTCATGCCTAACAATTATAAACCCCGCATTTTAGTCTCATTATCGAAAACACTTTTCAATATCTGGTCGGGCAATTCAACAAGATTCCCGACATATTGATCGAATGCTCGTTGCAAACTTTAGTAGACGGCCGCACCCCCGATGCCGTCGACGAAGTGCACTAAGGCGGAACTCCGCTGCCGCGAGCACCCAAACGGATGCTTTTGGCTACGGGGTTCTCCTACAGTCACTTGGTCGGGGCTATGGGGCATGGCTGTCTATTAAGTTTACCCGGCGAGTATCCGCGTACGCTACGTGATTGCGATGGACATTTGATCACATCAAAATTCCGTGGCAACCGATCAAGTGAGACTAAAGTGCTATGTTTATAACATCCAAATCAGTTATCTCATAACTACTTGTGGATTCCAAATATTGTATCACATTCCAGATAAATAGAAAATGTTAAACTTTCCGATCGAACAATCAAACACCCAAGTTTTCCCGAAACAGCTCAACTCTTGAAATAAGTTCAAAAACATCCATTTCATGCCACAGTACCAACGGTCCAGCCGTAGAAGGGTCAAGCCAACGCCTCACATGTGGCACGCTGTACTGCCCCAAACCCTAAGGTTCAAAGGGAAATTCAAGACGGTCATATATTCGAGTTAAGGTTTATTGTCTTCTAGAGGGTCCATCGTGTTACTTGCACTACTTAGACGTTCTTAAACTTCGGAAAAATCCAACACATGGAAATTTCCTGGCAGGGGAAAAAGTGGGTATTTATATCCGGTCGAACTTTTTAACATATTCTAAAATTACCCGGAAAAACACATAGACAAAGTTTGACAATCCGATCGAATCTACGAACTCCCAATACAACCCAGAACACTCAACTCTTTAGCAGTAATTAAAATTACCCAGAAAACATAGGCATTACAGACGGGGATTACTGTGCAAAGAACGTGACAAGAAACTTCTTTATGGCCGCGGAACCGCCGCAAATGCCAGGGTGGGGCCGCGGTTCCGCGGTGCTTTAGTTGATTCAGGGACACGTGCTTCATAGTAACCCCTAGAAAACCCTGCTGAATTTTTTGGATATTTTTAATTCAAAAAATTCACAGTTTTGAAAAATTGTACAGAGAAGGGTTTTGAATTAGGGTTTCGGGTTCGATCGGACTTCTAACATCGTCTACACTTCGCCTAAAGCTCTAGCTAGGCTCTGATACCACAGTAGGGTTACTAGGCACACACAAGAGGTTCCACAAGGCATCAACCATGCCAAATTCAAATTTTCCAGTGCCGAGAAACCGTAAATTAGATCGTTAACTAGAGATTAGGCGAAAGAACATGCAAGCAAACTACTTTGCTACTAAGTGAATGGAAATACAACCTTTGTAGATCCGGTCCTCCACTTCTAAAGCTCCGTGTTGACGTCCCTCCGCTGCGTTCATCGGATCCCGGACTCTAGTGATGGTTTCGTCGGAGAAATGATCGGGCTAGGTCATTGACTTCGAGGTCGAAGATGATCTACGTCGGGGAGACTCAAACTCAAGCTATTCCTTCACTTGGTCAAAAACATTGTGAAGAGAATACCCTATACTACATGGCAAGTAGTAGAGGATGAAGAAATAGGAAGTGGGTTCACTTTAGAATTGGATTTCTCACTCTTTTTCTCATGACACCATTGGAGCTAGCAAGCTTTTGTGAGCTTGATGAAGATGAAGAAGAAGAAAAGAATCATATCAAAATGAATCCAAACGAAACTTATCCAATAAATAATGGCACCATGGTTGAGTTAAGCCCTCATGCTTAACTCATGTAGAGAATTAACCAAAATATTAGGTTAAAGGTTGTTTTAACTAATATCCTACACAAATGACAAAAGGGTTGACTTTGTCAATGCTTATCAAGCTTCATGAAACTTGATAACTTTGACCAAAGTTTCAATTCTTTTGTTATTTGCTAGGAAAATAGTAAACCCTAATTTAACCTTGATTTGGTTTTGTTCTCATACACACAACTTGTTTGTATCATCAAGCATGATACAAACATGTACACTTGCATATATCACATATAAACAATGTGCACATTCAAGTGAGAAAATCAATATTAAGTGAACCAATACTAGTTAATATAAAGTAATATATCAAATATATAATTATGCATTAAATCATTAAATCAACACTTGATTTAACGATCCGGTCATATCGCATATAACCAACTAATATCAATAGTAACAACTTATCGAATCAACACTTGATCCGATAACCCGGCTATATCGCATACAACCGATCAATGTCAGAAATCGCGAGAATAGAATTCTGTATCACATACTGGTATTATTCTCGGTCCCGCACATATCTCATATGTGCTCCTATTTCATGTCGCTTGAGCCAGGAAACCCCTGTGTAGGACTCTAAAGACTCGTCAATACGCCGGCAGTAGGTGATGATCATATCAAACACCCACAAGCCGCAAGCGGTCTGCTAAACGTAATGGCCACCCGGGTATTGAGCGATCATAAGATCAACGAGCAAGCCCGCTCACACTCCTGTGAATCCAACCAGTAACACTACCGTACAGTCCGGTCTGTTCGTCTGATATGTCGCATATCTTGTCTAGGGGTGGTAAACGCCAGACCCCAGTAACTCGATAAGTCGTGTCGATATGAGGCTCATAACGGGTCGAGAAACTACTAGTAACACTTACCAGTAAATCCCTAAAGCAGCCTTGGCCAAGGACTTCCTGTTATAGCCAATCGAGCACTGCGCAACATCAACTCCCTATACCGGGAGAGACGAAACCCCTCCTATCGCTCATTGCCTCCATGTGACTCAGGATTGTACCCAAAAACCACCGTTTTGCACGCCCTCTTGGACGTGGTAAGGTGGAAATCAAAGCACAGTGGGAATCACAAAAGACTCTATGACGATCTCGGGTCTACAGACTAACATGTACCAGTGTCAGCAGAGAACTGCCATCTGACGTAAGGTATAATACCATCTGGGAGTTCTCGGCGAGTCCGTCCAGTGTACCCAGTCTCCACTGAGCACCCGTATATCATCTCTGATGTCAAACACCAATGTATATGGGATCATCCATCGCCCATCTATATGGGTCGAGAAGGTACACGCTAGTCTACTCTGGTATATCGATGCCCCGTCTCGATACACCCACGACTAGGGTCTATGAAGGATGTACTTATGGACTACCATGTTCCCACTAGTATGATCTGCATCATAGTCCAGGTAGTCAAGTACACATCCTAACGGCTTTACCAACATGTAACAGAGAGATAATCAGTGTACACGTTAAGGTAAAGAGTAACCAGATAGCATACTATCATATCGAGCAAGAAAGTCATCCCTATATATGTCCAAGCATCCACTACAATATACATTCTATGTATAGTAATGGCCTCTAGGGCATACATATAACTAATAGCGTTCCTGCTATCGACACCGAAATCGGTACTTCTTCATCTTCTTTTCCCCCACCACACACTACATCAACCGAGATGGACGGCACTCCATCAGATTATAACACCACGCTGCCACCGCCCGTAGGTGCGCAGATTCCACCGCGCATCTCTCTCCAAGAGAGATGCTATCCTATTCGTGGTCCTCTTCCCACTTGTTTATCTCTTCCACTACCTAACGGGGATAATTTCGAAATTAAACCCCACTACATCAATCTGCTGCCCAAATTTCACGGGCTTGAATCGGAAGACGCATACGTTTTCATTACCAAATTCGAAAACGTATGCGCAATGATGGGTACTTCACAATTGACTTTAGATGCTATGCGCTTACGTCTTCTCACATTCACACTGTGAGACTTGGCAGAAAAATGGCTTTACAATACTGCCGCACACTCTATCACTAATTGGGATGAATTCGTCATAGCATTTTTTAAGAAGTTTTACCCAAACCATAAGACTGCACGTGTTAGAAGCGAGATCAACCAGTTCACCCAGCTTCCCAATGAACCATTTTGGAAGTGCTTTGAATGTTTCAAGGATCTGCTTGTCCAATGTCCTCTTCATGGAATCAATAGATGGGATTTATGTCGGATTATATATGAGGGCATTAATCCAGCGACAAAGAAGATGCTTGAAACAATGTGTCAATGCAATTTCATGTTTAAAGATGACGGTGAAGCTTGGAAGTATCTGGAAGATCTCGCTGAACACACTTTGCAGTGGGAAAGCGTAAGACCACCTTCTTCTAAGGGAAGTATTCATCAGCTCGATGTTTCTATCGTAGTAAAAGCCGAAATGGCAGCGATACAGAACAAACTCGACGCTATTGAGAACAAATTCTCATCATTCTCCCTAAATCAGGTCATGCTTCCTAAGACCGTCTGTGGTTGCTGTTCAGATCCTTCACACTTAACGGAAGAATGTCCTATGAATGCATCGTTTCAAGCTAATGCTGCTTTTCAGCAGCGACCTAGAAACGACCCTTATTCTTCCACGTACAATCAAAGATGGAGGAATCGTCCTAACTTTGCTTGGAACCAAAACCAATAAAGCAATTATCAAAGACCTCCTCCAAAGCAACCACAACCACAGAATCAGCCCCCCTTTCAGCCACAGAATTTCCAAAATCCAGCCAACATTTCTACACCACAAGTGGCCGGTACTGACAACTCACTTGCACAAACTTTGGATGTGTTCATGAAACCATCCATGCAATTGTCGGCTGAGATGAAGTCTTCTATTGATAACATAACGAAAAACTCTGCCTCCCATGGTGTGAGTATTAAATCATTAGAAAACCAAATCGCACAGTTAAAAGCCGCAATGAGTGCGAGAGAGAAAGGGAAACTCCCATCTCAACCCCTACTGAATCCTGGCCATTCATAAAATCAAAATGTGAATGCCGTTACTACGTTGAGATCGGGGAGAGTGCTGAATAACCGAGTGGGTGAGCAATCTGATGTTAGTGACACATTTGATACCCCGGCTTCTTCTTCTTCTTCTTCCCCTAATTCGTCTAGTCTCCCACCTTCATCCGAGCCTATTCTCCGTTTTCCCCAAGGCTCGAACATTTCGCCAAATCTATCTAAATCGATTCCCACTCTAATTTTGGGATCGAATCCGTCCCCACAGTCTTCTCCACAAACGTTGGACCCAAAACTTATTGATCGAGCTCCATTTCCAAACAGATTAAGGGCCAACAGACCTAACCCGCAAATGGAGAAGATTGTGGAAATGTTTAAGCAAGTTAGCGTGAATATTTCTCTCCTAGATGCTATTCAACAAGTCCCATCTTATGCAAGAATCCTTAAAGACTTGTGCACTAGGAAGAGAAAAGTTCAAGTACCTAAAAAAGTTTTCCTTGCGAGTAATGTGAGCACTGCTTTTACACAACAACTACCCAAGAAACGAAAGGACCCCGGAAGTCCTACAATTTCTATTTCCATTGGGGGTAAAAATATCAATCGTGCTCTACTCGATCTAGGTACTAGTGTTAACTTGCTTCTGTATTCTGTTTATGAGCAATTAGGGATCGGAGAGTTAAAACATGCGCATTGCACTCTTCAGATGGCCGATCGATCTATCACCCAACCTAGGGGTGAGCTAGAGGATGTGTTAATCAAAGTCGGGGAATTCATATTCCCTGTAGACTTTATCGTTATAGATACACAACCTGTGGCAAACCCACGCAATCAAATCCCGGTGATACTCGGTCGACCCTTTTTGGCCACTTCCAACGCAGTAATCAATTGTAGAAATGGCTCTATGACCCTATCCTTTGGAAAGAAGTCAATTGAGCTTAATATTTACAAGTTGGGAAGTGAACCCTCCGAACCCTATGCTCATGTGTGTTCTGTCGAATTAATGGATGTCGACAGCAGCAAATTTGATCAACCTCATGATACTGACTCTTTTCATATGTTGTTGTTTGACCCAACCATGTACTCTTCCACTGAGTTGTCCGGGTCAACTTCTAACGCTGATGAGGAACTTTTTATAGAGTCTGACGATCACCCCATTTTTTCTGAGGACATTATTTTTCGGGGTATCGATGAAAGCTTTGAGGAAATTTTCGCTGATGAGCTCGCATTTTTACAAGACACGGGTGTTGAGATGAATCAAATCCAAGATGAAGAAATTGGACCTCCACCCCTTCTTTTGGATAATCATGATAATGCGAGTAATCCATCATTACTATCACTGTGTCTTCTCTCCAAATTGAGACGAAATCATTTTCCATTACACCTCTTATCACCTCCCCACTTCAACACGTCGAAAGGTGACATGTTCTTCCACCAACCTTGGTGCTTCATCGATAAAATTTTTGAATGGTTGGTGTTGACCTTCGGTCTTTGCAAAGCTTGGCATTGACCAATAACCTTGACCCCCTCGTGTGATTTTAAAAGATTAAAATTGTTTAAGTTTGGGGGGGGGGGTGGTATATTTTAGCTCTTGAAAGAAAAATGATTTTTACAAAATTGTGAGCCTAAAATAAGTTTGGGGGAGGATTTTCACTTTCATATATTCTTGCCCCCATTAATAATTTCCTCCCAAGTCTACAGGTTTTTGAGCTTAACGGATGACATCAGTGAGGACACTGCTGTAAACAGGTTTGGGGGAGATTTGTGCTTATTTACACATCAATTTGCATCATATTTTGCTTAAGCACAACCTTTTTAAAAAAAATTCTTTTATAACAAAAGAGTAGAAAGTGAAAAATTACATCCAAAAGATAGGAATAGTTTAAGAAAACCAAGAAAATTAGAAGTTTTCTTAAACGAACTGGTAATAAATAGTTATGAGCTGTTGTCCCAAGGGTTTGTAAGATGAAGGAAGTCACTAATCTGAGGATAAAAATAAGTCTGAAAAAGAGTTTTTATTCTGGAAGCCAAACATTTGAATGTTGATACCCTACTATATGCACTTACACACGTCTTGAAATTCGGGATAGTAGAGGATACCTTGAAATGCTCTTGTGTAAAAGCCAAAGTATGAAGGAAATAATAAATGAAGAAAATATAAAAATGGTGAAAAGAGAAAAATGAACACTGGTTTTGTTATCGCCAAGGCAGCAATAAAAAAAATATAGCAAGGGTGCCTCTTCACCTAGTGCCCTAAGGCCAACTGGTCTGGGAGTCATTGCTAAGCCTTAGGTGGTGCAAGACGAGGAAAATACTATCACCTAATCAGCAAGCACATAAGTAATCGGTCGGTTAGTACCTCAAGAAGTATTAACGGTCGCATGAAAATGTGTGAGCAAATCTTAATATTCATCAAGTTAAAAAGTACCGAGGTAGATGGACAAGAGTATGATAGCTTGAATTGAATTCTCCGAGTGAAGGGATGTTCTATTCACACACGTAGGGGTATATGATCGATGTTTGGATGAAAGATAGAAATGAAGTATAAAGACAATGTTTTGTTGAGGGATAATGTGATTTCTAATATCTTTTCATGACTATTAAGATAGGGCTCATGACAACTGAAAAGCTAGTATAGTTGGAAACTCTAAATTTTCTAAGTATTTCTTTTATGGTTCTTATCTTTATATGTAAATTTCACCATCTCTCTTTTGTTATAGGATTTTGTGGGTGTAATCCGCTGAAAACCCTCAGGAGACAACACTCCTCCTACTAGGGACACCTAGAGGTTTAACGGTTTGTTGCACGTGCTCAGCGCAATCGTGTTTGCCTACGAAAGTGTGCTTAGTTTTCTTCTTTCTTTTTCTCCTTCTCTTGAATAAACTAGTTTGCTCGGGACGATCAAAGATAAGTTTGGGGGTATTTGTTCAGTTGATAAAACTGCACATTTGTTATTACATTTTTCCTACTATTTCCATATTTAAAAAGGTCTTTATTATAATATATCATACATATGAGGGCTTATGTGTAAAAATACTATTTTCCATGTGTTGATATATTATAATTAGCATTTGGTAGGAAAATGTATGCAAATAATATCATTGACCAAATCCTAGTAGAAAAAAATCTACTAAATATTATTTGTTGAGATTGTGCAGAATTTCTCAGGTCTAAAATCAAGGGAATCAAAGTTGTTAAAGCAAACCTGCCTAATTAAGAAAGCAAACTAAGAAATCAAGTCTGGCAGAAGTAAAGAAAAGATTTCCAATTTTCAAAAGTTCCAGAGATCTCCAAGTGTGACAAGAAGAAAAATGCAGAAGAGAAAATCCAACGATCACTAACAAGATCGCGGATCTGCGGTCCAACCTACCCTTTGACCGCGGAACCGCCGCGGATCTGAGAGGTTGGAAGCTGAGATTTTTTGGGGAGAATCTAAATTGTTGGCTTCCAAATTTGGAACCTAGACTTCTGGCTTTTGGGACTATAAATAAAGACCGAGAGCCTCTTGGAAAAATCATCAAGCCGACGAGATCACGAAGTCCAAGACGGCTCACGCATCCAGGCTGATCATCAACGGTTCATCTATCTCCTTGGAAGAGATCGAGAAGCAAACTAGTCTTTGTAATCATTTTCTAAGGAATCAAAGTGTAATGAATATTGTTGATTAATGAAGGTAGCTCTTTTTCTTATTCTATTTCTTCGTATTTTAATTATGCATTTTCTCTCCATCTCTTTTTCTCCCAACATGCGCGAGTAATTCTTCGCTTGTTAGGGTTCGTAGGATTAGGGTAGGCTAATGGATGATGAACATCCCTAAACCCTTTTTAAGTCCTATAAAGTTTATGAACTTTTTCAAAAGAATCATTAACATCCTAATCGGGCGCGCAAACAATTCTTTGTTAGTTCCGACCACGATTATATATTAGATTAATGATTGTTTTGGTAAAGGCTAGACATGAACGGAGTTCCGTGTCGAGATAAGGGTTAAGAGTGGGATTCCTTTTCCCTCTAGAAACCCTAATCTACACACATCACCGTCATTCTAGTTTTAAATCTATTAAAGGATAAAAAGGGTAACTTTTAATTAATCATCCATAACTACTAAATCCTAACGATCCCTACAAGCCCCTTTATTATTTTAACTACATCCCTAAAATAATATAGATCTATATTTTTGCATTCTTGCTTAACGTAGATCTGGAAACCATTCTTCAAAATTCTTTATCCCTCCTCTCTTTCTCAACACATCTAAAGTAAGAATAAAAGGTTCCACGTTTCCCAGAGGACGACCCGTACTCATCTCGGTCTAGATACGCGCGACACCGTTATTGATTGCGGTTATTCTACAAAACAAATTTTCACATCAATCAATTCCACAACATCTTTAGGTTTATTTTATTTCATTAATCTCATTAATGAAGTCCCATCATTTTAAGTTACCTTAACATCACAGATAAATACAATGTACGCTTATGCCATCCGCATTCGCCTCGATGTCCCCTCGTGCGCTGTTAAGTTAGGTAACTAACGGTAGAGCGGGGTAGTGCTAGCACGGGTGTAAAACATAAGCAACATCTATATAATATATCATATATACTATATCCTGTATTCATCTCAACATATCAAATGATCACATCACAGATATCACAGCAGAAGAACAACATATGAAATATTGGATATATTAGGATTTCCGTGTTTTATTTTAAGCCTGTATAAAACACGGATTCCACGGTCGTGATAAATAGCCAATCCCACTCCCCTAGACCCCTACGAGAGAGGCAAGAAACCTTATCAATTCTAGAGTTAGGAAACCCGGTCTCGACTCCTCGAGATGGTCTCCCACTGGAATCCAGAACCCGGTTACTTATGCTCCCCGCCTTGGGTCTATCCTAATGCGAAAAAGTAAATTATATACAATGGTGACATCATCCTCAACCCGGTAGTGCCCCTATAAAAGAATATTACATACAATGAATTTTACATGAATGAAAATGAAAAACTCTCATCTCACATAAAACCTCCGGCTATTCAAAAACACGACGATCCAATATAACATATCCAAGCAACATATAACATCACATGTCATCAACGTAAGTAAATATGCATATCATAATTGTCGTTGACATATAGCACCGAAACCGGTAATACACCATATATTACACTTACGGTCCCAGAAAAGAAAATGAAAAACTACAACAGTTGGAATCCACAACCTCCTTAGACATCGCATGCCTAACCAAATGAATTCCTTAGACATCGCATGCCTAACAATTATAAACTCCGCATTTTAGTCTCGATCTCAAAAACATTTTTCAATATCTAGTCGGGCAATTCAACAAGATTCCCGACATCCTGATCGAATGCTCGTCGGAAACTTTAGTAGACGGCTGCACCCCCGATGCCGTCGACGAAGTGCACTAAGGCGTAACACCGCTGCCGCGGGCACCCGAACGGATGCTTTTAGCGATGGGATTCTCTTACAGTCACTTGGTCAGGGCTATGGAGCGTGGCTATCTATTAAGTTTAACCGGCGAGTATCCGCGTACGCTACGTGATTGCGACGGACTTTTGATCACATCAAAATCCCGTGGCAACCGATCATTAGAGACTAAACTGCTAGATTTATAACATTTAAACTAGTTATCTGTGGATTGCAAATATTGTATCCCTTCACATAATATCCGGATGATGTTAAACTCTTCGATCGATTTATCAAAGTCCCACAATTTCCCGACAGCTCAACACTTGAGCACAGTTTTAGTAATACCCAGAAGATGCCACAGTACCTATGAACCAGCTGTAGAAGGGTCAAACCAACGCCTCACATGTGAAATGCTAAACTATCACAAACCCTAAGGATCAAGTGCTGGTTTTGACGGCCACATAATCGAGTTAAGGTTTACGTTCTTCTAGAGGGTCCAAAGAATCACGTGCATGTTTTTCCAAATACGTTAAACTTAGAAAAATAGGGTTTTGACATTCGATCGAACTTTTTAACATTGTCTAGACAGTATGTGAAAACCCGAAACAATATTAAAGCTACGAATACGAAACACACCGAGTTACCTTTGTATTAAATTAATCATCACATGAAAAAGTAGCAAAAATAAACAACACTTGAAACACCAAACCACAGAGAAAAGACCTAGGAAAAAATTTGGGACCAATCCACCATGCCCAGGCCGGCCTGCTAGGAATTTTATGCCATGTGCTCGGCCAAAATCCGAGCACATGGTCCCAATTTTGTTCCATGTTCTTATGTCTGCCCAAATGTGATTCTGCACTTGTTTGAAAAATTTTTAGAGCTCATTTTGAAATCGACAAAAACATCGATTTAGCGTTTCAAGTTACGGAGTTATTTCGGTTTCGTGATGTTAAATAAATCCGTATTTATTCCTAGCATGGCTCTAATACCACAGAAGGGTTACCTACGACGGCAACAAGGTTTCGGGAGGCATCGTCCATGCCAAATTAAAATTTTGCCGATTTAGATAACCCTAACTAGAATCGTTAACTAGAAATAATACGGAAAACATATGCAAACACTTTGCAACATAAAAGTGAGCAAGGAATACAACCTTTGTAGACCGGTCCTTCACTTCAAATAGCTCCGTGTAGTAGTCCCCTCCGCTGCGATCTCGAGCTCTGGACTCTAGAGAGGCTCCGTAGAAGAAACGAACGTGCTTGCTTCGAAGACTTCGAGGCCGAAGATGATCTACGTCGGGGAGACACTAACTCAAGCTATTCCTTCACTAGGTCAAGAACTTTGTGAAGAGAACACCTTATACTACATGGCAAGTAGTAGAGGATGATGAAGTAGGAAGTGGGCTCACTTTAGAATTGATTTTCTCACACTTTTTCTCATAGCACCATTAGAGCTAGCAAGCTTTTTCATGGAGCTTGAAGAAGAAGAAGAAGAACTCATCACAATCATTCATCCAAATGAATTAAGTAACCATGGGTGAGTTAAACCTAACTCATGTAGAGAATTAACCAAGGTATGAGGTTAAGGGTTGGGTCAAGTAATATCTTAGGTTATGACAAAAGAGTGGACTTTGTCAAAGTTTCTCCAAGCTTCTTCAAGCTTGATAACTTGGACCAAGTTTAACTCTTTTGTTAAATCTTAAGATAATAAAAAAAACCCTAACTTAACCATAATCATGGTATAAGTCTCATACACCCATCATGCATGTATCATCAACCATGACACAATACATGTACACAAACATACATATCACATATGTACAATGTGCACACAAAGTGAGAAAATAAATCTTAAGTGAGCAAATACTAGTTAATGTAATGTAATATATCAAATATATAATTACACATTAAATTATTAAATCAACTCTTAATTTAATAATCTGGCTATAACCGACTAATATCATATGTAACAACTTATCGAATCAACACTTGATCCGATAACCCGGCTATATCGCATACAACCGATCAATGTCACAAATCACGAGAATAAAATGTTGTATCTCATATCGTATCAATCTCGGTCCCGCACATATCACATATGTGCTCCTACTCCGTTTCGCTTGAGCTAGGAAACCCCTGTGTAGGACTCTAAACACTTGTCAATACGTCGACAGTAGGTGATGATCATATCAAACACCCATAAGCCGCAAGCGGTCTGCTAAACGTAACGGCCACCCGGGTATTGAGTGATCAGAAGATCAACAAGCAAGCCTGCTCACACTCCTGCGAATCCAATCAGTAACACTACCATACAGTCTGGTCTCTTTGTCTGATTTGTCGCATATCTCGTCTAGGGGTGGTAAACGTCAGACCCCAATAACTCGATAAGTCATGTCGATATGAGGCCCATAACGGGTCGAGAAACTACTGATAACACTTACCAGTATATCTCTAAAGCTTCCTTGGCCAAGGACTCCTGTTATAGCCAATCGAGCACTGCGCAACATCAACTCCCTATACCTGGAGAGACGAAACCCTTCCTATCACTCATTGCCTCCATGTGAGTCGGGACTGTACCCAAAAGCCACCGTTTTGCATGCCCTCTTGGACGTGGTATGATGGAAATCAAAGCACGGTGGGAATCACACAAGACTCTATGACGATCTCGGGTCTACAGACTAACCTGTACCAGTGTCCCCAGAGAGCTGCCATCCGACGTGAGGTATAATACCATCTAGGAGTTCTCGACGAGTCCGTCCAGTGTACCCAGTCTCCACTGAGCACCCGTATACTGTCTCTTATGTCAAACAACAATGGATATGGGATCATCCATCGTCCATCTACATGGGTCGAGAAGCTATACGCTAGTCTACTCTGGTATATCGATGCCCTGTCTCGATATACCCTCGACTAGGAACATTTGAAGGATGTACTTAGCGACTACACTATCCCCACTAGTATGATCTGCATCATAGTCCTGGTAGTCAAGTACTCATCCTAAGAGCTGTATCAACATGTAATATAGAGACAATAAGAGTACATGTTAAGATAAAGAGCAACCAGATAGTATACTATCATGTCGAGCAAGAAAGTCCTTCCTATATATGTCCAAGCATCCACTACAATATACATCGTATGTACAGTAATGGCCTCTAGGGCATACATATAACTAACAAAAGGTTCTCTGAAGAACCTTTCGTAGCCCTCCGCCATTTCAGATAAGCACTAGTTAGTATTCGTGCTACATTTGTTAGCCTTCGTCAAGGCATAGTGTGCGGTAGCTGATTAATACTTATCTGCTTATAGCATATGATGCAGATTGGATTAGTGCAGTCGTATGACTTTGTTGGCCTTCGTCAAGGGTCGTACGAGTGGGTTTAATTCAATCAAGAAATGTATGGGTTGGACTTGACTAGCGGCCTATGGTTGTTGGCCTTCGTCAAGGTCATAGGTTGCTAGGGGATAAATATTTTCGGGAATTTCAAGTGTTGAAATTTGCAATGAGATTGCATACCTTCTATGAGATAGTTGGATCCCGATACCCACTGCGAGTAAGTGTTACTCCTGGGAGAGTTTTACACAGGACAATTAGTCGATCAAGTAGGTGTCTAGAAAGGTGTTAACGGGGTTACGCCCCTGGGAAAACGAGGATTATTTTAATTAGGTCCATGCGAAAGTACGGGGAACCTCCTTCAAAGTACCAACACTGGCCTGGCTGAAAGATTGGCGAAATTATAGGGTGCAATTAATCCCGGCTAGTCTTTCCTTTTAGGGTTTGAAGGAAGATTTGATAAAAACAGTAGGAGCCATCCTGATGAGATAAAATAATAACCAATCTGATCTTGCAAGAGCATACGCTAAAGTGTTTTCTTCTTTCTTTCTCCAGATAGCGACCATGTCACGTCTTAATCAAGATAATAATATGGATGTATTGACGGAACCCGCATGTTATACTGTGCTGGGGAACGTTGGTTCCGTTCTTTCTTATAATTGTTATAAGACTGAGCAGGGAATAGGGACATATCCGGGTTCCCACGCCGCCCAAACGAAGAATAAGCATGTTGATGCATCTTCTTCGGGTGTGTTAGTTATTGAGAACTGTTTCTCAGTTCACAATACATCCTGGGTATTAGTTACCGGATCAGGATCCCACATATGTAATATGTTACATGGGCTAAGGAAAGTTAGAGAACTGGGAGTAGGTGATCATTCCGTAAGAGTAGGGAATGGGGCAAATGTTACAGCCAAAGCAGTTGGCGAATATCACGTTGTATTACCAAATGGCAATACATTGATTCTGAACGAATGCTATTACATCCCGACCCTGATATGCAATCTTATATCAGTTTCTTTACTAAGTAAAGAAGGATATAATTTTTTAGTACATGATAATGTTATGAACATCTTCCTGATTCAAAAGTTGATTGGATCAGGCTCGTTAAATAATGGCATATACATTCTAGATCTAACCACAGTTCTTAATGTAGAAAACACACATAAGAGGAAGAGTTCAGAAATGAACAAATCCTTCTTGTGGCATTGTAGACTAGGTCATATCAATGCGACACGGCTAGCTAAGTTGCATAAGGATGGATATTTGAATCCGTTCCAATTTTCATCTTATGACACTTGCCAGTCATGTCTCAAAGGCAAGATGACCAAAACTCCGTTTACAGGACACGGAGAAAGATTTACGGAACTCTTGGGACTAATACATAGTGATGTATGCGGTCCCGTGTCTACACATGCCAGGAATGGTTCTTCGTACTTCATTACATTCACTGACGATCTCTCAAGATACGGACATGTGTTCCTGATGAAACACAAGTCTGAAGCTTTTGAGAAATTCAAGGAATATAAATCCGAAGTTGAAAACCAAACGGGTAAAAGTATTAAAATCCATCGGTCTGATCGAGGAGGTGAATACTTGAGCACGGAGTTCCTAGACTTTCTAGAAGAGAATGGGATTCTCTTTCAGCTCACACCTCCGTATACACCACAGCACTACGGTGTATCGGAATGGAGCAATCAAACCCTATTGGATATGGTGCGCTCTATGATGAGCACTGCTGAGTTACATATTTCCTTTTTAGGGTATGCGCTTGAAAGTGCCATACACCTATTGAATATGGTCCCTACCAAATCTGTGCCTACCACTCCATATGAGATATGGAAGGGGAAGAGACCGTGTCTTAATTATATTAAGATATGGGGTTGTCCGGCTTATGTTAAAACACAAAATCCGGACAAGCTCGAGGCAAGGTCAGTTCTGTGTAAGTTTGTTGGATAACCCAAAAATTCATGTGGGTATGTCTTCTATCGTTCCGAGGAGCAAAATGTGTTTATTTCTCGCAATGCCACCTTTTCAGATTAGAAATTTCTTACAAAGGAAATTAATGGCAAGGAGGTAGAATTGGAAGAGGTTCCAGCAGCACAAACTACAACAGATGATTTGGTAGAACCAGAGGATTCGATAGCTCCCAACGAACCTCAGCCTCTCCGCCGATCTAGTAGGGTTCCTCATCCAGCTAAGAGATACTACGGTTTTCTCATTGATGGTGGAAACGAGGATTGCATCCTGGAGGATGATGACCTAACTAGCTTCAAGCAGGCCATCACGAGTGGGGACTCGGTGAAATGGCTGGATGCAATGCGATCTGAGATGGAATCCTTGTACACCAACAAAGTATGGACTTTGGATGTTGCTCCTGAAGGGGTAAAACCTATTGGGAGCAAATGGATCTTTAAAAAGAAACTTGGTGTAGATGGAAAAGTTGAGACTTTCAAAGCTAGACTTGTTGCAAAAGGTTTTCGTCAACGACCAGGTGTGGATTATGACGAAACCTTTTCTCCAGTGGCTATGCTTAAGTCCATCCGGATCCTACTTGCCATTGCTGCATAGCATGACTACGAAATCTGGCAAATGGATGTTAAGACCGCCTTTCTGAATGGTGATTTGGAAGAGTGCGTGTACATGACCCAGCCAGAGGGCTTCGTAGACAGTGGGAGCAGCGGAAAGGTGTGAAAGTTGTTTAAATCCATCTACGGGTTAAAGCAAGCATCGCGGAGTTGGAACATCTGTTTTGGTGTCGTTATCAAAGAGTTTGATTTCGTCAAAAACATAGATGAACCTTGTATATACAAGAAGAGGGTAGAGAGTAAGGTTGTCTTCCTCATATTGTACGTGGATGGCATACTCTTGATAGGAAATGACATTCCTATGCTGTAATCGGTCAAGCTCTTCTTATCATATAGATTCTCAATGAAAGATCTAGCGGATGCCTCCTACATCTTGGGGATTAAGATCTATAGAGATAGATCAAACGGATAATAGGATTGTCCCAATCCAGGTACATTGACACCGTACTAAAGAGGTTTAGTATGGAAGAGTCCAAGCGTGGGTTTTTACCCAAGATCTCAGGACTCACTCTCTCCAAAGAGATGTCTCCCAAGACTGATTTAGAAAGAGCTCGCATGTAAGGGATACCGTATGCTTCGGCAGTAAGCTCTATCATGTACGCGATGCTATGTACCAGACCCGATGTAGCACACTTACTAAGTGTAGTGAGTAGGTATCAAGCAGATCCTGGAGAGAGTCACTGGACAGCTGTGAAGAGCATTCTCAAGTACTTGAGAAGGACTAAAGAGATGCTCTTGGTGTATGGTAACGGAGAGCTCCAAGTGGAGTCCTTTACCGATTTGAACTTCCAGAGTGATAAGGACGACTCTAAGTCGCACTCGAGTTTTGTCTTTACCATCAATGGAGGGGGCGGTTTGCTGGAAGAGTTCCAAGCAGGAAACTATTGCGGACTCGACGATGGAGGCTGAATACATCGCTGCCAACGATGCTGCCAAAGAGGCTGTCTGGATAAAGAAGTTCATAACTAAACTTGGTGTGGTTCTATCCATTGAGTATCCTATACCTTTGTATTATGATAACAATGGAGCGGTGGCTTTGGCCAAGGAACCCAGGTCCCATCAGCGATCCAGGCATATTCTGAGGCGGTATCACCTGATCCGGTAGATAGTTGATCGCCGGGAGATCGAGGTCGGGAGAGTTGACATGAAGAACAACACAGCGGATCCACTCACGAAGTCCATTCCCCAGATACAGTTCGAGAGACTCTTCGGGGTGTTGGATATGCGATACTACAGCAGCTGGCCCTAGTGCAAGTGGGAGATTGCTAGTTGTATGTATTCCCTATAGGCCATTAGTGTACATATGATGTATATTATATTGGATGCTTGGACATATATAGAGAGGACTTTCTTGCTCGACATGATAGTATGCTATCTGGTTGCTCTTTATCTTAACATGTATAATTGTCTCTTGATACTGTCTTATGGTTACATGTTGGTAAAGCCCTTAGGATGTGTACTTGACTACTAGGATTATGATGCAGATCATACTAGTGGGGCCGTGGTAGTCCATAAGTTCATCCTTTAATGTTCCTAGTCGTGGGTATATCGAGACGGAGCATCGATACACCAGAGTAGACTAGCGTATACTCATCTCGGCCCATGTGATGGGCGATGGATGATCCCATATCCATTGGAGTTTGACATCAGAGATGGTATATGGGTGCTCAGTAAAGACTGAGTACACTGGACGGACTCGCTGAGAACTCCTAGTTGGTATTATACCTATCGTTAGATAGCAGTTCTCTGGTGACACTGGTATATGTTAGTCTGTAGACCCGAGATCGTTATAGAGTCTTGTGTGATTCCCACTGTGCTTTGATTTCCACCTTACCACGTTCAAGAGGACGTACAAAATGGTGGTTTTTGGGTACAGCCCCGAGTCACATAGAGGCAATGAGCGATAGGAGGGGTTTCATCTCTCTCGGTATTGGGGGTTGATGTTGCGCTGTGCTCGATTGGCCATAACAGGGAAGTCCCTGGCAAGGGCTGATTTAGAGATTTACTGGTAAGTGTTGTCAGTAGTTTCTCGACCCGTTATGAGCCTCGTATCGGCATGGCTTATCGGTTATTGGGGTCTGACGTTTACCACCCCTAGACTGGATATGCGACATATCAGACGAGGAGACCGGACTGTACGGTAGTGTTACTGACAGGCTTTTGCAGGAGTTAGAGCGGGCTTGCTTGCTGATCTTCTGATCGTTCAATACCCGGGTTGCCGTTACGTCCAGCTAGTACCGCTGACGGCTTGTGGGTGCTTGATGTAATCATCACCTACTGCCGGTGCATTGACGAGTCTTTAGAGTCCTACATAGAGGTTTTACTGGCTCAGGCAAAATGAAGTAGGAGCACATATGTGATATGTGCGGGACCGAGAATAATGCGAGTATGTGATATTGTATTCTATTCTCTCGATATTTGTAACGGACGGTTATATGTGATATAGCCGGGTTATCGAATCAAGTGTTAATTCGATAAGTTGGTACATTTAATATTAGTCTGTTATATGTAATATAGCCGGATTATTAAATCAACTGTTGATTTGATAATTTAGTGTATAATTGTATATTTGATATACTAATTTACATTAACTAATATTAGCTCACTTAATCATTTATTATTCTCACATGTGCACACTTAATATATATGTGATATATATTAATTGTGTTTTATTTTGTGTCATGGTTGTTGATACACACTACATGGTTTTATGAGACTTACACCATTCTAATTATAATGTTGGGTTTTAGTATTTAAAGTAATTCCAAATTAGTGGATAATAGCTCACATGCATGAAGTTTCATGAAGCTTGTGGATGCATTGACTTAGTCCACTCATTTTGTTTTACTTAAAATATTTATTAACCTAACCATTATAATTTAGCAATAGTTATGTTTCTACATGAGTTAGCTATATGAAACAAACTCACCCATGGTTGATTCTCTCACCTCATTAGTTCATTCTCATTTCTTTGCTTCTTCTTCTTCATCCTTGAAAAAGCTTGCTAGGTTTTTGCAAAGTGAGAAAATATTGTGAGAAAAATAAAACTAAAGTGAACCCACTTCCTACTTTCTCATCCTCTACTAGATTGGCAATTTAGTATAGGGTGTTAGCTTCACTAATCTCTCAATTAGTGAAGTAGTAGCTTGAGTTAGTGTCTCCTCGACGTAGATCATCTTCGGCCTCGAAGACTTCAAGTAAGATCATTCTTTTCGTCTTGAGAAGCCATGCAAGAGTCCGGGAGTACCATGATCGCAGCGAAGGGACCACTACAAGGAGCTATTGAAGTGAAGGACCGGTCTACAAAGGTTGTATTCCATTATCACTTAGAAGTAAAGTAGCTTACATCTTAGTTTTGTTCCTAAAACTCTAGTTAGATCTTAGGTTAGGTTGTTTGGCACACTAAAAAATTTGAAATTAGCAAGTTTGATGCCTTGTGAAACCTTATGGTTGTGCCAAAGAACCCTACACTAGGATGTCCGTGTTTTAAATTTAGCCAGTAATGTAAAACACGGATTCCACAGTCGTAATGAATAGCCAAACCCACATCCCTAGACCCCTACGAGAGCGGCAAGTAACCCTGCCAATTATAGAGTTAGGAGACCCGGTCTCAACTCCTCGAGATGGTCTCCCACTGGACTCTAGAACCCGGTTACTTATGCTCCCCGCCTTGGGTCTATCTTAATGCGGAAAAGTAAATAATATACAACAGTGGTGGCATCATCCTCAACCCGGAAGTGCCCCAATAAAAGAATATTACATACATATTTTACATGAACGAAAATAAAAACCCTAAAACTTGTTGACATATAGAAACGAGATTGAGATACCCCACATATTACACTTACGGTCGCAGAAAAGAAAACAGAAAACTACAATAATTAGAATCCGTAATATCCTTAAACATCATAAACCCGGAATATCTCATATTCCGGATTTCATGCCGAACTTATAAAACTTGCATTTTAGTCTCAAATTGAAAACTATTTTCAATTGGTTGTTGGATAATTCAACAAGATTCCCGGCTTAGTGATCGCGTACAATACGCAATTGCGACGAAATTTTGATCCGAATCAAAACTTCGTGCCAATCGATCAATTGAGACTAAACGGCTAGCTTTATTATTACTAACTAGTTTTCATAAAACTAATTAATCTGGATTCTAATAATTGTATCACACACATCACAAATCTTGTAAAGCAACCGCGACATTAGAATTCCCCATGCGATTAGCAAACTTAACCAATTTTTCCAAGACTTGAAAAATCCAATGAGCTAAAGTTCTAAAACCAATCGTTTTAAGCCAATCCAGGAGTCAAAATGAACTCGATACCCGCCCGAATCATCACGGAGGCGAAGATCACAAAATTAACTATCGAATGGGAGGCTTAGAGGGGGTACCCCACCCCCGAGGCCACCACGAGGTGGCCAGGGGTGAGGCAGACCCGAAACTGCCTAAGGTAGGGCTGTTTCGGGTCCCCGCCGCCAAGACCACCTTATGGTGGGTGGTCTTGGAGAGTGGGCCCAGCCGTTCGGTCCAACCCAAGGATTCGCCGGAGTGCGCACGCTTCACCTCGCAGCTTCTCGGTTCAAACCGTGAGCCCGCGGGCTGTGCAAACAACTTAAAACATTAATTTTGAAAACTGTTTTTATTGGCAGTTTTTGCGCGACAAAAACGGCGGATTTCTAACGTCGCTACAAGCTAACCTAAGGTTCTAGCTTAGCTTTGATACCATGAAAGTCGACCTTAGCACCACCATGAGGTTCTAGAGGCATCAAGCATTCCAAATTCAATTTTTTATTAGGTGCTAAGTTAGACTAACAAGATCTTTACTAGATTATTAGGGTTTGCCTTTGTGATGTGATGAACTAAAGAGAAGAAAAGAGCATACAACTTTATAGTTCGAGTCCTTCACTTCACATGCTCCATGTAGTAGTCCCGCGACTCCACTGGGCTCCACTTGAGGCTTTGGACGAGCTTCCTCCGATGACCTTCATGCCGAAGATGATCCATGTGAAGTCCCTCCACCTCAAGCTACCTCTATACTAAACTCTTTAGCGTAGTTGTAAGTGCACGCGGCGCCCCGGCCGTCAATCCGACGGCCAAATGCGGAAACGGTGATAAACTTTAATTTTGCAGACTTAGCAAACCGGCACCACCGCGCACTAAACACCCGGATCGTAACCATTAACAAATCTAAGCTAACTAGAAGATGGGTTAGAGATAAACCGACTGATCCGAGTCCTCCGGTCTTCATCTCCACTCCGATCTCCTCGCGGGATCTCCGGTCGTCGCCTCTTCACCGGAAGGGCACCACGTCGCCTGCATCTTTTACGGGCTCCCACCTCAATACCGAGGCAACTCGGGCGCGAAGTTGGCTAGCCGACGCGTCCAAGATATGCTATAGAATAGTGTAGCAAGCAGGTCTCTTTGGGGTTTATGAGGTTGCCATGTTGGAGGAATCTTGCATAAAGAATTTCATGGATGCTTGATGGAGAAATTGAGCATGCAAAGGAAATGAAATGGAGTATCCATCAAGGAATGAGCTCGGCCACATCCTCTGGGTGCTCACTGGAAAAAAATAGAATGAAGCCCACTCTTATCTAAAATCATGTGTGTATATATTAATCCCAAAGGAAAATAAATTCCTTCACCGAAGCATTCCAGTACACACAAATGAGGTCAATGCAATCAATATAAATTAAAACACTATACAAATAAAAACTTCACTCCCATCCCCAACAGTGGCCGGCCCCATTCCCAAACCCCACTTAAACAGTGGCCGCCCCCCCCCCACTAAACCCATACTCATTCATGTCAAAAATAAATGCATCATGGAGAAAAGATATGAAGCTATCATAAAGAAAACATTTGCAAGAAACCCCCTCCACAAAATGTTAATTGCAAACTTGCAATTAACATCCTCCAACGAAAAGTCCGACCGGGAAGGAAAAAGAGAAAACCGGCCGGAACGGAATGCAAACTGGCAACCCCAGAAAACTGGTCCCGTAATAAATTACAGGAAAACCCCGATACTGTGCATACACACCCGCATCTGTATTCCGTCCGGATACAAATGCAATGAGACAAAATATACACTATCAAATACTAGGATCCGGCTTAAGCCAAAGCCGGCTAGTAAAAACCGTCCGATCACGATCCGTGCAATACCGCACGTATCTGATCGAACCCTGCCATATCTCCATACGGCCTCTACAGCGTTTCGCCCGAAAGCTGAGTAACTGAAAGTGTGGTGGACTCTAAAGACTCGTCAATACTATGGCTGTGGATTTAACCACTAGCACGTCAGAGGTATAAGCCAATACGTAACGGGCCACCAGCTATTGACCAAAAGGGACGTCGATGAGCGAACTCATCCTGACACCCTACTGAGCCTGTCAGTGACAATATCCGTACAGTCCGGTCCGTTCGTCTATGAGCATCGCATGTCGGGCCTAGGGGGTGGGTAAAATTCAGACCCCCAAAAGCGGTACAAGTCGTGTCGGAGTGTAGCCCAGAACACCCTGAGATACTACCGGAATACCTACCAGTAAATCTCCTGCCTTGGCCAAGGACTTTGTGTAATGGCTCTCCTAGACACAGCGCGACCTCACCCCCAATACCGGGAGAGACGAACCCCCGAAGATCCGCTCACTGCCTCCATGTGGCTCGGGACTGTACCCAACTAAAACCTGTTTGCATGACTCCTTTGAGCCGTGGTAGGGTAGTAATCAAAGCACAGTGGGAACTCACACGAGACAAATGACGATCCCCAGGTCGATGAACTAACCTGTACACATGTCACCTGGGAACTGCTATCTGACGTCAGGTATAAGACCAACTAGCATGTCCCCGGCGAGTCCTGTCCGGTGTACTCATAACCCAATGAGCACCTGTATACATCTTAGGTGAACCAACTGACACCAGTGGCTTGTGAGACCGGCCACCGCCCCTCGTCGGGGTCTCGACTGTATACACTAGTCTACTCTGGAGAATCGATGCCCTGTCTCGAAACTCCCACGACTAGGGACCTTTTAAGGATGTGCTTATAGACCCCAGCTCTCACTTATATGATCGCCCTCATACTGCTGGCAGTCAAGCAAGAATCCTAGGGGCTCTATCAACGTGCAATAGCGACCTGTCAGGTCACCTAAAGCAGTACACGATGATAAAGGTAAACCAGATAGCAAACTATCATCTCGAGTAAGACTGTCGTACCGGGATAGGTCCTCCCTCAATCATTGCAATCACGTGCCTGTGATCCAATAATTGACTCTGAGGGCACTATCTCCAACAATCTCCCACTTGCACTCAAGGCTAATTATTGCGATGTCGCATACTCACAGCCCGTATGATACCGAACACCCAACTCGTCTACTGGTCAGTCTCACAAAGCTCGTTTGTGAAACTATTGCGTTCAAGGAATAGCCTCAGCGAGTGGATCCGCCTTGAAGTTTCTTTCCATGTCTCTCTATATCTCAAGTTCGCGGAGAAAACCATCTCCCGAAATGAGCAATACCTGTCTTAGAATGTCTGGATGTCTGATGGGACCTAGCTCATAAATGAACTCCAAATCCAAACTTCTTAGACTGTATCGTCAACTGAACTTAATCAGTATCCTGCGCCATGCCTCCCTCAGTATTGCCTTGGACCACCTGTCCAAAATACTGCCCCTCGTTAGAGGGAAAAACTATAACTCTGACAACCTCCTTGTCGTCCATGTCACCTTGGAAGCCTGGAATGATAACTGTCTTCCAAATGAGGCTGTCGTTATCATATCCCTAGAACATCCACTTATGTTCTAAAACTGCTTCCGACTGTTTCTCCAGGATTGGATCAAAGTCAACTTATTGCATCTAGTGCAAGAACAACATCTGGTGTGGTACTTGACATCTCATGATTGACTCAATTGCCTAAGCAAGTGATCTGCCAATCATGCGCATCCCTCTTTACTTTAGTCTATAAGACACCTTTAGAGAGGGTGACCCCATCACCTGCAGGTACACTACCGTGCCAGGAGTCGTCCATTCTAAATACTCTTAGAATGTTGTCGAAGTACCCTGATTGGGAAACCACCCAAATCCAGATCTAATACCATAGATCTAGTAACCAGTATGTCTGATATAATGTCCAAGTCCCTTGTGGAGAAACCACAGCGTGACAACCAAAGAATAACCGATCGTAGTATAGGAGTTTCCTTTCCTACTTTGTGTATGTCATCCAAAACCCGGATATCACACCCTACTACCTTCTCAACAGATCCATCCCTTATTCTGATAACGTCAAACCCATGACTGTCACATCAGAAATAGATGATCTATCTCCGCTATTTCTGCTTTGATCTATAAATAGACATAAGCGAGATGTCCACCAATGCTTCCGCTGCTCCCACTGATTACGACAACCCTCTGGCAGAGTCATATAGACGTGCACTTCTAAATCTAGTTTAGAACGACGCTATACTCATCCTCCTGCCGGGTCTCGCAGCCTGGAACAACAACAATGGCAAGTGTGGGTAAACAAGAACTTCCCTGTCACCGTCCTTGAGGCTACCGGAGTACCTCTCGGGTGCCTGAAGTTACCCACCTTATCTGCGGAGTGGCCAATGGAGTGTCAAACCAGATTGAATCTTCAGGTTCCTTATCAAATCTTCAGTAATCGTTTGCGGTTCTGGAATCACTTCCAGTTCTACCATACTCCCACTACTGTTTTCTGAAAAAATCCATTTTTAATAAAACTGTGGCGAGTCTAGAACAATATTGCTATTGTTCATCCAGATGGTAGAAAGTCAACCCTCGTCATAGCCTGGGTCAACCCACAAACAGCCATTACAGAAACATGCCTTGAGTTATCCAGAGTCTGGTTTTAATCATAAGCCGGACAACTCCCCGTACCTTAACAATGTTAAGATATGAACTGTACTATATCCAATATAGAACCAGAGGCACTGATTTAATTGAACCAGATTCAAATCATGCAGCTGTCTCCAGTGCATGTCAACTAAATGGAGAGAGGCCGATCAGCGTTACTCAACTTAGGAATGCTTCCAACTATGAGTAACCTGAAAGAGAATCAATTTCTCTTTATCATTACTATCAACTGAATACTATACACAAGTATCTACATCTTCGATCACCTTGAAGAATCCCGATACTTGCTACACCTGGTTCTCTACTCTATTCAAATACCTATAACTCCTCAAAACATAGACTCTGTGTTTCTACGAAACACATGTCTAAGAACTAGAGAAGTTAAAAGTAAGCAGAATATAATATGAGGACCAAGCCCTCTGTCCTAATGGACACTGGACAACATACAATACTCTGTATAAGTCCGCTGAGTCTAACAACTCTTTCACTGTGTGTCGTAGGTTGAAAACTGTACTTATGGTTAAGAAGAATTACACTGCTGTTTAATACTCCTTACCTAACCATCCACTGATATAGGTAAATGCCATCGACATAATATCAAAAGGTATATCTCACTCTATGAAAATAGACGTACAGATATATCAATTTGAAATTGGTGCACAACAGCGGATATTCAAAACCAAATATTTGCCGACCGGCAAACAGCCCAGGTGATCTCCTCAATTATCACCGATTACAACGAATCCCGATATAATAAGGATGATCACCCAATTCCCAATAACTTACTCCCACTCACCATCTGTAAAACCATACAGATGTGAGAATCAAACCTGGTAAATACATACCCTGGAGCAAGTGTCCAATCGGGAAATCAGTTTTCTTTTAACAATACACAGTTGAACTGAAACATTAAAATGTTTCGATGGGGTATCCTGGTATTCCTAGTAATACCTCTACCATTATCCAGATTCACAACTATAACCGTATAATTCTTTGCCACCTCTCCAAATCCCTTTATATGTCTTTAGTCATTACCTTCTGCACGCCCCTTTAGGCCAATTGGTTTTCTTCCTTCCCTACCGTTCGGCACCAGCCTATGGTTTGGAAGAAGACTATCCAATAAGCATAATGGGTGTACTGTCCTAATCCTAGGAACACTCGCAATGCGAGAGAAGGTGAAGATAAAAGACAACCGAATAAACCTTATTCCTATTTCTCCTGGACCAGAATCCATCCCCGAACTGGAACAAGTTCCTTTCGAGTTCGTATATAACCATACGATGGAGTATCCAATAAACTGTGGATCTTCGTAGTGATACGGAGTGTCCTGGAGAAATACAAAGGTGATTTAGGATTGGCGAAGAAATACTTGGTTTGGTCGTGAATATCAGTCGCAATTTACTTTGCCCTCTTACTAATCCCTTGCTTTGTCTTAATCTTAATGCCTTCTGCACACCATCGTTATGCTAATTGGTTTTCTTCATTCCCCACTGTTCGCCACCAGCCTAAAGTTTGGAAGAAGACTATCCAATTTGCGTAATAGGTGTACTATCTCCTAAACTAAGGAGTACTCGTAACTTGAGAGGAGGCAAAAAGGAAAAGACAACTGAATAATCCTATCCGTTTTCTCCAGAACCGGAAACCATCCTCGAATTCCTTCGAGTTCGTATCTAACCATACGATGGCTTTGTCCAATGGAAGTGGACTTTCGCAGTAATACGGGGTGTTCTGGAGAAAAGGGTAAAAGTAGGAGTGGCAATGAGGTCTGCAACTCTGACAATCCAAAAGCCAGTGTTTAAGAAGGTTCGGTCAACTTGGTCACTGAGTCGAAGTCTAGGGTCGGGTCAATGGTCGCTGCCAAAGAGAGAAAAGAAACACTCAGCGTGCACTCTAACCTAGATCAGAATGCTTACCAATTTATCTAATCTGGAAACCTCCCACTGTACCTCAAATTTTCCTCCAAACCTGAAAGAAGAATTAGTCGGGGTCACCCGAGGAGTAAACCAACTCATCAGTGGGAATCGGGATCCAACTCTCATCGCATGATAACGTGACGGAATCCGCTCACGCTATCACACTCCAGAAGGTATGCGTATATCTGGCAAGTTTCAGTTCTTTTGAAACTCCCGATGTGATTTCCACCCCATGCTCTTATGACCTTGACTTTGGCCAAAATATCATAAGTCACATGTCAAGTTCAACCCGTCATTCTCCAGGTTAATTTGAATCCACCCGTACCTACCCTTGACTTTGGCCAAAATGGCAGTACGGCTGTCCCAAACCAACGCATCTATCTATACTGCATATGAATACCCAACAGCTACCAAACACTGTGCCTTGACTTTGGCCAACATACACAGCTTGAATACTATTGACTATCCATATGAAACGACGGAGGGCTACGAATGGTTTCTGGCGAAAACCTTTAACGTAATGAACTTGATGTCGTTGAAGGAACGGATAGCTTTTTAGAAAATATAGTGACGAAAACCTTTACTAAAGAGGTCACTCCCGGTGAAGGGATCTCGGCTCTTTCCCCGTAGAATGGGGTGCAGGATATTCCAAATGAATACCACGATGCAAAGCAAAAGTAATCGGCTATAGTGAAGTTAATGCCCTGACGCAAACTTCTGTCCAAGGGGTCACTCCCGGTGAAGGGATCTCGGCCCTTGCCTCGTCGACTGAGGAGCAGGATATTCCAAATGAATACCACGATGCAAAACAAAAGTGAACGTCTTTGCAATAACGGCTTTTTGAAAAATGTTCCAACAACATCAGAAAAGGTTTGTTTTAACTTGCATTGATCCAAATCAATGCAGTCCCATCAATTGATCACACCACAAAGAACGAAAATATACTGACGTACGTATATGCCATCCGCATTCGCCACTGGGTCCCGTCATCACCCGTTAGGTTAGCTGACTAACGGCAGAGCGGGGACTGGACTAGCGCGGATGAAAAACATATACAACATCTACTAATATATATACCAATATATAGTATTCGCTCAAGGCGTGAATAAAATGCAACATCACAGAAATGTATAGCATCACATAACAATACAGATATCTGGGATCCCCGGGTTTCACAGAGCCACTACTGAAACCCGGCGTTCCCCTGGTCGTGTGGATAGCCTGTGCAATGAGAATCCTAGACCCCTACGGGCGCGGCAAGTCACCCGCCAAAACCTGAAGCGAGGCAGCCCCCTTCAGCACCGTGAATGGACCACCCAGCACTTCAGGGAATCCGGTAACTTGGGCACCCCTCCTGGGTCAACCTGTACCCCCTACGAGTGCAGCGAATAGCCCGCCAATTCCAGACTGAAGCCCCTCCGTCTCAATGCCCTGAGATGCGGGCCCGTTGACCTCTAGAACCCGGCTATCCGTGCACCCCACCGCGGGGTAAACCTAGTACAGAAAATAAAATATACATACAACGGGTACATCGACCGCAACCAGGTCGTGCCCCAAAAGAATAATACAAACAGGCAGTGACGGCAGTCCACATGTCGGACGCTCGCCCCGCAATATCAAATGTACATAATACAACAACACTGTACTAGCAATGCATCCAGGCTATCCCCCACGACCGATCCGCAACATCACAGCAAAACACAGAACATCAACGTGAAGGTCACGTTCGCAAATCCGTCTAACCGGGCTATAGCAGTTAGACAGGATTTACCGATCGAGTGACATTCACGGTCGCAGATATAATGTAAATACTGTGAAAAATGTGTTTAAAATATCCGATCGATCAAATTATAACAAGTGGGCCCCAAAGCAATACTGTAGCAGTTACAGAAATTATGAGCCCAATTTTAATGTCCCAAAAACCCTATTTTCACAACAGAAGCCCAATGGAAAAAACCAGCCCACTGATCCCTTCAATAGGCCGCGGAACCGCGGCTCCATGTAGGGTTGTGCCGCAGTTCCGCGCTTCGATGAAGGGAACAGTGTATCGTATTTTTCCAGTGGCCTTAATTCTTCTAGTAAAGTACTTTTATAGAACCTGAAAAATTTTTAGAGACCAAAAAAAATTCAACAGAAAACTGTCGTGACAAAATACGGGTTTTTGGACATTTCGATCGATCGGAACTGAAAAACACATTACACAAAGCTAGACTATGTTAATGGCAAGGCTCTGATACCACTGTAAGTGCACGGCGGCGCCCCGGCCGTCAATCCGACGGCCAAATGCGGAAACGGTGATAAACTTTAATTTTGCAGACTTAGCAAACCGGCACCACCGCGCACTAAACACCCGGATCGTAACCATTAACAAGTCTAAGCTAACTAGAAGATGGGTTAGAGATAAACCGACTGATCCGAGTCCTCCGGTCTTCATCTCCACTCCGATCTCCTCGCGGGATCTCCGGTCGTCGCCTCTTCACCGGAAGGGCACCACGTCGCCTGCATCTTTTACGGGCTCCCACCTCAATACCGAGGCAACTCGGGCGCGAAGTTGGCTAGCCGACGCGTCCAAGATATGCTATAGAATAGTGTAGCAAGCAGGTCTCTTTGGGGTTTATGAGGTTGCCATGTTGGAGGAATCTTGCACAAAGAATTTCATGGATGCTTGATGGAGAAATTGAGCATGCAAAGGAAATGAAATGGAGTATCCATCAAGGAATGAGCTCGGCCACATCCTCTGGGTGCTCACTGAAAAAAAATAGAATGAAGCCCACTCTTATCTAAAATCATGTGTGTATATATTAATCCCAAAGGAAAATAAATTCCTTCACCGAAGCATTCCAGTACACACAAATGAGGTCAATGCAATCAATATAAATTAAAACACTATACAAATAAAAACCTCACTCCCATCCCCAACAGTGGCCGGCCCCATTCCCAAACCCCACTTAAACAGTGGCCGGCCCCACCACTAAACCCATACTCATTCATGTCAAAAATAAATGCATCATGGAGCAAAGATATGAAGCTATCATAAAGAAAACATTTGCAAGAAACCCCCTCCACAAAATGTTAATTGCAAACTTGCAATTAACATCCTCCAACGAAAAGTCCGACCGGGAAGGAAAAAGAGAAAACCGGCCGGAACGGAATGCAAACTGGCAACCCCAGAAAACTGGTCCCGTAATAAATTACAGGAAAACCCCGATACTGTGCATACACACCCGCATCTGTATTCCGTCCGGATACAAATGCAATGAGACAAAATCTACACTATCAAATACTAGGATCCGGCTTAAGCCAAAGCCGGCTAGTAAAAACCGTCCGATCACGATCCGTGCAATACCGCACGTATCTGATCGAACCCTGCCATATCTCCATACGGCCTCTACAGCGTTTCGCCCGAAAGCTGAGTAACTGAAAGTGTGGTGGACTCTAAAGACTCGTCAATACTATGGCTGTGGATTTAACCACTAGCACGTCAGAGGTATAAGCCAATACGTAACGGGCCACCAGCTATTGACCAAAAGGGACGTTGATGAGCGAACTCATCCTGACACCCTACTGAGCCTGTCAGTGACAATATCCGTACAGTCCGGTCCGTTCGTCTATGAGCATCGCATGTCGGGCCTAGGGGGTGGGTAAAAGTCAGACCCCCAAAAGCGGTACAAGTCGTGTCGGAGTGTAGCCCAGAACACCCTGAGATACTACCGGAATACCTACCAGTAAATCTCCTGCCTTGGCCAAGGACTTTGTGTAATGGCTCTCCTAGACACAGCGCGACCTCACCCCCAATACCGGGAGAGACGAACCCCCGAAGATCCGCTCACTGCCTCCATGTGGCTCGGGACTGTACCCAACTAAAACCTGTTTGCACGACTCCTTTGAGCCGTGGTAGGGTAGTAATCAAAGCACAGTGGGAACTCACACGAGACAAATGACAATCCCCAGGTCGATGAACTAACCTGTACACATGTCATCTGGGAACTGCTATCTGACGTCAGGTATAAGACCAACTAGCATGTCCCCGGCGAGTCCTGTCCGGTGTACTCATAACACAATGAGCACCTGTATACATCTTAGGTGAACCAACTGACACCAGTGGCTTGTGAGACCGGCCACCGCCCCTCGTCGGGGTCTCGACTGTATACACTAGTCTACTCTGGAGAATCGATGCCCTGTCTCGAAACTCCCACGACTAGGGACCTTTTAAGGATGTGCTTATAGACTCCAGCTCTCACTTATATGATCGCCCTCATACTGCTGGCAGTCAAGCAAGAATCCTAGGGGCTCTATCAACGTGCAATAGCGACCTGTCAGGTCACCTAAAGCAGTACACGATGATAAAGGTAAACCAGATAGCAAACTATCATCTCGAGTAAGACTGTCGTACCGGGATAGGTCCTCCCTCAATCATTGCAATCACGTGCCTGTGATCCAATAATTGACTCTGAGGGCACTATCTCCAACAGTAGTAAACACGCTACACTCTATCGCTAGTCAAGTGTAGGATGGTGAAGTAGGAGATGTTAAAAGCTCACAGGTTTGTGTTCAAGCCTCATGATTCACATCTCATGTGAGGGATGAAGCTTGAACCATGGCAATTGAGGAAGAAGATGAAGCTAGAGAGCAACCATGGCAGCAAATCCAGAAAATGGCTAAGTGTTGAAAATGAGACTAGAATGAATGGCAAGTTTGACCCCCACTCATTCAAGTATGGAATTTTGCAATATAAAATTGCAACCATACTTGAATAGTGAGTCAAGATGAATAAACTATGAATAAAGCCCATGCTTGCAACCATGCTCTTATTTTCCACCTCTTTTATATTTTTCTCAACAATAGAAATTCAATCCATGCTTCATTATATATATATATATATATATCATATACATTAATATATATATTATGAAGAATAATTAGTGAGCTAATGATATTAGTTAAGATATAATTATATCACATATAATATATATGACATTATTAAATCAACACTTGATTTAATAATCCGGTTATATCACATATGACTGACTAATATCATTTATCTGTATATTACATTATCAAATCAACACTTGATTCGACAATCTGGTTATATCACATATAACCGAACTGATAACAGATAACTGCAAGATTACAATACGGTATCACATACACGTATTTAATCAGGCCCACACACATATCACACATGTCTCCTACTTCGTTTCGCTTGAACCAGGGAACTTCTGTGTGGGATTCTAAAGACTCGTCAATACACCAGCAATAGATGATGATCATATCAGTCGCCTACAAGCCGTCAGTGGTACTAGCTGGATGTAACGGCTACCCGGGTATTGAGCGATATGAAGATCAACAAGCAACCTTGTCCATAGTCTCCATGAAGCCTATCAGTAACACTACCGTACAGTCTGCTCTCTTCGTCTGATATGTCGCATATCATGTCTAGGGGTGGTAAACGTCAGACCCCAGTAACGTGATAAGTCATGCCGATGTCTGGCCTATAACGGTTCGAGAAATTACCGATAACACTTATCAGTAAATCTCATAAGCAGCTCTGGCCAGGGACTTCCAGTTATAGCCAATCGAGCATAGCGCAACATCAACTTCCAATACCGGGAGAGACGAAACCCCTCCTATCGCTCATTGACTCCATGCGACTCGGGACTATACCCAAAATCCACCTGTTTGCACGTCGCCTTTGAGCGTGGTAGGAAGGAAATCAAAGCATAGCGGGAGCCGCACAAGACTCTATGACGATCTTGGGTCTACAGACTAACCTGTAACAGTGTCACCAGAGGACTTCTATTTGATGATAGGTATACTACCACATAGGAGTCCTCGGCGAGTCCTGTTCAGTGTACCCATTCTCCAATGAACACCTGTGTACAATCTTTGATGTCACACACCAATGGTTGTGGGATCAACCATCGCCCTCTAAGTGACAAGAAACGTACACACTACTCTACTCTGGAATATCGATGCCCTAGTCTCAATATTCCCTTGGCTAGGAACTGATTAAAAGATGTACTTTTGGACCACCTTAGCCCCACTAGTATGATTTCATCATAGTCCCGGTAGTCAAGTACATATCCTAAGGGCTTTATCAACATGTAAGAGACAGAAAGTATAAATATCAGTCTACATGTTAAGATAAAGGTAACCTGATAGCATACTATCATGTCGAGTAAGAAAGTCCTCTATATATATGTCCAAGCATCCACTATATCAACAATAATGGCCTCTAGGGCATACATATTCCTTACACATGTTGCATATAGCAACAAGCATGACATAATATATATATATATATATATATATATATATATATATTATGTGTACACAAGTGAGAAAAAGAAGTGCTTAAGTGAGCTAATATTAGTTAATGTAAATTAATATATGAAATATATATAACGATACATTAAATTATTAAAACAACACTTGATTTAATAATCTGGCTATATCACATATAGCTGACTAATATCATTTGTATCATCTTATCGAATCAACACTTGATTCGATAACCCGGTTATATCACATATAACTAACCAATATCACATATCGCGAGAATAGAATAAGGTATCACATATGCGTATTAATCTCGGTCCCGCATATATCACATATGTGCTCCTACTTCAATTCTCCTGAGCCAGGAAACCTCTATGTAGGACTCTAAACACTCGTCAATACGCCGGCAGTAGGTGATGATCATATCAGTCACCCACAAGCCGTCAGCGGTACTAGCTGAACGTAACGGCTACATGGGTATTGAGCGATCAGAAGATCTACAGGCAAGCCTGCTCATACTCCTTCGAATCCTATAAGTAACACTACCATACAGTCCGGTCTCTTCGTCTGATATGTCGCATATCCAGCCTGGGGGTGGCAAACGTCTGACCCCAATAGCTTGATAAGTCATGCCGATGTGAGGCCCATAATGATTCGAGAAACTACTGATAACACTTATCAGTAATTCTCAGCAACCCTGGCTAGGGATTTCCTGTTATGGCCAATCGAGCATAGCGCAACATCAACCCCCAATACCGGGAGAGACGAAATCCCCTCCTATCACTCATTGCCTCCATGTGACTCGGGACTGCACCCAAAAACCACCGTTTTGCATGTTCTCTTGAACGTGGTAAGGTGAAAATCAAAGTACAGTGGGAATCACACAAGGCTCTATGACGATCTCGGGTCTACAGACTAACCTGAACCAGTGTCACCAGGGAACTGCCATCTGACGTAAGGTATAATACCATCTAGGAGTTCTCGGCGAGTCCTGTTTAGTGTACCCAGTCTCCACTGAGCACCCGTATACAATCTTTGATGTCAAACACCAATGGATGTGGGATCATCCATCGCCCATCATATGGGTCAAGAAACGTATATACTAATCTGCTCTGGAATATCGTTGCCCCGTCTCGATACTCCCACGACTAGGAACAATTAAAGGATGTACTTACGGACTACCCTGGCCCCACTAGTATGATCTGCATCATAATCCTAGTAGTCAAGTACACATCCTAATTGAAAGGTTCCTAGGCACTCTAGTGAGGTCTCACAAGGCATCGAACATGCCAATTTAAAAAAAATGGTGCCGAGAAACCCTAGACTACGGATCTTAGACTAGATGTTTAGGCGAAAAGATAATCTAGTTAACTACTTAACTAAAAGTTAGATTCTACAACCTTTGTAGATCCGGATATCCACTTCCTTAGCTCCACGTAGTGCTCCTCTCGCTGTCCTTGTCCAATCTTAGACTCGTTTATCGGTTTCATCGGGAAAGCGAGCGGAATAGGTCGTCGGCTTCGTGTCAAAGACGATCTACGTCGAGGCATCACAAGTTCAAGCTCCGACTTCACAAAGTTGTGAAACTTGTGAAGAAAACACCCAAAACAACTTGGCAAGAGGTAGAGGGTGAAGAAATAGGAGGTGGGTTCACTTTAGAATTGGATTTCTCACTCTCAAGCTCAAGTTGCCATTGATGGCCTCAAGGTTTCAAACTTGAAGATGAAGAAGAAGAAGAGCTAGAATTATGATAAGTCTATTTTAAAATGAAAAGAAAAACAATACTTATCATAATCAAACTAAGGTTAAGTGTAGAGAGCAAACCATGGTAAGTTGGAATTGTAAGGGTTTAGCATGAAGACAAAATGGTCTTTGAGTCAAACCTTCATGAAGCTTCATCAAGCTTCATGACAAAAAGAAAACCATTTTGTTTTCATAAAATTATTTAAATAAATAAGAATGGATAAATAAATGAGAGAGTAAAAACAAAACCCTAATTATCTACTTAACCATGGTTTTATTCTTTATACTTAACCATATAAACATGCATCATCAAATATGATACATACAAGTGCACAAAAGTATATCACATATACATCATGCACATCGAGTGAGAAAATCTATATAAAGTGAACCAACACTAGTTAATGCAATGCAATATATCAAATATATAATTATGCATTAAATCATTAAATCAACATTTGATTCAATGATCCGGTCATGTCGCACATAACCGACTAGAATCCAATGTATCGATTTATCGAATCAATGATTCGATAACTAGGTCATATCGAATATAACCAATCGAAACATATATCGCGAGAATGAAATGCGGTATCACATACACGCATTATTCTCGGTCCTGCACATATCTCATATGCGCTCCTATTTCGTTTCGCTTGAGCCAGGAAACCTCTGTGTAGGACTCTAAAGACTCGTCAATACGCCGGTAGCAGATGATGATCATATCAAGCACCCACAAGCCGCAAGCAGTCTGCTAAACGTAACGGCCATCCGGGTATTGAGCGATCAGAAGATCGACGAGCTAGCCCGCTCACACTCCTGTGAATCCAACCAGTAACACTTAACGTACAGTCCGGTCTCTTCGTCTGATATGTCGCATATCAAGTCTAGGGGTGGTAAACGTCAGACCCCAATAACCCGATAAGTCGTGCCGATGTGAGGCTCATAACGGGTCGAGAAACTACTGGTAACACTTACCAGCAAATCTCTGATCAGCCCTGGCCAGGGACTTCCCTGCTACGGCCAATCGAGCACTGCGCAACATCAACCCCCAATACCGGGAGAGACGAAACCCCTCCTATCGCTCATTGCCTCCATGTGACTCGGGACTGTGCCCAAAGACCACCGTTGTGCACGCCCTCATGGACATGGTAAGGTGGAGATCAAAGCACAGTGGGAATCACACAAGACTCTATGACGATCTCGGGTCTACAGACTAACCTGTACAAGTGTCACCTGAGAACTGCCATCTGACGTGAGGTATAATACCATCTGGGAGTTCTCGGCTAGTCCGTCCAGTGTACTCAGTCTCCACTGAGCACCCGTATACCATCTCTGATGTCAAACACCAATGGATATGGGATCATCCATCGCCCATCACATGGGTCGAGAAGCGTATACGCTAGTCTACACTGGTATATCGATGCCCCGTCTCGATACACCCACGACTAGGGACCTTGAAGGATGTACTTATGGACTACCATGTCCCCACTAGTATGAACTGCATCATAGTCCAGGTAGTCAAGTACAAATCCTAAGGGCTTTACCAACATGTAACTATAAGACAGTATAAAGAGACTAGTGTACATGTTAAGATAAAGAGCAACCAGATAGCATACTATCATGTCGAGCAAGAAAGTCATCTCTATATATGTCCAAGCATCCAATATAATATACATCATCTGTACAATACTGTCCTCTAGGGCATACAAACAACTAACAATCTCCCACTTGCACTAGGGCCAGCTGCTGTAGTATCGCATACCGAGCATCCCGAAGAGTCTCTCAAACTGTATCTGGGGAATGGCCTTCGTGAGTGGATCCGCAGTGTTGTCCTTCGTGTCAACCCTCCTGACCTCGATCTCCCGGCGATCAACTATCTCCCGGATTAGGTGATACCGCCTCAGAATATGCCTGGATCGCTGATGGGACCTGGGTTCCTTGGCCAAAGCCACTGCTCCATTGTTATCGCAATACAAAGGTATTGGATGCTCAATGGATGGAACCGCACCAAGTTCAGTAATGAACTTCTTGATCCAGACAGCTTCTTTAGCAGCATCGTTGGCAGCGATGTATTCAGCCTCCATCGTCGAGTCTGCCACGGTTTCCTGCTTGGAACTCTTCCAGCTAACCGCCCCTCCGTAAAGGGTAAAGACAAAACCCGACTGCGACTTATAGTCGTCCTTATCACTCTGGAAGCTGGAATCGGTAAAGGACTCCACTTGGAGTTCTCCGTTACCATACACCAAGAACATATCTCTAGTCCTTCGCAAGTACTTGAGAATGCTCTTCACAGCTGTCCAGTGACTCTCTCCAGGATCAGCTTGATACCTGCTCACTATACTTAGTGAGTATGCTACATCGGGTCTGGTACATAGCATCACATACATGATAGAGCCTACTGCCGAAGCATAGGGTATCTCTTGCATACGAGCTCTCTCCTAATCAGTCTTGGGAGACATCTCTTTGGAGAGAGTGACTCCAGAGATCGTAGGCAAGTTCCCACGCTTGGACTCTTCCATACTAAACCTCTTTAGTATGGTGTCAATGTACCTGGATTGGGACAATCCCAAAATCAGTTTGGATCTATCTCTATAGATCCTAATTCCCAATATGCAGGAGGCATCACCAAGATCTTTCATTGAGAATCTTTGTGATAAGAAGAGCTTGACCGATTGCAGCATAGGAATGTCATTTCCTATCAAGAGTATGTCGTCCACGTACAATACGAGGAAGACAACCTTACTCCCTGCCACCTTCTTGTAAATACAAGGTTCATCTGGATTTTTGACGAAATCAAACTCTTTGATAACGACGTCAAAGCAGATGTTCCAACTCCGCGATGCTTGCTTTAATCCATAAATGGATTTAAGGAGCTTACACACGTTCCCGCTGCTCCCACTGTCTACGAAGCCCTCTGGCTGAGTCATGTACACGCACTCTTCTAAATCACCATTTAGAAAGGCGGTCTTAACATCCATTTGCCAGATTTCGTAATCATGATATGCAGCGATGGCAAGCATGATCCGGATGGATTTAAGCATAGCCACTGGAGAAAAGGTCTCGTCATAGTCCACACCTGGTCTTTGACGAAAACCCTTTGCTACAAGTCTAGCTTTGAAAGTCTCCACTTTCCCATCTACACCAAGTTTCTTCTTGAAGATCCACTTGCTCCCAATGGGTTTTACCCCTTCAGGAGCAACGTCCAAAGTCCATACTTTGTTGGTGTACATGGATTCCATCTCGGACCGCATAGCATCCAGCCATTTCACTGAGTCCCCACTCGTGATGGCCTGCTCGAAGCTAGTTAGGTCATCATCCTCCATGATGCAATCCTCGCTTCCACCATCCATGAGAAAACCGTAGTATCTCTCAGGTTGGCGAGGAACCCTACTAGATCGGCGGAGAGGCTGAGGTTCATTGGGAGCTACTGAATCTTCTGGTTCCACTAAATCTTCAGTTACGGTTTGTGTATCTGGAACCTCTTCCAGCTCTACCACTTTACCACTAATTTCTTTTTCAAGGAATTCCTTTTCTAAAAAGGTGGCATGCTGAGCAACAAACACTTTTTGTTCCTCACTGTGGTAGAAAAAATACCCATATGAATTCTTTGGATATCCCACAAACTTGCAGAGAACTGACCGTGCCTCGAGCTTGTCCGGATTTTGCCTTTTGACATAGGCCGGACAACCCCATATCTTAACTCGTTTAAAATATGGTCTCTTCCCACTCCATATCTCATATGGTGTGGTAGGTACAGATTTAGATGGAAATTGATTCAATAGGTATGTTGCTGTTTCCAGCGCATAACCCCAGAAGGAAATAGGTAACTAAGCTGTGCTCATCATAGAGCGCACCATATCTAATAGGGTGCAGTTCCTCCGTTCTGATACACCGTTGTGCTGTGGTGTATATGGAGGAGTCAGCTGAGAGGGAATCCCATTCTCTTTTAGGAAGTCCAGGAATTCATTGCTTAAGTATTCTCCTCCTCGATCAGATCGAAGGATTTTAATACTTTTTCCGGTTTGGTTCTCAACTTCTTGTTTATATTCCCTAAATTTCTCAAAAGCTTCTGATTTGTGTTTCATCAGGAACACATACCCGAACCTAGAGAGATCGTCAGTCAATGTAATGAAGTATGAAGAACCATCCCTGGCATGTGTAGACATGGGACCGCATACATCACTATGTATCAGTCCCAAGAGTTCGGTAACTCTTTCTCCGTGTCCCGTAAACGGAGTTTTGGTCATCTTGCCTTTGAGACATGACTGGCAAGTGTCATAAGATGAAAATTCAAACGGATTTAAATATTCATCTTTATGCAACTTAGCTAGTCGTGTCACATTGATGTGACCCAGTCTACAATGCCACAAGAAGGATTCGTTCAGTTCTGAACTCTTCCTCTTGTGTGTGTTTGTTATGCTCAGAACTGTTGATTGATTTGGAACATAAATGCCATTGCACAACGTGCCTGATCCAACCAACTTTTGGTTACAGAAAATGTTCATAACATTGTCCTGTAATACAAAATTATATCCCTCTTTACTCAATAAAGAAACCGATATAATGTTGCATATCAGGTTCGGCATGTAATAGCATTCGTTCAGAACCAATGTATTACCAGTTGGTAATTCAAGGTGATATTCCCCGACAGTCTTAGCTGCAACAATTGCACCATTTCCGACTCTAATGTCTTTATCACCTTCTCCAAGTTCTCTACCTTTCCTAAGCCCATGTAACTGATTACATATATGGGATCCTGACCCGGTATCTAATACCCAGGACATAGAGCAAATAGAGAAACAGTTCTCAGTAACGAACACACCCGAAGAAAATGCATCAACATGTACTTTCTTCAATCGGGTGGCATGGGAATCCTGGTATTCCCCTATATCCTGTTCATTCCTATAACTCTTATAGGAAAGAACGGAACAAACGTTCCCCAGCACAGTATAACATGCGGGTTCGGTCAATACATCTATATTATTATCTTTATTAAGGCATGAAATGGCCGCTACCTGGAGAGAGAGAGAAGAAAACACTTTAGCGTATGCTCGTGCAAGATCAGATTGGTTATTATCTTATCTAATCAGGATGGCTCCCACTGCTTTTTATCAAATCTTCCTCCAAACCCTAAAAGGAAAGACTAGCCGGGATTAATTACACACTACAAGTTCGCCAATCTTTCAGCCAGGCCAGTGTCGGTACTTTGAGGGAGGTCCCCCGTGCTTTCGCACGAACCTAATTAATGTAAACCTCGTTTTCCCAGAGGCGTAACCTCGTTAACACCTTTCTAGACACCTACTTGATCGGCTAATTGTAATGTGTAAAACTCTCCCAGGAGTAACTCTTACTCGCAGTGGGTATCGGGATCCAACTATCTCATAGAAGGTATGCAATCTCATTGCAAATTTCAACACTTGAAATTCCCGATAATATTTTGCCCCGAACGATCTATGACCTTGACAAGGTCAACAAACCATAGACCGCAAGTCAAGTTCAACCCTTCATTTCTTGATTGAATCAAACCCACCCGCACAACCCTTGATAAGGTCAACAAGGCCGTACGACTACCCTAACCCAATCTGCATCATATGCATAAGCAGACAAATACTGGTTAGCTACCGCACACTGCGCCTTGACAAGGTCAACAAACACAGCACGAATACTAAACAGGACTTATCTGAAATGACGGAGGGCTACGCTGGGTTTTTCTGAAAACCTATTGCGTAATGAACTTGATATCGTTGTAGAATCAAATGAAGTTTTGAAATGGAGTGATTTTGAGGCTTTTCTAGTTTTGCTAAAGGAGTCACTCCCGGCGAAGGGATCTCGGTCCTTTCCTCGTCGAATGAGGTGCGGGATATATCATATATATCGCTATGCAAAGCAAAAACTCAAAAGCAGTCAAAAGCAAACCGAGTGTGTAGCATCTGCCAGTTATTGCTAATGGAGTCACTCCCGGTGAAGGGATCTCGGTCCTTTCCTCATCGAATATGGTGCAGGGTAAATCATATATACCGCCGTGCAAAGCAAGAACTGTAGCTACCTGTTTTATTTTAAAATTCGATTCCACAACATCTTAGGTTTCTTATCTTTCATTAATCACATTAATGAAGTCCCATCATTTAAATACCTAAACATCACAGATAGATATGACGTACACTTATGCCATCCGCATTCGCCTCGATGTCCCCTCGTGCACCGTTAGGTTAGGTAACTAACGACAGAGCAGGGCAGGGCTAGCGCGGGTGTAAAACATAAGTAACGTCTATATAATATATCATATATACTATATACTATATCCATCACAGAATCACATCACAGATATCGCAGCAGAATAAACATATGAAATATTGGATATACTAGGACGTCCGTGTTTTCAATACGAGCCATTATAAAACACGGATTCCACGGTCGTGATGAATAGCCAATCCCACACCCCTATACCCCTACGAGAGCGGCAAGCAACCCTGCCAATTCTAGGGTTAGGAGACCCGGACTCGACTCCTCGAGTTGGTCTCCCACTGGACCCCAGAACCCGGTTACTTGTGCTCCCCTCCTTGGGTCTTTCCTAATGCGGAAAAGTAAATAATATACAAAGGGTGACAGCTTTCGCAACCTGGAAGTGCCCCAAATAAAAGAATATTACATACAAGTTTTTACATGAATGAAAATGAAAAACACTCATCTCACATAAAAACCCCCGGCTATTCGAACACGACTATCCAATATAACATATCCAGCAACACATAACATCACATGTCATCAACGTAAGTAAGTATGTATACCCCAATTGTCGTTTACGTATAGCAAAGAAACCGGCGATATGAACATACTACACTTACGGTCACAGAAAAGAAAGTGTAACACTACAACAACTGGAATCCGCAACTACTTTAGACATCGCATGCCTAATCAAATGAAATACTTAGACATCACATGCCTAACAGATATAAATCCCGCATTTTAGTCTCATTATCGAAAACTCTTTTCAATATCATATGGAACTAAACTGCTAAATTTATAACATTCATTCAGTTATCTCATAACTGTTTTTGAATTCCAATTATTGTATCACATTCCAGATAAACAGAAAATGTTAAACTTTCCGATCGAACAGTCGAATACCCAAGTTTTCCCGATACAGTTCAACACATGAAATAAGTCTAACAACATTCAGTTCGTGCCTCAGTACCGACGGTCCAGCCGTAGAAGGGTCAAGCCAACGCCTCACATGTGGCACGCCGTACTGCCCCAAACCCGAAGGTTCAAAGGGCAGTTCAAGACGGTCACATAATCGAGTTAAGGTTTGTTGTCTTCTAGAGGGTCCATCGCGTTACTTGCACTACTTAGAACGTCGTTAAACTACGGAAAAATCCAACACTTGGAAATTTCCCGACAGGGGAAAAGTTGGGTATTTATATCCGGTCGAACTTTTTAACATATTCTATAAATTATCCGGAAAAACACAAAGACGAAATTTGATACCCCGATCGAAACTTTGATTCCCAATAGTACCCCAGAATACTCTTCTGTATAGTCACAATAAAAATATCCCAGAAAATACAGCATCAAATTATATGAGTTACTGTGCAGAAATCATCACACAAAGGAACAGTACGGCCGCGGAACCGCCGCATCATGCATAGCACGTGCCGCGGTTCCGCGGTGGAAAAGTCGATTCAGGTCCTCGTATTTCACAGTAATTCAAATAACACCCTGCTTGATTCTCTGCATATTTTTAATTGACAAAAATCCCAATTTTTAGAAAAAGTCCAGAGAGCATTTTAGGGTTTTGGGTTTCGGTTCGATCGGGTTTCAAACGTCGTCTAGACTTCGCCTAAGGCTCTAGCTAGGCTCTGATACCAGTGAAAGGTTCCTAGGCACTCTAGTGAGGTCTCACAAGGCATCGAACATGCCAATTTAAAAAAAATGTTGCCGAGAAACCCTAGACTACGGATCTTAGACTAGATGTTTAGGCGAAAAGATAATCTAGTTAACTACTTAACTAAAAGTAAGATTCTACAACCTTTGTAGATTCGGATATCCACTTCCTTAGCTCCACGTAGTGCTCCTCTCGCTGTCCTTCTCCAATCTTAGACTCGTTTATCGGTTTCATCGGGAAAGCGAGCGGAATAGGTCGTCGGCTTCGTGTCAAAGACGATCTACGTCGAGGCATCACAAGTTCAAGCTCCGACTTCACAAAGTTGTGAAACTTGTGAAGAAAACACCCAAAACAACTTGGCAAGAGGTAGAGGGTGAAGAAATAGGAGGTGGGTTCACTTTAGAATTGGATTTCTCACTCTCAAGCTCAAGTTGCCATTGATGGCCTCAAGGTTTCAAACTTGAAGATGAAGAAGAAGAAGAGCTAGAATTATGATAAGTCTATTTTAAAATGAAAAGAAAAACAATACTTATCATAATCAAACTAAGGTTAAGTGTAGAGAGCAAACCATGGTAAGTTGGAATAGTAAGGGTTTAGCATGAAGACAAAATGGTCTTTGAGTCAAACCTTCATGAAGCTTCATCAAGCTTCATGACAAAAAGAAAACCATTTTGTTGTCATAAAATTATTTAAATAAATAAGAATGGATAAATAAATGAGAGAGTAAAAACAAAACCCTAATTATCTACTTAACCATGGTTTTATTCTTTATACTTAACCATATAAACATGCATCGTCAAATATGATACATACAAGTGCACAAAAGTATATCACATATACATCATGCACATCGAGTGAGAAAATCCATATAAAGTGAACCAACACTAGTTAATGCAATGCAATATATCAAATATATAATTATGCATTAAATCATTAAATCAACATTTGATTCAATGATCCGGTCATGTCGCACATAACCGACTAGAATCCAATGTATCGATTTATCGAATCAATGATTCGATAACTAGGTCATATCGAATATAACCAATCGAAACATATATCGCGAGAATGAAATGCGGTATCACATACACGCATTATTCTCGGTCCTGCACATATCTCATATGCGCTCCTATTTCGTTTCGCTTGAGCCAGGAAACCTCTGTGTAGGACTCTAAAGACTCGTCAATACGCCGGTAGCAGATGATGATCATATCAAGCACCCACAAGCCGCAAGCGGTCTGCTAAACGTAACGGCCATCCGGGTATTGAGCGATCAGAAGATCGACGAGCTAGCCCGCTCACACTCCTGTGAATCCAACCAGTAACACTTAACGTACAGTCCGGTCTCTTCGTCTGATATGTCGCATATCAAGTCTAGGGGTGGTAAACTTCAGACCCCAAAAACCCGATAAGTCGTGCCGATGTGAGGCTCATAACGGGTCGAGAAACTACTGGTAACACTTACCAGCAAATCTCTGATCAGCCCTGGCCAGGGACTTCCCTGCTACGGCCAATCGAGCACTGCGCAACATCAACCCCCAATACCGGGAGAGACGAAACCCCTCCTATCGCTCATTGCCTCCATGTGACTCGGGACTGTGCCCAAAGACCACCGTTTTGCACACCCTCATGGATGTGGTAAGGTGGAGATCAAAGCACAGTGGGAATCACACAAGACTCTATGACGATCTCGGGTCTACAGACTAACCTGTACAAGTGTCACCTGAGAACTGCCATCTGACATGAGGTATAATACCATCTGGGAGTTCTCGGCGAGTCCGTCCAGTGTACTCAGTCTCCACTGAGCACCTGTATACCATCTCTGATGTCAAACACCAATGGATATGGGATCATCCATCGCCCATCACATGGGTCGAGAAGCGTATACGCTAGTCTACACTGGTATATCGATGCCCCGTCTCGATACACCCACGACTAGGGACCTTGAAGGATGTACTTATGGACTACCATGTCCCCACTAGTATGATCTGCATCATAGTCCAGGTAGTCAAGTACAAATCCTAAGGGCTTTACCAACATGTAACTATAAGACAGTATAAAGAGACTAGTGTACATGTTAAGATAAAGAGCAACCAGATAGCATACTATCATGTCGAGCAAGAAAGTCATCTCTATATATGTCCAAGCATCCAATATAATATACATCATCTGTACAATACTGGCCTCTAGGGCATACATACAACTAACAATAATGGCTTTATCCACATGTAATAGAGAGACAATAAGTGTACATGTTAAGATAAAGAGTAACCAGATAGCATACTATCATGTCGAGAAAGAAAGTCCTCCTTATATATATCCAAGCATCCACTATAATATACATTATATGTACAATAATGGCCTCTAGGGCATACATACAACTAACAGATTGTACGAGACCTTAGATCCGTACCCATGATTTTTGATATAGTACGATGTATGATACCGTACGAATGATGATATATATATATGATATTTGACCCGTACCCTTGATTTTTGGGATGCCGTACGATAGATATTACCGTACGAGGTATATATGATGATTGATCCGCACTCTTGACTTGAGGATGCCGTACGATGTATTATACCGTACGTGATACTATGAGGCTGGATCGCCGACTAATAGATATAACGACTCGGAATATGTTTAGATTTTCTTTTCACTCCGACTAGGTTCTTAGTTTAGTATTTTAGTTGTTTAGGTAGATGTTAGACTAGGCTCGAGTCATACCTATTTTCAAACTAATGAATCGTGAGTGTTTTCAAAAGACAATCTGAGGGATGCTACGGATTTTCAAAGGAAATATCTTTTCTCAAAAATACCATAGCCCTACTTTTCTAAAAACCATGATTCGTGTTATTTCAAACACTAAAGCTGTATGACTTGTATACGATATATATATTCTATAATGTTGCGTTTACTATTCATTTTCCGTTTTATTCATGGTTTTCTCATTGCATTGCATATATACATTTGTTTTCTTTAGCTATTATGATCTCGTCTGCTAGGAGACCTGTACCATTACCGAAGATGCGTATGTTGCATGTACACTTGCTTGGCGGCTCACACACATCATCATCGGTAATTTCCATACCACGTACCTACTAGAGAACCTTTACTTCATTCATATAAACTGGTAATCTATAGAAGTAGTATTGTTTAACACTCAAGATCTTAAATGCTAATGTAGACATTGTATTTCTTACTTAGATGCCACATGCACTTGCATCCATACATTGTAGTTATGCACTGATTATTGGCTTTATGTTGGTATTTATTATCTCATTGTATGCTCATAGATTGTGATTCTTCTTGGATATTTCCGTATTCATGTGACTTCTGGATTTGGGGAAACCGCAAGTTATTATTTATAAACTCATGATTATATTTTCAAAAGAAAAATGTGGCTTCTCGTGATATGATGTGTGGCGTCAACCATGAAATTTCTCGGTTCTTGAGCCACGTGTGTACACATACCCGATTCGAGGAGGGGGATGCATTGTCTACGGGTACATGGTGGACCCGGTGTGGTACCCCTGGGCAAGAAGGCCGTATAGAGAGACGTTGAGCCCAGCAGGGGAGCACTACCGACCAGTGATATTTGGCACGGCGGATATCCGTAGGATACCGACCGTAGTCGTGAGATCTGATGATATGGGCTGATCCGTACTGAAGGAGCCCGAGATTTGAGGATTTTGTGTTGCTGATGGACACGGTTTTCATGATATTTTCGAGTGTCGATGCTTGGCACTCAGGTTTATCCTAATTTTTCTGTGTCGTTGCTGGACACACCTTTCTAGTGATGCATTCATACATAATACATATGACTTGTAGTTACTTTATGACAAGGACACGAGTACTTGACTTTACACATATGTCTATATTATTACCTCTACTGTTACTCGATGTTATCGTGCTACAATTATTATTGTATTATAATGTATGACCTAGGAGATAGTCATACATTCGGTTTCTACTTGGTGATGTATTCTACCCACGAGTTGGCAACTCACCCCCGTTGTGCCATAGTTTCTTGCAGGTTTAGCCGTACAAGTTCCGTAGCGGCTTCGCTGGCACACCACATGTAATGACCCAAAGTTTGGCACTTGACCGGCACTTAAACCACGAAACGTCTACAGGCGTAACGCAATTTAAGTAAGCCGAAACCCAGAAATCTAAACCATCAAAAGTAGAAAGTGATGAAAACATTATTAAAAACATTTGGAAATCTCAAGTAAAAATCTTTAAATTTTAAATTATTTTCTTAAAAATTTCGGCAGCACCTCCTTTATAAAACTAGCCTTGAAACGGGTACAAACATAACATATAAGTAAAGCAATAGATGATATAAAGAAAGCATCCCCAAACGGAAGCAAATCACGCCCAAAGGAGAAAACAACCACCACAAGTATAATATACGACGCCATAGCGAAGAAACAGACAGTAATAAGTGAAAACAACATAAAAGATAAAACTGCATAATAAAAGTCAGCTCACACGAGCTCGACACCCAGAGTTACAAAATATACAATATCGCCATCGCAACTGGTCTCTAAGTCAATACATAAAATGGTAGATGGAGAGTACTAGATACAATAATAGATGTACAATGAAATATAAAGTCAAATAACCGCAACCCACCTACAGCAAAACGGCCCACAGCCAACAGTAGCGGTATCCGCTGCAAAAAGATATAATAAGATAGCCCCTGCCGCGACTACTCTGAGGGTCAACCTGCAAAATACTGTGGCACAACGGGGGTGAGTTGCCAACTCGTGAATAGTAAGTAACATAAAACAGGTAATCGCAGGTATGCACGTACCGCGACACCCTATCACATGCAATCTGATAGTATCAATATGGTAATCTGGGTATGCAACAATCATGAAAGGTACTCTATCAGGTACTACAAATACATGATGCAATGCATATCAATAAATGCTGAGTATGGGATAAAACATATCATCATCACGAATCATCGTCGTGGAAAAACCAGGTGTCCATCAAATACGCCCCAAATCCCAATACCTCAGGCGCCGTCACTCCGATCGACCCTCATATCCTGTAAATCTCATGGAACCTGAGTGCCCAACACTGGCACCCAAAATCATCATGAAATTCTCGTGTCCAACAACGACACGCATATACTCATTTCTAAGGCGCTGATCAGTCGAAAATATTGCATTTTTAACACATCAATTTCCCTGCTATTTGCAATCATCTAAAGGTGTTCGGTATGAATATAGCACATATTAGAAAAATATCTGTAAAATACCAAATAACATATGTTATATATTAAAACCGATATTTTGAGGGAAATTGAGTGTTTATCATTGCATGCATCATCTTTGTATAGCGCAACACTTGTCTCGAGAATCTGCCCAGGAAATTCCAGGAAAAAAGCCGAAACTGTTAAAAGTGCCGATAAAAATACGCCAAGTCCAAGACTTGTGATCTGGCAGTGATCAAGAAATATTTAGAAGATTCCAGACATCCAGAAGCAGTACTAAAGCCAGCAAAACAAATACCAGAAAGTTCCATGCAGAGAGGCCACTAATGGGCCGCGGATCCGTGGCCAAAAGCCCATTCCCGCGGCGGATTCGCGGCCACATAATAATGACATCAGCAGAGCTTCGCTTCAGACTTCTTATTTGAAGGCCCACACTCATTTAAGCCAATGCAAATTCCAGAGAGCTCCAGAAGCTTCTGTCCGAACAGCAAAGCTTTTTGTTCAAGCTAAACACTTCCAAGCTTCTTAAGCAAGCCACATAACTACCTAAACCTAGAAGCTTCTCCTTAACCTCCAAGCTTATCAAAGAAGCAAGCTCTAACTAACTAACTCTAGAACCTTCTACCTAACTACCAAGCTTACAAGTGAAACTAAACTAAACCTAGCTTCTAAAGAAAGCTAATCCTAATCAAGCTTCTAGGGGAAGCTAATGAAAGCTATAAAAAGGACCCTAAGGCTTCACTCTCAAGGTTGTTGAAGGGTTGTTCAACAATTCACCCACAAGTTGAGTGACACAACTTGCGCACCTAAACCCTAATCCAATCACCAAAAGCCAAATTCAAGATCTCCGAGTATAAATCAAGCAAGAAGCCTTCAACCTTTTAGAAGCGACACCGATATTCAACCGAGCAAGTGATCCAAAATGATCCACGACTCACGGAGACGATGCGAAGCTAAATCGACGATCGAGTTCTTTCTTCAATTCTTGTAGTTCTTGAGCGAATTATAACGGAATTGTTGAATAATAAAAGGTGAAATTTCTTTATCTTGCTTTTCTTTATATTTGAGCATTATGATGAGATCTCAATTTTTGATTGTGTTCTTTGTTATGATATTTGAGTAAAAACTCCGCTCGTGGAGGAATCGAGAAAATTGATAGTTGACGATGATAAATTCTTGTACGATTCTTAAGTCTTATGAGTTTTGTAAACTCTAGTAAATTGAATCATCGACAACCTAGTTTCGAGCGAGATGCTTTCTTGAATGTTTTCGCTCTTAATTAGAGATCGACGATTGGTGATTCAATTTACTAGAGGCTAGCATTTGAATGATAATCAACGAAAGGACAAAGGATGAGATGAGAAAACCCTAGTTCCTTCAAGAGATCCTTAAACCTCGTTGATCGTCATCGATCTAGCAACAAATCATCAATGGATAAGAATACGTAATCACAAGTCTTCATCCTCACTATCGATTCAATTGATTCCAGCGAGCCTCATTACAAATCTTGATAACTACTTAAAATTGGACGATTCTTGATTCTTGATTTTTAGTATTCTTGATATTAGATCTAGATTTTGATAATTCTTGAAATTCACTTTTAAATCTTGAATCGAATTCTCTTTTCTTTTTTTCTTTAATTTTCGACTCAACTAAAACAAATACGATCAAGTCTCACATGCCCTGTGGACGATCCGCACTCGCTAACGAACCTACAATTGACACCGTTATTGATTGCGGTTTACAAATTTCTTTGGTTGTGATCTTTACATTTTTCTGATACACACACAAAGAATCATTCAATCAAATGGCGCCGTTGCCGGGGATCGTGTGCTAATTTGTTCGTTTTTCAAATTTGAGTTGAAAAATTTATTCCATCAGAATTTTTAGATCAAAATTCGCGCAAACACTAAACGATTCGTTGTGATTTGTTGCGAGGAAATCTGGAATCAGTAGAGCGAGAGGAAAAATTTTCTGAATATTCCAGAAAGTTCAGAAAGTGAACAGGAACTTCGGCATAAAATTTTGTGCAGTGATCTAATCAAACCACCGTGTTTCCGTGGCATTAACGAGCATCTGCGGCGGATCCGCCGTGTGTCAGAGGATTCAGTTCACGAAACTTCTCTGGTATATTTCTAACTTTCTTATCTCCTCCTCTACCTGCTCCATTAATCAATTTCTGCAGGTTTCTTTGCAAAAATTCGCAGCGCCGCAAAAAGAAAAAATCGTGCGTGTTTGATCTTGGTTGTTTGCATTTTTAATACGGAAACTAAGAGGCAAAGATCAAATTCAGATTAGGTAGGGAGTTCATTACCCTTCCTAAGCCCTGAAAATCACAAAACTGCATCCGCATTACCCTCATTAACTAAAAGAAATCAAGACATCACTCTAAGGACCGTCACGCTCACTTAGGTCAAGAGAAGGTCGTGTGTAATCTATTGCTTATCCACGTTTCTTTTGTGGTGTCTAAGGCAAGTGTGTCTAAGGCAAGTAGTTACTTAATTAGGCCCGCTACTTACATAGTGGAGAACCTCCCACTTACCTGGCACTTACCTGGCTACAGGAGGGACAAAGCGGTAGTAGAGGATTGATCCTGTGATTTGTCTTCTGGAAGTTCGGAGCGGTCTAGAGACTTGACCTAGGTGACCATTAGACATAGAGTTGTGCTTGTGCATTTGTTGTGATTTGCATCATTTTTCAAAAATCCGTATCTTTTTCAAAACAAACACCACTTCATCTTTTCCCCTAATTATCACAACGCTGCCATTTGTGTTAAACCCTTTAGTGCATGCTCAGCTGGACACGGGATTCTAGTGCTCGTCTTGTCCGCATTCCCCCGATCGACTCCGAAGTCGGTATTTCTACGTCTACTTCTTCTTTACCCACCACCACACCCACTTCGATGGACGTTTCTCCATCGAACTTCTTTACCACTACTCTGCCACCGTCCGCAGGTGCGCAGAATCCACCCTGCATCTCTCTCCAGGAGAGATGTTACCCTATGCGAGGTCCTCTTTCGACCTGTCTCACCATTCCACCAGCCAACGGGGACACTTTTGAAATAAAACCCAAATACATCAATCTTCTACCCAAATATCACGGTCTCGAGTCTGAAGACGCATATGTCTTTATTACCAAATTTGAAAATATATGCGCTATGATGGGTACCTCAACGCTTTCTGTGGATGCTATGCGTTTACGTCTTCTCCCATTTACTTTGTGCGATATAGCCGAGAAGTGTCTTTATAACACAACCGCACATTCCATTTCAAATTGGGAAGAATTCGTAAAAGCATTCCTAAAGAAATTCTACCCTAATCATAAAACAGCTCGAGTCCGTAGCGAAATAAATCAATTCACCCAGCTTCCAAATGAAACATTCTCGAAGTGTCTTGAATGCTTCAAGGATCTGTTAGTTCAATGTCCACATCACGGAATTCTTAGATGGGATCTGTGCAGAATCATATATGAGGGCATTAATCCTACCACAAAACAGACCCTTGAATCCATGTGTCAAGGCACTTTCATGATTAAAGATGATAGGGAAGCTTGGAAATTCCTAGAAGATTTCGCTGAAAGATCTTTATAGTGGAAGGGTGTGAGTCAACCATCTAAGGGGGGCAATAACCAATCTGATGTTTCCATAGGAGTTAGAGCTGAGATGTCAGCGATGCAAAAGAAACTTGAAACTATGGAAAATTAATTTTTAGCTGCTGCCATAAATCAAATGTCACTCTCCAAAACTGTATGTGGATGCTGTTCTGATCCTTCTCATTTGACGGAAGAATGTCCATTGAATTCTCCGTTTCAAGGCCATGAGCAAACCAATGCTGCTTTTCAAAGACCTAGAAACGATCCATTTTCTTCTATATATAATCAGGGTTGGAGGAATCACCTTAACTTTGCTTGGAACCAATCACAAACTCAAAACACGGTTCCAACCCAGAACAACTTCCAAAGGGCTCTTCCACCACAACAGCAACCACTTCAATTGAGTCAGCACCCTTTCCAAGCACAAAACTTCTACAATCCGGTCAACACACCTGCACCGTCTAGTCCTTTGCAGTTGACCGGGACTGATGAATCCTCTTCATTTGCACAATACATGAATTTGCTCCTAACAAATATAATGCAAGTTTCGGCTGAGATGAAGTCTTCTGTCGATGACATGAAAAGAAATACCGTCTCTCAAAATGAGACTATAACATCGATGGAAGAACAAATTGCACAATTAAAAGCCGAAATGAGTGCAAGAGAGAAAGGGAAACTTCCAGCTCAACCTTTATCCAATCCTGGGTATTCACATCATGTGAATGCAATCACCACGTTGAGATCTGAAAGAGTGCTTGATAATCATGTTGGTGAGGAGATTGATAATAACGAAAAATCAATCGATGATACCCCGGCTGAGACTTTTCCTTCCACTTCTGCTTCTAATTCTGACCCCAGTTCGTCTACCCCACCATTTTCTTCCGAACCTATTCTCCGTTTTCCTTAAGGCTTGACACCTCACCCCACCTCTTCTAGTCCACCGAAAACGATCCCCACTCCTATTCTTAGATCGTTCCCACACACACGATCTTCTCCAATGTTGGACCCCGACCTTATTGCCCAAGCTCCTTATCCTTATCGGTTAAGGGGAAATAGACCAAGTCCGCAAATGGAGAAGATCACTGAAATCTTGAAACAGGTTAACATCAACATCCCTTTTCTAGATGCAATCCAACAAGTCCCCGCTTATGCGAAAACTCTTAAAGACTTGTGCACTAGAAAGAGGAAGACTCAAGTGCCGAAGAAGATATTCATGGCAAAGACAGTAGACACAGCCTTTCCCGAACAATTACCGAGGAAACGTAAGGATCCTGGCTATCCTACTATTTCCATTTCTATCGGGGAAAAACACATTAACCGTGCTCTACTTGACCTTGGCGCTGTAAGTCGATGTACAACACCCCAATACTTGTGGGGAGGCGGAATTTTCCAAAAACGAACTTGTTTAGTGAACAAACATCGACTAACCGCTTGAATCGAAGCTAAACGATAACTAACTTAAAACATAGAGTTTCTATGCTACTATGTTTAGGGATTATACCTAACGAATCGTATCCTTCGTCTTTGCGAACTCCACCTCCTCCTCGGCCTTCTCGAAGTAGTAGACGATCCACCCGAGAGCTTTACTCCAAGCTTAGCCTCTAAACTTGAGGCAACTAAACTTCTCTAAGTGCTAATCAAAGAAGCTAGGTGAAATATAGAGAGGGTTATGGATTAAGTAGTCTAGCTAATCCTTGTACTCAACACATGAGAGGAGAGGATTAGGGTTTGAAGAGGGAGAGCTTGAGGAGAGAGAAGGTGAGGATAATAGTGAAGTGAGAAGAATGAGTTATCATAATATATATCAAGCATTTCTATTTTTCAAGAAAAGAAAAGAAATCATTTTACAACCATGCTTGATAAATATCTTGTGGTGATTCATCTCCATGAGTCATTAAGCAATTATGAAGCATTAATGACATGGATGAATCATCCATATGACTCAATAATCTCATTCAATGTATATGCCACCTAAACCTCCTTAGTCACCATCTTCTAGAAGCTTCTCGCGCAATTACGAGAACGCCCCTCCTTTCCGCAAAAATACGGAAAAACTTTAGACTGTATAAATCCAATAACCGGATACCAGTAACTGGCTTAAACCAAAGCCGACTGGTAAAAACTGTCCGAAAGTTGTACGTGCGTAAACACACGTATGCGTTCGAACCCTTGTCGTAAAACCATACGACCTCTATATCGTTTCGCCTGGAGTAGGGAAACTCTCTGTGTGCGACTCTAGAGACTCGACTACTACGCTGGCAGTGGGATTAACCACAGACCGCAAGCGGCACTAGCTGTATGTAACGGTCCCCAGGTAGATGTCGATAAGAAGGCCGATGAGGAAACCCATCCGAACTCCTACTGAGCCTACTGTGACAATCTCCATACAGTCCGGTCCGTTCGTCTTAGACTATCGCATATCGGGCCTAGGGGGGCGGCAAGCGTCAGTCCCCTAATAGCGGTATAAGTCGTGTCGGAGAGAAGCCCATTATACCCTGAGAAACTACTGGAACCTACCAGCAAATCTCGCTTGCCCTGGCCAGGGACTTTGCGTAATGGCTCTCTAACACAGCGCGATATCAACTCCCAATACCGGGAGAGACGAATCCTGTCTAACCGCCACTGCCTCCAAGTTCTCGGGACTGCACCCAACTGCTACCTGTTTTAACGACTCCTTTGAACCGTGGTAGGGTAGCAATCTAAGAACAGTGGGACACACTCGAGGCGAAGTAGCAGTGTCAAGTCTGCGGACTATGCTGTACTCATGTCACCTGGGAACTGTTCACTGACGACTGGTATAAAACCAACCAACAGTTCCCTGTGAGTCCTGTCCGGTGTACCCGTAACCTAACGAGCACCTGCATACTATCTCCAGTACGACGTACTGACGGCTGTGGGACAGACCATCTCCCCAACTGGGATGAGAAGCGTACACACTAGTCTACTCCGGAGTATCGATGCTCTGTCTCGATAATCCAACGACCAGGGACCTGAATAAGGATGTGCTTGTAGACTACCCAGCCCCCACTAGTGTGACTGCCATCACAACGCTGGTAGACAAGCAAGATCCTAAGAGCTCCATCAATACGTATACTCACATATTAAGATAGAAAAACCAAGTAGCATACTACCATGTTTAGCAAGACTGTTATATACATGTGAATATCCCAAGCTTCCATTAAGTAATATACAAACTAGTATGATACAGTAATGGCCTTCTAGGGCATAAACACTAACAATCTCCCACTTGCACTAGGGCCATGTACTGGCGTATCGAAGACCGATGATCTCGAGTAGCCTCTCAAACTGAATCTGAGGTAGGGCCTTCGTAAATGGATCAGCAATGTTCTCTTCAGAAGCAACTCTCCGAACCTCGATCTCCTGACGATCAATGATCTCCCTGATCAGGTGATACCGCCTTAAGATGTGTCTGGACTTCTGATGGGACCTTGGTTCCTTCGCTAAAGCTATAGCTCCGTTTTTGTCGCAATACAGAGGTATTGGATCAACTATGGTAGGAACAACCTGAAGTTCTGTTAGGAACTTCTTCATCCAGACTGCTTCTTTTGCGGCATCGCAAGCAGCTATATACTCCGCTTCCATCGTCGAGTCAGCAACGGTGTCCTGCTTGGAGCTCTTCCAGCACACCGCCCCTCCATTGAGGGTAAAGACATAACCCGACATGGACTTGGAATCGTCCTTATCACTCTGGAAGCCGGAATCAGCAAAGGCCTCCAACCTGAGGTCTTTTCCGCCGTAAACCAAGAACATCTCCTTAGTCCTTCTCAAGTACTTGAGAATGTTCTTTACTGCTATCCAGTGATTCTCCCCTGGGTCTGACTGATACCGGCTTACCACGCTCAGTGCGTAAGCTACATCTGGTCTGGTGCACAACATCGCATACATTATAGAGCCTACCGCAGAAGCGTAGGGTATAATAGACACGCGTTCCCTTTCCAAATCAGTCTTGGGAGACATCTCTTTGGAGAGGGTGATTCCGTGACAAGCCGGTAGATTACCGCGCTTAGAATCTTCTATACTGAATCATTTCAGTACAGTGTCGATATACCTGGACTGCGAAAGTCCCAACATCCTCTTGGATCTATCACGATAGATCCGGATCCCCAGAATGTAAGAGGCATCCCCCAGGTCTTTCATGGAGAACCTGTGTGACAAGAATCCTTTGACAGATTGTAGCATAGGAATGTCATTTCCTATCAATAGAATGGCATCCACGTACAAGACGAGGAATACGACACTTCTGGCTACAACTTTACTATATATACACGGTTCATCTGGATTTTTGATAAAGTCATATTCTTTGACTGTCTCATCAAAGCAGATGTTCCAACTCCGCGATGCCTGCTTTAGTCCATAAATGGATTTAAGCAGCTTGCATACTTTCCCGCTGCTCCCACTCTGATTGAAACCCTCTGGCTGATCCATATAGACGCACTCTTCTAAATTTCCATTCAGAAAAGCCGTCTTTACGTCCATCTGCCAGATTTCATAATCATGGAAGGCAGCAATAGCAAGAAGGACCCGAATGGATTTGAGCATAGCCACTGGAGAAAAAGTTTCGTCATAGTCCAAACCAGGTCTTTGACGAAAACCCTTTGCAACTAGTCTAACCTTATAGGTTTCCACCTGTCCATCTACACCAATCTTTTTCTTGAAGATCCATTTGCATCCTATGGGTTTTACCCTATCTGGAGCAAAGTCCAAAGTCCATACTTTGTTGGTGTACATGGACTCCATTTCGGTCCGCATTGCATCTAGCCATCGTACCGAGTCGCCGCTCTGGATGGCCTGCTGGAAGTCAGTAGGTTCATCATCATCTATGATGCAATCCTCTCTATCCCCATCTATGAGAAAACCGTAGTATCTCTCAGGCGGATGAGACGGCCTACTACTCCTGCGGAGGGGTGCGGGAATGTCCTGTTTTTCTTGAACTACCGGTTCTACCAAACTTTCAGTATTAGTTTGTGGTTCTGGAATTTCTTCCAGTTCTATTTCTCTCCCACTTGATTCCTTTTCTAAAAACTGATGTTCTAGAAAATGGGCATTACGAGAAACAAATACCTTTTGTTCCTCTGCGCAATAGAATAGATATCCCCTGGAGTTCTTTGGATATCCCACAAACTTACACTTTACTGATCGTGCCTCGAGCTTGTCCACATGCTGCTTTTTAACAAAAGCTGGACATCCCCAAATCTTTATATACTGTAGATGGGATTTCTTCCCGCTCCACATCTGATATGGAGTGGTAGGTACAGTCTTGGTAGGAACCATGTTCAAAAGATATGCCGCTGATTCTAGCGCATAACCCCAAAAAGATCGCGGTAACTCAGCATTACTCATCATGGATCGTACCATATCTAATAGGGTTCGATTCCGTCTCTCCGTTACACCGTTATGCTGTGGAGTGTATGGAGGAGTAAGCTGAGAGAGAATTCCTTTCTCTTTTAGGTAACCAAGGAACTCGACACTCAAGTATTCACCACCTCGATCAGATCTAAGTGTCTTGATACTTTTGCCGGTTTGGTTTTCTACTTCATTCTTATAGTCTCGGAATTTCTCAAAAGCCTCGGATTTATGTTTCATCAGATAAATGAATCCGTATCTTGAGTAATCATCCGTGAAAGTAATGAAATAGGAAAAACCCACCTCTTGCATGTGTAGACATCGGACCGCATACATCGCTGTGTATGAGTCCTAAGAGCTCGCTCGCTCTTACTCCTTGTCCAGTAAATGGAGTCTTTGTCATCTTTCCTTTGAGACAAGATTGACAAGTGTCATAAGTTTGATATTCGAACGAGTCCAAATATCCTTCTCTATGCAACTTAGTCAACCTTCTCTCATTGATGTGACCCAGTCTACAATGTCATAAGAAAGCTTTATTTAAATCTGGAGACTTTCTTTTTAGTGTGTTCTGGACATTGAAAATTTGGAGTTGGTTTAAAACATATATACCGTTATTTAGGGTACCGGACCCAATCAAACCATGATTAAGGTGGATGTTGACAACATCTCTTACAAACGTGAAATCATAACCTTTATTTGATAACAAGGAAACTGATATGATATTACACGTTAAGCTTGGTACAAAATAACAGTTATGTAAAACCAAAATGTGTCCACTCGTCAATCCTAGGTGATAATCTCTGACGGACGCAGCTCCCACGCTAGCTCCGTTAGCAACCTTTAGGGTCATATCACCTTCCTTCAGCACTCTACGGTTTCTCAGTGCCTGCAATGAATTGCAAATATGAGATCCTGATCCGGTATCCAATACCCAGGAAGTAGAGTTGATCGACAGACAATTCTCAATTACAAACACACCTGAAGTCGAAGCCACAGCTTGCTTCGGTTCCTGGTTCTTGGCGTTCCACGCCTTGCAATCCTTCTTCCAGTGCCCTTTCCTGTGACAATGGAAGCACTCATCCTGGCCCACTACCGGTACCGCAAACTTTTTCTTTCCGTTCCCTCCCACCTTACTAACACCTCCTCTAGGTCTGGGGATGGCCTTCTTCTTCCTTCCTTTGGCTCTAGCCTTGGACCCGGAAGAAGATGCACCGCCAACAAACATAGCGGGTGTTTCCCTTGCCTTCTGCAAGGTGCCCTCTGCACTCCTTAACATGTTCAGGAGTTCCGGAAGTTCAACTTCTTTTCTTTGAAGGTTGAAGTTCAGGATAAACTGGGCGTTGGTGGGAGGAAGGGACTGGAGAATAAGGTCTGTATAGAGCTCATTATCCAAAGTCGTCCCAAGGTCTGCGAGCTCTTCAATATAGCCAATCATCTTTAGGACATGTTCTCCTACCGATGACCCGACAGCCAACCTCGCTCGAAACAAGTTCTTAGAGGTCTCGTATCTTGCTATACGAGATTGCTCTCCATAAAGTTCCTTTGTATGGAGAAATATGCCATCAAGGCCCATATCCTCGTGCCTCCTCTGATGTTCATTGTTCATTGAGGCAAGCACGATGCACTTGGCTTTCGCGCAATCTAAATCCCAGGTTTTGATGATTTCCTTATCCGCATTGCTGGATTTGGGACCAGGGACAGCAGGTGCCGTAGCGGTGAGGACGTACCCCAGTTTGTCATAGGTCAAAGCCATTTTGACATTCCGCAGCCAATCTTTATAGTTTGGCCCTGTCAGTATATTTTTCTCTAAAAGTAACTTAAGTCCAGTCGTTTTCAGGGTCGCTGCAATTAGGAGAGAGAGAAGAAAACTCTTTAGCATGATGCTCTTGCAAGTTTAGAGTGGTTTTTAGTTTATCTAAACTGGATGGCTCCCACTGTTTCTCGAATCCTTCCTCAAACCATAAAAGAAGAATTAGCCAGGACTATTCTCACTGTACAATTCTTTCTTAACCGTTCAGCCAGGCTAGTGTCGATACTTCGAGGGAGGTTTTCCAACGCTTTCGCGAAGTTCCTTAATTAAATAACCTCTTTCTCTGGGGGCGTAACCCCGCTGACACCTTTCTGGACACCTACTAGGTTTATAGCATTGATCGTTAAGTGACGAATCTCCTGATAAGTAGCATATACTCACAGTAGGATCGGGATCCAAATATCATTGTATGATAATGTTGAAGGAATCCTACCAACATTCATCAAACTCCAAATGGTATGCAACTCTTTGCAAATTTCAGTTTCTTTAGAAATTCCCGATATATATTTCTGCCCCATGCTCTTATGACCTTGGCGTTAGGTTAAAATGTCATAAGTCACATGTCAAGTTCTACCCATCATTATCTTGTCAATTTGAACCCATCCGTATATATCCTTGACGTTCGGCCAAAATGATAATACGACTGTCCCAAACTAACTCATCTATCTATGCAACAAATGAATACCCAGTAGCTACCAAACACTATGCCTTGGCGTTAGGTCAAAATACATAGCTTGAATACTACTGAATACCCAGATGAAATGACGGAGGGCTACGAATGGTTTTGGCGAAACCGTGAACGTAGTGAATTTGATATAACCGAAGGAACCTGATAGCTTTTAAAAGGAGTGGTTAAAGCTCCGCATTTAAAAATATCTGTTTTTAAAATTAACCGAGTGGTTTCTTTTAAATTGTTCCAACGATTTAAACTTTTGATTTATTTTCTTTGCATTATAGATAATGCGTCCCATCATTAACCTATCATTGCAGAAAACAACGAAAATACAACGTCCTCTTATGCCATCCGCATTTGCCACGGGGTCCCGTCATCACCCGTTAGGTTACTTAACTAACGACAGAGCGGGGGCTGGGCTAGCGCGGGTGTAAAACATAAGTGACGTCTAAATAACTATCATATATAGATATTGTACATTCGTCAGACGCAATAATAGGCATTCCAGATCACAGATGAACTTTATTGGATTTGCAAGTAATCCGTGTTTGTTTTGAGCCTGCAACAAAAGACGGATTACACAGTTGTGATGAATAGCCATTACCCCACCCAAGACCCCAACGGGTACGGCAAACTACCCGCCCGGCAGTTTGTGCACCCCACCTTGGGTCTGTCCTAGGAGCAAATACAGTAAAAATGAAATAATACAACGGTGGCTACAACCGCAACCTGGATGTGCCCCGCAAAATAATATTACAACAAATTACATTTACATCAAATGAATTAAATAAAAACCCATCACATAACCCCGGCTATACATCACAACAGTCCAACACAGTTCATATCCACAAACAGTAAAAACCATTACAGAAATGTGCAACCCCCTGCCAACCGACATACTAGCAGTTAGGGGAGGTTTACGAACACATTATACAAACACAGATATAATCCAATAAGCAAATACTGTATAATTTCGATCGATTAAACACATTTAATATTGATCCAATACTTCTCTGTAAACTTGAAACCTGAGCAAAATTAACAAATACCAGAAAATCCCAAACATCACAGAGAACCATCACAAGAAAAATGGGTCCCTGAATCGTCAACTCGGCGGCGGAAGCGCGGCGGATCGGTGCTATCCGCCGCGGTTCCGCGGCGCCGTAGGCGATTCAGGAGACCAAATTTTTTGTGTGTTCTTCTACTGTCATTTTAAGCTTTCTGAACCTCCCTGAAAAATTTTTGGACTTCATTTATAAATCGACAGAAACTTGATATTTTAGGGTTTTCCGGTTTCGTTTTTTCCGTTCGAAATTCATACAAATTTGCAAAAAAGTTATTTGTTGTTTAGCGAGGCTCTGATACCACTGTAAGTCGATGTACAACACCCCAATACTTGTGGGGAGGCGGAATTTTCCGAAAACGAACTTGTTTAGTGAACAAACATCGACTAACCGCTTGAATCGAAGCTAAACGATAATTAACTTAAAACATAGAGTTTCTATGCTACTATGTTTAGGGATTATACCTAACGAATCGTGTCCTTCGTCTTTGCGAACTCCACCTCCTCCTCGGCCTTCTCGAAGTAGTAGACGATCCACCCGAGAGCTTTACTCCAAGCTTAGCCTCTAAACTTGAGGCAACTAAACTTCTCTAAGTTCTAATCAAAGAAGCTAGGTGAAATATAGAGAGGGTTATGGATTAAGTAGTCTAACTAATCCTTGTACTCAACACATGAGAGGGGAGGATTAGGGTTTGAAGAGGGAGAGCTTGAGGAGAGAGAAGGTGAGGATAATAGTGAAGTGAGAAGAATGAGTTATCATAATATATATCAAGCATTTCTATTTTTCAAGAAAAGAAAAGAAATCATTTTACAACCATGCTTGATAAATATCTTGTGGTGATTCATCTCCATGAGTCATTAAGCAATTATGAAGTATTAATGACATGGATGAATCATCCATATGACTCACTAATCTCATTCAATGTATATGCCACCTAAACCTCCTTAGTCACCATCTTCTAGAAGCTTCTCGCGCAATTACGAGAACGCTCCTCCTTTCCGCAAAAATACGGAAAAACTTTAGACTGTATAAATCCAATAACCGGATACCAGTAACTGGCTTAAACCAAAGCCGACTGGTAAAAACTGTCCGAAAGTCGTACGTGCGTAAACACACGTATGCGTTCGAACCCTTGTCGTAAAACCATACGACCTCTATATCGTTTCGCCTGGAGTAGGGAAACTCTCTGTGTAGGACTCTAGAGACTCGACTACTATGCTGGCAGTGGGATTAACCACAGACCGCAAACGGCACTAGCTGTACGTAACGGTCCCCAGGTAGATGTCGATAAGAAGGCCGATGAGGAAACCCATCCGAACTCCTACTGAGCCTGCTGTGACAATCTCCATACAGTCCGGTCCGTTCGTCTTAGACTATCGCATATCGGGCCTAGGGGGGCGGCAAGCGTCAGTCCCTTAATAGCGGTATAAGTCGTGTCGGAGCGAAGCCCATTACACCCTGAGAAACTACTGGAACCTACCAGCAAATCTCGCTTGCCCTGGCCAGGGACTTTGCGTAATGGCTCTCTGACACAGCGAGATATCAACTCCCAATACCGAGAGAGACGAATCCTGTCTAACCGCCACTGCCTCCAAGTGCTCGGGACTGCACCCAACTGCTACCTGTTTGCACGACTCCTTTGAGCCGTGGTAGGGTAGCAATCTAAGAACAGTGGGACACACTCGAGGCGAAGTAGCAGTGTCAAGTCTGCGGACTATGCTGTACTCATGTCACCTGGGAACTGTTCACTGACGACTGGTATAAAACCAACCAACAGTTCCCTGTGAGTCCTGTCCGGTGTACCCGTAACCCAACGAGCACCTGCATACTATCTCCAGTACGACGTACTGACGGCTGTGGGACAGACCATCTCCCCAACTGGGATGAGAAGCGTACACACTAGTCTACTCCGGAGTATCGATGCTCTGTCTCGATAATCCAACGACCAGGGACCTGAATAAGGATGTGCTTGTAGACAACCCAGCCCCCACTAGTGTGACTGCCATCACAACGCTGGTAGACAAGCAAGATCCTAAGAGCTCTATCAATACGTATACTCACATATTAAGATAGAAACCAAGTAGCATACTACCATGTTTAGCAAGACTGTTATATACATGTGAATATCCCAAGCTTCCATTAAGTAATTTACAAACTAGTATGATACAGTAATGGCCTTCTAGGGCATAAACACTAACAGGCGCAAGTGTTAACCTGCTTCCTTTATCGGTTTACGAGCAGTTAGGGATCGGAGTGTTAAAGCCCTCGAGCATAACTCTCCAGATGGCTGACCGATCAATCACCAAACCTAGGGGTGAACTGGAGGATGTGTTAATAAAAATTGGGGAATTTGTATTCCCTGTGGAGTTTATTGTAATTGATACACAGCCTATAGCAAACCCACGGAATCAAATTCCGATGATTCTTGGTCGTCCCTTTTTGACCACTTCTAATGCTATAATCAACTGTCGTAATGGTTCTATGACCCTATCTTTCGGGAATAGGTCAATTGAGCTGAACATTTACAAGTTGGGAAGTGTACCCTCCGAACCTACTGCTCAGGTCTGTTCTGTCGAATTAATGGATGTCGACAGCAGCGAATTTGATGATCCTCATGATACTGATCTTGACTCTTTTCATATGTTGTTGTTTGACCCTACTTTGTATCATACACATATGGACTTTTCCACCGAGTTGTCCGGGTCAACAACTAACACTGATTATGAACTGTTTTTGGAGTCGGAAGATTACCCCGTGCTTTTTGATGACATTATTCTTCGGGGTATTGATGAGACTTTTGAGGAAATCTTCGCTGATGAACTCGCATTTTCAGCAAACACGGGTGTTGAGATGAATCAAACCAAAAACAAAGAAATTGAACCTCCACCACTTCTTCTGGACTGTAAAGAGAATGCGAGTAATCCATCACATACACTGTGTCGTCTCTCCAAAACGAGACGCAAACACATTCTATTCCACCACTTACCCTTTCCCTACTTCTTCTTCCACCAACCGATGTACTACATTGATAAAATTTTCGAATGGTTGGTGTTGACCTTCGGTCTTTGCAAAGCTTGGCATCGACCAATAATCTTGACCCCCTCTTGTGATTTTCAATGTTTAATATTGTTTAACTCAAGTTTGGGGGGGAGTGGTAATCTGGCTCCAGAAAAGAAAATTTTTACTCAAAAATTGTGAGCCAAAAAAAAAAAGTTTGGGGGAGGATTTTCACGATCATATTTATTGCCCCCGTTAATAAATTCCCTCCCAAGGTTACAGCTTTTTGTGAGCTAGCAGAAGGCAACAGTGAGGACACTGTTGAAAACAAGTTTGGGGGAGGTTTGTGCTTATTTTCGCATCATTTGCATATACTATGCATAAGCACAAAACAGTTAAAAACCTATAAAAATTTAAAATTTTTTTCAAAAGATAAAAATATTTAATATTTAATTTTGTACATAAATAAGATAATAAAATATTAGATAGTGAAAAATTACATCCAAAAGATTAAAAAAATTAAAGAAAACCTAGAAAATTAGAAGTTTTCATAAACGAACTAGTAATAAGTAGTTATGAGCCGTTGTCCCAAGGGTTAGTAAGATGAAGGAAGTCACTAATTTGAGGATAAAAATAAGTCTGAAAAATAGTTCCTATTCTGGAAGCCAAACATTTGAATGTTGATACCCTACTATACGCACTTACACACGTCTTGATGCTCGGGATAGTAGAGGATACCTTGAAATGCTCTTGTCTAAAAGCCAAAGTATGAAGGAAATAAAAAATTGAATAAAATATAAAATGGTGAAGAAGAAAAAAATGAACACTGGATTTGTTATCGCCAAGGCAACAATAAAAAAATATAGCGAGAGTGCTTCATCACCAGTGCCTTAGACCAACTAGTCTGGGAGTCACTGCTAAGCCTTAGGTGGTGCAAAACGAGGAGAATACACCTAATAAGCAAGCACATGAGTAATCGGTCTGTTAGTACCTCAAGAAGTATTAACGGTCGCATGAAAATGTGTGAGCAAATTCATCTAAATATTTATCAATTAAAAAAAGTACCGAGGCAGATGGACAAGAGTATGATAGCTTGAATTGAATTCTCCGAGTGTAGGGGTGTCTATTACACACACGTAGGGTTATATGATCGATGTTTGGAAGAAAAATAGGAATGAAGAATAAATACGATGTTTTATTGAGGGATGACATGATTTCTAACATCTTTTCATGACTATTAAGATAGGGCTCATGACAACCGAAAAACTAGTGTAGTTGGAAACTCTAATTTTTAAAGTCTTTCTTTTACTATTCTTATCTTTATATGTAATTTTCACGGTCTTCCTTTTATTATTGGATTTTGTGGGTGCAATCCGCTGAAAACCCTCAGGAGACAACACTCCTCCTACTAGGGACACCTAGAGGTTTAAAGGCTTGTTGCACGTGCTCAGTGCAATCGTGTTGCCTACGAAAGTGTGCTAGTTAGTTTTTCTTTTTCTTATATTTTCTCCTTCTCTTTCTGATAAAACAAGTTTGCTCGAGACGACCAAAATTAAGTTTAGGGGAATTTGGTCAGTCAAAAATATTGCATTTTTAACACATCAATTTCCCTGCTATTTCTAATCATCTAAAGTTGTTCGGTATGAATATAGCACATATTAGCAAAATATCTGTAAAATACCAAATAACATGTGTTATATATTAAAACCGGCATTTTGAGGGAAATTGAGTGTTTATCATTGCATGCATCATCTTTGTATAGCGCAACACTTATCTCGAGAATCTGCGCAGGAAATTCCAGGAAAAGAGCCGAAACTGTCAAAAGTACTGATAAAAATACGCCAAGTCCAAGACTTGTGATCTGGCAGTGATCAAGAAATATTTAGAAGATTCCATACATCAAGAAGCAGTACTAAAGCCTGCAAAAGAAATACCAGAAAGTTCTATGCAGAGAGGCCACTAATGGGCCGCGGATCCATGGCCAAAAGCCCCTTCTAGCGGCGGATCCGCGGCCACGTAATGATGACATCAGTAGAGCTTCGCTTCAGACTTCTTATTTCAAGGCCCACACTCATTTAAGCCAATGCAAATTCCAGAGTGCTCCAGAAGCTTCTGTCCGAACAGCAAAGCTTTTTGTTCAAGATAAACACTTCCAAGTGTCACGACCCGAAAGAGCACGTGACTGGCCCTTGAACCATATGAAGTCTATAGGACTCCATCTGATCCAAGTAAGCCAAAAGCCCAGAAATCTAAAACCATTTTAAGGATAAATAAAGAAAACTGGTTTTTAATAGGTAAAGAAAACATGTTTTGAAGTCAAGGTTTTTAAATAACTAAGCCGAATATACATTTTTAAAATGTATAGTTTTTCTAAAAATTTCGGCAGAGTTTCTTTTGTAAAACTGGCCCCGAACGGGGTACAACAAGAACAATATATATATGCAGTGATAAAAGGTATCCCCAAGTGGGAGCTAGCTCTTCGTCAATTGACGGTCACAATCACGCAAGCAATATAATATACAACGCCGAATGGTGAGGATCAAATCCAAAAGAAACTCAATAAGCATGAAAACCGCAATACTACTAAGCGCGACTCTAAGGTCGAATAATACATCACTAATGTCTAAGTCTGAAACAATATACAAGTTTTGGTTGATGGAATTTCTAGATACAAAGAATAATAAAGGTACAATGGTGGTTCTGATGCAGAAGAACCCACCTACTAAGCAAATCACCCGCAAAGGAAAGCAGTGTGCCAGAAATGCCACAATGGAACCTGTACGACAAAACCTGCAAGAACTGTGGCACAACGGGGGTGAGTTGCCAACTCGTGAATAGAGAATATCTACAAGCAGAAATCAAATGCACGACATAATCCTAGGTCAATACGATCAGTGTATTAACCTCAAAGAATAAGCCTGAAGCATAATATGGTGGCAATGTAACATCTAATCGTGTATGTAGTGCAAAGTACCCGTGCCAGTGCCTCAGGTAATAACAAGTCATAAATAAAAGGTATGTCTGCATGAAGTAAATATGATGAAGTATCAAAATGAATATCAATATACATATATTAGCGTCCCATTCCACTAATATTGGTATAAGGGTATATATAACAGCGCCCGCATACCCTGTTATATATACAAATGAAGTATGATCAATGTAATAAAAGTCTGTATATATGTGATCCCATCCACCTGTCACCCTAATGACAATAAGTATCATGCATGTAAATGTGAGGATATAATCAAAATCATGGAAATATCATGAAACCTGTGCCTAGCATCGGCACGTAAATCCTCGTCCATATGGGGCTCCGTCTGCGGTATCGGCCCTCGGCCTCGGCAGCACGGGTCAACCCATGTCCATCTCTCAACTCCGGTCGGTATCCCCCGGATATCCGCCGAGCTCAAATACAATCACCGGTAGGTACTCGCCCACCTCCAGGCTCAATCGGCATAATCCTTCGATCATCTTGCCGAGGGGAACTATACCGGGCCCCACCATGTACCCTCATACGGCACACACTCCTCGTATAGGGTATATAATTGTAACCGATAAATCTCATGGTGTCTGTGCAAATATCATATCAAGGAAACCGGGTTTTTCAATAATTACATACTTTCCTTTGAAATTATCCACGGTTCCCAAATCCAGAAATATCATGAAAACGAATATCTCAATGCGTATAATCAGAAAGCATGATGAATGTGACATAGAATAATAGTATGCACATACAATGTCATATCCAGATGCAATAATACTACTGTGTCGTGACATGGCAATTATCGATGATGAAGTGTGTGAGCCGGCAAGCAAGTGTACGTGGAACATATGCATCATCGATAATGGTGCTGGTGTCCTAACGGCATGATTGCAATATAGAAATAACACATGCAATGCGATGCGAAATCGAATAATCAATGCAACAGTGAAGAATCCACACAAATAAGTACATGTCATGCAGTGGTGCCATTTGAAATAAGACGAATCGGGGTTTTGGTAAAATAAGGGTTACGGTGTTTTTAAGAATAGATACGTCTTTTGAAAATACCCGTAGAATCCCTTTACTTGTCCTTAAGATATTCCAGATTCGTTAGTTTTGAAATAGGTATGACTCGGGTCTAGTCTAACATCTACTAAGCCAAGTCCATCAGGAGGGATATGGAAACCACCTAAATCTGAGTCGATATATATATATATAATAGTCAGTGATCCCGCCTCAATAGTATCGCGTACGATACAGTATATCATCTGACATCCTCGAGTCATGAGCGCGGATCTATCATCAATATAAAGCTCGTACGGTAAATCGTCGTACGGCATCCCAATAGCTGGGTACGGGTCAAAATCACAATCAGCTCATCAATTATTTGGTATCCTCATCATCAAATCACCTATTCTGGGGTACTGATCTAAGTCTAATACAACTGATACCATCAATATGGCTGCGTGTGTAAACACACGTCCAAAGGCCCGCTAGAGATCACATGTCGTATCCCAAATACGAATCATATCAAATCACTGATCTCGCGGCACAAAACCCAATATCATCGACTCATCTCCAAAGTCATCCACTATCCATCGAATACAGTGTAAGTATAATGAATATGCAAGTGTGTACGTGTAGGTGTAAATCTATTCTAGGGTCCGCGACTATGAACTACACTAGTAGCTTCTAACCCTAAACTATCCATAATACACCTAACACAATACGACACACTATAACTATCATATATATATAGTATACCAACTACGGACTGTGGGGGTACTATACGCCATCCACCCGACTTCCCCCGTAGATATAATCTACTCACCTTGCGTCTTCATTTGTCGACATCACCATGCGTTTGCTTGTCGTCCCGAAGTCTTCATGGGGTACCTACACATCAAAGTATCGTATATGCGCATTAAAACCAAATCAAAGCTAAAACGGCACACGAAACCCAAAACGATATGATAAGGGGCCTAGAAGTTAGAACCTATGGGCACGCTTTCAAAACCATCAATCAATCCTCGATATCGTCGTATAAACGCCAAATAGTCGAGGTAAATCACAATACACAATATCAGAACTAAAAATACGGAATACGGAAACACGAATCCAAAACAGCAACTTAGGAAATAGGCTCCAGATTTCACCCTAGGTTAAATTAGACAAATCTATATATACCAGGGGTCTAATCTATACATGTAGGAGCAGCAAAACCAAAACGACTCAATTTGGTGCAGGTATGGCCGCAAATTGCGGCCAAAGGGAATTAATTGGTGGCCGGGTCATGGAGTTAGGGGCTAGGGTCTTGGTGGTAGCTTCCTGGGTGCCTGCACATGTCACTGTCCAATCAATATAATTTTCAGAGTCTCGGGTTGATAGCAGATCCCAGATAACCTTCACAGACTTCACAAATTCTCCGATATTGGTTTCTAAATCCGTATTCCGGGTCTTAAGTCTCAGGTTTGGGTCTAAATTCCAGTACTAGGGTGTTTATATTACCTCTACTGAGCTCAATTTCACATCACAACTCATAATTTCCTCAAACCCTTACTAGGTTTTCTTTAAGTCCACAAACACACACAATATCGGTTCTATCACAACATGGGGGTGAAAGTAATGCTAAAACTAAGATAAGCGTTCAGTAAATAACTCATTTGGCAACTCGAGAATTTTCTTGAGTTGCCCCTAGTGGCCAAAATCCTTGCTTCCTTAGTCCAATGTGTAGATCTTGAGCTTGTGCACACTTTTAATGAAATGGGGGTAGGGTTTTGGTATTGTTTTTGAGATGTAATGAAGGCTTGAAGATGGGAGGATGAAGAGGGAGCAGCAGCTGCAGCAAGGGGCTGAAAAGGGAGAGAGAAAATGAGAGGAAGAATGAAGAGAATGCTAAGTCCTTGTGTCAAAAGAGACCATACCTCTCTCTCTCTCACACCATACCTCAATTCTTTATTCCTTATTCCATTTTCTTTTCTTTTTTCCTTTTCTCCAAAACCTTCTCACTAGAATAGGGAACCCAAATGAACAACCATGGTAGAAAATGCATAAGTGTAAAGAAAAATGATATGTGCATGTTTTGCACAAAATGCTAAAAAAAACCGATTATCGATTTTTAATCGCGATTAACACTAAATTAGTATATAATTAATCACAAAAACTTAAAAATGACATAATTCCATAAAATACCCTATTTTAGAATTTTCCAAAATTTTTCCAAAATTTTTCCTATTTTAATTATACCTAAATATTAAAATATTCAATAAAATAATATTAAATTATAAAAATTCCCAAAAATAATATTTTATTTTTTTGAAATGTTACACCAAGGTTCTTAAGCAAGCTACATAACTACCTAAACCTAGAAGCTTCTCCTTAACCTCCAAGCTTATCAAAGAAGCTAGCTCTAACTAACTAACTCTAGAACCTTCTACCTAACTACCAAGCTTACAAGTGAAGCTAAACTAAATCTTGCTTCTAAAGGAAGCTAATCCTAATCAAGCTTCTAGGGGAAGCTAATGAAAGCTATAAAAAGGACCCTAAGGCTTCACTCTCAAGGTTGTTGAAGGGTTGTTCAACAATTCACCCACAAGTTGAGTGACACAACTTGTGCACCCAAATCCTAATTCAATCACCAAAAGCCAGAATCAAGATCTCCGAGTACAAATCAAGCAAGAAGCCTTCAACCTTTTAGAAGCGATGCCGATATTCAACCGAGCAAGTGATCCAAGACGATCCGCGACTCACGGAGACGATGCGGTGCTAATTCGACGATCGAGTTCTTTCCTCAATTCTTGTAGTTCTTGAGTGAATTGTAACGGAATTGTTGAATAATAAAAGGTGAAATTTCTTTATGTTGCTTTTCTTTATATTTGAGCATTATGATGAGATCTCAATTCTTGATTGTGTTCTTTGTTATGATGTTTGAGTAAAAACTCCGCTCGTGGAGGAATCGAGAAAATTGATAGTTGTCGATGATTAAATTCTTGTACGATTCTTAACTCTTATGAGTTTTGTAAACTCTAGTAAATTGAATCATCGACAACCTAGTTTCGAGCGAGATGCTTTCTTGAATGTGTTCGCTCTTAATTAAAGATCGATGATTGGTGATTCAATTTACTAGAGGCTAGCATTTGAATGATAATCAACAAAATGACAAAGGATGAGATGAAGAAACCCTAGTTCCTTCAAGAGATCCTTAAACCTAGTTGATCGTCATCGATCTAGCAACAAATTATCAATGGATAAGAATACGTAATCTCAAGTCTTCATCCTCACAATCGATTCGATCGATTCTTACGAGTTTCATTACAAATCTTGATAACTACTTAAAATTGGACGATTCTTGATTCTTGATGTTTAGTATTCTTGATATTAGATCTAGATTTTGATAATTCTTGAAATTCACTTTTAAATCTTGAATCGAATTCTCTTTTCTTTTCTTCTTTAATTTTTGACTCAACTAAAACAAATACGATCAAATCTCACTTTCCCTGTGGACGATCCGCACTCGCTAACGAACCTACAATTGACACCGTTATTGATTGCGGTTTACAAATTTCTTTGGTTGTGATCTTTACATTTTTCTTATATACACACAAAGAATCATTCAATCAGGCGCCGCATACCCAGATCAGCCCTCAATATATCTTATGTCATAACTCCCAAACGGTATCCTCCGGATATCCGTCGGGTTCTATACTATCACCGGTAGGTAGTAGTCCCTCTTCCAGGCTCATCGTCTACTGCACAACCATCCATTCTCGCCCCGGGGTACCATACCGGGTCCACCATGAACCCGCAAACGGATCATCCAGCTCCTCGAATCGGGTTTCTATCACACGTTTCAGAACCGAGAAAACGCATGGTGGACGCACTGAAATATCATATCAAGAGAACCGGGTTTTCAAAACAATGCATATTTTCTTGAAATAACACCACGGTTCTCAAATCCATAAATCACATGAAATCCTAATCTCAATGCGTAAATCCATGCAATATGATCTATGCAATATAAAACCGTAATATAAGCATATCAAGGGAAAACCGCTCTTTTAAATGAATCCAGTTTTTAAATGTGTCATGCGATTCCCAATTTCTCCAAAATAAAATCCAACATCATATAGAGGTGTACATGTAGATATAGCAAGTATGTACATGCACAAGTATGTATGTACGCAAGTATGTATGTATGCATAATGCAATTCATTTGCACAATAGAACAAGAATCATGTCTAATGATAAGGTAAGATAAGCAATGTATTATCCATGGCAATTCTATAGTGTGAGTGTCAAGGTAATTAGTAACGGTGTGTGTGTGGCATACAGTTTAGTACTCATGCAAACATGAACGGTTAGTAACAATGCCGTGTCTCACTAATACTACGTCCATATGCAACAGGAAAATGGGGTATGCAAAAATGGTACACATGCACAATCAATGTATATATGTGTGTGTGTATATATATATATAAACATGCGGCTATAATATCCTATCAAGCCCTGACGCATAACGCCATCCGGGCGATTTCCCCGTAGATGTTAAATCTACTCACCGGTGATCTCGAGCTAGGTATATCCGACCACCTTCTTTCCTTTCTTCGCAGCGTCCGAAGTCCCCGCCTGCGATCCTAAAATCACACAAACATAGCAAGTGCACTCAGAAATCGACCAATAATACATACAATTATGTTTAAATCGATGCACCGACTCCAACACCCTCTAAAGTGTTTGCTTAGCAGCTAACGTGTGTGGTGACACTACTAAAACAAACTCACGCGCAGAAATCACGCGAAGCACAGAAACTGAGTCGGACACCGTGTCGGATATCGTAACGCGTGTCGTCGAAACACTAAAACTAGATAATCGATCCCAGATTTTACCTACTGTCAAAACCTAAAAATCTAGCAGTACCAAACACCCCAGAACAACAGTAGACAACTACCCACAAAAATGCAACACCCCAGTCCATAAAAGGGCCGAGCTCGCCGGATTTACCCCCATTCTCGCCGGCCAAAACCGCTCAGGTAGGGTTTGTGCTCCTGGTGTACACTCATGGCAACTAGTACAACACTACTACACTGCTAGTTTTCACAGTATACACTCGGCTTGATAGCAGATCACAGACATCCTATAATGACACTAAAAACACAATACGTGCACAAAACATTCTCTTTATCGTTCTAAACTGAAACTAATTAGCAACACAACAAAATAACTACCTAATTAACAGTTCGGAGCCATTACCTATCCATACTTGCTCCAAAACCATAGCTTTCCATGTTCCAAGTGATTCTAGTAGCTTGATCTTGGCTTGTGAGGGGTTTAAGTGAAGTTTAGTGGAGATTTGGTGTGGGTTTGTGAGGATTTGGGTTAGGGTTTAGTGAGTGTTCAGTTGAGGGTGTGAGGAAATGAGAGGAGGAAAAATAATTGAGAAGGAGAGTTGTGAATGAGAGAGTGAGGGATTATGTGAGTGTGTATGTGTGAGGGTGAGGGGTGAGTTTAGTATAAGCCATGTCTCCCTCACTCTTCATTAAATGCATGGCATGCTTGCCATGCCTCATCATGCCCTCTCTCTCTCTCTTCCTCTCAAGTCAACCCCAAAGATTCAAACCCTTTTATTTTTTTTAAAACTAAATAAATAACTAATTACATATAACATATTGAAAGAGGTTAAGATGCCATGGCTACTTAAGCATGGTTACCACTAAAAAATTAACCCTAGGTTAACATGAACATGTGTGTGCAAGCCCAAAGTAAATATTAATAAAATATTAATTAATTTTTATAAAATATTTGAAAACTATTTTGGTAAACTTTTTACTAAAAATCTGTATTATCGCTTAATTAATACTAATTGCATTCTATGGTGTTACACCACTTCCTTCCGGGTGATTGCTTTGGTAGGTGGGTTCACTTGCATCGTGACCACCATTATATTTTTATTGTATTTCAGTTGTATCTAGTTAAAAGCTCCATCAACCAGACTATGTATATTTAGTAGACTTAGAAACCACCGTTTGTATAATCTTTCGGCCTTAGAGTCTGCGACGTTCTGAAAATTCGTTTAGGTTAATTGTCCGATAATTATTAATACAACTCGTGTTTTCTATAAAATTTAGTGATAATTAGTTTTCCACATAGACTTAAGTATACCTATTTTAACAATGTAATTGCTAGTATTGGTATTTAATTAGCCACTTATTAATTGATAGTTTACTTAATTATTTTCCTTAATTATTTATTTTTAAATAAGCTTTCACCTATACACTAAATTAGTGATGATTACAATTTAGTAAAGGTTAATACAAGTTTAGTGCACCATGACACACTAAACACTTATTGTAACAAGTTGTTTTCAAAAAAAAAAAGAAATTTTTGGATGGTTCTAAATTTATGTAGAAAAGATAAAGAGAAAAAATAAAAGAATTAATTAATGAGAAAGAATAAATGAGCATGGTGAGTGATGTTTGTGGGGGTAAGTTTACCCACGCCCTCACTTTCTCTCCCCCTCTCTCATTTTCGGCAGCGGCAACCCCCCTTCTTCTTACCTCTTTTTACTTGCTAAAACCCTCATTTTCTCATCTCAAAAATCCACAAATTCATCTCTAATTTCTAGCTAAATAATCATAAGTTTTCCTTGGCCTAAACTAAGCATGGATCTTGAAGCAAGATAGCATTTTGGGAGGCCAAGTTTGCAAGTTAGATCTTCAATTTCTTGAGGTATAAAACATAATCCAAGTTGTTACTTGTTAATTATTTGCTTAAATCTAATTTAATTTGATGTTAATATAACTTTAATTAGAAAATAGAATTTTAAAGAGAAGGTTTTGGGTTTAAATTATGGTTTTATCACTTAATTAAGTTAGCTTAGTGTAGTTTAACATCTAATGGTTTATCAAATATAATCTAGTGGTTAAACTTGCTAATCTTTACTTTTAAATTGTCTAAATTACGGGTTTATGCAATTAGTTTAAATTTAGTGTGTAAAAGGTGAGATTAAAATTGGTAATATTTGTGTGGCTTAATTAAGATATTTAAGTGTAATTTTTTGCCACTAGGTTTGCTAAAATATCTACTTTTGCACTAAAATGGTTAATTGTTGCTTACTAGGTTTTTAGAATTAAAAGGTTTTAATTGAGTTAAGGTTGTGATGATATACAACCTATTTCCTATAATTTTTAGTGTGTTGTGAATGCGTGATTGGTACGATTGGGTTCTAGGATTGGTGGTTCTACGCATAGCGACCCCTAGTTGTTGTTCGAGGCGATGTCGCGCGCGTTTTGTGCACCAAGTGCATGCGCGTCTAGTTAGTGCGCGTTAGTTACTTGGTATCGTCTTGAATTCGCGTCTATCTAAATACCTATCCTCTGATTTACTATTTGTGTGATTCTAGGATCTGTTGCGGAGACGTCGGACGCGGCGTGGAAAGAAAAGGCTCTGATTGGAGCAGATTAGCCGAGGCGTCCCGGTGAGTAGATGTACACATCTATGGATTTCGTGTTGATTATCCATTCTTGCTGCATTCATACTAGTGCATCGCATCATATTGGTATATGTTGGTTGTGACGCATTTGCGTGAATGCTTACGATAGCCTTATTAGATGTTACTTACTACTCACGAGTTGGCAACTCACCCCATTATGCTACAGTATCTTGCAGGTCTGACCCGTCAGCACAGTAGCGGCGAGCGTACTTCCTCATTTTGCTTCTTTGCTTTAACTTGCGGCTTGCTCGTAGGTGGGTTACGAGGATATTTTGTTCCCACTTTGTGTACTATTATTGTATCCAGTATACTCCATCTACCTTATCTATCGCTTTTTCCCCAGTTGTATATTGGACTTAGACGGTGAGCTTGTGATATTTGTATTTATTCTATTTCTGGTGTCGATGCTCACTTGAGCCGACGTGGTGTTTTCTTATTTCTTGTTTTCAGATACTTATCTCATATTATGATAATATATATATATATATATATATATATATATATTGCATGTGGTTATGATTCTGCCATTGGCGAAGAGCTAGCTTCCGCTTGGGGATGCCTTTATTCATTACTTATGTATATTCTTGTTTTGTACCCGTTTGGGGTCAGTATTTACAAAGGAAACTCTGCTGAAATTTTCGGGAAAATTTTATGTTTTAAAATGTTTTAATGTGACTTTATTTTACTAAAATCACATTTTTAAGTTAAGTTTTTCTTCACTCTATTTCTTAAATGGTTTAGATTTCTGGGCATTGGCTTACTTAGATTACGTTACGCCTCTAGACGTTGTGTAATTTAAGTGCCTGTCACGTTCCGTACATTCGGGTCGTGACAATGTTGGTATCAGAGCGATAGGTTTTTACCTTTCTGAGTGTATGATGACGTTTGGTAGATGGAGTAGGTGACTTAAGCAGAGTGGCATAGCGTGTGTATGTTCCGCGGCATACTTACGATACGGTACTCCACCTAAGTGACCTTAGGATATATAATTGCTTGTATTTCCTTCCTTGATTCTATATGTCTTCTTGTTTCGATCGCAATGTTCCTATCAATCCTGTTTCTTACTCCAGCCACTATGCCGCCGATGACTATGAATGCCCATAGGGCTGCCGCCAGGGATGAGATTAGAGCGGGCTAGTCTGAGATGATGGCCGATCAGGGCGGTACGCCTACCCCTCAGGGATAGATTGATCCGCCTTTTCCAGGACGGATAGCTAGGCTGGAGTCGAGTATTCAAGACTTATGACAGATGGTTGGATCGTTAGTTGAGGCTAGCCGAGCTCCGAGAGCCGATGATGTCCCTCCTACTGCGGGGACTATGATTGTACCTGCTCCTCAGGCAGCTGTTCCTGTTGTTACCGAGCTTATTTCCGTATCCTTACAAGGGTTTATGAGGCTGAAGCCTCCAGTTTTCACTGGCACAGATGCAGCGGAGGATCCGCAGCCATTGCTCGACAGGATGGCTAGGATTTGTCGTTCGCTGAGGTGTTCTGACGAGAGACGGGTTGAGCTTGCGAGTTTTTGTCTAGAGTGTCTTGCTCAGACGTGGTGTGAGTCAGTTGAGAGACGCCGAGCTGCAGGTCTACCTCCTATAGCTTGGGATGAGTTCACGGCTATATTTCTTGCTCGTTTCCTTTTGGAGAGCGTTTGAGATGCCCGAGCTCGTAGTTTTGAGTCTTTATGCATGACTCTTGGGATGACAGTGTCCGAGTACGACATTCAGTTTACTCAGTCGTCCCGCTATGCACCGTACATGGTGGACATTGAAGAGAAACGCATAAAGAGGTTCATGCGGGGACTTGACACGCAGTTATTTCTTGCCATCGGCACCCAGCATTTTGTAAGTCGACGTTAGACACCCCACATGATGCGGGGAGGCGGAATAGGTAAAACAATCATTTTGTTTAAACTAATATCGACTTACTTTACGGATCTTTGCTAAACCCTAACTAACAACAACATAGAAGTGTTTAGCTACTATGAAAGATGATTATACCTAATAAAACAAGTCCTTCTTGTTCTCGTAGACCACCTCCTCGTCGGCCTCCTCGTTGTGATAGAAGATCCACCCGAGAGCTACTTCTCCAAGCTTTAACCTCGCACTTGAGGTAACTAGGTTGCTATGAGTGCTAATCAAAGTATCCTAGAGGATATAGAATAGGATTAGGGATCTATTAGTCTTGCTAACCCTTGGATCTCAACACATGAGAGGTTAGGGTTAGTTCTTTGAAGTGAGAGAGCTTGAGAAGAGAGAAGGTGAGAGTGAGAATGATATGAAATAATATCTCATTTGCGAATATATATGAAGCATAATAATTATTAAATGAATAACAAATAATAATATCAACCATGCTTCATTAACTCACTTTGTGTGATTCATCTCATGGGTCATTAAGCAATAAATGCATCATTAACTCCTATGGATGAATCACACCATGAGTCATTAAACCATTTAATGCAAATTCCACTTAAGCCTCCAACTTATCAATCTACTAGAAGCTTCTCGATTAATTACGAGAATGCCCCTCTCATCCGTGAAAACACGGAAATACTCAGACTGTATAAATCCAATATTCCAATACTAGAATCTGGCTTAAACCAAAGCCTGCTAGTATAAACTGTCCGAACATCTTACGTGCGTAAAAACACGTATGTGTCCGAACCCTGTCGTAAAACCATACGACCTCTATATCATTTCGCCCGAAGCAGGGAAACTCTCTGTGTGGGACTCTAAAGACTCGACACTTACGCTGGCAGTGGGTTTAACCATAGACCGCAAGCGGCACTAGCTGTACGTAACGGTCCCCAGGTAGATGTCGATAAGAAGGCCGATGAGGAAACCCATCCGAACTCCTACTGAGCCTGATGTGACAATCTCTATACAGTCCAGTCTGTTCGTCTAAGACTATCGCATATCGGGCCTAGGGGGGCGGCAAGCGTCAGTCCCCTAAAAGCGGTATAAGTAGTGTCAGAGTGAAATCCATTACACGTTGAGAAGCTACTGGAAATCCTACCAGTAAATCTCACTTGCCCTGGCCAGGGACTTTGCGTAATGGCTCTCCCGACACAGTGTGATATCAACTCCTAATACTAGGAGAGACGAATCCTATCTAACCGCCACTGCCTCAAAGTGCTTCGGGACTGCACCCAATTACTACCTGTTTGCACGACTCCTTTGAGCCATGGTAGGGTAGCAATCTAAGAACAGTGGGAACACACTCGAGAAGAAGCAGTAGTGTCAAGTCTGCGGACTATGCTATACTCATGTCACCTGTGAACTGTTAACTGACGATGGGTATAATACCAACCAACAGTTCCCTGCGAGTCCTGTTCGGTGTACCCGTAACCTAATGAGCACCTGTATACTATCTCCAGTACAACGTACTGATGGCTATGGGACAGACCATCTCCCCAACTGGGATGAGAAGCGTACACACTAGTCTACTCCGGAGTATCGATGCCCTGTCTTGATAATCCTATGACAAGGGACCTGAAAAAAAGATGTGCTTGTAGACTACCCAGCCCCCACTAGTGTGACTGCCATCACAACTCTGGTAGTCAAGCAAGGTCCTAAGGGCTCTATCAATATGTATTCTCGATATGCTAACATATACACATATTAAGATAGAAATAAACCAAGTAGCATACTACCATGTTTAGCAAGACTGTTAATATAACTATGAATATCCCAACCTTCCATTAAGTAATATACAAGCTAGTATGATACAATAATGGCCCCTAGGGCATATACACTAACAATCTCCCACTTGCACTAGGGCCATGTACTGGCGTATCGAAGACCTATCATCTCGAGTAGCCTCTCGAACTGAATCTGAGGTAAGGCCTTAGTGAATGGATCTGCAGTGTTCTCCTCTGTTGGAACTCTCCGGATCTCGATCTCTTGGCGATCTATGATCTCCCTGATTAGGTGATACCGCCTCAAGATGTGTCTGGACTTCTGATGGGACCTAGGTTCCTTCGCTAAAGCTATAGCTCCATTGTTGTCACAACACAGCGGTATTAGATCAGCAATTGTAGGAACCTCATGAAGTTCTGTTAGGAACTTCTTCATCTAGACTGCTTCTTTTGCGGCATCGCAAGCTGCGATATACTCCGCTTCCATCTTCGAGTTAGCAACGGTATCCTGCTTGGAACTCTTCTAGCACACCGCCCCTCCATTGAGGGTAAAGACATAACCTGACATAGACTTGGAGTCATCCTTGTCACTCTGGAAGCTGGAGTCGGCAAAAGCCTCGATCTGGAGGTCTTTTCCACCGTAAACCAAGAACATATCCTTAGTCCTTCTCAGGTACTTGAGAATGTTCTTTACTGCTATCCAGTGCTTCTCCCCTGGGTCTGACTGATACCTGCTTACCACGCTCAGTGCGTAAGCAACATCTGGTCTCGTGCACAACATCGCATACATTATAGAGCCTACTGCAGAAGCGTAGGGTATAACTGACATGCGATCCCTTTCCAAATCAGTCTTGGGAGACATCTCTTTGGATAGGGTGATTCCGTGACAAGCCGGTAAATTACTGCGCTTAGAATCTTCCATACTGAATCTTTTCAGTATAGTGGTTATATAGCTGGACTGTGAAAGTCCCAACATTCTCTTAGATCTATCACGATAGATCTGGATCCGCAGAATGTAAGAGGCATCACCCAGGTCTTTCATGGAGAACCTGTGTGACAAGAATCCTTTGATAGATTGTAGCATAGGAATGTCATTTCCTATCAAGAGAATGTCATCCACGTACAAGACGAGGAATACGACAGTTCGTGCTACAATTTTACTCTATATACATGGTTCATCTGGATTTTTGATAAAGTCACATTCTTTGACCGTTTCATCAAAACAGATGTTCCAACTCCGCGATGCCTGCTTTAGTCCATAAATGGACTTAAGCAACTTGCACACTTTTCCGCTACTCCCACTCTGATTGAAACCTTATTGCTGATCTATATAGACGCACTCTTCTAAATTACCATTTTGAAAAGCCGTCTTTACGTCCATCTGCCAGATCTCATAATCATGGAAGGCGGCAATGGCAATAAGGATCCGAATGGATTTGAGCATAGCCACTGGAGAAAAAGTTTCGTCATAGTCCAAACCAGGTCTTTGACGAAAACCCTTTGCAACAAGTCTAGCCTTATAGATTTCCACCTGTCCATCTACACCAATTTTTTTGTTGAAGATCCATTTGCATCCTATAGGTTTTACCCCATTTGGAGAAAAGTCCAAAGTCCATACTTTGTTGGTGTACATGGACTCCATCTCAGTCCGCATTGCATCCAGCCATCTTACCGAGTCACCGCTCTGGATGGCCTGCTGGAAGCAAGTAGGTTCATCATTATCAATGAAGCAATCCTCTCTAACCCCATCTATAAGAAAACCGTAGTATCTCTCAGGTGGATGAGACGGCCTACTACTCCTGCGGAGGGGTGCGAGAATGTCCTGTTCTTCTTGAACTACTGGTTCTACCAAACTTTCAGTAGTAGTTTGTGGTTCTGGAATTTCTTCCAGTTCTATTGCGCTCCCACTTGTTTCCTTTTCTAAAAACTGCTATTCTAGAAAATCGGCATTACGAGAAACAAAAACCTTTTGTTCCTCTGCGTAATAGAAGAAATACCCCTTGGAGTTCTTTGGATATCCTACAAACTTATACTGTACTAATCGTGCCTCGAGTTTGTCTGCATGTTCCTTTTTAACAAAAGCTGGACATCCCCATATCTTCAGATACCGAAGATAGGGTTTCTTCCCACTCCACATCTGATATGGCGTGCTAGGAAAAATCTTGGTAGGAGCCATGTTCAAAAGATATGCTGCTGATTCTAGCGCATAACCCCAGAAAGATCGCGGTAACTCAGCATTACTCATCATGGAACGTACCATATCCAATAGGGTTCGGTTCCTTCTCTCTGATACACCGTTATACTGTGGAGTGTATGGAGGAGTAAGCTGAGAGAGAATTCCTTTCACTTTTAGGTAACCTAGGAACTCGTCACTTAAGTATTCACCAGCTCGATCAGATCTCAGTATCTTGATACATTTCCCGATTTGGTTTTCTACTTCATTCTTATATTCGTGGAATTTCTCAAAGGCCTCGGATTTATGGTTCATTAAGAAAATGAATCCATACCTAGAGTAATCGTCCGTAAAAGTAATGAAATATGAAAAACCACCTCTTGTATGTGTAGACATTGAACCACATACATCGCTGTGTATGAGTCCAAAGATCTCGCTCGCTTTTACTCCATGTCCAGTGAATGGAGTCTTGTCATCTATCCTTTGAGACATGATTGACAAGTTGCATAAGATTGATATTCGAACGGATCCAAATATCCTTCTCTATGTAACTTAGTAAACCTTGTCTCATTGATATGACCCGGTCTACAATGCCATAAGAAAGCCTGATTTATATCTGGAGACTTTCTTTTTAATGTGTTCGGGACATTGAAAATCTGTAATTGGTTTGGCACGTATATACCGTTATCTAGTATACCGGACCTAATCAAAGCATGATTAAGGTGGATGTTAACAACATCGCTTACAAACGTGAAATCATAACCTTCTTTTGATAGCAACGATACTGATATGATATTACACGTTAAACTAGGTACACAAAAACAGTTGTGCAAAACAAAAATATGTCCACTCGTCAATCCTCGGTGATAATCCCCTACGGACACAGCTCCCATGCTAGCTCCGTTAGCAACCTGGAGGGTCATATCACCAACCTTCAGCATCTACGGTTTCTCAGTGCCTGCAATGAATTGCATATATGAGATCCTGATCCGGTATCCAATACCAAGGAAGTAGAGTTGATTGACAGACAATTTTCAATTACAAACACACCTGAAATCGAAGCCACAGCTTGCTTCGGGTCCTGGTTCTTGGCAATCCAAGCTTTGCAATATTTCTTCCAATGTCCTTTCCTACGACAGTGGAAGCACTCATCCTTTTCCACTACGGGCACCGCAACCTTTGTCTTTCCCTTAGCTCCCACCTTACCAACACCACCTCTTGGTTTGGTAGCAGCCTTCTTCTTCTTTCCTTTGGCCCTAGCCTTCGACCTGGAAGAGGAAGCACCGCGAACAAACATAGTGGGTGTTTCCCTTACTTTCTGCAAGGTGCCCTCTGCACTCCTCAACTTGTTAATGAGTTCTGAAAGTTCAACTTCTTTTCCTTGAATGTTGAAATTCAGAATAAACTGGGCGTAGGTAGAAGGATGGGACTGAAGAACCAAGTCTGTATATAACTCGTTCTCTAAAGTCGTCCCAAGGTCCGCGAGCTCTTCTAAATAGCCAATCATCTTAAGGACATGTTCTCCTACAGATGACCCGACGGCCAGCCTCGACTGAAACAAGTTCTTCGAGCTCTCTTATCTTGCTATACGAGATTGCTCTCCATACAGATCTTTTGTGTGGAGAAATATGGATTCAAGATCCATATCCTCGTGCTCCTCTGATGTTCAATATTCATAGAGGAAAGCACGATGCCTTTGGACTTCGCGGAATCTAACTCCCAGGTCTTGTGGATTTCCTTATCCGCAATACTGGATTCTGGACCAGGGATAGCAGGTGCCTTAGCAGTAAGGACATACCCCAATTTGTCATAAGTCAAAGCCATCTTAACATTCTGGAACCAATCTTTATAGTTTGGCCCTGTCAAAATATTTTTATCTAATAGTAACTTAAGGCCTATTATGTTCTGGGTCGCTGCAATGAGAGAGAGAGGGAACACTTTAGCATGATGCTCTTGCAAGTTTAGAGTGGTTTTTAGTTTATCTAAACAGGATGGCTCCCACTGTTTCTCGAGTCCCTCCTCAAGCCAAAAAGGAAGAACTAGTCAGGACTATTCTCACCGTACAATACTTGCTTAACCGTTCTGCCAGGCCGGTGTCGGTACTTCGAGGGAGGTTTTACGACGCTTTCGCGAAGTTTCTTAATTAAATAACCTCTTTTCTATGGGGGTGTAGCCCCGCTGACACCTTTCTCGACACCTACTTGGTTTATAGCATTGATCCTTAAGTGAAGAATCTCCTGATGAGTAGCGGATACTCACAGTAGGATTGGGATCCAAATATCATCGTGTGATAAAGCTGAAGGAATCCTACCAGAATTATCACACTCTAAATGGTATGCAACTCTTAGCAAATTTCAGTTTCTTTAGAAATTCCCGATATAAATTTCTGCCCCATGCTCTTATGACCTTGCCATTGGTCAAAATGTCATAAGTCACATGTTAAGTTCTACCCATCATTATCTTGTTAATTTGAACCCATCCGTACATACCCCTGACGTTGGCCAAATGATAATACGACCGTCCCAAACTAACTCATCTATATATGCAACAAATGAATACCCAGCAGCTACCAAACACTATGCCTTAGCGTTGGTCAAAATGCATAGCTTGAATACTACTGAATACCCAAATGAAATTACGGAGGGCTACGAATGGTTTTGGCGAAACCGTGAACATAGTGAACTTGATATGATCGAAGGAACCTGATAGCTTTTAAAAGGAGTGGTTAAACCTCCGCAATTTAAAAAATATCTTCTGTTTTAAAATAACCGAGTGGTTTCTTCTAAACTGTTCTAACGATTCAACTTTGGTTTATTTTCTTTGCATTAATATAATGCGTCCCATCAATTAACCTATCATTGCAGAAAACAACGAAAATACAACGTCCTCTTATTCCATCAGCATTCGCCACTGGGCCCCGTCATTCACCCGTTAGGTTACTTAACTAACAACAGAGCGGGGGCTGGGCTAGCGCGGGTGCAAAACATAAGCGACGCTTAAAAGATATAATATATAGATATTGTACATTCGTCAGACGCAGTAATAAGCATTCCAGATCACAGATGAACATATTGGATTTTCTACGAATCCGCATTCCTTTTGAGCCTGCAAAGAAAAACGGATTACACAGTTGCGATGAATAGCCAAAACCCCACCCTAGACCCCTACGAGTACGGCAAACTACCCGCCAAGTACCCGAAGTGAAGCAGTCTCCCTCAACAACGTGAGTAGGACACTAAACACTTCAAAGTACCCGGTAGTTTGTGTACCCAATCTTGGGCCTATCCTAGGAGCATAAAACAGTAAATGAAATAATACAACGGTAGCTACAACCTCAACCCGGATATGCCCGCAAAAGAATATTACAACAATTTATAAATTACATTTGAATGAAAGAAACACTCGTCTCACATCCCCGGCTATCCATTCACGACAATCCAAGAAGTCCATAAACACAAACCAGTAAAAACCATTACAGAAATGTGCAACCCCCCGCTAACCGACATACTAGCAGTTAGGGAAGGTTTACGAATACATTAAACAAATCACAGATATAATCAAATTAGCCAAACATCTTAGAATTTCGATCAAGCAAACGCAAATGATTCTTCTCCAAATGATTCTCTGTGCACCTGAGACCAGAGCAGAAACAAAACATACCAGAAAATACAAAATCAACACAGAAGAGTTACTGGGAAAATTTGGGCTGACTCGGCTTCAACTCGGCCGCGGATCCGAGGCGGATCACTTTGGATCGGCCGCGGTTCCGCGGCGGTTTGGTCGAGTTATGATCCCAAATTTCTCCAGTAATCTTATAATTCCCTGCATGTATTTTTAAGGGTCCGTGAAAAAATTTTACACCCCGTTTTAAATTCGGCAGAAACTTTGTTAAAATGATGTTTTTTCGGGTTCGTTTTGCGATCGAATTTCTAACGACTTTGCTAACAAGTTAGTTATGGTTTAGCGAGGCTCTGATACCACTGTAAGTCGACGTTAGATACCACATATGATGCGGGGAGGCGGAATAGGTAAAACAATCATTTTGTTTAAACTAACATCGACTAACTTTACGGATCTTTGCTAAACCCTAACTAACAACAACATAGAAGTGTTTAGCTACTATGAAAGATGATTATACCTAATGAAACATGTCCTTCTTGTTCTCGTAGACCACATCCTCGTCGGCTTCCTCGTTGTGATAGAAGATCCACCCGAGAACTACTTCTCCAAGCTTTAACCTCGCACTTGAGGTAACTAGGTTGCTATGAGTGCTAATCAAAGTAACTTAGAGGATATAGAATAGGATTAGGGATCTATTAGTCTTGCTAACCCTTGGATCTCAAGGCATGAGAGGTTAGGGTTAGGTCTTTGAAGAGAGAGAGCTTGAGGAGAGAGAAGGTGAGAGTGAGAATGATATGAAATAATATCTCATTTGTGAATATATATGAAGCATAATAATTATTAAATGAATAACAAATAATTATATCAACCATGCTTCATTAACTCCTTTGGATGAATCACACCATGAGTCATTAAACCATTTAATGCAAATTCCACCTAAGCCTCCAACTCATCAATCTTCTAGAAGCTTCTCGACTAATTACGAGAATGCCCCACTCATTCGTGAAAACACGGAAATACTGAGACTGTATAAATCCAATAATCCAAAACTAGAATCTGGCTTAAACCAAAGCTTGCTAGTATAAACTGTCCGAACATCATACGTGCGTAAAAACAAGTATGTGTCCGAACCCTGTCGTAAAACCATACGACCTCTATATCGTTTCGCCCGAAGCAGGGAAACTCTCTGTGTGGGACTCTAAAGACTCAACACTTACGCTGGCAGTGGGTTTAACCACAGACCGCAAGCGGCACTAGCTGTACGTAACGGTCCCCAGGTAGATGTCGAAAGGAAGGCCGATGAGGAAACCCATCTGAACTCCTACTGAGCCTGATGTGACAATCTCCGTACAGTCCGGTCTGTTCGTCTAAGACTATCGCATATCGGGCCTAAGGGGGCGGCAAGCGTCAGTCCCCTAAAAGCGGTATAAGTCATGTCGAAGTGAAACCCATTACACCTTGAGAAGCTACTAGAAATCCTACCAGTAAATCTCGCTTGCCCTGGCCAGAGAATTTGCGTAACGGCTCTCCAGACGCAGCGCGATATCAACTCCTAATACCGGGAGAGACGAATCCTATCTAACCGCCACTGCCTCCAAATGCTTCGGGACTGCACCCAACTGCTACCTGTTTGCTCGACTCCTTTGAGCCGTGGTAGGGTAGCAATCTAAGAACAGTGGGAACACACTCGCGATGAAGCAGCAGTGTCAAGTCTGCGGACTATACTGTACTCATGTCACCTGAGAACTGTTAACTGACGACGGGTATAATACCAACCAACAGTTCCCTACGAGTCTTGTCCGGTGTACCCGTAACCTAACGAGCACCTGTATACTATCTCCAGTACAACGTACTGATGGCTGTGGGACAGACCATCTCCCCAACTGGGATGAGAAGCGTACACACTAGTCTAATCCGGAGTATCGATGCCCTGTCTCGATAATCCTACGACTAGGGACCTGAAAAAAAGATGTGCTTGTAGACTACCCAGCCTCCACTTGTGTGACTGCCATCACAACGTTGGTAGTCAAGCAAGATCCTAAGGACTCTTTCAATATGTATTCTCGATATGCTAACATATACACATATTAAGATAGAAATAAACCAAGTAGCATACTACCATGTTTAGCAAGACTGTTAATATAACTATGATTATCCTAAGATTCCATTAAGTAATATACAAGCTAGTATGATACAATAATGGCCCCTAGGGCATATACACTAACACATTTCGACACTTATGCTGCTATGGACGCAGCCATACTGTTGGAGGAGCGCCTTTCTGAGAATTCGGTTCTTCCGGAATCGAAACGGATTCTTACTGGTGTTCCAGCTCTGAGGCAGTTAGGTAGACGCCGCGGCAGACCCCCCTTTAGACCGTGACGGATTCTTTATGGGCCAGTTATATCTCTTTCACCCACAGGATCAACAGCCGTCGTCATAATGTTTGTGGTGTGAAAGTCGGTATCACCGCATTAGGGATTGCACCGTGAGGCGCCAGGACACAGCGATAGTTCCATATGTGACTTTACCACCTTCACCCCCTGCTCCGAGAGCTTTACTTCCTACCCCTGTTGATGCTCCATGCTAGGCAGATGCTCCTAGAGGCCGTGGGCGTGGCGGTCCTATTCAGAGAGGATGAGGCAGCGGAGGCAGAGACAGAGGACAGCTGGCTACTAGTGCGAGACAAGCCCGAGTGTTCGCTTTGACTCTTTAGGATGTGGAGGCATCCAATGTAGTAGTGACAGGTATTCTTTCCGTATTTTCTTCCGATGCGTATTTTTCTTGTGTTGTTTGAAATGGTATCCATATATTTTGTATCGAGGTTTAGCCGATAGTAGTCCTTGCTAAATCAGCCGCTTGTTGTGATTTCACCTGTAGGCTAGTCTTTTGTCGCTCGACATGTTTTTCGTTCGTGTTTGTTTTGTTCGTATCGGAGATAGGGATTCTTCTGTATATTTGATTCTTCTCGATATGTTAGACTTCGATGTTCTTCCGGGATTAGACGGACTAGCTACTTATTATGCATCCGTGGACTTCCATGAGAAGGCAGTCAGATTTAGTTTTTCGTGAAGACTATAGAGTCACCCTTCCCAGTTTGAATTCTTCTCTTCGTGCTACTCAGTTCTTGAGGAAAGGATGTCAGGGATTCATAGCGTACGTTCGAGATGTTGGAGCCGTAGAGGTCCCGTTGGACCAGGTCCTGATTGTGAGCGAGATTTCCGATGTCTTTCCTGACGAGTTGCCCGGATTGCCGCCAGAGCGCGATATTGAGTTCTGCTTTGACTTGATTACCGGCACGGAGCCTTTTTCTATACCGCCATATCGGATGGACCCAGCGGAGCTAAGAGAGCTAAAGGATCGGTTGCACGATTTGTTGGATAAAGGGCTTATTCGTCTTAGTGTGTCATCTTGGGGAGCTCCTGTCCTGTTCGTCAAGAAGAAAGACGACAGTTTGTGTTTGTGCGTCGATTATCGTCAGTTGAACCGAGTGACTGTGCGGAACAGATATCCCCTACCTTGTGTTGACGATTTGTTCGATCAGCTCCAGGGTGCGGGTGTTCATCTCAGAAAACTGCATTTTAATACCACTTATTCATTATCTATTATTTTATATATCGGTACTATTAACCAGTGTCTGCTCAGTAAATACAGATTACAGGTATCCGTGATACAATACTGGAAACATAATCAAAATCACGGATATAACGTTTGTGAGCCGACACTGCAACCAGAACTGCAAACCGATCGATATCCAAAGAGTTATTTTGCAACAAATGTGTGTACACAATTTTGGTCTAACACAATGCAAGTATACACACAACTCTTTGGCATGGACCATGGTGGGCTGCCCATGGCACACATGATATGATGAATTGGGCACATGGGGGGACAAGATTTATAAAAGCAAAAAGTGGTGATGTGACCAAAAGCATCAAGTTTCCTTCCAAATCCCTGAGTGCAGACCAGGCTTATATAGACAAATCAAGTAGCACCAGTGGACATGTTGAGAGCACACAACATCACACAACAAAAACTAGACCATTAGTTCCGATGTGACCCGGAAAGAACCCCCTAAAGCCCGGCACCGCCGGCCCCCTATCCCAATGCTTATTAATTTTCTGCTGGCTCTCTCTTGCTGTCACATCAATTCATTTTTATTACTTGTTTAATCTTCTTTTGTGCCTATAAAAGGAAGATCAGTGAGCAAGGGAGGGGGATATACTTTGTATACTTTTTATTGAATACTTCATTTTTTTGTCTCTCTTTGTTCTTGTACATAGCTTGTTCCCCTTGAGCTCCTTGCCTTCTCTTGATCTTGCAACCTCTTCATTGAGCTTGCAAGTTTAAGTTTCGGTTATTGAACTCAAGGTCTGTATCACTTGGACATAATAAAGCTTTCTTTTTTGCACATTGGGTTCTTAGTATTTCTCTTGCTTTACTTACTTGCCTTTTTATTTCCATGCCGTTTACTTACTTTCATTTTATTACCTTGCAATTTACTTACTTGTAATGTTGTTTTATTTTTTTCTTTTATCTTTTCATTTGCTCTTTCTTTATGTGGTTTTGATGTTTGTGAATAATGGTGATTGTTAGGAAAAAGAATGGTGTTGTAATTAAGGTTTTCTTTTTTCATTTCCTTTGCCCGATATTATCCATTGAACTCCTCCCAAATCTTACACAAGCGCTCCGTTGGGCACCCTACCCTACCAAGGTATCGGTGACCCCTAACCGTGACCGGTTGTGTTCGGTTTGGCCGGAGGCGAAAGTCAAGCGACAAGAACGGACGGAAAAAGGTCAATAAGCCGGATTTCACTAATACTATGCTTAAGCACCCTAATCCACGTTGTTGCCGATTGCTCTAGCTTCATTTGGTCAAACTCGGCACAAATGGTTGAGTACGGATTTCCTTAGCATACACTAACCTATCTATTCCTAACAACTTATTCTTTTGCATATAAACACTTAGGTTAGAAACGAACCATTCCGCCACTCGCTTTAACTCGTCATAACAAGAACGTAAAACGCCCCGTCTCCCTGCGGACGACCTGTACTCATCGCGGCTAGCTACCACGCGACGCCGTCCTGGTTGCGGTTAACTTTAGAAGTTTAAAAACACGACACGCCAAAAGCATGCAATCAAACGGCGCCGTTGCCAGGGAGATGGTAACGTTTTTATTCTTGTTATTTCGGATTAATCTTGTTTATATCATCTAACACCATTCTTAAAAACAAATTAAAAATTTCAAAAATTTCAAAAATCCAACAAAAGTTGACATTGCTAACATTTTGTTCTCAGGAGTTTTGACCTGCCACCATTTTGGAACTAAATAGAAAAGATAAACAATAACATTGAAACACTAGTGGAACACTGAGACAGCAGTAGAAAATTGGAGCCCCAACTCACAGAGAAAATCGGCGACGTGCCCCATAATTCCGGCGCCGCCGGCCAAGTTGCCCCCTTTTGCTCCCAAATTTTTCTGTTTGCTCCAGTGTTCTGTTATTGTTCCAATTTTATTGTTTGATTTTTTTAATTATATATGTCCAGGTGTTTGGGCATTCATATCGCTTTTTCGCACTAATAACAGTTCGCTTGCGCGGGTCAAACTACCCGGATCTTTGGCACTGTACTTCGCAATCACCTTAACCTTGAATGTACACATTGCTCCACCCGATCGCAGTTCGCAAATCCGTAAAAAATCAGAAAATGTAACCAGTGTTCTGTTATTGTCCCAATTTTATTGTTTGATTTTTTTAATTATATATGTGCAGGTGTTTGGGCATTAATATCGCTTTTTCGCACTAATAATCCATTTTTCCAACATTTTCAGATTTTTTACGGATTTGCGAACTGCGATCGGGTGGAGCAAAGTGTACATTCAAGGTTAAGGTGATTGCGAAGTACAGTGCCAAAGATCCGGGTAGTTTGACCCGCGCAAGCGAACTTTTCAAGCTACTTAGATTCACTTCAACATGGGTTTCTTAACCCGAAAACTTATCGGTACGTATTTCCTAACACTTTCTTCTCAAATCCGACGTATCCAATATACTATCTTTGTAGGATTCATTGGAAGTTCTCTATCAAACGCTAAAATTGACTAACCCGTATTTGTTGCAGTGCCGTGCTTAAACATAAAAATGGATTTTAAGGTTTTTTTTACAACCTTTTCATTGATTTGCGCATTGCATCCTTTAATACGGACTTAAGGGCAAGCGAACCCTACAATATACAGTAAAGGATTTCATCACCTTTTCCGTGACCCACAAATCACGAAACTGAGCATAACATTTACCCGCACAAATTTTAAAAGAAACTAGACTTTAAGACTTTAAAGACTTCGCGCTCATTAGGAGAAGTTATCTGTGTTTAGAACACCGCTTAACGGTATATCATTCACGGGCTGTTTAGGAAAGCGTTCACGGCGAAACTGCCGAAAGTGAAAGGGTTATCTAATTAAGGACCTTCGCGAAAGCGTTGAAAAACCTCCCCTTTTCTCTGCACTTAGCTAGCCTCGTGATCAGTATATCTTGAGCCCGTTTCTCGACACAGTTTTACTTCGACAATCAAGTTCTTGAGCAGGTCTAGTTGACCTAGGTGAACCCTAGATCGATTAGGTGTGTGGTATTGTGTCGTGATTGTTTTTGTCCACATTCTTTTTTGTTTGTATGTTTCATACTTTTGTTGATAACTAACAATAAAATAAAAAAAAATAAAAAAACCCACATTCTTTTCCTCTCCTTTTCTTTTCTTCTTCTCTTCATATCATGGGTACCCCACCTAGAAAAACTCTTGCCGAACTTTGGTACCCTCAACCAGACATTACTTCATACGGTTCTTTCTTTAGCCGAACTTCGAACGATCCATCCATGCCCAAAATTTCATTGAAAGATCGAATAAACGCGTCTAGGACAAACAATTGTACTCCGCAATCCACTTTGTATCAACCATTTCAACCTACCCTACCTTCTTATATTGATACCCCTTTTGCGAGTCATGTTCTAACTCCAAGACCAATGTCCATTGCCGAAAGAATTGAACAATCCCATAACCGATCTTTCACTCCTTTCACCATTTCCAATTCTTTTGATCAACAAGTCCAATCACCTTCTTATCATGACGTTGATCTTAATCTTGTCCAACCATTCGATTCCTATCTCTCCTACTCGACCTTTACACCTTCCCTAGATATTGCTTCAGAACAGCTTTTTGGGAGTTTCTCGTATCCAAACGAGTTTGAATCTTTTACTGAAACCCCTTCACAACCCATGTCTATGTTAGGTTAGTATGGCACCCTATGAAGTGTTTTGAAGCATCACATGACCCAAAGTTATAATTTTTAAGGTGCTAAACTAACATGCAAAGGGATCGATCCTAGAAAATTAGGGTTATGAAACATTAAGCTAGAAAAGATTAGGGTTTGAAGGCTACAACCTTTGTAGCTCCCCTTTGCTAGACTCCTTGGTGTCTTGGGTGTTGAATCGAGGTCCTCTCGAAGTTCTCTTGCGTCCACGACGATCCACCACGGAGCACTCCGTACAAGCTCGCTTCTTCGGAAAACCGAAGGAAACACTCTAATCAAGTCGGCTAGACTTGAGTAGAATGATGTTGTGGTTTGGAATCTCACTTCAAAAACCTATCTTTAAGTGGTATTTGCTCACTAGGAAAATCAAGAGAGCAAAGGAGCTAGAGGAAGAAGATGGTGGCAATTTTTAACAAGAGATAAAAAGATAACTCAAGTGAAGAAAAAGAAATATATCAATATATATTTTATTCCTTCATGCTATGAACCATGGTTAAAGTGATGGAGACATTATTTAACTTTGGTTTGGAATGATAAAGAGAAGGATAACCTTAGGTTAGTGGTAGTTGAGCATGGTTAGGTCAAAGGAAGAATGTAGAAGCATGAAAGATTATCCTTTCCTTTTTCATTTTCTTTTAAATCCAAAATTAAATAATAATCCATTATATAATCCATGGTGTGAGTCTTATATTGCCACCATTTCCATATGCTAACAACCATGATGGATGAGTGTATGTATGTGTGCATGTATGCACATCCACATGTGCATGAAACTAGCATGAAAGAAAGAAAGAAAAGCACACATGCATGCACACATCCATCATCCAAGAAAAGGTTTTAAGTGAGAAAACTAATGGTTAAATGATAAATCAACACTTGATTTATCAATCCGGTCATATCTCATATGACCCCACCAAAAGTAGTTCACCCGATCAATGTTCGGTATCATATACGCACATTTCAATCGGGTGCATGCGCATATCGCATACGCACACCACAACGTTTCGCCTAGACTGGGTAACTCCTTTGTGGGACTCTAAGACTCGTCAATACGCCGGAAGAGGGTGATGATCATATCAGGTACCCTCAAGCCGCAAGCGGTCAGCTAAACGTAACGGCCACCCGGGTATTGAGCGATCAGAAGACAACAAGCGAACCTGCTACAACTCCCGTCGAGCCATCCGGCAACACTACCGTACAGTCCGGTCTCTTCATCAGATATGCTGCATATCAAGTCTAGGGATGGTCACGTCGACCCCAATAACTCAATAAGTCGTGCCGGTGAATGGTCTATAACAGATCGAGAAACTACTGATAACACTTATCAGCAAATCTCAGCAGCCCTGGCCAGGGACTTGCTGTTATAACCGGTCGGGCATAGCACAGCATCAACTCCCATTACCGGGAGAGACGAAACCCCTCCTATCGCTCATCGTCTTCGTGTGTCTCGGGACTGTACCCAACGGCCACCTGTTTGCACGACTCAGTAGAGCCGTGGTAGGGTGGCAATCAAAGTACAGTGGGAGAACACACAAGACTCCATGACGATCTCGGGTCTACAGACTAAACTGTACCAGTGTCACCTGAGAACTGCTATCCGACGATAGATATAATTCCATATAGGAGTTCTCGGTGAGTCCGTCCAGTGTACCCAGTCACCACTGAGCACCCGTATATGATCTTGATGTCAAACATCGATGAATGTGGGAACATCCATCGCCCATCGTATGGGTCTAGTATCATATACGCTAGTCTACTCTGGTATATCGATGCCCCATCTCGATATACCTACGACTAGGGACTTTCCAGGATATGCTTATAGACTACAGATGTCCCACTAGTATGATCTCCATCATAATCAGAGTAGTCAAGCCGATATCCTCAGGGCTTTATCAGCATGTATGAATGAATAAAAGCATGATCAAATCAACATGTCAGATAAAGAAGAACCAGATAGCATACTATCATGTCGAGCAAGAATGCAAACTGAATATATATACATGTATAGATACATCGACTATCACATAATGGCCTCTAGGGCATACATATATCCAACAATCTCCCACTTGCACTAAGGCCAGTTATTGGCGTATCTCATACCCAACATCTCAAAAAGTCGCTCATGCTGTGGCTGAGGGAGGGCCTTGGTGAGTGGATCCGCGGCGTTGTTCTTTGTATCTACTCTCTTAATCTCGATCTCGCGGTGATCTACAATCTCCCGGATCAAATGAAAGCGCCTCAGGATGTGTCTGGACCGCTGATGGGATCTGGGCTCCTTGGCTAACGCCATCGCCCCATTATTGTCACAATACAAAGGTATTGGATCAATAATGGTTGGAACTACTCCTAGCTCCGAGACGAACTTCTTCATCCAGACGGCTTCCTTGGTGGCATCATTTGCAGCAATGTACTCAGCCTCCATCGTAGAGTCTGCAACGGTATCCTGTTTGGAACTCTTCCAACTTACCCGCCCCTCCATTGAGGGTAAATACAAACCCTGAGATAGATTTGCTGTCATCCTTATCGCTCTGGAAGCTCGAATCGGTAAAGGCCTCCATTTGGAGATCTGTATTACCATACACCAAGAACAATTCTTTAGTCCTTCGTAAGTACTTAAGAATGTTCTTCACAGCTGTCCAGTGGTTCTCCCCTGGGTTGGATTGATACCTGCTTACAACACTAAGTGCATAAGCTACATCTGGGCGTGTACATAACATCGCATACATTATAGATCCTACTGCCGAAGCATAAGGTATAATGCTCATGCGAGCTCTCTCTTCATCGGTCTTTGGACAAGAATCCTTGGAGAGAGTGACTCCATGGCAAGCGGGTAAGGCACCCCGCTTGGAGTCTTCCATACTAAACCTCTTTAGGATGGTGTTGATGTACCTGGTTTGGGACAATCCCAATAACTTTTTGGATCTATCCCTATAGATCCTTATGCCCAGGATGTATGTGGCATCACCCAGGTCCTTCATGGAGAACCGCAGTGATAAGAATGATTTGACCGACTGTAGCATAGGAATATCATTTCCTATCAGAAGAATATCATCCACGTACAATACGAGGAATGTGACAGCTCTTCCTACAGCCTTCTTATAAACACAAGGTTCATCTGGATTTTTGATGAAATCAAACTCTTTGATAACATCATCGAAACAGATGTTCCAACTCCGAGATGCCTGCTTTAACCCATATATGGATTTAAGCAATCTACATGCTTTCTCGCTGCTCCCACTGTCAATGAAGCCCTCTGGCTGATCCATATAAACGTATTCTTCTAAATTTCCATTTAGAAATGCTGTTTTAACGTCCATCTGCCAGATTTCATAGTCGTAGTGAGCAGCAATAGCAAGTAGGATCCGAATGGATTTAAGCATGGCTACGGGCGAAAAAGTTTCGTCATAGTCCAAACCTGGTCTTTGACGAAAACCTTTTGCTACAAGTCTTGCCTTATCGGTCTCTACCTGCCCATCTACACCAATCTTTCTTTTAAAGATCCATTTGCACCCTACAGGTTTTACCCCAGGGGGTACAACGTCCAAAGTCCATACTTTGTTGGTGTACATAGACTCCATTTCGGATCTCATGGCATCCAGCCACTTCACAGAGTCACCACTCGTGATAGCTTGCTGAAAACTGGTAGGATCATCATCATCCATGATGCAATCTTCTCCGTTACCATCAATGAGGAAACCGTAGTACCTCTCCGGTGGGCGAGAAGTCCTACCAGACCTACGGAGTGGCCGAGGTTCTTCAGTTTCTGCTGCAACAGCCGGTTCAACCAAATCGTCATTTGTAGTTTGTGTCTCCAGAACCTCTTCTAGATCCACCACCTTGCCATCATCTTTGTCTGTGAAAAACTCTTTTTCTAAGAATGTGGCATGCTGAGAAACAAACACCTTTTGCTCCTCTTTGTGGTAGAATAGATATCCATAAGAATTCTTTGGATATCCCACAAAGTTACACATGACCGACCGTGTCTCGAGTTTGTTCGGATTCTGCTTTTTAACATAGGCCGGGCAACCCCAAATCTTAATTCTCTTAAGAGATGGTCTCTTCCCATTCCATATCTTATATGGCGTGGTAGACACGGCTTTGGTTGGATCCCTGTTCAGCAGATATGCTGCAGTCTCCAATGCATGCCCCCAAAACGAGACCGGTAACTCAGCGTCACTCATCATGGACCGGACCATATCTAATAGGGTCCTATTCCTTCGTTCTGACACACCATTGTGCTGTGGTGTGTAAGGAGGAGTGAGCTGAGAGAGAATCCCATTCTCTTTTAGGAAGTTTGCAAATTCTGTAGTGAGATACTCTCCACCTCGATCTGATCGAAGCATTTTAATACTCAAGCCGGTTTGTTTTTCTACTTCTTGTTTATATTCAATGAATTTCTCGAAAGCGTCGGACTTATGCTTTAATAAAAATACATCACCGAATCTTGAGAAATCGTCGGTGAATGTAATGAAGTATGAAAAACCGCCTCTAGCCTGTGTAGACATTGGCCCACATACATCACTATGTATGAGGTCAAGGAGCTGAGTAGCTCTTTCTCCGTGTCCGGTAAACGGAGTTTTTGTCATTTTACCCTTGATACAAGACTGGCAAGTCGCATAAGATTCATATTCAAAAGAGTTTAAATATCCATCTTTATGTAACTTGTTTAGTCTTGTTTCGTTAATATGACCAAGTCTACAATGCCAAAGAAAAGCTTCATTTAATTCTGAAAGTTTTCTTTTATTAGTGTGTTGTATACTGAAAACTGTGTGTTGATTTAGGACATATATTCCGTTATTAAGCGTACCATACCCAACCAACATTTGATTTAGGTGAATGTTCATAACATTGTTCTGCAACACAAAATTATATCCTTCATTGTCCAACAAAGAAACGGATATTATATTACATAGCATACTTGGTACAAAATAACATGGATTCAAAATCAAAATACATCCAGATGGCAACCCCAAGTGATACTCTCCCACTGCGACTGTATGTACATTGGAACCATTTCCAACGCGGAGAGTATGGTCACCTGTCCTCAAAACCTTGCTATTTCTCAGCCCCTGCATAGAATTGCAAATGTGAGAACCTGAACCGGTATCCAATACCTAGGAAGCAGAGTTTATAGAAAAACAGTTTTCAGTCACAAACGCACCTGAAGCAGAAGCATCACCATGCTTCTTCTTGAGACTTAAGTACTCCGTGCAATTGCGCTTCCAGTGTCCTGTCTTGTGGCAATGGAAACATTCGCCCTTCCCTGAGTCTCCAGCCTTGGACTTTCCCTTTCCCTTCACCTTTTTAACTCCGCCCTTAGGATTAGTGGGTTTCTTCTTTTTCTTTCCCTTGGCCTTGGCTTTCGGGCGAGAAGAGGAAGACTCTCCAATAGTCATAACGGGAGTTTTTGCTAACTTCATAGTGCTCTCTGCACTCCTTAACAAATTAAGGAGTTCAGGGAGGTCCTTCTCCATGCCATGCATGTTGAAGTTCACTATGAACTGAGCAAAGGTGGAGGGGAGGGACTGCAGAATAATATCTATATATTGTTCATTGTCCATCGTCCATCTAAGGTCCTCAAGCTCTTCTATAAGAGCTATCATCTTCAGAACATGGTCTCGTACTGGTGTGACAGGGGCCATTCGCATCTGAAACAATTTCTTTGATGCTTCGTATCGTAATACGCGGGATTGCTCCCCATACAACTTCTTTGTATGGAGCAGTATTCCGTGAATGTCCATGTCCTCATGCTGCTTTTGATGTGTGTTATCCATCGATGCAAGCGCGAGGCATGTGGCCGTGGCACAGTCAGCGTCCCATGTCTTGCGGACTTCAATGTCCGCAACTGAGGATTTTGGACCTGGGACGGGCGGGGCTGAAGCCGTGAGGACATATGATACTTTATCATAAGTCAAGGCGATCTTCAGATTCCTTAGCCAGTCTTTATAGTTGGTCCCATTCAGTTTGTTTTTATCTAGTAGAAGCTTAAGTCCAGTCATTGGTATCTGCCATTAAGAGAGAGAAAAGAATACACTCAGCGAAAGCTCTTGCATAGATTAGATTGGTTTATTATCTTGTCTAATCGATGTTTCCCACTGCTTTTTATCAATTTTTTCTTTCAAACCTGAAAAAGAAAAACTAGCCAGGATTAATTACAGTCTACAACTTCGCTAACCGTTCAGCCAGGCCAGTGTCGGTACTTTGAGGGAGGTTCCCCGTGCTTTCGCACGGACCTAATTAGAGTAAACCTCGTTTTCCCAGAGGCGGAGCCCCGTTAACACCTTTCTAGACACCTAATGAGTTAGCTAACTGTAAACTGTAAAACTCTCCTAGGAGCAACTATTGCCCACAGTGGGATCGGGATCCAACCATCATATGGAAGGTATGCAATCTCATTACAAATTTCAACTATTGAAATTCCCGATGTGGTTTTTACCCCTAATACTCGTGACCTTGGCTAAGGTCAACAAATCACGAGCACTAGTCAAGCTCAACCCGTCATTTCTTGATTAATTAGACCCGTTCACATGACCCTTGGCTAAGGTCAACAAAGTCATATGCCCGTCCTAATTAATCTGCATCATATGCGTTTGTAGGAAGACATCACTTAGCTACCGTACACTACGTCTTGGCTAAGGTCAACAAACGTAGCACGAATACTAAGTACTCTACTTCCTAAAATGACGGAGGGTTGCGAATGATTTTTAAGAAAATCTTTAACGCTTTGAACTTGATATCGTTGTAGAATCAAACAGTTTTCAAAAGGAGTGGCTTAAGCTCCGCAGTTTTGAAATATAGCTTTTTCATAAATAGCCGAGTGGTTTTTAAATCCGATTCTACAACATCTTTTTAGGTTTATTTTCTTTACATTAATCACATTAATGTAATCCCATCATTTAAGTCCTTAAGCCAATCACAGAAAAGAAACGAAAATAACACGTACGCTTATGCCATCCGCATTCGCCGCAATGTTCCGTTATGCACCGTTAGGTTACTTAACTAACGGCATACCGGGACGGGACTAGCGCGGGTGTAAAACATAAGCAACGTCTACTATATATCATATATATAATATTTCATTCGTCTCAGATATCACAGAACACAGGCAGCAGAAACATAGATATAACGTGGGATATCCTAGGACGTACGTATTTAGTATTTAGCCAGAATAGAAAATACGGATTCCACAGTCGCGATGAATAGCCAAGCCCATACCCTGGACCCCTACGAGAGCGGCAAGTGACCCTACCAATCCTGGAGTTTAGGAGACCCGGTCTCGACTCCTCGAGATAGCCTCCCACTGAACCCCAGAACCCGGTCACCTGTGCTTCCTTCCTTGGGTCCATCCTAATGCGGAAAAGTAAATAATATACAACACTGGCGACACAACCGCAACCTGGAAGTGCCCCAAATAAAAGAATATTACATTACATTTGAATTTACATGAATGAAAATATAAAACTCTCATCTCACAAAAAAACCCCGGCTATTCGATCGCGACAATCCTGCACATCATATCTCAGCAACATATAATATCACATATCATCAACGTAAGTAAGTATACGTACCCCGATTGTCGTTGATGTATAGCAACGAAACCGGCGATATCTAACATACTACACTTACGGTAACAGAAAAGAAAGTGTAAAACTACAATATTTGGAATCCAGATTCTCTTTAGACATCATAAATGCGAAATATCACATATTTCGTATTTCATGCCTACACTATATGAATTCCACATATTGTATCACATTCCAGATAAACAGACAGTATTAATGTTTTCGAACGAACAATCAAGCACCCAAGATTCACTAAAGCTCAACACTTGAGCAGGGTTCAAAAAATCCGGAGTGTGACATAGTAGTAGCGGTCCAGCCGTAGAAGGGTCAAGCCAACGCCTCACATGTGGCACGCCGTACTGCCCCAAACCCTAAGGTTCAAAGGGCAGTTCGAGACGGTCACATAATCGAGTTAAGGTTTGTTGTCTTCTAGAGGGACCACCGCAAAAAGACTTGCACGTATCTCCAAAATATTTAAACCCCGTGAATAGTGAGAAAATGATACTCGTTCAAACACTTCAATACTTTCTAATTTACCCGGAAAAGCTACGAAATAAAAATCCCGATCGAAAAGACGAGTTCAAAACCATCTCCAGAATTTTTCAAAACCAAATACAGATTAAAAATATCCAAAAATTTATACAAGCAGATTCATGAATTACTGTACAAAAAATATTCATCAATACATATATACGGCCGCGGAACCGCGGCCTAAGCAAGCTTAGGCCGCGTTTCCGCGGCAAGAATCACTGTTCACTGAAAATATTTTGTACCGTAACTCTTATTTTTTCCTGCTGTATTTTTTACATATTTTTAATTCCGCAAATTATCAAATTTTAGAAAATTTCCCCAGAGCACCCAAAAATAACGTATTTTTGTCCGATCGGGGTTTTCACTTCGTAAAAACGTCGCCTAATGTTCTAGGTCGGCTCTGATACCAATGTTAGGTTAGTATGGCACCCTATGAAGTGTTTTGAAGCATCACATGACCCAAAGTTATAATTTTTAAGGTGCTAAACTAACATGCAAAGGGATCGATCCTAGAAAATTAGGGTTATGAAACATTAATCTAGAAAAGATTAGGGTTTGAAGGCTACAACCTTTGTAGCTCCCCTTTGCTAGACTCCTTGGTGTCTTGGGTGTTGAATCGAGGTCCTCTCGAAGTTCCCTTGCGTCCACGACGATCCACCACGGAGCACTCCGTCCAAGCTCGCTTCTTTGGAAAACCGAAGGAAACACTCTAATCAAGTCGGCTAGACTTGAGTAGAATGATGTTGTGGTTTGGAATCTCACTTCAAAAACCTATCTTTAAGTGGTATTTGCTCACTAGGAAAATCAAGAGAGCAAAGGAGCTAGAGGAAGAAGATGGTGGCAATTTTTAACAAGAGATAAAAAGATAACTCAAGTGAAGAAAAAGAAATATATCAATATATATTTTATTCCTTCATGCTATGAACCATGGTTAAAGTGATGGAGACATTATTTAACTTTGGTTTGGAATGATAAAGAGAAGGATAATCTTAGGTTAGTGGTAGTTGAGCATGGTTAGGTCAAAGGAAGAATGTAAAAGCATGAAAGATTATCCTTTCCTTTTTCATTTTCTTTTAAATCCAAAATTAAATAATAATCCATTATATAATCCATGGTGTGAGTCTTATATTGCCACCATTTCCATATGCTAACAACCATGATGGATGAGTGTATGTATGTGTGCATGTATGCACATCCACATGTGCATGAAACTAGCATGAAAGAAAGAAAGAAAAGCACACATGCATGCACACATCCATCATCCAAGAAAAGGTTTTAAGTGAGAAAACTAATGGTTAAATGATAAATCAACACTTGATTTATCAATCCGGTCATATCTCATATGACCCCACCAAAAGTAGTTCACCCGATCAATGTTCGGTATCATATACGCACATTTCAATCGGGTGCATGCGCATATCGCATACGCGCACCACAACGTTTCGCCTGGACTGGGTAACTCCTTTGTGGGACTCTAAGACTCGTCAATACGCCGGCAGAGGGTGATGATCATATCAGGTACCCTCAAGCCGCAAGCGGTCAGCTAAACGTAACGGCCACCCGGGTATTGAGCGATCAGAAGACAACAAGCGAACCTGCTACAACTCCCGTCGAGCCATCCGGCAACACTACCGTACAGTCCGGTCTCTTCGTCAGATATGCTGCAAATCAAGCCTAGGGATGGTCACGTCGACCCCAATAACTCAATAAGTCGTGCCGGTGAATGGTCTATAACAGATCGAGAAACTACTGATAACACTTATCAGCAAATCTCAGCAGCCCTGGCCAGGGACTTGCTGTTATAACCAGTCGGGCACAGCACAGCATCAACTCCCAATACCGGGAGAGACGAAACCCCTCCTATCGCTCATCGTCTTCGTGTGTCTCGGGACTGTACCCAACGGCCACCTGTTTGCACGACTCAGTAGAGCCGTGGTAGGGTGGCAATCAAAGTACAGTGGGAGAACACACAAGACTCCATGACGATCTCGGGTCTACAAACTAAACTGTACCAGTGTCACCTGAAAACTGCTATCCGACGATAGATATAATTCCATATAGGAGTTCTCGGTGAGTCCGTCCAGTGTACCCAGTCACCACTAAGCACCCGTATATGATCTTGATGTCAAACATCGATGAATGTGGAAACATCCATCGCCCATCGTATGGGTCTAGTATCATATACGCTAGTCTACTCTGGTATATCGATGCCCCGTCTCGATATACCTACGACTAGGGACTTTCCAGGATATGCTTATAGACTACAGATGTCCCACTAGTATGATCTCCATCATAATCAGAGTAGTCAAGCCGATATCCTCAGGGCTTTATCAGCATGTATGAATGAATAAAAGCATGATCAAATCAACATGTCAGATAAAGAAGAACCAGATAGCATACTATCATGTCGAGCAAGAATGCAAACTGAATATATATACATGTATAGATACATCGACTATCACATAATGGCCTCTAGGGCATACATATATCCAACAGTCTAGTCTGGAACAGTCATTAGAAGACTTTCGGGTAGCGTTGTACCAACAGATGATGGATTTGAATGCGTCCATAGCCGCCCTCATACAACCTAACGAACCGGTAGCTAGTTTCCAACTAGCTCCAAATTTTCCAATGTATGATGAGGCGATAGGACAGATTGAGGATTTGAGTCGTGAGTGTGAGCGGTACACCCTTCCAAATAAAACCTACCCATTGCAAATTGAATCCTACAACTCCGGTTTTGAATGTCTATCGAGTGTCCCAAATGATTCACAAATTGAAGTTAGAACGTTTAATGAGTTGTGCGACTTTGTAGTGTTTGATTTACCGGATTGTGAAGGGACTCTGTCTAGTGAAACCACACCCAATTCCTTTGACCTCTACACTTCCATCTTAGAACCACAATTAATTGAAATCCATGCTTTTGATGAGGTGTCTGAGAAATTTAATTTTCACTTTATTGAGGATATCGACGCCGGGAATATTTTGGATGATGAACCCACTGCTTTGGATGAGTTTTTCTCTCCAATTCATCATCCCGAGTCATTAACTGCTTTTCCCGAACTCCATATGCATCTTGATATTGATGATGATAAATGCATGCATGAGCTAATTTTTAAGGAGAATTTTGATGATACTTTTGAGGATGAACCAGTTTTACTTGATGAGTCGGATTTTCCAATTCATCCTGTTCTTTCACTTACTGTGTACACCCTCCTGAACCTTTAACTGATACCCTTCCTAAATCACTTCCCTCGATCCTTTCTATCGTTCCGACCTTGCAAGACACCGTATCACTTTCATTTCCTGTGTCTGGTTTACCAAGTTCGGCTTACCCATGTTTTCTCACGAATCTTGAGAGGTTTGACCCAATTTCTCAATGGGTTGATAGATTAGTACAATCGCTTTTTACACATCGGTCATTACAAATTGTACTAATCTATTCGCTCCATTTCCACCCACAAGTTCGTATTCCACTTCTTTTTCCCCTCCGCCATTCTTCTCCTCCACTTAGACCGTATTTTGCTTCTATCCCCATACGGTCTCGCGTATTCTCCATTTCTTTCCTCTCCGCATTCTTTCACCAGTCCGGGCCTTATCTCGATAAAATTTTTGAATGGTTGGTGCTATCTTTTGGCCTGTGTAAGGCCTTGTATAGATTGATACTGTTCTCTCCCCCTTAACTCTGAACATTAACGCTTAAACAGTGGAAACACTGTTTCACTATAAGTTTGGGGGAGGGATCTTTTTGTGTATATATTTTTGGTTTGCTTTTTGTTTTGTATAAAAAATTTTACGGAGCGACGACAATTTTGACCCTCTTGGCGTAGCCTGACAGCGAGGGCACTGTCAGGTTTAAGCTTAGGGGTGTGCTCGGTAAGCTTTCTACCTTCGCATTCATATGTATATTTTGCATTTGCATACTTATTTAAAAACCCATAAAAATAAAAAAAATTTACAAAAATATAAAAACTTTGTCGTCAAGTTAGCTAATAAGATAACTTAGATTTTTATTCCGAAAATTTAGTTGATACGTTACAAATAACTAAATCCTAGGCTTAGAAATTGAAAACCTTAAAAATAACCCTCCTTCTGTTGAACCTTGGAAAATATACGTCCTTACAGTTTTTTTTATAGAAGTTGGTAATCTTGAGTTCAGTTCTTGAGTTAAGTCGAGATGAAGGGAAAGTATTGAAAGCTTTACTGAAGGATAAGTCTGAAAAATAGTTTCTATTTTTGAGTACAAATTTAGAAAGTATATACCTTACAAACTGCACATACACGCACCTTGAAACTTTGGATAGTATAGGATACCTAGAAATACTCTTGCCTGAAAACCTAGTATGAAAGAAAAAACTATATTTAAAGCTAACCACCAAAAGAGCATCATTGAAAAATATATCCGTTCTTGAGAAAAAAAGAAAAAAAAGAAAAATAAAGCCAAGACCTGGAAACTGCTATTTACGCTTTAAGCTCACACATTCAGTAATCGGCTGTTAGTGACTCAAGAAGCATTAATAGCCGCATGAAAAGTGTGTGAGCAAAACCGTCCAACATTAATGAAAAGAAATGGTATTAGGCATCAGGGCATGGGTACTATAACATGAATTGATTTCTTAAGTGTAAGAGTGAAATTATGCACACACATAGGGGTATACAATCGATGTTTGGAAGAAAGATAGGAATAAAGAATAAGACTTATGTTTTCCGTAAAGATAATAAAAATCTCTAATTGGAGACCACACTTTAGAAGGAAAACTCAAGAGAAACCGAGATCTTTCTAAACTGTAAAACGTATAGTATCTGAGGTTGAATATATAACATAAAGGTTAGATATCTCTAACTTAGGATGATAGAATTTCTAACCTAGATACTAAACTGTAGGAGTAGAATCGATGTTAACTTATGAAACTAGCTTGACGGGATTTTGTGGGTGAAATCCGCTGAAAACCCTCAGGAGACAACACTCCTACTAGGGACACCTAGAGGTTTAACGGCTTGTTGCACAAGCTCAGTGCAATCGCGTTCCCTGCGAAAGTGAGGTTAGGATTTTTTGTTTTGCTCGGGACGAGCAAAAGATAAGTTTGGGGGTATTTGTTCATCTCAGAAAACTGCATTTTAATACCACTCATTCATTATCTATTTTTTATATATATCGGTACTGTTAACCAGTTTTTGCTCAGTAAATACAGATTATAGGTATCCATGATACAAAACTAGAAACATACTCAAAATCATGGATATAATGTTTGTGAGCCGACACTGCAACCAGAACTGCAAACCGATCGATATCCAAAGAGTTATTTTGCAACAAATGTGTGTACACAATTTTGGTCCAACACAATGCAAGTGTACACACAACTCTTTGGTATGGACCATGGCGGGTTGCCCATGGCACACATGATATGATGGGAGGACAAGAGTTATAAAAGGAAAAAGTGGTGATGTGACCGAAAGCATCAAGTTTCCCTCCAAATCTCTAAGTGCAGACCAGGTTCATATAGACAAATCAAGTAGCACCAGTGGACATGTCGAGAGCACACAACATCACACAACAAAAATGAGACCATTAGCTCCGATGTGACCCGGCAAGAACCCCGTAAAGCCCGGCACCGCCGGCCCCCTACCCCAATGCTCCCTAATTTTCTGCTGGCTCTCCCTTGCTGTCACATCAACTCATTTTTATTACTTGTTTAATCTTCTTTTGTGCCTATAAAAGGCAGATCAGTGAGCAAGGGAGGAGGATATACTTTGTATACGTTTTATTCAATACTTCAATTTTTTGTCTCTCTTTGTTCTTGTACATAGCTTGTTCCCCTTGAGCTCCTTGCCTTCTCTTGATCTTGCAACCTCTTCATTGAGCTTGCAAGTTTAAGTTTTGGTTATTGAACTCAAGGTTTGTATCACTTGGACATAGTAAAGCATTCTTTTTTGCACTTTGGGTTCTTAGTATTTCTCTTGCTTTACTTACTTGCCCTTTTATTTCCATGCCATTTATTTACTTTCATTTTATTACCTTGCAATTTACTTACTTGTAATGTTGTTTTATTCTTTTCTTTTATCTTTTCCTTTGCTCTTTCTTTTTGTGGTTTTGATGTTTGTGAATAATGGTGATTGTTTGGAAAAAGAATGGTGTTGTAAGTTATGGTTTTCTTTTCTCATTTCCTTTGCCCGATATTATCCATTGAACTCCTCCCAAACCTTACACAAGCGCTCCGTTGGGCACCCTACCCTACCAAGTTATCGGTGACCCCTAACCGTGACCGGTTGCGTTCGGTTTGGCCGGAGGCGAAAGTCAAGCGACAAGAACGGACGAAAAAGGGTCAATAAGCCAGATTTCATTAATACCATGCTTAAGCACCCTAATCCACGTTGTTGCCGATTGCTCTAGCTACATTTGGTCAAGCTCGGCACAAATGATTGGGTGCGGATTTCCTTAGCTTACAATAACCTATCTATTCGTAACAACTTATTCTTTTGCATATAAACACTTAGGTTAGAAACGAACCATTCCGCCACTCGCTTTAACTCGTCATAACAAGAACATAAAATGCCCCGTCTCCCTGCGGACGACCCGTACTAATCACGGCTAACTACCACACGACGCCGTCCTGATTGCGGTTAATTTTAGAACATTAAAAACACGACACGCCAAAAGCGTGCAATCAGCGGGGCACTTCTCGAAGATTGACTTGCGGTCATATTACCATCAGTTGCGGGTTCGAAAGGAGGATATTCTGAAGACTATTTTTGCACGCGCTACGGGCAGTATGAGTTTTTGGTGATGTCGTTCGGACTCACCAATGCCCTAGCAGCGTTTATGGATTTGATGAACCGTATATTCAGGCCGTTTCTTGATCAATTTATCGTCGTGTTCATTGATGACATCCTAGTATACTTCCGGAGTCAAGAGGAGCATGAGAAGCATTTGAGGATTTCATTACAGACCTTGAGAGAGCATCAGTTGTTCGCTAAGTTCTCCAAGTGTGCCTTTTGGTTTGTCAGCGTTGATTTCTTGGGTTATGTGGTACGAGAGATGGTATACGTGTAGACCCGAAGAAGATCGAGGCCGTTCAGCACTGGCCCAAACCCGTGTCAATGATGGTGGTTCGTAGCTTTTTGGGTTTGGTCGGATACTATCGACGTTTCGTACAGGATTTTTCTTGTACAGCTGCACCATTGACCGGGTTGACCCGGAAGGGAGTTCCTTTTCTTTGGACCGAGGCGTGCGAGCGGAGTTTTCAGCAGTTGAAGACTCGTTTGACTACTATGCCAGTATTATCTTTGCCTTCAGGATTGGGCGGTTTTGTGGTTTATTGCGATGCTTCTCGAGTGGGGCTAGGCTGTGTGCTGATGCAGCACGGCAGGGTTGTCGCTTATGCTTCTCGGCAGTTGAAGAAGCACAAGCAGAACTATTCCACTCATGACTTAGAAAAGGCTGCGGTGGTCTTGGCACTAAAGATTTGGAGGCATTACTTATACGGAGAGCCGTGCCAGATATTTACGGACCACAAGAGCTTTAAGTACATCTTTCTGCAGCGAGATCTAAATTTGTGACAGTGTCGTTGGATAGAGCTAGTGAAGGACTATGACTGCGAGATTATATATCATCCGGGCAAGGCGAATGTTGTGGCAGATGCTTTGAGTCAGAGGCCCGGAGGTCGCTTGTCTTTTTTGAGCGCAGTTCAGACACAGTCGACGGCAGATTGGCAGATTCTATATGACAGCCGAGTACAGTTCGAGTTTACGCCGACGGGGGAAAAGTTTGCCCATGTCCGTACATGTCCACAGTAACTTGATCGTATCTGCGAGGCACAGCCCGGCGATGCCCGTTTTTCAGAGATCATGGAGAAGGTTCGAGAGGGCAGAGATTCGGAGTTCGTGATCGATGATCAGGGAGTACTACGATTTGGGACTCGACTATGTGTTTCATATTCCAAGGGACTGAGACGCGAGATTTTAGAGGAGGCACATCAGTCGACATATAGTGTTAATCCGTGTTCTACCAAGATGTACCATGACTTGAGAGATGTCTTTTGGTGGGAAAGGATGAAGAGAGATGTCACAAATTTTATTTCGAGATACCTGACTTTCCAGCAAGTCAAGGCCGAGCATCAGAGGCCAGCAGGAAAGTTACAGTCTTTGCCCATTCCGGAGCGGAAGTGGGAGAAAATCTCTATGGATTTTATTGTAGGACTTCCTAGGACCAGTCGAGGGTATGACTCTATTTGGGTGATCGTGGACCGACTAATGAAAGCGGCTCAGTTTCTTCCAGTGAAGACCACTTTCGGATTCGCTCAGTACGCTCAGATTTTTATGGACGAGATTGTGCGACTTCATGGAGTTCCGACTTGCATCGTATCCGAAAGAGGCACTCAGTTCACCAGTATCTTTTGGCAGAGACTTCAGGAGGCTTTGGGCACCCGATTGAGTTTCAGTACAGCTTTCCATCCACAGACCGACGGTTTGTCCGAGCGGACCATACAGACTCTTGAGGATATGCTCCGAGCTTGCATTTTAGATTTCGGTGGTAGCTGGGATCTTCATTTGCCCTTGATAGAGTTCTCCTACAATAACAGCTTCCAGGAGACGATTCAAATGACACCCTTCGAGGTTTATATGGGAGGAGATTCCGATCACCGGTTTGTTGGACAGAGCTCAGTGAAAGCAGTGTTTTGGGACCACAGCTTGTGCAGGAGACGACTGAGGAGATCCAGTTGATTCGGAATTGGATGAGAGCGGCCCAGAGCAGGCAGAAATCTTATGCTGATCGACGTCGGCGCAGACTTGAGTTCGCCATAGGTGATCATGTTTTCTTGCGAGTTTCTCCAAGGAAGAGTGTAATGGGATTCAGAAAGAAAGGAAAGCTTAGTTCCAGATATGTGGGTCCTTTCGAGATTCTCGAGCGTGTCGATGCAGTTGCTTATCGTTTGGCTCTTCCACACAGCATCTTAGATGTTTACCCCGTGTTTCACATATCAATGCTCCGCAAGTACCTTCATGACCCCTCTCACACGATTCAGTACTAGATAATCTAGCTGGAGTGCGACCTTTCTTTCACCGAGCAGCTGGTGGTCATTCTGGATCAGCAGGTGAAGAAGTTGAGGTGAAAGGTTATACCATCCGTAAAGGTTCTTTGGCATGGCCCGAACAGTGAAGAGGACACGTGGGAAGCCGAGGACGAGATGAGGAAGAAATATCTCCATCTCTTTGAAGGTACGCGTAGTTAGATTTTAAATTCGGGGACCGAATTTCTTTAAGGGGAGAAGATTGTGACGTTCTGAAAATTCGTTTAGGTTCATTGTCCGATAATTAGTAATACAACCCGTGTTTTCCGTAAAACTTAGTTATAATTATTTTTCCACATAGAATTAAGTATACATATTTTAACAATGTAATTGCTAGTATTGGTGTTTAATTAGCCACTTATTAATTTCTAGTTTACTTAATTATTTTTAAATATTATTTTAAGCTTTCACTTATACACTAAATTAGTGATGATTACAATTTAGTATAGGTTAATACAAGTTTAGTGCACAATGACACACTAAACATTTATTGTAACAAGTTGTTTTCAAAAAAAAAGTAATTTTTGGATGGTTCTAGATTTATGTAGAAAAGATAAAGAGAAAACAAATAAAAGAATTAATTATTGAGAAAGGGTAAATGAGCATGGTGTGTGATGTTTGTGGGGGTAAGCTTACCCACAACCTCACTCTCTCTCCCCCTCTCTCTTTTTCGGCAGCGGCAGTCCCCCTTCTACTTACCTCTTTTTCCTTGCTAAAACCCTCATTTTCTCATCTCAAAAATCCACAAATACAACCCTAATTTCTAGCTAAATAATCATAAGTTTTCCTTGGCCTAAACTAAGCTTGGATCTTGAAGCAAGATAGTATTTTGGGAGGCCAAGTTTGCAAGTTAGATCTTCAATTTCTTAGGGTATAAAACATAATCCAAGTTGTTACTTGTTAATTATTTGCTTAAATCAAATTTTAATTAGATGTTAATATAACTTTAATTACAAAATAGAATTTTAAAGAGAAGGTTTTGGGTTTAAATTAAGGTTTTTATCACTTAATTAAGTTAGCTTAGTGTAGTTTAACATCTAATGGTTTATCAAATATAATCTAGTGGTTAAACTTGCTAATCTTTACTTTTAAATTGTCTAAATTAGGTGTTTATGCAATTAATTTTATATTTAGTGTGTAAAAGGTGAGATTAAAATTGGTAATATTTGTGTGGCTTAATTAAGATATTTAATTGTAATTTGCGGCCACTAGGTTTGCTAAAACATCTAGTTTTGCACTAAAATGGTTAATTGTTGCTTACTAGGTTTTTAGAATAAAAAGGTTTTAATTGAGTTGAGGTTGTGATGATCTACAACCTATTTCCTATAATTTTTAGTGTGTTGTGAATATGTGATTGGTACGATTAGGTTCTAGGATTGGCGGTTGCTACGCATAGTGACCCCTAGTTGTGGTTCGAGGCGATGTCACGCGCGTTTTGTGCACCAAGTGCATGCGCGTCTAGTTAGTGCGCGTTAATTACTTGGTATCGTCTTGACTTCGCATCTATCTAAATATCTATCCTCTGATTTACTATTTGTGTGATTCTAGGATCTGTTGCGGAGACTTCGGATGCGGTGCTGATAGAAAAGGCTGTGATTGGAGCAGATTAGCCGAGGCGTCCCGGTGAGTAGATGTGCACATTTATGGGGGGATCGTATGGATGGCGCGAGGCGCCCGGTAGTTAGGATTACTAGTAGTGCTTGTATTTATATGCTTAGTCTCCTAGTCATTCATCTCATCTCATTGCATCATCTTATATACATATGATATTATCTCATAGGACACTTGCACCATTACCATTGGTCCATGCCGTACGTGCACTATTTTATGTGAAAATACATGCCATTGGTAATTGCTATGTCACAAACACTTTAGAACTTGCTTAGAATCGGTATCTGTGCATTTGCATCATATATGATATGTAGACTTATAGTTGTATATTCATTTCATCAGGATGGATACGTAGGATTGCTAGTCATATATACATATCTCATTGCATCATGATTCATACATAGCTTTTGGCCATACATCGCTTGGTATATACTATCGTATCATAGACATCAATCATCACCGACATGTTTACATATTGTGATTCTTCTTGAGGATTTCAGTACTTATGAGATTTTTGGATTTTGGGAAAACCGCAAGGATTTTATGAACTTATTATCATTTTAAAAATGCAAGTTTTGGTTTTCTCGTGATATGATGTATGTGTCGTCCACCATGAGTTTTCCTGATTTCTGTTGGTTTCCTAGACCCGATTCGAGGAGTAGGATGAACCGTCTCGGGTACATGGTGGGCCCGGTATGCTACCCCGGGGCGAGAAGCTCGAGTTGTAGACGATGAGCCTGGCATGGGCAGACTACCTACCGATGATGTCTTGCGCGGCGGATATCCGGAGGATACCGACCGTAGTCGTGATACTTAATGATATGGGTCGATCCGGACTGACGGAGCCCGAGATATTGAGGATATTGTGTCGATGCTTGACACGGACTTTTCTATCCATTTCACTGATGATACTCCAGTTTTTATTATACAAAAGTTTACTGAGATAAGGATACAGATCTTCTCATATCAGTTATATCTGGATTTCGTGTTGATTATCCATTCATGCTGCATTCATACTAGTGCATCGCATCGTATTGGTATATATAGGCTGTGACGCATTTGCGTGAGTTCTTACGATAGCCTTAATAGATGTTACTTACTACTCACGAGTTGGCAACTCACCCCCATTGTGATACAGTATCTTGCAGGTCTGACCTGTCAGCACAGTAGCGGCGGGCGTACTTCCTCATTTTGCTTCTTTGCTTTGACTTGCGGCTTGCTCGTAGGTGGGTTGCGAGGATATTTTGTTCCCACTTTGTGTACTATTATTGTATCTAGTATACTCCATCTACCTTATCTGCCGCTTTTTTCCCATTTGTATATTGGACTTAGACGGTGAGCTTGTGAGATTTGTATGTATTCTATTTCTGGTGTCGATGCTCACTTGAGCTGGCGTGGTATTTTCTTATTTCTTGTTTTCAGATACTTATCTCATATTATGATGATATATATATTGCATGTGGTTGTGATTCCGCCATTGGCGAAGTGCTAGCTCCCGCTTGGGGATGCCTTTATTCATTACTTATGTATATTCTTGTTTTGTACCCGTTTGGGGCCAGTATTTCAAAAGGAAACATTACCAAAATTTTCGGGAAAATTTGATGTATTAAAATGTTTTAATGCGACTTTATTTTACTAAAATCTCCTTTTTAAGTTAAGTTTTCCTTCACTCTATTTCTTTAAATGGTTTAGATTTCTGGACTTTGGCTTACTTAGATTACGTTACGCCTCTAGACGTTGCATAATTTATGTGCCATTCAGGTTCCGTACATTCGGGTTGTGACAGAGTCGCACTTGTGTGTTTATTGTTGTTTTTGGTTTTCCTGATGATGCTTAGTTTTCTTTACTTTATTTCTGAGTTTTGATCCTCGCCCTTCGGCGTTGTATATTTATATCATTGCGTGGTTGTTTCCGCCATTTGGCGAAGAGCTAGCTCCCGCTTGGGAATGCCATATATTATTACTTGTATTTGTTTTCGGGTTAAAATATACAAAGGAGGTGCTGCCGAAATTTTCAATGACGAAAAATGTTTTCAAGATAGCTACAAAACATTTTGTTTTCGTATACTATTACTTATCTTTTAAATAAAGAAGTTGTTTTCATTGTATCGTTATTTTAAAACTTCACCTCCAATATTTTCCCTAAAAGGTTTAGATTTCTGTGCCGTTGGCATACTTGAATTAGGTGGGGTCCTATAGACTTCATATGATTCAAGTGCAAGCCACGTGCCTTTACGGGTCATGACATATTGACTCCTCCGCTACCCACTCAACTAGTCGAAGGCAACGAGCTATTGTTATACCTCGCGGTCTATGATCAAGCTGTAGGCTTGGTGCTCATCAGGGAAGTCTATGGTGTGCAGAAGCCGGTTTACTACGTGAGCCATGTCTTCAAGTATGCAGAGACAAGATACCCCGCTATGGAGAAGATAGTTCTGGCACTTGTCACCACTTCCAGGAAACTCCGACATTACTTCCAAGCACACACAATCCTCTTCCTCACCAAGAGACCTTCAGGGTCTATCCTCGCCTCCCCCGTGTCATCGGATCGTTTGGAAAAATGGAGGTGGGAATTGTCCCAATTCGATATCAGGTACCGCCCCCGGCAAGCCATCAAAGCGCAGGTCTTGGCCGATTTCGTTGTCGAGTGCACCATTCCTATTAAAGTCGAAACGACAGAATAAGGCCCTGAACCACATCCGTTGGTCGAAGAGGAATCCGAACCCATCCCGGACTGGGTGTTATAGGTGGACGGATCCTCTACAGAAGAAGGGAGCAGGGCTGGCTTGATCATCTGCGGCCTAAATGAAGCAGAGTAGACTAGTGTATAGCTTCTCGACCCATGTAGATGGGCGATGGATGATCCCATATCCATTGGTGTTTGAGATCAGAGACAGTATACGGGTGCTCAGTGGAGACTGGGTACACTTAACGAACTCGCCGAGAACTCCCAGATGGTATTATACATAACGTCAGATGGCAGTTCTCTGGTGACATTGGTACAAGTTAGTCTGTAGACCCGAGATCGTCATAGATTCTTGTGTGATTCCTACTGTGCTTTGATTTCCACCTTACCACGTTCAAGAGAACGTGCAAAACGGTGGCTTTTGGGTACAGTCCCGAGTCATATGGAGGCAATGAGCGATAGGAGGGGTTTCGACTCTCCCGGTATAGGGAGTTGATGTTGCGCTGTGCTCGATTGGCTATTACAGGAAGTCCTTGGCCAAGGCTGCTTCAGAGATATACTGGTAAGTGTTATCAGTAGTTTCTTGACCCGTTATGAGCCTCATATCGACACGACTTATCGAGTTCCCGGGGTCTGACGTTTACCACCCCTAGACGAGATATGCGACATATCATACGAAGAGACCGGACTTCACGGTCGTGTTACTGATTGGATTCACAGGAGTGTGAGCAGGCTTACTTGTTGATCTTCTGATCGCTCAATACCCGGGTTGCCGTTATCTTTAGCAGACCACTTGCGGCTTGTGGGTGTTTGATATGATCATCACCTACTGCCGGCGTATTGACGAGTCTTTAGAGTCCTACACAGGGGTTTTCTGGCTTAAGTAAAATGGAGTAGGAGCACATATGTGATATGTGCGGGACCAAGATTGATACGATATGAGATACCGTATTCTATTCTCGTGATTTGTGACATCGGTCAGTTATATAAGATATAGCCGTGTTATCGGATCAAGTGTTGATTCGATAAGTTGTTACTTTTGATATTAGTCGGTTATAGCCGGATTATTAAATCAAGAGTTGATTTAATAATTTAATGTATAATTATATATTAGATATATTACATTACATTAACTAGTATTAGCTCACTTAAGATTTCTTTTCTCACTAGATTGTGCACATTGTATATATGTGATATATGCAAGTGTAAATGTTTATGTCATGCTTGATGATACATACAAGATGGGTGTATGAGACTTAAACGATATTAAGGTTAAATTAGGGTTTATTTATTTCTTAAAGAATAACAAAAGAGAGAAGACTTAACTCACCCATGGTTACATAATTCATTTGGATGAATTATTGACTTGAGTTCATCTTCTTCTTCTTCTTCCTACTCAAAAGCTTTCTAGCTCTAATGGAGGTATGAGATAAAGTGTGAGAAAATCAATTCTAAATTGAGCCCACTTCGTACTTCATCATCCTCTACTACTTGCCATTTAGTATAGGGCGTTCTCTTCACAAAGTTCATTACCTAGTGAAGGAATTGCTTGGGTTAGTGTCTTCTCAACGTGGATCATTTTCGGCCTCGAAGACATCGAAGCAAGCGTGTTCGTTTCTTCATAGCAGCCTCTCTAGAGTCCGGAATTTACGATCGCAGCGAAGGGGACTACTATACGGAGCTATTAAAGTGAAGGACCGGTCTACAAAGGTTGTATTCCTTGCTCTCTTTACTTATTGCAAAGTGTTTACATTTGATTCCGTATATTTCTAGTTTACGATTCAAGTTAGGGTTAGCTAAAATGGCAATATTTAATTTTGGCATGAACGATGCCTCCCGAAACCTTGCTGCCATCGTGGGTAACCCTGTAGTGGTATCAGAGCCTAGCTAGAGAATTATAGGGATAATGTTAGATTATGAAACCGAAAAAAACTCCGAAACTTGAAACCCTAAAACCATGTTTCTGTCGATTTTAAAATGAGCTCCAAAAGTTTTCCAAACAAGTGCAGAATCATATTTGGGAAAATATAAGATCATGGGAGAAAATTGGGACCATGTGCTCGGAATTTGGCCGAGCACATGGCCACAATTTCCGAGGAGGCCGACTCCCAGTGGGTATTTTGGTTCCAATTTTTTTCCATGCAATAGGCTCGGGGTTTTGGTGTTTCAGGTCTTGTTTGTTTTTGCTAATTTTGCATATGATGTAATATTACACTATAATCAATTCGGAGTGTTTCGTATTCGTAGTTTTAACATTGTTTCGGGTTATTCGCATGTTGTCTAGGTGAAGTTAAAAAGTTCGATCGAATGTCAAAAACCCATTTTTCCATGTTTAACGTATTCGGAAAAACATGCAAGTAATCCTATGAACCCTATAGAAGAATGAAACCCTAACTCGACTTTTAGGATCGCGGAATTGCGGTCAAACCCTAGGGTTTATCGTAGTTCTGTGGCGACTTGAGTGAGGCTTGCGTTTGCCCTTCTACGGCTGGTGCATAGGTACTGTGGCATCTTCTGGGTATTACTAAAATTGTGCTCAAGTGTTGAGTTGTCGGGAAATTGTGGGACATTGATGAATCGATCGAAGAGTTTAACATCGTCCGGATATTATGTGTTGGGAAACAATATTTCTAATGGGATACAATATTTCTAATCCATAAGTAGTTATCAGATAACTAGTTTGAATGTTACAAATCTAGCAGTTTAGTCTCTGATAATCGGTTGCCACGGGATTTTGATGTGATCAAAAGTCCGTCGCAATCACGTAGCGTACGCGGATTCTCGCCGTGTAAACTTAATAGATAGCCATGCTCCATAGCCCCGACCAAGTGACTGTAGGAGAACCTCGTCGCCAAAAGCATCCGTTCGGGTGCTCGCGGCAGCGGTGTTCCGCCTTAGTGCACTTCGTCGACGGCTTCGGTGGGTGCGGCCGTCTACTAAAGTTTCCGACGAGCATTCGATCAGGATGTCGGGAATCTTGTTGAATTGCCCGACCAGATATTGAAAAGTATTTTCGAGATCGAGACTAAAATGCGGGGTTTATAATTGTTAGGCATGCGATGTCTAAGGAATTCATTTGGTTAGACATGTGATGTCTAAGATGGTTGCGAATTCCAACTGTTGTAGTTTTTCACTTTCTTTTCTGCGACCGTAAGTGTAATATGTAGTGTATCGCCGGTTTCGGTGCCATATGTCAACGACAATTGGGATACGCATATTTACTTACGTTGATGACATGTGATGTTATGTGTTGCTGTGATATATTATATTGGATTGTCGTGTTTGAATAGCCGGGGGTTTTATGTGAGATGAGAGTTTTTTATTTTCATTCATGTAAAATTCATTGTATGTAATATTCTTTTATTGGGGCACTTCCGGGTTGAGGATGATGTCACCATTGTATATTATTTACTTTTCCGTATTAGGATAGACCCAAGGCGGGGAGCACAAGTAACCGGGTTCTATGGTCCAGTGGGAGACTATCTCGAGGAGTCGAGACCGGGTCTCCTAACTTTAGAATTGGTAGGGTTTATTGCCGCTCTCGTAGGGGTCTAGGGGTGTGGGATTGGCTATTCAACACGACCATGGAATCCGTGTTTTGTACAGGCTTAATTCAAAACCCGGAAATCCTAGTATATCCAATATTTGATATGTTTTATTCTGCTGCGATATCTGTGATGTGATCATTTGATATATTGATGAGATGAATACTGGATATAGTATATGAGATATATTATATAGACGTTGCTTATGTTTTACACCCACGCTAGTACTTCCCCGCTCTGCCGTTAGTTACCTAACCTAACGGTGCACGAGGGGATATCAAGGCGAATGCGGATGGCATAAGCGTACGTTGTATTTTTCTGTGATGTTTAGGTAACTTAAAATGATGGGACTTCATTAATGAGATTAATGAAATAAAAGAAACCTAAAGATGTTGTGGAATCGAATTTTCAAAAACAGGTAGCTCTAGTTGTTTCTTTGCATAGCGGTATTCCTTATAGAATATCCAACACCTTATTCGATAAGGGAAGAGCCGAGATCCCTTCACCAGGAGTGACATCTTTAGCGAAACTAGCAGATGCTACAAACTAGCTTTGTCTTTTGATTGCTTTTATAGTTTTTGCTTTGCATAGTGGTATTTGTGAAATATCCTGCACCTTATTCGATAAGGAAAGAGCCGAGATCCTTTCACCGGGAGTGACCTCTTTAGCAAAACTAGTAAAGCCTAAAAAACACTCCATTTTAAATCACTCGATTCTACGTCGATATCAAGTTCATTACGCAAAAGGTTTTCTTAAAAACCTGTTGTAGCCCTCCATCATTTCAGATAAGTAATAGTTAGTATTCGTGCTGCGTTTGTTGACCTCTGTCAAGGCGTAGTGTGCGGTAGCTGATTACAGCTTATCTGCATAGCATATGATGTGATTGATTTAGGGTAGTTGTGCGACCTTGTTGACCTCTGTCAAGGGTCGTACGGGTGGGTTTACTTCAATCAGGAAATGACGGGTTGAACTTGACTAGCAGCCTATAGTTTGTTGACCTCTGTCATGGTCATAGGACGCTAGGGGCAAAACATTATCGGCAATTTCAACTGTTGAAATTTTCAATGAGATTGCATACCTCCTATGAGATAGTTGGATCCTGATACCCACTGCGAGTAATAGTTACTCCTGGGAGAGTTTTACACATTACAATTAACCGATCAAGTAGGTGTCTACAAAGGTGTCAACGGGTTATGCCTCTGGGAAAACGAGATTTGTTTTAATTAGGTCCGTGCGAAAGCACGGGGAACCTCCCTCAAAGTACCGACACTGGCCTGGCTGAAAGATTGGCGAACTTGTAGGGTGTAATTAATCCCGGCTAGTATTTCCTTTTAGGGTTTGAAGGAAGATTTAACTATAACAGTGGGAGCCATCCTGATTAGATATATTAATAACCAATCTAATCTTGCAAGAGCATACGCTGAGTGTTTTCTTCTTTCTCTCTCTCCAGGTAGAGACCATGTCACTCCTAAATCAAGATAATAATACGGATGTATTGACCAACCCTGCTTGTTATACTGCGATAGGGAAGGTTAGTCCCGCTCCAACTTATAATTGTTATAAGACCGAGCAGGAAATAGGGGATTACCAGGATTCCCATGCCACCCAAATGAAGAAAGTACATGATGATGCATCTTCTTCGGGTGTGTTCATTACAGAGAACTGTTTCTCAGTATCCTTTACGTCCTGGGTATGAGATACCGGATCAGGAACCCACAAATGTAATCTGTTACATGGGCTATAGATAGGTAGAGAACTGTGAACGGGTGATAAGTTTCAAGAGTTGAAATGGTGCAAGTGTTGCAGCCAAGTTTGTTGGCAGTTATCACCCTGTATTACCAAATACATTGATTCTGAACGAATGTTATTAGATACCGAACCTGATATACAACATCATATCAGTCTCTTTATTTAGTAAAGAAGGATTTAATTTTGTATTGTTGGATAATGTTTTGAACATTTCCTATATCAAGAGTTGATCGGTTTAGGCATGTTATCTAAAAACATATACGTTCTAAATCAAACCAAGGTTCTTTAACGTACAGAACACACACAAGAGGTGGAGTTCAGAAATGAACGAATACTTCTTGAGGCATTGTAGACTAGGTCATATCAATGCGACCCGACTAGCTAAGTTATATAAAGATGCACATTTAAATCAGTTTGAATTTACATCTTATGAAACTTGCGAGTCATGTCACAAAGATAAGATGACCATAGCTCCGTTTATTGGAAACAGAGAAAGAGTTAGTGAACTCTTGGGATTGATACATGATGATGTATGTAGGTCCCCTGTCTACACATGTCAGGACCGGTTCTTTGTACTTCATTACATTCACTGATGATCTCTCAAGATTCGTACATGTGTTCCTGTTGAAACACTGGTCTGAACCTTTTGAGATATTCAAAGAATATAAGTTAGAAGTAGAGAACCAAAACTGGTATAAGTTTTATGTCCTATGATGAGATCAGTAAGGAGAATACTTCAGCACGGAATTCCTGGGCTATTCTAAAGGAGAATAAGATTCTCTCTCAGCATTACTCCTCCGTATGCACCACCGCACGTCGGTGTATCGGGGCGGAGCAATCGCACCCTATGTGATATGGTGTGCTCTATGATGAGTGCTACTGAGTTGCCTATTTCTTTTTGGGGATTATGCACTTGAGAAGCTGCATACCTATTGAATAGGGTTCCAACCAAATCAGGTGCCTAACACTCCATATGTGATATGGTATGGGAAGAACCCATCTCTTAAGGATGTTAAGATTTGGGGTTGTCCGGCCTATGTCTAAAATCAAAATCCGGACAAGCTCGAGGCAAGGTCAGTTCTGTGGAAGTTTGTTGGATATCCCAAGCATACTGAAGGGAATATCTTCTACCACACTGAGGAGCAAAAGTTTTTTTGTTTCTCAGCATGCTACCTTTTAGAAAGGGAATTTCTTGTGAATAAATTAGTGGTCATAGGGTAGAACTGGAAGGAGTTCCTGCTATACAAACTGCAGCTGATGATTTGGTAGAACCAGAGGATTCAATAGCTCCCGACGAACCTCAGCCTCTCTGCCGATCTGGTAGGGTTCCTCATCCACTTAGGAGATACTTCGGTTTTCTCTATGACAGTGGGAGAGAGGATTGCATCATGAGATGATGACCCAACTAGTTTCGAGAAGGCCATTAGGAGTGGGGACTCTGTAAGAATGGCTGGATGCTAAGCGATCTGAGATGGAATCCATATACACCAACAAAGTATGGACTTTGGTTGCTTTATCTGAAGGGTTAAATCCCCATCAGAAGCAAGTATATCTTGAGAAGATTACTTGGTGTATATGGAAAAGTTGTGACATTCAAAGCTAAGACTAGTTGCAAAAGGTTCTCGTCATCGACCAGGTGTGGATAATGATGAAACCTTTTCTAATACCTATACTTAAGTCCATCCGGATCCTATTTGCCATTGCTACATACCATGACTACGATATCTGGCGGTTGGGTGTCATGACTGCTGTTCTAAATAGTGATTTAGAAGAAGGCGTCTGTAAGTACACAGCCAATGGGTTTCGTAGACAGTGGGAGCAGCGGAAACGTGTGCAAGTTGCTTTACGGGTTAAAGCAGGCATCGCGGAGTTGGAACATCAATTTTGATGTGGTAATCAAAGAGTTTTACTTAATCAAAATGGTTGATGAACCTTGTATATACAAAAGGGTATTAGGGAGTATGGTGATGATCCTTGTATTGCACGCGGATGACATACTCTTGATTAGGAAGGAGTTTCCTATGCTACGCTCGGTCAATCTCCTCTTATCACAAGGAATATCCATATAGGATCATGGTGATATCTCCTAAATCCTGGAGTTTTGGATCAATGAGATAGATCTAAGTGGATGTTAGGATTCTCACTAGGTGTAGTGAGATGGTATCAATCGATCCTGGGGAGAATCATTGGATAGCCTCCAGGGTGGTAAGGTCGACTGAATGTCAGTCACAGGCATTGTCTTTTCCCTCAGTGGAGGGACGGTATGTTGGAAGAGTTCCAAGCTAGATACCGTGGCATACTAGACGATAAAGGCAGGATACATTGCTACCTAGGATGCTACCAAAGAGGCAGTCGGATGTATATAGTTCATGAGATGAACTTCGTTCCTACCATTGTGTGACAATGGAGTTGTGGCTCAGGCCTAGGATCCCCCATCCCATCAGTGATCCAGACATATTCTTAGGCAGTATCACCTGGTCATGGAGATGGTTGATCTCCAGGGAGATCGAGGTTAGGAGAGTAGACACAGAGGACAACAAGGCGGATCCACTCACAAAGGCCTATTCCCAAGAGAGACTTTTATGGGATGGTTGAGTATGAGATACTTCAACCACTGCTGATCGTTGGGTATGAGATACTACAACAGATGGCCCTAGCGCAAGTGGGAGATTGTTAGTGATATGTATGCCCTAGAGGCCATTACTGTACATACGATGTATATTGTAGTGGATGCTTGGACATATATATGGAGGACTTTGTTGCTCGACATGATAGTATGCAATCTGGTTGCTCTTTATCTTAACATATACACTGATTGTCTCTATGTTACATGTTTATAAAGCCCATAGGATGAGTGCTTGACAATCAGGACTATGATGCAGATCATACTAGTGGGGACAGTGTAGTCGCTAAGTGCATCCTTCAAATGTTTCTAGTCGTGGGTGTATCGAGACAGGGCATCGATATACCAGAGTAGACTAGCATATAGCTTCTCGACCCATGTAGATGGGCGATGGATGATCCCATATCCATTGGTGTTTGACATCAGACACAGTATACGGGTGCTCAGTGGAGACTGGTACACTGAACGGACTCGCCGAGAACTTCCAGATGGTATTATACCTAACGTCAGATGGCAGTTCTCTGGTGACACTGGTACAGTTTAGTCTGTAGACCCGAGATCGTCATAGAGTCTTGTGTGATTCCCAATGTGCTTTTATTTCCTCCTTACTACATTCAAGAGAACGTGCAAAACGGTAGATTTTGGGTACAGTCCCGAGTCACATGGAGGCAATGAGTGATAGGAGGGGTTTCGTCTCTCCCGGTATAGGGATTTGATGTTGCGTTGTGCTCGATTGGCTATAACAGGAAGTCCTTGGCCAAGGCTGCATCAGATATATACTGCTAAGTGTTATCAGTAGTTTCTCGACCCATTATGAGCCTCATATCTACACGACTTATCGAGTTACTGGGGTCTGACGTTTACCACCCCTAGACGAGATATGCGACATATCAGACGAAGAGACCGGACTATATGGTAGTGTTACTGATTGATTCACAGGAGTGTGAGCAGGCTTGCTGTAACATTTTCAAAAATATAAAATATTAATTTTGGGAATTTTTATAATTTAATATTATTTTATTGATTATTTTAATATTAAATGCAAATAAATAGGAAAAATGTTAGAAAAAATTATGAAAAATTATGGAAAATTCTAAAATAGGGTAAATTAGTGGATTATGGCATTTTTAAGTTTTTGTGATTAGTTTGACAATAATTTAGTGCTAATCGCGATTAAAATCGCTAATCGGGTTTTTTGGCAATTTTGTGCAAAACTTGCACATATCACTTTTTCTACACTTGTGCATTTTTCTAGCCATGGTTTTCTTTTGGGATTACTATTGATGTGAGAAGGTTTGGATTTTAAAAGAAAAGGAAAAGAAAGGAAAATATAATGATGAGGGTAGGTGAGAGAGAGAGGTGGACTTTGACTTAGCATACTTAGCCATTCTCCTCGTTTTCTGTGCACAGCCCCTGTTCCTCTAGTGTTGACCCAGGGTACTTCTAGTTTTGACAGATTCTATCTAGGATGAAATCTGGGACATATATCCTAAGTTGCTATTTTGGATTCGTGTTTCCGTATTTTTGATTCTGAAATGGTGGAATGTGTTTTGCCTCGACTAATTGTCGTTTATACGACGATGTAGAGGATTTATTGATGGTTTTGAAGGCGTCCCATAGGTTCTCACCTATAGGCCCCCTTATCGTATCGTTTTGGATTTCGTGCGCCGTTTTAGATTGGATTTGGTTTTAATGCGCATATACGATATTTTGATGTGTAGGTACCCATGAAGACTTCGGGACGACAAGCAAATACGTGGTGACGTCCGCAATTGGTGATGCAAGGTGAGTAGATTATATCTACAGGAGGAAGTCGGGTGGATGGCGTATAGCACCCCCGCAGTCCGTAGATAGATTACTATGTAGTTTATTGTGATATTAGGTGTATTGTGGATAATGTAGGGTTAGAAGTGACTAGTGTAGTTCATAGTCGCGAACCCTAGGGTAGAATTACACCTACACGCACACCCTTGCTTATCACTTGTACTTGCACTGTGATTGATGATATGTGATGACTTCGGAGATGAGTCGATGATGTGGGCTGGGTGCCCTGGGATCGGTGATTTTATACGATTCATATGTGGGATATGACTTGTGATTCTTGCGGGCTTGGGATATGTGTTTACCCCCGCATGCATACTTACTGAGGTTACCGTTTTGTACTAGACATAGAGTAGTACTCCAGACTATATGATCTGACGATGGTGATATCTGTTATGTGATGAGACAGTGAGATACTGACCCCTACCCAGCTATGGGGATGCCGTACGATGATTTACCGTACGAGCCGATATTGATGATAGATCCGCACTCATAACTCGAGGATATCTTATGATATGACATTGAGGCGAGATCACCGACTATATACTTTACACATGTATCGACTCAGATTTAGGTGGTTTCCACACCTACCCCTCCTGATTGACCGGATACTTAGATGTAGTTTGCATAGTAGATACTTCACTGTGGTGTTGACTACTAGATATCTGCATTTTCCTGCTATTCGCATTGCTGGCATATGTTCATTGTTATATTATTATCATGCTGTTAGGACACCAGCACCATTATCGATGATGCGTATGTTTCACGTACACTATTTGCCGGCTCACACACTTCATCATCGATAATTGCCATGCCACTACACTGTAGTACTGTTGCATTCATGATATGATTACTGCTTGGCATATTGTACACATGTACCTGTACACAAACATAGATGATTCTGACTTGATTGAGATTGAGGACCGCAAGATATTCTTTAAACTGATTCATTCTAAAGGAGCGGTTCCTCCCGACATATGTACATTACTATTCCATGTTGCATGATTTCCGATATGATTATCTCTCTTTACATGTCGCATACATCATGGATTGATTGCATAGCACATTGCATTGGATTTACTTCTTGATGTGGATTTTCATGTGATTTCTGATTTTGAGGACCGTGGGATTATTTAAGAAAAGATGTTCTTTTATGAAAACCCGGTACCTCGTGATATGATATTTGGGTGCGTCCACCACGCGTTTTCTCGGTGCTGAGACGTGTGCTTGAAACCCGATTCGAGGAGTGATGATCCGTTTGCGGGTTCGTGGTGGGCCCGGTATGGTTCCCCTCGGCGAGATGATCGATGGGTTATGCCGATTGAGCCTGGAGGCGGGCGAGTACCTACCGGTGATTGTATTTGAGCTCGGCGGATATCCGGGGGATACCGCCTGGAGCCGAGAGATGGGCGTACTGCCGGGGGCCGACGGGCCGCTACCGCAGACGGAGCCCAGAGATGGACATGGGTTGACTCGTGCTGCCGGGGCCGAGGGCCGATACCGCAGACGGAGCCCCATATGGATGAGGATTTACGTGTCGATGCTTGGCACGGGTTTCATGATGTTTTCCATGATATTGTTTATATCCTCATACTTGCATACATGATGCTTACTGTCAGTGGGTGACAGGTGGACGGGTTCCACATATATACAGACATGGATCATATACAGACTGGATTTACACTTGTCATACTTCATTTGTATATATAACAGGGTATGAGGGCGCTGTTATATATACCCTTACACCAATATTAGTGGTATGGGACGCTAATATATGTGTATTGATATCATTGATATTTCATCATACTTACCTCATGCAGGCATACCTTACACTGATGACATGTTATTACCTGAGTACCTGGCACTACATACATGATTAGATGTTACCTTGCCACCTTATTACACTCAGATGCACTCTTGTGGATTGTATTACTGATCGTTGACTTAGGTTTATGTCTTGCATTCGGTTTCTGCTTGTAGATATTTCTATTCACGAGTTGGCAACTCACCCCCGTTGTGCCACAGTCCTTGCAGGTTCTGCCGTACAGGTTTCATTGCGGCATTTCTGGCACACTACCTTCTTGCGGGTGATTTGCTTTGGTAGGTGGATTCTTTCGCATCAAGAATCACCATTTTATTCATGTATTTCATTGTATCTAGAAATTGTCCATCAACCAAAAACTTGTATATTCTTTCAGACTTAGAGACAGTGTGGTATTATTCGACCTTAGAGTCGCGCTTAGTAGTATTGCGGTTTTCTTGCTGCTTTTTGAGCTTTCCTTGATTTTGATCCTCGCCACTTGGCGTTGTATATTATCATATCATCGTGTGGTTGTGACCGTCGATTGACGAAGAGCTAGCTCCCGCTTGGGGATGCCTTTATCATTTTATATATTGTTATTCATGTTGTACCCCATTCGGGGCCAGTTTTACAAGAGAAACTCTGCCGAAAATTTTAGAAAAGACTGTACGGTTTTCAAATGCACATTCGGCTTAGTTATTTAAAGACCTTGATTTCAAACATGTTTTTCTTCACTTCTTTAAACCAGTTTTCTTTACTTATTCTCAAAAATGGTTTTAGATTTCTGGGCTTTTGGCTTACTTGGATCAGATGGAGTCCTATAGACTTCATATGGTTCAAGGGCCAGTCACGTGCTCTTTCGGGTCGTGACAAAGTTGGTATCAGAGCGCTAGGTTGACCTTGGTTCGAGTCTAAGTTTGACTATGTGGAGCCTAGGGAGTTGTTTATATACGGAACTTAGGCTTGACCTTACGGAACTTAGACTTGGTCGAGGGGGTGTAAACCCGAACTTTCGTCGTTTTAGGATGACCCTTGGTTGATGGATTTGGTGACTAAAGTAGAGTGACGTACCGTTGGTATGTTCCGCGGCATACTTACGACACGCCACTCCGCTTAAGGAACCTTAGGATGTACATACTTTCGAGATCAGTGATTCTCTTTATATCCAGGATTATTCATCCATTTGAGATCCCCGATTCTATTAGTTTCATGATCATACCTTCATTGATACTGTTCCTTCCCATGATCATGTATCCACTTTGGATCTGTTGTTTCCCTTCTTGCCACTGATGTGCTCTCTTTGATACTCGATTGAGATTCCTGTCACCGTGTTTGAGCGCAGTTTGGGCTGCTGCTAGGGTTACGGCCGGTGTGAGCTCGTTTGGTACGAGGGCCGACCTTTGTGTTTTCTGGTGACATGGGAACGTTTCGAGTTAGTGTTGGTGATTGTGACCTCTAGTGGAGGCGAGTGCTTGGTCTTGCACCGGATGATCGGGCCTTTGTTAGAGCTGCCAGTTGAGAGAGGACTGTTGATGTACAGCATACCTCAGAGATGGTGATGTCGCCTACCGTGCAGACAGATGGACCAGCTGTCGCTGAGATTGACAGGGTGTTGCTTTCGGAGCTTACGAGCTGAGATTGCCGGAGCTTTCAGGCAGTTATGCGACAGATGATAGCTAGTCTACCCGATTTGAGAGACGAAGGTGATTCGTCCGATTTTGCGCCAGAGCGGGCCCAGTTGAGTTGAAGATTTCCAGTGTGGAGAGTCTTACTCAGATCTAGAGCAGGCTGATTCAGAGATGACCGCTTATGTATTGCCTTTCCTGGAGGATTGAGGCGTTGTTCGGCGTACAGGCATATGAGCCAGTTGTTGCTGCAAATGATGAGATATCGCCCAGATGATTGGAGCTACTGCAGCATGAGCATGTTCTTAGAGAGATGATAGCGAGTTGCTAGTCACCGAGGATGGATGACTAGGACGCGTGGTGAGTTCGCTTACCCCGATGCGAGGTCATCAGGTGGATTGATTCCAGCTAGAGACGACTTCACGCAGATTCGTTGAGAGTCGATTGAGACGATCGAATGTCAGGAGCCTATTTTCCAAGTTTAAAGTATACGGAAAGACATGCAGGTGATTCTATGGACCCTCTAGAAGAATGAAACCCTAACTCGACTTAATGACCGTGTGACAGCCTTGGAACCTTAGGGTTTACGGCGGTTCCGCGGCGCCATTAGTGAGGCTTGGGTTTGCCCTTCTACGGCTGGACCACCGACGCTGTGGCATGTACTCGATACTATTAAACTGTACCCGAGATGTGAGCTCTTGGGGGATTATGAGGATCTGACGAGTCGATCGGATGGTTCGACATCTTTCGGATATCGTGATGGGACACTGCTTGGGAGACTCCAGGTGCGAGCATAGCCGTCGGAGCGCAGTTCGTGCAGCCATGATGAGACGAGTCCGAATCAGTCGACACTGATGCAGAGTGAAGAAAAGAGTTCGCAAGATATTTCGACGAGATGACGTCCCACTCCGCCGACATCAGAGATGTTATACGCACCCAGAGGCGTGGTATATGGATATACCTTCCAGAAAGAAGCGCGATAGGTATGCAGCCGTTCCGGAATAAGCTTTAGCTTCAGCATTGGATGATGACTTCCGGGCATTTCGGCAGGATTGAGATTTGAGAAAGGAACCTCGGCAGGACCTTTCTGGAGTACGATACGAGAAGACCTAGACCAGGAGTGGTCGTGTTGCGCACACCCAGCAGGCCAGAGTTCGGCATTGTCGACGAGGTAGTTGACCAAGTTCGGATAAAGGAACTTACCCAGATGCGTTGCGAATGGATCAAGGACGGACGAGTGATGAGTATTCCTCCGATGGTTGGGACGTGTTTCCGAGGACCAGTTCGGCCTGACATCTGCTACAGAATGATGAGCTACAGAGTACGCGATTTCGAGTCCGTGTGAGAGACTTCAGATTGACCGTGGCCGAGAGCAGTGCAGTGTATAGTAGCTTGGCGTGACGTCATAGTGGACGACGATGGAGACAAGTGGAACCAGAGGTTCGTGTGAGACACTGACGAGCTGTCATTGCTTCCCGTCGAAACTAGAGACCTGATATGCTTACAGAAACGTTGGGATGTGACCAATTTCCGAGAAATGTTGTGCTGAGGACACAGATGTCTTTCCAGCGAGAAGAGATAGTACAAGAGAGCCAGCCTCTGTACAGATCGGCATAGGCATGATTGGAAGAGACCTTGAGCAGGATTCCTTCCAGGACATTGCTGCAATGATGTTTGCACCCAGGATCAGATGTGTGACGTGCATTCAGATAGCCAGAGACCGACGTCAGTGATATGCTGCCTTACGAGTGGTCGTGAGGTTTGACCGAGAGGTGACCAGAAAAGTGCCAGAACGGAATCGTCCCCTTAGCACACCTGACAGGGCCGATGAGCCGATTGACCGCGTGATAGGTAATCCGCAGAGAAGATAAGGACCTAGAGAGTCAGAAGACGCCAGACCATGAGCAAGAGGCAGGTAGATATCCTGCGCTGCTAGCAGTGGATTACACTGACTCCTTCTCGACCTTGAAGGAGAAACTACCGAAGACGGTATTTATGATTTGTGATTTTGTGATTCGATTATCACGTATCCGTCATTTTGGATTTCGGTATTTTGGGCGTTCTATTTGCACGATCTAGTTTTGGTGACTGAGTTTCATGATATTGGTTTCATGCACCCACTGGATATTTATATATTTTGCGCAGAGTTTTCATGCATTTTAGTGTTAGGCTTTGATTCGTGCACGCTGATGCACACGGTTGTGAGATTTTCCTTGCGGTACCCTGATTTTGGTTTGAGCCGCATTATATCGTTGATTTTGACCCGGATTTTGATGGTTGATTTTTGCACTCCGTGCTGGCGATGTGCTTTACGCCTGTTCGGTGTTTGCTATTGGATTTCGTGATTTCCGTGCATGTTGAGTGCGCAGGGTTTAGATTTTCATTCGTGCACGATGGATGCACCGGTTTGGATTTTCGCGCATGTTGGGCGCATGTTTTTAGATACGATTTTGGTGCACGCCAGATGCGCTAAATCGGGATTCTTCGTGCATGTCACATGCACCTGATTTATTTTGCTGTCAGGCACATACGATGCCCATGACAGATGCTTCGTGCACACCCGTTGCACTTGGATGTTGTTTTGTGCACCTGTTTAGCACATATATGGATTTTTTTTTGATTTCAGTGCGCACCAGACGCACAGGATGGTGTTATGTTTAGATTGGATGTCTACATGTGTAGTTCCGATCCATATCATATCGGTTTTGTATTGGATTTGACATTGTGTTTTTTTTACATTGACTCCGATGATTGCGGGATGCTTGACGGAGTTTTGTTTTCGAGTTATCTGCTCAGTACCCTTGCGCATGCATTGCGCTGTGACGTTCTATGTGTTGATGATTTCGGAGCCCCGACGACTTTGGTTTATTACTGAGATGTTTTTGTATCTGGGGGTTTAAATTTAAAATTCGGGGACCGAATTTCTTTAAGGGGGGTAGATTGTAACATTTTCAAAAATATAAAATATTAATTTTGGGAATTTTTATAATTTAATATTATTTTATTGATTATTTTAATATTAAATGCAAATAAATAGGAAAAATGTTAGAAAAAATTATGAAAAATTATGGAAAATTCTAAAATAGGGTAAATTAGTGGATTATGGCATTTTTAAGTTTTTGTGATTAGTTTGACAATAATTTAGTGCTAATCGCGATTAAAATCGCTAATCGGGTTTTTTGGAAATTTTGTGCAAAACTTGCACATATCACTTTTTCTACACTTGTGCATTTTTCTAGCCATGGTTTTCTTTTGGGATTACTATTGATGTGAGAAGGTTTGGATTTTAAAAGAAAAGGAAAAGAAAGGAAAATATAATGATGAGGGTAGGTGAGAGAGAGAGGTGGACTTTGACTTAGCATACTTAGCCATTCTCCTCGTTTTCTGTGCACAGCCCCTGTTCCTCTAGTGTTGACCCAGGGTACTTCTAGTTTTGACAGATTCTATCTAGGATGAAATCTGGGACATATATCCTAAGTTGCTATTTTGGATTCGTGTTTCCGTATTTTTGATTCTGAAATGGTGGAATGTGTTTTGCCTCGACTAATTGTCGTTTATACGACGATGTAGAGGATTTATTGATGGTTTTGAAGGCGTCCCATAGGTTCTCACCTATAGGCCCCCTTATCGTATCGTTTTGGATTTCGTGCGCCGTTTTAGATTGGATTTGGTTTTAATGCGCATATACGATATTTTGATGTGTAGGTACCCATGAAGACTTCGGGACGACAAGCAAATACGTGGTGACGTCCGCAATTGGTGATGCAAGGTGAGTAGATTATATCTACAGGGGGAAGTCGGGTGGATGGCGTATAGCACCCCCGCAGTCCGTAGATAGATTACTATGTAGTTTATTGTGATATTAGGTGTATTGTGGATAATGTAGGGTTAGAAGTGACTAGTGTAGTTCATAGTCGCGAACCCTAGGGTAGAATTACACCTACACGCACACCCTTGCTTATCACTTGTACTTGCACTGTGATTGATGATATGTGATGACTTCGGAGATGAGTCGATGATGTGGGCTGGGTGCCCTGGGATCGGTGATTTTATACGATTCATATGTGGGATATGACTTGTGATTCTTGCGGGCTTGGGATATGTGTTTACCCCCGCATGCATACTTACTGAGGTTACCGTTTTGTACTAGACATAGAGTAGTACTCCAGACTATATGATCTGACGATGGTGATATCTGTTATGTGATGAGACAGTGAGATACTGACCCCTACCCAGCTATGGGGATGCCGTACGATGATTTACCGTACGAGCCGATATTGATGATAGATCCGCACTCATAACTCGAGGATATCTTATGATATGACATTGAGGCGAGATCACCGACTATATACTTTACACATGTATCGACTCAGATTTAGGTGGTTTCCACACCTACCCCTCCTGATTGACCGGATACTTAGATGTAGTTTGCATAGTAGATACTTCACTGTGGTGTTGACTACTAGATATCTGCATTTTCCTGCTATTCGCATTGCTGGCATATGTTCATTGTTATATTATTATCATGCTGTTAGGACACCAGCACCATTATCGATGATGCGTATGTTTCACGTACACTATTTGCCGGCTCACACACTTCATCATCGATAATTGCCATGCCACTACACTGTAGTACTGTTGCATTCATGATATGATTACTGCTTGGCATATTGTACACATGTACCTGTACACAAACATAGATGATTCTGACTTGATTGAGATTGAGGACCGCAAGATATTCTTTAAACTGATTCATTCTAAAGGAGCGGTTCCTCCCGACATATGTACATTACTATTCCATGTTGCATGATTTCCGATATGATTATCTCTCTTTACATGTCGCATACATCATGGATTGATTGCATAGCACATTGCATTGGATTTACTTCTTGATGTGGATTTTCATGTGATTTCTGATTTTGAGGACCGTGGGATTATTTAAGAAAAGATGTTCTTTTATGAAAACCCGGTACCTCGTGATATGATATTTGGGTGCGTCCACCACGCGTTTTCTCGGTGCTGAGACGTGTGCTTGAAACCCGATTCGAGGAGTGATGATCCGTTTGCGGGTTCGTGGTGGGCCCGGTATGGTTCCCCTCGGCGAGATGATCGATGGGTTATGCCGATTGAGCCTGGAGGCGGGCGAGTACCTACCGGTGATTGTATTTGAGCTCGGCGGATATCCGGGGGATACCGCCTGGAGCCGAGAGATGGGCGTACTGCCGGGGGCCGACGGGCCGCTACCGCAGACGGAGCCCAGAGATGGACATGGGTTGACTCGTGCTGCCGGGGCCGAGGGCCGATACCGCAGACGGAGCCCCATATGGATGAGGATTTACGTGTCGATGCTTGGCACGGGTTTCATGATGTTTTCCATGATATTGTTTATATCCTCATACTTGCATACATGATGCTTACTGTCAGTGGGTGACAGGTGGACGGGTTCCACATATATACAGACATGGATCATATACAGACTGGATTTACACTTGTCATACTTCATTTGTATATATAACAGGGTATGAGGGCGCTGTTATATATACCCTTACACCAATATTAGTGGTATGGGACGCTAATATATGTGTATTGATATCATTGATATTTCATCATACTTACCTCATGCAGGCATACCTTACACTGATGACATGTTATTACCTGAGTACCTGGCACTACATACATGATTAGATGTTACCTTGCCACCTTATTACACTCAGATGCACTCTTGTGGATTGTATTACTGATCGTTGACTTAGGTTTATGTCTTGCATTCGGTTTCTGCTTGTAGATATTTCTATTCACGAGTTGGCAACTCACCCCCGTTGTGCCACAGTCCTTGCAGGTTCTGCCGTACAGGTTTCATTGCGGCATTTCTGGCACACTACCTTCTTGCGGGTGATTTGCTTTGGTAGGTGGATTCTTTCGCATCAAGAATCACCATTTTATTCATGTATTTCATTGTATCTAGAAATTGTCCATCAACCAAAAACTTGTATATTCTTTCAGACTTAGAGACAGTGTGGTATTATTCGACCTTAGAGTCGCGCTTAGTAGTATTGCGGTTTTCTTGCTGCTTTTTGAGCTTTCCTTGATTTTGATCCTCGCCACTTGGCGTTGTATATTATCATATCATCGTGTGGTTGTGACCGTCGATTGACGAAGAGCTAGCTCCCGCTTGGGGATGCCTTTATCATTTTATATATTGTTATTCATGTTGTACCCCATTCGGGGCCAGTTTTACAAGAGAAACTCTGCCGAAAATTTTAGAAAAGACTGTACGGTTTTCAAATGCACATTCGGCTTAGTTATTTAAAGACCTTGATTTCAAACATGTTTTTCTTCACTTCTTTAAACCAGTTTTCTTTACTTATTCTCAAAAATGGTTTTAGATTTCTGGGCTTTTGGCTTACTTGGATCAGATGGAGTCCTATAGACTTCATATGGTTCAAGGGCCAGTCACGTGCTCTTTCGGGTCGTGACACTTGCTTGTTGATCTTCTGATCGCTCAATACCTGGGTGGCCGTTATGTTTAGCAGACCGCTTGCGGCTTATGGGTGTTTGATATGATCATCACCTACTGCCGGCGTATTGACTAGTCTTTAGAGTCCTACACAGGGGTTTCCTGGCTCAAGTGAAATGGAGGAGGAGCACATATGTGATATGTGCGGGACAGAGATTGATACGATATGAGATACCGTATTCTATTCTTGCGATTTGTGACATTGATCGGTTATATGAGATATAGCCAGGTTATCGGATCAAGTGTTGATTCAATAAGTTGTTACTTTTGATATTAGTCGGTTATAGCCCGATTATTAAATCAAGAGTTGATTTAATAATTTAATGTATAATTATATATTAGATATATTACATTACATTAACTAGTATTAGGTCACTTAAGATTTCTTTTCTCACTAGATTGTGCACATTGTATATATGTGATATATGCATGTGTATATGTTTGTGTCATGCTTGATGATACATACAAGATGGGTGTATGAGACTTAAACCATATTAAGGTTAAATTAGGGTTTATTTATTTCTTAAAGAATAACAAAAGAGCGAAGACTTGGTCAATGTTTTCAAGCTTTCATGAAGCTTGTAGAAACATTGACAAAGTCCACTCTTTTATCATTCCTTAAGATATTACTTAACCTAACCCTTAACCTTATACCTTGGTAAATTCTCTACATGAGTTAAGCATGAAGACTTAACTCACCCATGGTTACATAATTCATTTGGATGAATTATTGACTTGAGTTCACCTTCTTCTTCTTCTTCCTCCTCAAAAGCTTTCTAGCTCTAATGGAGGTATGAGATAAAGTGTGAGAAAATCATTTCTAAAGTGAGCACACTTCCTACTTCATCATCCTCTACTACTTGCCATTTAGTATAGGGTGTTCTTTAACAAAGTTCATGACATAGTGAAGGAATAGCTTGGGTTAGTGTCTCCTTGACGTAGATCATCTTCGGCCTCTAAGACATTGAAGCAAGCGTGTTCGTTTCTTCAAGGGAGCCTCTCTAGAGTCCAGAGTTTACGATCGCAGCGAATGTAACTACTACACGGAGCTATTGAAGTGAAGGACCGGTCTACAAATGTCGTATTCCTTGCTCTCTTTACTTATTGCAAAGTGTTTGCATTTGATTCCGTATATTTCTAGTTTACGATTCAAGTTAGGGTTAGGTAAAACGGCAATATTTAATTTTGGAATGGACGATGCCTCCCGAAACCTTGCTGTCGTCGTGGGTAACCCTGCAGGGAGTGAACCAACCTACCAAAGCAATCACCCTGAAAGAGTAGTGTGCCAGCAAAGCCGTCAAGGAAACCTGTACGGCAAAACCTGCAAGAAATTGTGGCACAACGGGGGTGAGTTGCCAACTCGTGAGTAGAAAACATCACCGAGCAAAAATCGCATGTAAGGCTCAATCCTAGATAATAATATCCTTAATATATAACCTGAAGCATATAATAATGGCAAGGGTAAACATCTATACATAAGTGTAATACCAAATGCTCGTGTAAATTCCTCATGTAGCAACATATCATATATATGATGTATGAATGCATGAAAACAGAATACATCTAAATGAAGAAAACTGTTTTCTTGTCTCGGTGAGATTTCTGTATAAAAATCAAAGTATCATCAATGAAATCATCAGAGAATCAGTGTCAAGCACCGACACAAATATATATCCCAATATCTCAATATCTCAGGCTCTGCCAATCCGGACTGGCTTGTATCATCTAATCTCAATATCTAGGGCTCCGGCAATCTGGACTTGCCCATATCATCAAATCTCAAGACCATGTCAGTATCCTCCGGATATCCGGCGTGTTACAATAAAATCACCGGTCGGTAGTGCTCCTGTGCCAGGCTCAACACCATCATCTGCGACCATCTTGCCCCGGGGTACCACACCGGGTCCACCAAGCACCAACAGACGGTTCCTCCTCCTCCTCGAATCGGGTATTTGATATCGCTCAAGAGCCGAGAAAACTCATGGTGGACATCTCTCAAATCATATCATGAGAAAACCGCAGTTTTATCTTTAAAAATGATAATCAGTTTATAAAATCTTTGCGATTTCTCCAAAACCATAAATCTCATGGAAATCTGAAATCTAAAATCACGATGTCAATAGACAGTGAATACTGGCATAAAGCTCCAAAATATTTCTTGACAAACGAATATATAAATGCATGAAGTATCTCAATAATAATGCAATGTCTAATCTAGCACAGTAATGATATATCGGAACTATCAGCTAGCAAGCGATATCGATGAATTAATATTTTCTAAAGTGTACGTGACATGGCAATTACCGATGATGATGTGTGTGAGCCGGCAAGTAAGTGTTCGTAGACATACGCATCATCGGTAATGGTGCCGGTGTCCTGATAACATGGGTTCAATATAACAATAAAAACACATTTAAACATGCAATGCGATGCGAATAGCAAGAATATGCGGAAAATGAATAATAAGTGCAACAATAAGGATTCTACATTAATATACACGAGTCATACCGTTTGGCATTGAAATAGCACGAATCATGGTGTTTAGAAAATAGGGGCTACGGTGTTTTTATGAAAAGGCACGTCCTTTAAAATATCTGTAGTACCCCTTGGCCTGTATTTAAAATACTCACGATTCGTTAGTTTTGGAAATAGGTATGACTCGAGCTCAGTCTAACATCTACTAAGTAAACTACATGACTAAACTAACAAACTAATCGAAAGGGTAAGGAAAACCACCTAAGTCTGAGTCGATATATATATACGTCTAGTAGTTGGTGATTCCGCCTCAATAGTATCACGTACGATACAATATCTATAATATGACATCCTCGAGTCAAGAGTACGGATCTATCATCATAATTATAGCTCGTACGGTAAATCCATCATACGACATCCCAAATCAGGGTATGGGTCAACTATCACATTTATCTCATTATTTATCTGGTATCATATCATATCCTGAATTTGGGGTACTGATCTAAAGTCTAGTACACTCTGATACCATCAACATATATATGCGTGTGTATGAAAACACATCGCCTAAAGCTCCGCTATAATATCATGTCGTATCTTATAATACGAACTAAATCACATCACCGATCTCGTGGCATCATGCCCAAGCACATCGACTCATCTCCAAGTACCATGTACTATCCTCATTATCCATGTATAAGTATACATACATACATATATATATACATACTCACAAACATATATGTATGTATATATATATATATCCCTATATACGCATAAGTAAAACAAATGTATACGTGTGTGTGCGTGTGTGAAAAACATTACTCATGGGTTTCGCGACTAAGAAGCTAAACTAAGTTACTTCTAATACACTAAAAATAACCCATGAACATCTAAAAACCTATCTGAATATCATCCACGTATCACAATACACACACACACACACATAATATAATGTATTTGTATTTTGCACTACGAAACTGCGAGGGTGCTATACGCCATTCACCCGACTTTCCCCGTAGATATATATCTACTCACCTTGATCCTCGCTTGCCGAAGTCGATGTCGCCATCCTCTTCTTCATCGTCCGAAGTCCACGCGGAGGTAGCTACATATGTACACACATAGCATCGTAAACAGAATCGCGCATGAAAACCAAAACTATACACGAAACATACATATGTTAAAACCTATGGTCTAGGCATGCAAGAATAACCAACAAATCCTTGATATCGATGTACAAACATCAAACCATCGAGTCAAAACCCAGATACCGAAACTCAAGTTAAAATGAAGTCGCAAAACAATGCAGCAACTCAAGAAAACACCTCCAGATATTACCCTAGGTTGAATTAGCCAATTTTTCATATGGGTGGGGTCTAATTAACTGATATAGGGGCCACAGACCAAGCACGAGACACATGGGTCAAGTCCTGGCCGTAATTTGTGGCCAGAAGGCATTAATTTGCGGCCATGGGTTGGGGTTTAGGTCTCGGGTCTTGGGTAATGCTTCTAGGTTGCCTGCTTGTATCACAGTATTTGCTAAAAAATCTCTAGGGTCCCCGGGTGTTAGCAGATCTCTAAATTACCTAACAATTTGCACAATTTCCCCATATCGCGGATTCTAAAGTTTATGGTTTAGGGTCTAGCCTCTGGTTTTGTCCAGAATTTTAACACTAAAGGGGTTGTATGGTCTCTATTAACCTCAATTTACACTTCACAACTCATAAAATCCTCTAACCTTTTCTAGGAATTTTCCAAGTTCACAAAACTACAGTAAATCGGTTCTAAACTTAAATAGAAGCTAAAGTAAATGCATTACTACACTAATGGTGAAGGGAGTACCTCATTTAGCAACTCATGAAATTTCTTGAGTTGCCACAAGTCTTCAAAATCTAATTTTTCTTGATCTCCCATGCTTGTAGTTAGCTTTTGCAAGTTTTTAATGAAGGGAATGAAGTGTTTTGAGTTGTTTTTGGTGGTGTTGTGAGGGTTTAGAGGAGGTGGGGGAGTGAGGGCAGCTATGGATGAGGGAGGGGAGAAAAATGATGAAAGAAATAATGAAGGGGATAATGAGCCAAGGTTCAAGGAGACTCCTCACCCTCTCTCTCTCTTGCGCATACTTCTTTGTTTAATCTATTTCCTTTTTCTTTTCTTTTCTTTTCTTCTTTTCTAATCTTTTCTTTTCATTTCCTTTATAAAACAATGCCAAGCATGATAAAAAGAAAATACCATGGTAGGAAAATGTAAAAATGTGAAATATGACATAGTGCATGTCATGTGTTCAAATCAAGCTTAATGCACGATTAATGATATTTAATCGCGATTAGCATTAAAATGGAATATATTTAATTATAAAGATTTTATAATTTGCTTAAATCATATAAAACACCCTCATTTCAGTAATTCCTATAATTTTCCAAATATTTCCTAATTTATCGGTATTTAATTATACCATATCATAAGGATATTCATAATATTTAATATTTAATTATATAAATTCCCAAAAATAATATTTTATTTTTTTCTGAAATGTTACAATCTTCCCCCCTTAAATAAATTCGGTCCCTAAATTTAAATTTAAACCCCTCAAATACTAAAACATTTCAGTAAAAAGATTAAGTCGTTGGGGCTCCGAAATCATAAATACATAAAAAAATCATAGCGGAATGCATGCGCATGAAAAACGAGTATATAAACCAAAATCAAAACTCCGTCAAGCATCCCGCAATCATCAGGGTTATGGTGAAGACACCAATGTCGAAGTCCAATACAAAAACCAACATGATATACATCAAACTATACATGTAAACTCGTCAAAACGTCTGAAAGAAATGCTTGCCAAAACCTTTTCAAGTCGATGTGCGATGCGCGTATCACGGCATAGTGGCGGACGTCTATTATAGGAAAATACTATATATATATACACCCTTTGTTTAACATACACGTCCCGCCGTTTTGAAAAATAATTTAGAAGGGTTTCCTTTGTTAAGTGTTTCGTGTCATCTCGGACACGTAGGTAAATACTGAGACTATAGCTCGTTTTTGGATATCCCTTCTATAACTATCAATGCATGCAAAAATATATTCAGGTACTGTTCTTGGACTAGTCCTGCTCAGCTACTAAACAAAATAGTAAATATCATAAAACATACTGCTCCAAAAGAAACCAATCCCAAAATGCGTACAAGAATGCCCCGCGTGTCTGGTGCACACGGAAATCGAAATCAATAAATATGCCATAGATTTGCACAGAAACAAAATCTAAGTACAACTGGTGTGCACGAAAGCACCTGTCAAGGGCAACGGTGTGCGCCTGACAATAATATCAGGTGCATCTGATATGCACGAAGAATTCTGATCTAGTGCATCTGGCGTGGACCAAAATCGCATCAAGCGCGTCAAGTATACGCAAGAATCCAAGTCAAGTGCACAAGGTGCACGAAAACAAATATCGAGTATCACAATCGAAATCGACGGTATACAGCACATCACAATCCAAATCAGGTATACCGTGGTATATAATCTCACAACCATGTGCATCAGCGTGCACAAAATCGAATCAAAATACTAAAAGTGCATGGAAACTACACCGAAAGCACAAGTCAAATCACATGCATACCATAGGCATGAAATCAAAATCCACATCTCGAATGATATCAAATCGAAGTCAAGTGCAACTGTGGTGCACAAAATCTCAATCATGCAAATAAATCGCCCAAAATACTGAAATCCAAGATGGCGGAAATAGTCCCGCTCTGGCACATCCTCTAAAGATCTCTGGCTAACTATCATGGTCACTCATAACATGTCTCGTCGACAATGCCGAACTCTGGCCTACTGAGTGTGCATAGTATGACTGATCCTGGGTCCAAGTTTTCTCATATATTATTCCAGAAAGGTTCTGTCTAGGTCTCTCCCGAATCTCGTTTCTGCCGAACTGCCCAGAAGTTATCACCCGTTACTAAATCTATTTCTTGTTCCGGAACGGCTGCATATTCATCACGACTCCTCCTGGAAGATATATCCATATTCGACGCCTCTGTATGCGTATCACATCTCTGATGTCAACGGAGTGGAACATCATATCGTCGAAATCTCATACGAACCTCTTACCTATGGACCGGCCGCAGAAGGGCAAACCAAAGCCTCATTAATGGCACCGCGGAACTGCTGCAAACCCTAAGGTTCAAAAGCGTTCCCATGGTCGTTATATCGAGTTAGAGTTTCATTCTTCTAGAGGGTCCATGGAATTACTTACATGTTTTTTCAAATACTTTTAACTTGGAAAATGGGTTTCTGACATTCGATCGTTATCTTTCGACTCCCAACGTACTTGCGTGAAGTCTTCTCTAGCTGGAATCAATCAATCTGATGACCTCGCATCGGGGAGTGCAAACGAATCACATGTCCTAGTCCTTCATCTATGGGTGACTAGCGATCTTCTATAATATCTCTACGTACAACTCGTGCTGCATTAGCTTCAAACATCTGGGGCGATATCTCGTCAGTCGCAGCAACAACTGAATTCATTCGTCTGCACGCTGAACAGTGCCTCAATCATCAAGAATAATCGGTGCATTGACGGTCATCACATTCTAGCTGTCCTATAGAGGTAGCCCGTTCCTCTGGTGCTGATCAGCACGTTCGAGAAATTTTGTAAAAGCAATCCATCAAACGCTCATGGCGCGAAAACACAATAAAATGACACATCTATACAATCGTGTGTCCCTGGAATCACTTCCTTGTCAGTCCTCGTCCGTAACGAGCTCGTGCTGACCGCAACTCTAGCCGCAGCTCTCTCTGCCCGTGTAATCGTGGCAGCAAAAACCATAAACCGATATCGATGAGGATAGATTATAAGAATGAATATAATACTGTGCAAGTAAATGTACATCCTAAGGCTTCTTAAGCGGAGTAGCATATCGTAAGTATGCCATGGAACATACACACGGTACGTCACTCTACTTAAGTCACCTACTCCATCAACCAAAGTCAACTTACGCGATGAAAGTTCGGGTCTAATCCCCCCTCGACCAAGTCTATGTTCCGTAAGGTCAATCCTAAGTTCCGAATATATATATATATATATATATATATATATATATATATATATATATATATACACACGCCTTAGACTCCGCATAGTCAAACATAGACTCAAACCAAAGTTAACCTAGTGCTCTGATACCAACTTTGTCACGACCCGAAATAGCACGTGACTGGCACTTGAATCATATGAAGTCTATAGAACCCCATCTAATTCAAGTAAGCAAAAATCCCAGAAATCTAAACTATTTAAAATAAGAAAGAAGGAAAAGTTTAGTTTTAAAGCAAGTAGTTTAACAATCATAAGCCGAAGTATTGCATTTTTAAAACCACAAGTCTTTTCTGAAAATTTCTGCAGAGCTTCCTTTGTAAAACTGGCCCCAAAAGGGTACAACACATGAAATATATATAAAGGCATCCCCAAGCGAGAGCTAGCTCTATGCCAATTGGCGGTCACAACCATGCAAGAAATATAATATACAGCGCCGAAAGGCGAGGATCAAAACTCAAAAGGAAATTCAAAATCATCAAGAAAACCATAATAATACAAGCGTGACTCTAAGGTCGAAAGAATATACACTGTTCTTCTAAGTCAAAACAATATACAAGTCTGGTTGATTGAGTTTACTAGATACAACTACATATAATGAAATACAAGGTTGGTCACGATGCGAGTGAACTTACCTACCAAAACAATCACCCTGAAAGAGCAGTGTGCCAGCAAAGCCTTCAAGGAAACCTGTATGGAAAAACCTGCAAGAAACTGTGGCACAATGGAGGTGAGTTGCCAACTCGTGAGTAGAAAACATCACCGAGCAGAATCGCATGTATGACTCAATCCTAGGTCATACGATAATAATATCCTCAATATATAACCTGAAATATATAATAATGGCAAGGGTAAACATCTATACATAAGTGTAATACCAAGTGCTCGTGTAAATACCTCAGGTAGAAACATATCATATATATGATGTATGAATGCATGAAAACAGAATACGTCTAAATGAGAAAAACAGTTTTCTTGTCTCAGTGAGATTTCTGTATAAAAATCGAAGTATCATCAATGAAATAATCAGAGAATCAGTGTCAAGCATCGACACAAATATATATCCTAATATCTCAAAATCACAGGCTCCGGCAATCCGGACTGGCCTGTATCATCAAATCACAATATCTAGGGCTCCGGAAATCCGGACTGGCCCATATCATCAAATCTCAAGACCACGTCGGTATCCTCCTGATATCCGGCACGTCACAATAAAATCACCGATCGGTTGTACTCCCCTGCCAGGCTCAACGCCATCATCTGCGATCATCTTGTTAGTGTATATGCCCTAGAGGCCATTACTGTATCATACTAGTATGTATATTACTTAATGGAAGCTTGGGATATTCACCTTGTATTGACAATCTTGCTCAATACAGTAGTATGATACTTGGTTTGTTTCTGCTTTAATGTGTACATGTGTTTATTTTAGTATATCACCTATACACATTAGTGGAGCCCTTAGGATCTTTGCTTGATTACCAGCGTTGTGATGGCAGTCACACTCGTGGGGGCTGGGTAATCTATAAGCACATCCTTATGCAGGTCCCTAGTCGCAGGACTATCGAGACAGGGCATCGGTACTCCGGAGTAGACTAGCGTATGCGCTTCTCATCCCAGTGTGGGAGACGGCCGGTCCCACAGCCGTCAGTACGTCGTACTTGAGATAGTATGCGGGTGCTCGTTAGGTTACGAGTACACTGGACAGGACTCGTCGGGAACTGTTGGTTGGTATTATACCTATCGTCAGTTATCAGTTCCCAGGTGACATGAGTACAGCTTAGTCCGCTGACTTAACACTGTCACTTCGCCTAAAGTGTGTTCCTACTGCACTTTGATTACTACCCTACCACAGCTCAAAGGAGTTGTGGAAACAGGTAGTTTTTGGGTGCAGTCCCGAAGCACTTAGAGCCAGTGATGGTTAGACAGGATTCGTCTCTCCCGGTATTGGGGGTTGACATCGCGCTGTGTCCAGGAGAGCCATTACACGAGTAGTCCCTGGCCAGAGCAAGCGAGATATACTGGTAGGTTTCCAGTGTTATCTCAGGGTGTTCTGGGCTTCACTCCGACACGACTTGTACCGCTATTAGGGGACTGACGTTCACCGCCCCCTAGGCCAGCCATGCGATGTATAAGACGAACAGACCGGACTGTACGGAGATTGTCACATTCAGGCTCAGTAGGAGTTCAGATGGGTTTCACCTCGTCCGTCTTCTTGTCGGCATCTACCTTGGGACCGTTACGTACGGTTAGTGCCGCTTGCGGTCTGTGGTTAAACCTACTGCCAGCGTAGTGTCGAGTCTTTAGAGTCCCACACAGAAAGCTATTCGCCCTTAGGCAAAAGAGTAGAGGTCGCATGGTTTTGCGATAGGTTGTATGGTTTTGCGACAGGGTTCGGTCACATCCGTGCACTTGTGCACGTTTGGTGTCCGGACAGTTAACACTAGCGGGCTTTGGTTTAAGCCAGATCCTAGTGTACGTTTTGGGATTGGTTTTATCTCATATGCATTCGTGTTCCTCGGAAAGCGGATGCGGGTGTGTATGCACAGTTGACAGAGAGACAGAGGCAGAGGATTCTCATTGGGGTTGTTGACTGTTGACTATTGACTTTTGACTAAACCCTAATGAGAATAAGATATATGATTAACAATAATATTAATTAAGTATTATAGTGACATGGTTGTTGAGGGGTTGACTTTGTTGACTTGTTGACTTTGTTGACCGGTTGACTAGGTTGGACTAGTTGACCGTCATCATGACAATGGCTATCATTCTATGGCAAAGACTTTTGCTTGCTTGTTTATTTATGCAAAATGAGTGCATGAAATGATATAGCCATTTTGACTTAAACCATCACACAATACTTGATTACTTTTTTTGTTATGATGGCTTTTGGATTATGAGAGGTCGGATGAGAAAAGAGTTGCTCATTCTTTCATTTTGCTTTCTCTCTCTTGAGCTCTCTCATTCTCAAGCTCTCCCTCTTCCTCTTGCTCTCTCTAACTCAAGGCAAACTATTCTCATGTGTTGAAACTCATTGCCTTAGAGATAAAAAGACACCAAAATAATCCTCTACTCATTCTAGTTCACAAGGCCTAGCAAGCCAAGTGTTCTAGTTTCTTCAAAGTTCGGAGAAGAAGCCAAAGATAGAAGCTTTCAGGTGGATCCATCTTCGGCGCAAGGAGACGACGAGGTGAGGCCGATCCGTACACCAGAAAGAGTGGAAGACGAAGGAGTTCAAGAAAGGTATAGCCCCTAACCGAGTAGGTAAAACACTAGTTAGGTTGTTAGTTAGTTGTTTAACAAAGATCCGTATTTTGAGTCCATGTTACCACCTCTTGAAAATCGTTTTTCATCATTTCCGCAAGCCCGTAAGTACCGGGAGAGGTAGCATGGACTTACAGTGGTATCATAGTCTAGTTAAATACTATCTAACATGTTAGTCAAGTAAGTAGATGTTCGATCGGAGAAAAAGTCGCGAAACGAACCCGGAAAATTAAGTTTATGCCGAATTTTTTTCTGTCCAAAAAATAATAAATTATACATGAAAAATCGGCTCCGGCTTTTGTTAAAACACACAAGAAATTTCGTCCATTGAATCGGTTAAAGCGCCGTGGAAACGCGGCGGGAGCTTTCTCCTACCGCGGTTCCGCGACTGAGTTGACTCGGTCTTGGAAACGATTTCCTGCAGTGTTTTTCTGGGTTTGTTTTGGGATTTTTAGAATATGTTTTTTCTACCCAGATTTTCCAGAAAGAAAAATTTGTGTTTGGGGCCTAAAAATCCGTATTTTTATCGAACTTCTAAAGACTTAAGCTGACGGGTATATATCTGTGATGTGATATTTGTATTGAATGTCTGCTAATCGCTATATGTCGATTGGTGGGGGTTATACAAATCTGTGATCTGTAATGTTGATGGTATGTGTATATGAATTCATTGGATTGTCGCGGGTGAATAGCCGGGGGTTGTGAGATGAGAGTTTTCTTTTCTTTCAATTCATATAATATGTAAATTGATGTAATACTATTTGTATGGCCGCACAACCGGGTCGGGGTTGTAGCCGTCATTGTATAATTTCTTTTTACTGTTTTTGCTCCCAAGGTGGGGTGCACAAACTACCGGGTATCTAGAGGTGCCGAGTGGCCTACTCATGTCGTTGAGGGAGGTTGCTCCACTTCAGATATTTGGCGGGTAGTTTGCCACACCCGTAGGGGTCTAGGGGGGGTATTGGCTATTCACCGCTACCGTGTAATCCGCTTTTCGTTACAGGATCGTACGAATTGCGGATTCCTAGTATATCCGATGTGTTCATCTGTGATCTGAAATGGCTATCATTGCAATATATCTATATATGATATTATTTAGGCGTTGCTTATGTTTTGCAGCCGCGCTAGCCCAGCCCCCGCTCTGTCGTTAGTTAAGTTACCTAACGGGTAATGACGGGGCCCCGTAGCGAATGCGAATGGCATAAGCATACGTCATATTTTGGTTGTTTTCTGCAATGGTAGGATTAAATGATGCGACGCATTAAAAGAACTAATGCAAGAAAAATAAACCAAGTAAAAGTCGTTGGAACACTTTCAAAACCACTCGGTTTCTTTTCAAAATAACTTTTAAACGCGGAGCTTAAGCCACTCCTTTTAAAAGCTATCTCGTTCTTTCGATTATATCAAGTTCACTACGTTCACGGTTTCGCCAAAACCATTCGTAGCCCTCCGTCGTTTCACATAAATAGTCAATAGTATTCAAACTATGTATGTTGGCCAAAGTCAAGGCATAGTGATTGGTAGCTATTGGGTATTCATGTGCAACATAGATAGATGCGTTGGTTTGGGACAGTCGTACTGCCATGTTGGCCAAAGTCATGGGTATGTACGGGTGGGTTCAGATTAACCTGGAGAATGACGGGTAGAACTTGACATGTGACTTATGATATTTTGGCCAAAGTCAAGGTCATAAGAGCATGGGGAAAAAATCCACATCGGGAGTTTCAAAAGAACTGAAACTTGCTAGCGCTGCATACCATTTGGAGTGTGATGATTCTGGTAGGATTCCTTCAGTTTTGTCACGCAATGATATTTGGATCCCGATCCTACTGTGAGTATATGCTACTCCTCGGGAAATTTCTCACTTAACGATCAATGCTATAAACCAAGTAGGTATCTAGAAAGGTGTTAGCGGGGCTATGCCCACAGGGAAAAGAGGTTATTTAATTAAGGAACTTCACGAAAGCGTTGGAAAACATCCCTCGAAGTACCGACACCAGCCTGGCCTAACGGTTAAGCAAGTATTGTACGGTGAGATTGATCCTGACTAATTCTTTCTTTTTGGTTTGAGGAGGGATTCGAGAGACAGTGGGAGCCATCCTGTTTAGACAAATTAAAAACCACTCTAAACTTGCAAGAGTATCATGCTAAGTGTTTCTTCTCTCTCTCCTAATTGCAGCGACCAAACATCATGACCGGACTTAAGTTATTACTAGATAAAAACATACTGACAGGGCCAAACTACAAAGATTGGCTCAGGAATTTCAAAATGGCAATCACTTATGACAAGTTGGGGTATCTCCTTACCACCAAAGCTCCCCATGTCCCAGGTCCCAAAACCAGCGTCGCGGATAGGGAAATCCGTAAGACCTGGGAAATCGATTGCGTGAAGGCCAAGTGCCTCGTGCTTGCCTCTATGGACAACGAACATCAGAGGAGGCACGAGAATATGGACCTCGAATCCATATTTCTCCATACAAAAGAACTGTATGGAGAGCAATCTCGTATCGCAAGATACGAAGTGTCGAAGAAGTTATTTTCGGCAAGGTTGGCCGTCGGATCATCGGTAGCGGAACACGTGCTTAAGATGATTGGCTTCATAGAGGAGCTCACGGACCTTGGGACCACGTTGGAGAATGAGCTCTATATGGACTTGATTCTTCAGTCCCTTCCTTCCACTTACGCCCAGTTCATCCTGAATTTCAACTTGCAAGAAAAGGAAGTTGAACTTTCAGAGCTCCTCAACATGCTGAGGAGTGCAGAGGGCATCCTACAGAAAGGTAGGGAAACATCCACTTTGTTTGTAGGAGGATCTTCCTCTTCTAGGTCCAAGGCGAAAGCCAAGGGAAAGAAGAAGAAAACCCCCGCCAAACCAAGGGGTGGTGTTAGTAAAGTGGATACGAAGGGAAAGGCAAAAGCAACAAAGAAAGCGGGGAAGTTTGTGGATAAAGAAGAATTCTTTTACTGTCATAAGAGTGGGCACTGGAAGAAAGATTGCAGGGCTTGGAAAGCCAGAACACAGGATCTGAAGCAAGTTGCGGCTTCAGCTACAGGTGTGTATGTTATTGAAAACTGTCTATCAATAAACTCTACTTCCTGGGTATTGGATACCGGATCAGGATCTCATATCTGTAATTCTTTGCAGGCGTTGAGAAACCGTAGGTTTTTGAAGGCAGGTGACATGACCCTCAAAGTTGCAAACGGAGCTAGCATGGATGCTAAGGCCGTGGGGGACTATCACCTGGGAATGTCAGATGGACATGTTTTGGTTTTACGTAATTGCTTTTTTATACCCAACGCAACTTGTAATATCTTTTCTGTATCTTTGCTTACTCCTCCATACACTTCGCAACATAACGGTGTATCGGAGAGATGGAACCGAACCCTATTGGATATGGTACGGTCAATGATGAGTAACGCTGAGTTACCGCGATCATTCTGGGGGTATACACTAGAATCAGCTGCATACCTTTTGAACCGAGTTCCAACTAAGACTGTGCCTACTACACCATATCAGATGTGGTGCGGGAAGAGACCCTATCTTAATCACATTAAGACATGGGGAAGTCCAGCTTTTGTCAAAAAGCAGCATGCAGACAAGCTCGAGGCACGCTCAGTACAATGCAAGTTTGTGGGATATCCAAAGAACTCCAAAGGATATTTCTTCTATTGCGAAAAGGAACAAAAGGTTTTTGTTTCTCGTCATGCCCACTTTTTGGAACACCAGTTCTTAGAAAAAGAAATAAGTGGGAGCGCAATAGAACTGGAAGAAATTCCAAAACCACGAGCTATTACTGAAAGCTTAGTAGAACCAGAGGGTACAAAAGAAAATGACATTCCTACGCCGCTCCGCAGAAGTAGTAGGCAGTCTCATCCGCCCGAGAGATACTACGGTTTTCTTATAGACGGGGATAGAGAGGATTGCATCATTGATTATGATGAGCCAACTAGCTTCCAGCAGGCCGTTCAGAGCGTTGACTCGATAAAATGGCTGGATGCAATGCGGACCGAAATGGAGTCCATGTACACCAACAAAGTATGGACGTTGGACATTGCTCCAGATGGGGTAAAACCCGTAGGATGCAAGTGGATCTTCAAAGGGAATATTGGTGTAGATGGACAGGTTGAGACCTATACGGCTAGACTTGTTGCAATGGGTTTTCGTCAAAGACCTGGTTTGGACTATGACGAAACCTTTTCTCCAGTGGCTATGCTGAAATCCATTCGGATCCTTCTTGCGATTGCTGCTTTCCACGATTATGAGATTTGGCAAATGGACGTAAAGACCGCTTTTCTAAATGGAAATTTAAAGGAGTGTATCTATATAGACCAGCCAGAGGGTTTCATTCAGAGTGGGAGCAGCGGAAAGGTGTGCAAGTTGCTTAAGTCCATTTATAGACTAAAGCAGGCATCGCGGAGTTGGAACATCTGTTTTGAAACATGTACGGCAAAACCTGCAAGAAACTGTGGCACAACGGGGGTGAGTTGCCAAATCGTGAGTAGAAAACAACACCGAGCAAAAATCGTATCTATGACTCAATCCTAAGTCAATACGATCAGTAAAATCCTCAAATAATATCTTGAACCATATACACATATGTGTAAAAATCTAATATGACCTGAAGCATATAATAATAATGGCAAGGGTAACATCAATGCATAAGTGTGATCCCATGTGCTCATGCCAGTGCCTCAAGTAGCAGTATGTCACATATATAATGTATGAATGCATGGAAACAGAATACATATAAATGAGAATTTTTTATTATCTCAATAAGATTTCTGTTTAAAATCGAAAAATCATCAATGCAATCATCAGAAATCAGTGTCTAGCATCGACACAATTTCTCAAATCTCAATATCTGGGGCTCCGGCTATCCGGACTGGCCCCTGGGTTCCGACTATCCAGACCGGCCCAAACTCCGATCGGTATCCTCTGGATATCCGACAAGTCACAATAAAATCACCAGTCAGTAGTACTCCCCTGTCTCAGTCCCAACGCCATCATCTGCGACCTTCTTGCCCCGGGTACCGCACCGGGTCCACCATGCACCCGCAGACGGTTCCTCCCCCTCCTCGAATCGGGTGTATGATATCGCTCAAGAGCCGAGAAAACTCATGGTGGACATATCTCAAATCATATCACGAGAAAACCACAACTTTCATTTTAAAAAAATGATAATTAGTTTATAAAATCTTGTGGTTTCTCCAAATCCATTAATCTCATGGTAAATCTGAATCTCGAGAACAAATAAACAGTGAATAAAATATTGGGCTCCGGTAATCCGGACTGGCCCTAAAATGATGCATAACAATGAATTGCATGAAATGACAAAGTAATAACTGCAATGTCTAAACTAGCACAGTAATGATATTTCGAAACTATCAGCTAACAAGCGATGTCAAATAACTAGTATTTTCTAATGTGAATGTGACATGACAATTACCGATGATGTTGTGTGTGAGCCGGCAAGCAGGTATACGTGAAACATACGCATCATCGGTAATGGTGCCGGTGTCCTGACAGCATGGTTTCATAATAACAATAATAGCACAAGTATATGAATGCAATGCGATATGAATAATATGAACATGTGAAAAATGAATAGTAAACGCGGCAATAAGAAAAATACGTGTATATAAAATCGAGTCATACCGTCTTTGCATTTGAAATAGCACGAATCTTGGTGTTTAGGAATAGGGGCTACGGTGTTTTTAAGAAATGGTACGTCTTTTGAAATATCCGTAGTATCTCTTGGCATGTCTTTAAAATATTCACTATTCGTTAGTTTTGAAATATGTATGACTCGGGTATAGTCTAACATCTACAAGTAAAATATAAGTCTAAACTAACAGACTAATCGAAAAGGTAAGGAAAACCACCTAAGCCTGAGTCGATATATATATAACATATAATAGTCGGTGATCCCGCCTCAATAGTATCACCTAAGATACAATATATAACATGATATCCTCGAGTCAAGAGTGTGGATCTATCATCAATATATAGCTCGTACGGTAAATCCATCGTGCGGCATCCCAATCTGGGTACGGGTCAAATATCACATTTATCTCATCATTTATCCGGTATCCTTATCATCATATCATGATCTGGGTATTGATCTAAAGTCTGGTACAAACTGATACCATCTATATATATGTATGCGTGTGTATGAAAACACACCGCCTAAGGACCCGATATAAAATCATGTCGTATCTCATAATACGAACCAAAACATATCACCGATCTCGTGGCACCATGCCCAATCTCATCGAATCATCTCCAAATATCATATACTATCATCATCATCCATGTATATGTATACGTAAATATATATAGGTAGTCCCATACCTATGTGTGTGTACACAAATCCCCATATATGCACAAGTAATAAAAGTATGCAAGTGTGTGTATGCGCGTGTATGCAAATCACTACTCTAGGGTTCGCGACTAATAAACTAACTAAACACTATCTTACAAGTACATTATACTAACCTAAAGTCATTTCATATCACATCCGTATATATATATATATATATATATAATATAACGCATTCGAGTTCTATACTACGAAACTGTGGGGGTGCCATACGCCATCCACCCGACTTCCCCCGTGGATATATATCTACTCACCTTAATGTTCGCTTGCCGATGCCGATGTCGCCACGCGCTTTCTTGTCGTATCGAAGTCCTCGTGAGATTACCTACATATCATAACACATCGTATCGCATTAAAATCCGACTCATGACCAAAACGACACCCGAATCTCACATAGGTCAAAACCTATGGTCCGCTCATTCAAAAAAACCAAATAACCCTCGACATCGGCGTACAAACGCCGATTCATCGAGAAAAACCCAAACACACCAATCGTGGTTTCACAACTCACTAAAAGTTATAAGAAATAGGGTGCAAATCATCAAACCTTAAAATTAACCAAGTCGATTTATTTCCGAAAACCTAGAAAGCCGCAAATAACCGTTTTAGTTCGAAACATGATGTTTAAACAAAACTAATGGCCACAATGTTCACTAAATATCATAACTAAGTCATACAAACCATTACTATAATCTTATCACGCCAATTTGTATTAATCCATAACATTTAGTTTGCAATTTTATCCAATTTTAACAATTTTAAAGTAAAAGTATACAAATCAACAACTAGACTAAGTTTTGTATGATCTAAGGTGTTAAACTACAACTTATAATGTTAATAATATGATGGAAACCCTAACTAGATTTTAAATCTGAAATATTTTCATAATATCTAAACCCTAGTTTTCATAAACATATGATTTAGACAAATTCTTAAGTAACAAATTTCAAATTTAGAAACAAGATTACATTTTGCATGTCCTAAGATACAAAAATACATCACACAACCATGAACAAATGATCACAAGCCTAACTCAATTCAAAATCCTCACTTGAATTTCCAAACTCTCAAATAAACCCATAATTAAACACTTAATTAGCTAACTTGAGGTAATTAACCAACACACAAAACATGGACTTAGGATTATATCTCCAATCCAAGAGATCAAACATGGAACTTGACCTCCAAATTACTAACTTTGCACCAAGATCCATGCTAGATAAACCAAAGAAAAATGGGTAATGGTTGGATTGAAGAATTTTTTGATTTTTGAGTGGAATTTTGAGCAATTTTTAACACAAGAAAAGAGGAAGTAGCAAGGGGGGCTGCTGCAGCAGGAGGCCAAGCACAATGGGGGGGCTGCTGGTTTGGTGAGGGGAGGGGTGAGGTGTGAAGTCAAAGAAATATAGAAGACCCATACCTCAATATCTTAATACCTCACTTCTTTAAACATTTCATTTTCCTTTAATCTATCTTTTCTTTGACCTAAGGAGTGGGGACTTGGGGATTGGGGGCTGCCCCATTTCGGCCTGCAAGGAGTGGGGGATGTTTTTTGTGGGTGTGTGTGTAATTTTCCAAAATAAAGAATGCCCGAACTCAAAGAACAAGCTTAAGCTTCTTAATCTTTATTACATCCCTTTTTCTATTTAACCTTTTTCTTTAAATTTCAAGAAGCATCTTGACAATTTCTTTCATTTAAAAAACCATATGTTACACTTTGGTTTAATGTTCCAAGATGTACAAAACTTGTATTAACCCATTCAAAATTGTAATTATCACTAATTAAATGTATTAGTGAAGGCTTAGAATAATATTTAAAATAATTAATTACGGAAATAATTTTAGTAAACTGGAAATTTTACTAGTGACCCAATAAATACCAAATACTAGCAATTACAAGCTAGAATATGTATATTTAATTTTATGTTGAAAAATAATTAAATCTTGGTTTTTTTTACTGAAAACACCAGTATTTTACCGATTATCCGAAATTCCACCTAAACGATTTTGAAAACGTTACAATCTTCCACCCTTAAAGAAATTCGGTCTCCGAATTTAAATTAAAACTCCCAAAATACTAAAACATTTAGCAAAACACTCAAGTCGTCGGGGCTCCGAAATCATAAATACCTAAAACACATCGTAGCGCAATGCATGCGCGTGAAAAACGAGTATATAAACCAAAAATCAAAACTCCGTCATGCAACCCGCAATCATCGGAGTAATGGTGAAGACACCAATGTCAAAATCCAATACGAACCAATATGATATACTTCAAAGCTATAGCATGTACATAGTATGCGTCGGTGTAAACTCGTCAAACATCTGAAGAAATGCATGCAAAAATATATTCAGGTACTGTCCTCGGACTAGTCCTACTCAGTCACTATATCAAATAGTAAATATCATAAAAACGTAATGCTCAAGAGAAATCGTACTCAATAGTACATGTAATAATGCCACGTGCGTCCGGTGCGCACCGAAATTGAAATCAATGAATGTGCCATACATGCGTACAGAAACAAAATCTAAGTGCAACGGGTGTGCACGAAAACACCTGTCAAAGGCAACGGGTGTGCCTGACAACAATATCAGGTGCATCTGACATGAACGAAAATCCCGATTTAGTGCATCTGGTGTGCACCAAAATTGCATCAAGCGCATCAGGTATGCGCAAGGATCCAAATCAAGTGCACAAGGTGCACAAAAACAATATCGAATATCGCAATCGAAATCGACGGTATACAAAAAATTTCAATCCAAATCAGGTATACCGTGGGATAAAATCTCACAACCATGTGCATCAACGTTCACTAAATCGAATCAAAATACTAGAAGTGCATGAAAACTATGCCGAACACTATGCCGAAAACATAAGTCAAATCATATGCATACCATAGGAATGAAATCAAATCAACATCTCGAATAACATCGTAGTCAAGTGCAACTAGGGTGCACAAAATCTCAATCATGCAATTAAATCGTCCAAAATATCGAAATTAAAGATAGCGGAAATTGTCCCGCTCTAGCGCATCCTCTAAAGATCTCTGGTCAACTGTCATGGTCACTCACAACATGTCTCGTCGTTGATGCCGAACTCTGGCCTGCTGGGCGTGCGCAATATGACCACTCCTGGGTCCAAGTCTTCTCGTATAGTATTCCAGAAGGGTTCTGTCGAAGTCTCTCCCAAAACTCGTTTCTGCCAAACTGCCCGGAAGTCATCGTCCTTTACTAACTCTGTTTCTTTCTCCGGAATGGCTACATAATCTTCACGACTCCTTCTGGAAGATATATCTGTTAGTTATATGTATGCCCTAGAGGCCATTGCTGTACATATGATGTATATTGTAATGGATGCTTGGACATATATAGGGAAGACTTTCTTGCTCGACATGATAGTATGCTATCTGGTTGTACTTTATCTTAACATGTACTCTGATTGTCTCTATGTTACATGTTGATAAAGCCCTTAGGATATGTACTCGACTACGGGGACTATGATGAGATCATACTAGTGGGGCCATGGTAGTCGATGGGTACATCCTATAACTATTCCTAGTCGAGGGTGTATCGAGACAGGGCATCGATACACCAGAGTGGACTAGCGTATATGCATCTTGACCCATATGATGGGCGTTGGATGATCCCATATCCATCGGTGTTTGACATCAAGGATAGTGTACGGGTGCTCAGTAAAGACTGGGTACAGTGGACGGACTCACCGAGAACTCCCAGACGGCATTATACTTCACGTCAGATGGCAGTTCTCTGGTGGCACTGGTACAAGTTAGTCTGTAGACCCGAGATTGTCATAGAGTCTTGTGTGATTCCCACTATGCTTTGATTTCCATCATACCACATCCAAGAGGGCGTGCAAAAAGGTGGCTTTTGGGTACAGTCCCGAATCACATGGAGGCAATGAGCGATAGGAGGGGATTCGTCTCTCCCGGTATAAGGAGTTGATGTTGCGCTGTGTTCGACTGGCTATAACTGGAAATCCCTGGCCAGGGTTGCTGAGATTTACTGGTAAGTGTTATCAGTAGTTTCTTAAACTTTTATGGACCTCATATCGACACGAATTATCAAGTTACTGGGGTCTGACGCTTTCCACCCCTAGGCGAGATATGCGACATATTAGACGAAGAGACCGGACTGTACGGGAGTGTTACTGATTGGATTCGCCGGAGAAAGTACAGGCTTGCTTGTTGATCTTCTGATCGCTCAATACCTGGGAGGCTGTTACGTTTAGCTGACCGCTTGCAGCCTGTGGGTGTTTGATATGATCATCACCTACTGCAGGCGTATTGACGATTCTTTAGAGTCTACACAGAGATTTCTTGACTCGGGCAAAACGGAGTAGGAGCACATATATGATATGTGCGGGAACGAGAACAATACGTGTATGTGATACTGTATTAGATTCTCGCGATATGAGATATCGGCCAGGTATATGTGATATAGCCGGGTCATCGGATCAAGTGTGGATTCGATGAACTGATACAGATTATATTAGTTGGTTATTTGTGAAATAGCCGGATTATCGGATCAAGTGTTGATTCGATAACATAATGTATAATTATATATTTGATATATTAAATTACATTAACTAATATAAGCTCACTAAAAGATTCTTTTTCTCACTCGGCTAATACATTGATATATATGTGATGTATGTTAATTGTATTATTTTATTTTGTTACAATAAATATTGTATATGTGATATATAATATTGTAATAAGTTAGGGTTATAAACGCAACATGTTTTGTGGAGTTTAAATGTGGTTAAGGTTTGCATTAGGGTTAAGCTTACATGATGCTTTCAGGAAGTTTCTTGAAGCTTTGACTTTGACTTGGATATTTTGTGATATTTTGCAAGATATTTCCTTAACCCAACCCAACCCTTTAACCATAGTTGTTTCTCTACATGGGTTAAGTCTTCTCACCTATACCATGGTTGCATTTATAACCTCACACTAGAGTTATTCATTATTCATCACATAAGGTTTTGATTATTCTTCTTCTTCTTCCTTGCTTGAAAAGCTTTCTGGCTTTTTGAGTGGTGACGAAAATGAGTGAGATTAAGAAAACAAATGAGAGCTAAAATTCTACATCATCATCCTAATCTATCATAGCCATTTAGATTAGGGTGTTCACTTCATTAGTGAGTGAGAGCTTGTGTTAAAGAAATTTCAAGGTAGATCATCTTTGTTATCGAAGATCGGAAGCAAGCTTGCATCTTTCTCTTCGTGGAGCCACTCTAGAGTCTGGGTACTCGATGATCGCAGCGAAGGGACCTCAACACGGAGCTTTAGAAGTGAAGGACCGAACTGCAAAGGTTGTTATCCTAAACTCTTAGAAGTAAAGTTGTTTATTTGCTTTGTTTCGCCTAATCTCTAGTTTAAAGATCTTGGTTAGGGTTGTTCGGCACATCTAAATTTTAAAATCGGGCATGGTTGATACCTTGTAGACCCTTGTGAGAGTGCCTAGCAACCCTGCAGTGGTATCAGAGCCAAGCTAGAGCTTTAGGCGAAGTCTGAGCGGAGTTTAAAGTCCGATCGAACTCCGAATACCCGTAAAAACCTAGTTTCTGGAAATTTTTTCAAAAGTTGACATTTTTCATATTAAAAATACTCAAAAAAATCAGCAGGGAATTTTATGGACAACTGTGAAAAACGACCCACTAATTCCATTAATGCGCTGCGGCAAAGACTTGCCTTGCGCGGCGGTTCCACGGCTGAACTGTGGACTTAGTGTTTCAATTTTCTACAGTTAAGTCCGTATGTGTTTCCTGATGCTTCTGGGAATTTTTAATTCTTACTCAAGTGTTGAGTTTTCTGGGTTGTATTGGGAACTCGTTGATTCGATCGGAAAGTTTAATTTCGTTTAAGTTTTTTCCGGGTAATTTTAGAACGTGTTAAAAAGTTCGAACGGATATCAATAACTCACTTTTTCCCCAGTCGGAAAATTTTTCAAAAGTTGGATTTTTTCTCGAGTTTGAAACTTCCGAAAAATCATGCAAGTAACGCAGTGGACCCTCTAGAAGAACACAAACCTTAACTCGATTATATGACCGTCTGAACCGCCTCTTAACATTAGGGTTTGTGGCAGTACGGCGTTGCCACATGTGACGCGTTGGCTTGACCCTTCTACGGATGGACCATTGGTACTGTGGCATGTGATGGATACTTTTTGAACTCCGTTCAAGTGTTGAGCTATTTGGGAAATCTTGGGTGTTTGTTTATTCGATCGGAAAGTTTAAAATTGTCTATTTATCTTGAATGTGATACAATATTTGGAATCCACAAGTAGTTATGAGATACCTAATTTGAATGTTATAAATCTAGAACTTTAGTCTCAGATGATCGGTTGCCACGGGATTTTGATGCGATCAAAAGTCCGTCGCAATCACGTAGCGTACGAGGATACTCGCCGGGTAATCATAATAGATAGCCACGCCCCATAGTCCCGACTAAGTGACTGTAGGAGAACACCGTCGCCAAAAGCATCCGTTCGGGTGCTCGCGGCAGCGGTCTTCCGCCTTGGTGCACTTCGTCGACGGCATCCGGGGGTGCGGCCATCTACTAAAGTTTGCGACGAGCAATCGATCAGGATGTCGGGAATCTTGTTGAATTGCCCGACTTGATATTGAAAAGAGTTTTCGATAATGAGACTCGAATGCGGGGTTTGTAATTGTTAGGCATGCGATGTCTAAGGAATTCATTTGGTTAGGCATGTGATGTCTAAGGAGGTTGCGGATTCCAACTGTTGTAGTTTTACACTTTCTTTTCTGTGACCGTAAGCGTAGTATGTGGTGTATCGCCGGCTTCGTTGCTATACATCAACGACAATCGGGATACGCATACTTGCTTATGTTGATGATATGAGATATTATGTGTTACTGTGATATGTTATATTGGATCGTCGTGTTCTGAATAGCCAGGGGTTTTATGTGAGATTAGAGTTTTTCTTTTTCATTCATGTAAAATTCATTTGTATGTAATATCCTTTAATTGGGGCACTTCCAGGCTTAGGATGATGTCACCATTGTATATTATTTACTTTTTCGCATTAGGTAGACCCATGGCGGGGAGCACAAGTAACCGGGTTCTAGGGTCCAGTGGGAGACCATCTCGAAGAGTCAAGACCGGGTCTCCTAACCCTAGAATTGGCTGTGTTGCTTGCCGCTCTCGTAGGGGTCTAGGGATGTGGGTTTGGCTATTCATCACGACCGTGGAATCCGTGTTTTATACAGTCTCGTATTAAAACACGGACCTCCTAGTATATCCAATATTTCATATATGTTCTTCTGCTGCAATGTTCTGTGATGAGATCATATAACTGCCTGAGACGAATGTTTATATTATATATATGAGATATATGTTATATTGCAGATTTCGTTTCAAATGTGATGCTTGTGAAGCATAATATAATGGGACTTTATTAATGAGATTAATGAAACTAAAAGAAACCTAAAGATGTTGTAGAAACTTGTCTCAAAAACTGGTAGCTCTAGTTCTTGCTTTGCATAGCGGTGTTCCTTGTAGAACATCTAGCACCTTATTCGATAAGGAAAGAGCCGAGATCACTTCACCGGGAGTGACCTCTTTAGCGAAACTAGCAGATGCTACAAACTCGGTTTGTCTTTTGATTGTTTTTATAGTTTTTGCTTTGCATAGTGATATTTGTGAAATATCCTGCACCTTATTCGATGAGGAAAGTTTTGGATATAGTGCCCTCTAAAGTCAATTATTGGATCGCAGGTACGTGATTGCAATGATTGAGGGAGGACCTATAACGATATGAAAGTCTTACTCGAGATGATAGTATGCTATCTGGTTTGTCTTTATCATAGTATACATGCTTTAGTTCACTATTGCATGTTGATAGAGCCCATAGGATTCTTGCTTGACTACCAGAAGTATGATGGCGATCATATACGTGGGAGCTGGGGTCTGTAAGCACATCCTTATAGTGTCCCTAGTCGTAGGAGTTTCGTGATAGTGCATCGATACTCCAGAGTAGACTAGTGTATACAGTCGAGACCCCGACGAGGGGCGATGGCCGGTCTCACAAGCCATTGGTGTCAGTTGGTTCACCTAAGATGTATACAGGTGCTCATCTCGTTATGAGTACACCGGATAGGACTCGTCGGGAACATGCTAGTTGGTATTATATATATCGTCAGATAGCAGTTCCCTGGTGACATGTGTACAGGTTAGTTTGTCGACCTGAGATCGTCATTTGTCTCGTGTGAGTTCCCACTATTCTTTGATTTCTACCCTACCACGGCTCAAAGGAGTCGTGCAAACAGGTATTTTTTGGGTACAGTCCCGAGCCACATGGAGGCAGTGAGTGGATCGTCGGGGATTCGTCTCTCTCGGTATTGGGGGTTGATGTCGCACAGTGCACGGGTGGCCATCACTGGAAATCCTCGGCCGAGAGAGTGGAGAATTTCTGATTTGGATCAGTAGTTTCTCAGGTGGTGATGGGCTTCATGCCGACACGATTTATCGCGTTTTTAGGGATCTGACTTTATCCACCCCCTAGACTCGATATGCGATACTCTTAGACGAACGGACCGGACTGTACGGATATTGTCACTGTCAGACTCAGTAGGGTTTCTGGATGAGTTCGCTCGTCAGCTTCCCTTCCAATCAATACATAGGCAACCGTTACGTACAGCTTGTACCTCTGACGTGCTAGTGGTTATACCCAGTGCCAGTGTGTTGATGAGTCATTAGAGTCCCCCACAGACCGTTTTCCAAGTTCGGGCGAAACGTTGTAGAGGCCGTATGGTTTTATGGCAGGGTTCGGAAAATGCACGTGCGTTTACGTACGTGTCATATTTCGGGCAGATAATACTGGTGGGCTTTGGTTTAAACCGGATCCGAGTATTATACTGTGTAGATATAATATCTTTGTCTCAGTTGCATCTGTATTCGGTCGTAATACAAATGCGGGTATTTTTATACTGTTACGGGGTTATCCTGAAATTCGTTTCAGGATCACTTTTGGAAGTTGCCAGTTTCCAGTTTTCTATCAGCCGTATTTAACATTCGTTTAAAGACGGATTTATCTTTTCTTGAGATGAGTGTGGAAGTTTCTAGAGGCTTCTAGAAGGTGATGACTAGGTTCATGCACCTTTGTGACTCATTAGTGCATTTAATGATGTTTGATGACTAGGGTTAATGATTCATCATTTGCATTAAATGTGTTCATACAAGGTGTTATTGTGACTCATTTTTTCTTTATCTTATAGTTACCACTCCTTGCTCCTACACTCACTCTCTCCTCTCTATATATTGGCCGGCCATTATGACGGAGGCAATATGGTTGTTGATTGAAAAAAGATATAAGTTTTGGTGCATAGAAATTAGATGTGATCAGTTTCTCTTTTCACCCGATCCAAAAGGCAACTTCATTAACCGTTCGTCTATAGCTTTGGACGTAACGAGACAAAGTGTTCTACTCATTCTCTACATCATCTTGGTCGTCTCTTTTAGCAAACTTGACGACCGAGTTGCCTCGGTTCAGAGGCGGGAGCCCGTTTAAAGATCCGTCGACGTGGTGCCACCTGGACGACGAGACTGGAGATTCAGGAGATCGGAGCAGCTGCAACAAAGCGTTGGATGATGGTTGAACACCGAATGACTCAGATCGTTCGGTATAATATTTCTACCCACTTTGTAGTTTGTTAGTTTAGCTTTAATGGCAGATTCGGGTTATAGTACGCGATCGCGCCAGTTGTAAAAAGTTTTTGTTCCCCATTTGGCATCTGTTAGACGGCCGGGGCGCTACCGTGGACTTACAGTGGTATCAGAGCCTCACCATTAAGCTTTACTAACTTTTGCTAACGCATTTAAAAGATCGATCGAACGGATTTTCGAAAACCGCAAATTCCAGGGTTACAGTTTCTGTTGATTTTAAACAGTGTCTAAAAATTATTTTACATATCACAGAAAAGAAAGCAGGGTTTTTTAAGCAAACTGGGAAATTTTTAGCACGTGATCCAACGTGACCGCCGCGGATTCGCGGTCAAACCTAGGGTTTGACCGCGGAACCGCTGCAGTACTGTGGGAACAGTGCATCAAAAGTTTCCAGTGGGCTTTCCTTGGTAAATTTTGGTTTTTGGAATATTCTTTTGGGCCCAGATTTTGTTGTTGTACACCAGATATACGTGGGGCCCACTTCGGGAAGTTTTGTCGATCGATATTTTAAACTTGTTAGTATGCAGTACTTACTTTATATCTCCGACCGGGAATGTCATTTGATCGGTAAACCGTGTCTAATTGCTATAGTTCTTTTAGACGGGTTTGCGAACGTGACATTCGCGTTGATGTTCTGTGTTGTGCTGTGTTGTTGCGGATTTGTCGTGGTAGATAGCAGGGTGCAATGATAGTGCAGTTTGGATTTATTTGTACATTTGATATTGCGGGACGAGCATCCAACATGTGGACTACCGTCACTGCTTGTTTGTATAATATTCTTTTGGGGCACGACCGGGTTGAGGTCGATGTACCTGTTGTACATTTTTTTTATTTCTGTACTAGGTTTACCCCGCGACGGAGTGCACGGATAGCCGGGTTCTAGAGGGCAACGGGTCCGTATCTCATGTCTTTGAGAGGCAGAGGGGCCTCACTCTAGAATTGACAGACTATTCGCCGCACTTGTAGGGGGTACAGGATGGCCCAAGGAGGGGTGCTCAAGTTACCGGATTCCGTGAAGTGCCGGGTGGTCCATTCATTTTGCTGTAGGGGGCTGGCTCGCTTCATGTTTTGGCGGGTAACTTGCCGCAACCGTAGGGGTCTAGGTTTCATTGCACAGGCTATCCACACGACCAGGGGAACGTCAGGTTTCAGTAGCGGCTCTGTGAAACCCGGGGATCCCAGATTATCTGTATTGTTCTGTGATACTTATTACTTTTCTGTAATGTTGCATATTATCATGCCTGGAGCGATTATTGTATATTGGTATATATACTATTAGATGTTGTATATATTTTACACCCGCGCTAGTGCAGCCCCCGCTCAGTCGTTAGTTAAGTAACCTAACGGGTGATGACGGGACCCAGTGACGAATGCGGATGGCATATACGTACATTTTATTTTCATTCTTTTCTGGTGTGATTGATTGATTGGACTGCATTGATTCTTATCAATGCAAGAATAAAACAAACCTATATTTGATGTTGTTGGAACAAATTTTAAAAGTGTTATTACAAAGACGTTTCCTTTTGTTTTGCATAGTGGTATTCAGTTTAGAATATCCTGCACCTCATTCGACGAGGCAAGGGCCGAGATCCCTTCACCGGGAGTGACCTTTTGGGCAGAAATTTGCGTCAGTGTAATAACTTTACTATAGTCGATTACAAGTTACTTTGCATAGCAGTATTCAGTTGGAATATCCTGCACCTCATTCCACGAGGAAAGAGCCGAGATCCCTTCACCGGGAGTGGGCTCTTTAAAAAAAGGTTTTCGCCACTATATTTTTATAAAAAGCTATCAGGTTCTTTCAACGGGATCAAGTTCATTACGTGAAAGGTTTTTCGCCAAAAACCAGCCGTAACCCTCCGTCATTTCTTTTGGGTATCCAGTAGTATTCAAGCTATGTATTTTGACCAACGCCAAGGCATAGTGTTTGTAGCTGCTGGGTATTCATCTGTTGCACAGATAGATGAGTTGGTTTGGGACAGTCGTTCTGCCATTTTGGCCAACCAAGGGCATGTGCGGGTCGGTTCAAATTGACCAGGATAGTGATGGGTAGAACTTGGCATGTGACTTATGATATTTTGACCAACGCCAAGGTCATAAGAGCATGGGGAAAAAATTACATCGGGAGTTCCAAACATACAGCAAACTTGCCAGGCATGCGCATACCTTCTGGAGTGTGATAAACTTGAGTGGCTTTCATCAAGTTATCATGCGATGATAGTTGGATCCCGTTTCTCACTGATGAGTTGGTTTACTCTTCGGGTGATCCCGACTAATTCTTCTTTCAGGTTTGGAGGAGAATTTGAGATTACAGTAGGAGGTTTCCTGATTAGATAAATTGATAACCATTCTGATCTAGGTTAGAGTGCACACAGTGTGTTTCTTTTCTCTCTCTCTCTTTGGCAGCGACCTTTGACCGACCCTAGACTATGACTCAGTGACCAAGTTGACCGAACCTTCTTAAAATATTGGCTTTTGGATTGTCTATAGTTGCATAATTCATTGCCGCTCCTTCTTTTACCCTTTGTATTTCTCAGAACACCCCGTATTACTACGGATATCCACTTCTATTGGATAGATCCATCGTATGGTTATATACGAACTCGAAAGGACTTCTTCGAGGATGGATCCAGGTTCAGTAGAAATAGAATTTGTTTATTCAGTTGTCTTTTATTATCACCTTCTCTCAGTTTACGAGGGCTCCTTGGTTTTGGAGAGTACACCTATTACGCTTATTGGATAGTCTTCTTCCAAACCATAGGCAGGTGCCGAAAGGTAGGGAATGAAGAAACCAATTAGCCTAAGTAGGGTGTACAGAAGGTAATTACTAAAGACAAAATAAAGGAATTAGAAAGAGGGCAAAGTAAATTGCGACGGTTATCATTCACGACCAAACCGCGTACTTCATCGCCCCTCCTATTTCACCTTTTCTTTTTCCTCCAGTTCGAGAGAAATAGAATAAGGTTTTATTCAGTAGTCTTTTATCATCACCTTCTCTTAAGTTGCGAGTATGGTTTATTCAGTAGTCTTTTATCATCACCTTCTCTCAAGTTGCGAGTAATCCTAGGATTAGGAGAGTACACCTATTATGCTTACTGGATAGTCTTCTTCCAAACCATAGGCTGGTGCCGAACGATAGGGAAGGAAGAAAACTATTTAGCCTAAGGAAGGTGTACAGAAGGTAATGAATAAAGACAAATAAAAGGATTTGGAGAGATGGCGAAGGAAATATACGGTTAAAGTCATGAATTGGATTATGGAAGAGGCATTACTAGGAATACCAGGATACCCCTATGAAACATTTTTATGTTTCAGTGCATTGTTAAAGAAAAACTGATTTCCCGATTAGATACTTACTCCACGGTATGTATTTACCAGGTTTTATTCTCATATCTGTATGGTTTTACAGATGATGAGTGGGAGTAAGTCATTTGGGGATTAGGTAATCATCCTCATTATATCGGAATTCGTTGTAATTGGTGATATTTGAGGAAATCACCTGGGTACAGTTTTCAACCTACGACGCACAGGTTTTGAGTTATTCAACTCAGCGGACTTATACAGAGTATTGTATCTTATCCAGTGTCCGTCAGGACAAAGGGGTAGGTTCTCATACTATGTTCTGTTTACTTATGACTTCTCTAGTTTTTAGACAAGTGTTTCGTAGAAATACAATGTCTAAGTTTTGAGAAGCTGTGGGTAAAAGAATAAAGTAGAGAACCAGGTATCATAAGTATCGGGATTCTTCAAAGTGATCGAAGATGTAGATTCTTGTGATTGGTATTCAGTTGATAGTAATGGTTATGAGAAACTTGTTTTCTCTTTCAGGTTACTCATAATTGGATGGATTCCTAAGTTGAGTAAATGCTGAGTAGCCACTTTCCATTAAGTTAATATGCACTGGAGACAGCTGCATGATTTGAATCTGGTTCCAATTAAATTAGTGCCTCTATTTCTATATTGTATATAGAATGGTTCATATCTTAACGATGTTAAGATACGGGGAGTTGTCCAGCTTATGCTTAAAACCAGATACTGGATAACTCAAGGCACGTTTCTGTAATGGCGGTTTGTGGGTTGACCCTGGCTTTGACGAGGGTTGACATTTCTACCATCTGGAAGATCGTTAGTGATATTGTTCTTGACTCGCCACAGTTTTATTAAAATGGATTTTTTCAGAAAACAGAAGTGGGATTATGGTAGAACAGGAAGTGATTCTAGAACCGCAAACGATTACGGAAAATTTAATAGGAGCTATATATTCAATCAAGTTTGACATTCCATTTGCCACTCCGCAGATATGGTGGGTAACCTCAGACACCCGAGAGATACTTAGGTAGCCTCAAGGACGGTGACAAGGAGGTTCTTGTTTACCCAGACATGACACTACTGTTGTTCCAGGCTATGAGACCCGGCAGGAGGTTAGGAATAGCGTCATTCTAAACTAGCTTTAGAAGTGGACGTATATACTATTCTGCCAGAGGGTTGTCGTAGTCAGTGGGAGCAGCGGAAGCAAAGTGGGCAAGGAGCTTATGTCTATTTATAGACTTGAGCAGACATAGTGGAGATAGATCATTTATTTTTGATGTGACAGTCATGGGTTTGACTTCATCAGAATAGGGGATGGATCTGTTAAGAAGGTAGTAGGGTGTGATGTCCTGGTATTTGGATGACATACACAAAAGTAGGAAGTAAAATTCATATACTACGATCGATTGTACTGTGGTCATCACACTGTTGTTTCTCCACAAAAGGATATGGATATAATATTAGACATTCTGGTTTCTAGATCTATGGTTTTAGATCAAGATTTGGATAGTTTCCCAATGTGGGTACTTTGACAGTATTCTAATAGTATTTTAGAATAGATGACTCTTGGCATGGTAGAGTACCTGCAGATGATGGAGTCACCCTCTCTAAAGGTGTCTTAGAGACAAAAGGAGAGAGGGATGTGCATGATTGGCAGATCACATGCTTAGGCAATTGAGTTAATCATGAGATGTCAAGTATCACACCAGATGTTGTTTTTGCACTAGATGCGATAAGTTTATATTAATCCTATCCTGGAGAAACATTAGGAAGCAGTTTTAGAACTTAAGTGCATGTTCTACGGATTTGATGGCGGCAACCTCCTTTCGGGAGACGGTTATGATTCCAGGCTTCAAAGGTGACATGGATGACAGAGTGATTGTCAGAGTTATAGTTTTCCCTCTGACGAGGGACAGTATTATGGACATGTGGTCCAAGAGGATACTGTGGGAGGCATGGTGCTGGATACTGATTAGGTTCAGTGATCACTACAGTCTAAGAAGTTTGGATTTGAAGTTCATTTATGAACTAGGTCCCATCAGAAATCCAGACATATTCTCAGACAGGTATTACTCGACTCGGGAGATGGCTTTCTCCGCGAATTTGAAGATTAAGAGAGACATAGAAAGAAACATCAGGACGGATCCACTCACTGAACTATGAGTATGCGATATCGCAATAATAGCCTTAAGTGCAAGTGGGAGATTGTTAGATATAGTGCCCTCTAAAGTCAATTATTGGATCGCAGGTAAGTGATTGCAATGATTGAGGGAGGACCTATACCGATATGAAAGTCTTACTCGAGATGATAGTATGCTATAAGGTTTGTCTTTATCATAGTATACATGCTTTAATTCACTATTGCATGTTGATAGAGCCCATAGGATTCTTGCTAGACTACCAGCAGTATGATGGCGATCATATACGTGGGAGCTGGGGTCTGTAAGCACATCCTTATAGTGTCCCTAGTCGTAGAAGTTTCGAGACAGGGTATCGATACTCTAGAGTAAACTAGTATATACAGTTGAGACCCCGACGAGGGGCGATGACCGGTCTCACAAGCCATTGGTGTCAGTTGGTTCACCTAAGATGTATACAGGTGCTCATCTCGTTATGAGTACACCGGACAGGACTCGCCGGGAACATGCTTGTTGGTATTATATATATCGTCAGATAGCAGTTCCCTGGTGACATGTGTACAGGTTAGTTTGTCGACCTGAGATCGTCATTTGTCTCGTGTGAGTTCCCACTGTGCTTTGATTTCTACCCTACCACAGCTCAAAGGAGTCGTGCAAACAGGTATTTTTTGGGTACAGTCCCCAGCCACATGGAGGCAGTGAGCGGATCGTCGGGGATTCGTCTCTCCCGGTATTGGGGGTTGATGTCGCACAGTGCATGGGTGGCCATCACTAGAAATCCTCGGCCGAGGTAGTGGAGAATTACTGATTTGGATCAGTTTTTTCTCAGGTGGTGATGGGCTTCATGCCGACACGATTTATCGCGTTTTTAGGGGTCTGACTTTATCCACCCCTTAGACTTGATATGTGATACTCTTAGACGAACGGACCGGACTGTACGGATATTGTCACTGTCAGGCTCAGTAGGGTTTCGGGATGAGTTCGCTCGTCAGCTTCCCTTCCAATCAATACATAGTCAATCGTTACGTACAACTTGTACCTCGACGTGCTAGTGGTTAGACCCAGTGCCAGTGTGTTAATGAGTCATTAGAGTCCCCCACAGACCGTTTCCCAAGTTCGGGCGAAACGTTGTAGAGGCCGTATGGTTTTATGGCAGGGTTCGGAAAATGCACGTGCGTTTACGCACGTGTCATATTTCGGCCAGATAATACTGGTGGGCTTTGGTTTATGCCGGATCCGAGTATTATACTGTGTAGATATAATATCTGTCTCAGTTGCATCTGTATTCGGTCGTAATACAAATGCGGGTATGTTTATACTGTTACGGGGTTATCATGAAATTCGTTTCAGGATCACTTTTGGAAATTGCCAGTTTCCAGTTTTCTATCAGCCGTATTTAACATTCGGTTAAAGACGGATTTATCTTTTCTTGAGATGAGTGTGGAAGTTTTTAGAGGCTTCTAGAAGGTGGTGACTAGGTTCATGCATCTTTGTGACTCATTAGTGCATTTAATGATGTTTGATGACTAGGGTTAATGATTCATCATTTGCATTAAATGTGTTCATACAAGGTGTTATTGTGACTCATTCTTTCTTTATCTTATGGTTACCACTCCTTGCTCCTACCCCTCCTCACTATATATTGGTCGGCCATTATGATGGAGGCAATATGGTTGTTGATCGAAAAAAGATATAAGTTTTGGTGCATAGAAATTAGATGTGATCAGTTTCTCTTTTCACCCGTTCCAAAAGGCAACTTCATTAACTGTTCATCCATAGCTTTGGACGTAACGAGACAAAGTGTTCTACTCATTCTCTACATCATCTTGGTCATCTCTTTTAGCAAACTTGACGACCGAGTTGCCTCGTTTCAGAGGCGGGAGCCCGTTTAAAGATCCGTCGACGTGGTGCCACCTGGACGACGAGACTGGAGATTCAGGAGATCGGAGCAGCCGCAACAAAGCGTCGGATGATGGTTGAAGACCGAAGGACTCGGATCGTTCGGTATAACATTTCTACCCACTTTGTAGTTTGTTAATTTAGCTTTAATGGCAGATCCGGGTTATAGTACGCGATAGCGCCAGTTGTAAAAAGTTTTTGTTCTGCATTTGGCGTCTGTTAGACGGCCGGGGCGCTACCGTGGACTTACAGAAAGAGCAAAGATCCCTTCACCGGGACTGACCTCTTTAGCAAAACTAGAAAAGGCCTCAAAAACATGTTAGTGTATATGCCCTAGAGGCCATTACTGTATCATACTGGTTTGTATATTACTTAATGGATGCTTGGGATATTCACCTTATATATACAATCTTGCTCAAAATAGTAGTATGCTACTTGGTTTGTTTCTACTTCAATGTGTACATGTGTTTATTTTAGTATATCGCCTATACACATTAGTGGAGCCCTTAGGATCTTTGCTTGATTACCAGCGATGTGATGGCCGTCACACTAGTGGGGCTGGGTAATCTATAAGCACATCTTTATGCAGGTCCCTGGTCGCAGGACTATCGAGACAGGGCATCGATACTCCGGAGTAGACCAGCGCATGCGCTTCTCATCCCAGTGTGGGAGACGGTCTGTCCCACAGCCGTCAGTACGTCGTACTTGAGATAGTATGCGGGTGCTCGTTAGGTTACGGGTACACTGGACAGGACTCGTCGGGAACTGACTAGTTGGTATTATACCTATCGTCAGTTATCAGTTCCCAGGTGACATGAGTACAGCTTAGTCCGCTGACTTGACACTGTCACTCCGCCTCGAGTGTGTTCCCACTGTACTTTGATCACTACCCTACCACGGCTCAAAGGAGTCGTGCAAACAGGTAGTGGTTGGGTGCAGTCCCGAAGCACTTGGAGGCAGTGACGGTTAGACAGGATTCGTCTCTCCCGGTATTGGGGGTTGACATCGCGCTGTGTCTAGGAGAGCCATTACACGAGTAGTCCCTGGCCAGGGCAAACGAGATATACTGGTAGGTTTCCAGTGTTATCTCAGGGTATTTTGGGCTTCGCTCCGGCACGACTTGTACCGCTATTGGGGGAATGACGTTTACCGCCCCCTAGGCCCGCCATGCGATGTATCAGACGAACAGACCGGACTGTACGGAGAATGTCACACTCAGGCTCAGTAGGAGTTCAGATGGGTTTCGCCTCGTCGGTCTTCTTGTCGGCACTACCTGGGGACCGTTACGCACAGCTAGTGCCGCTTGCGGTCTGTGGTTAAACCCACTGCCAGCGTAGTGTCGAGTCTTTAGAGTCCCACACAGAAAGCTTTTCGCCTTTAGGCAAAAGAGTAGAGGTCGCATGGTATTGCGACAGGTCGCAAGGTTTTGCGACAGGGTTCGGTCACATCCGTGCACTTGTGCGCGTACAGTGTCCGGACAGTTTACACTAGCGGGCTTTGGTTTAAGCCAGATCCTAGTGTACCTTATGGGATTGGATTTATCCAGTTTGCATTCGTGTTCCTCGGAACGCGGATGCGGGTGTGTATGCACAGTTGACAGGGAGACAGAGGCAGTGGATTCTCATTAGGGTTGTTGACAGTTGACCGTTGACTATTGACCTTTTGATCAACCCTAATGAGAATATGATATGTGATTAACTATTATATTAATTAAGTATTATGGTGACATGGTTGTTGACTTTTGTTGACTTTGTTGACTTGTTGACTTTTGTTGACTTGTTGACTTTGTTGACCGGTTGACTAGGCTTGACTAGTTGACCATCATGATAACCATAGCCATCATTTCATGGCAAAGACTTTTTCTTGCTTGCTCATTTGTGTAAAATGAGTGCATGAAATGATATGGTTATGGTTGCTTAAAACCATCACATAAGACTTTTTTAGTATGATGAGTTATCATGACTTTGGATTATGAGAGGGTGAAAGACAAAAGAGAGCCTCATTCTTTCTTGCTCATTCTCTCTCTTGTTCTTGAGCTCTCCTTTTGCTCTCACCCTCTTGCTCCTTTTCCCTCTCTTTAATCTATGGTTCTCTTGTCTCATGAGTTGAGAATCAAGAACCATAGATAAAATCCCACACAAAGTATTCTCTACTCATTCTAGTTCACTAGGTTTAGCAAACCAAGTGAACTAGTTTCTTCAAAGAACGAAGAAGGAGCTAAAGGTTGGAGCTTTCAGGTGGATCTATCTTCGGCGTATGGAGACGACGAGAAGAAGCCAATCGGACCACCACCGGAGCTTGAAGACGAAGGAGTTCAAGACAAGCAAGGTATAACCCCCTAACCGAGTAGCAAGAAACTCATAGTTAGGTTGTTAGATAGATGTTTAACCAAGATCCGGGTTTTAGGTCCATGTTACCACCTCCGTAAAAATCGTTTTTTACCAAATTCCGCATTCCCGAAAGTACCGGGAGAGGTAGCATGGACTTACAGTGGTATCAGAGCCTAGTTAAACTCTATCTAACATGTTAGCAAGTAACTAGAAGATCGATCAAAGAAAAAAGTCCCAAAAACGAACCCATGAATTTTCAACTTTCTGTCGATTTCAAAAGTACTGGAAAAAATTTTTGGAACACACCAAAAATCGGCTCAGGGTTTTATTTGAATAACCACCAAAGATGGACCCACGATCGAGTCAAAGCGCCGCGGAAGCGCGGCGGGAGCACGCTCCCGCAGCGGATCCGCGGCCGAGTTGACTCGGCCGAGGTCAATCTTTGGTGCAGTGTTATTCTGGGGGTATTTTGGGATTTTTAGTACATATATTTTCAACCCAGATTTTCCAGAACGAAAATTTTATTTTGGGGTCCCGAAAATCCGTATTTTTGATCGAACTTCTAAAAGACTTTAGCTAACGGGTTTTTCTGTAATGTGATATTTGTATTGAACGTCTACTAATCGCTATATGTCGATTAGTGGGGGTTATAGAAATCTGTGATCTGTATTGTTGCTGGAATGTGTATATGAATATGTTGGATTGTCGCGGGTGAATAGCCGGGGGTTGTGAGACGAGAGTTTTCTTTTCTTTCAATTCATGTAAATTTGTAAATTGATGTAATAATTATTTGTATGGCCGCACAACCGGGTCGGGGTTGTAGCCGTCATTGTATAATTTCTTTTTACTGTTTTTGCTCCTAGGATAGACCCATGGAGGGGGTGCACAAACTACCGGGTATGCCGAAGTGTCGAGTGGCCTACTCATAGGAGATGAGGGAGGTTACTACGCTTCGGATACTTGGCGGGTAGTTTGCCGCACCCGTAGGGGTCTTGTGTGGGGTTTTGGCTATTCACCGCGACCGTGTAATTTGTCTTTCGTTACAGGCTCGTACGAATTACAGATTCCTAGTATATCCAATGTATTCATCTGTGATCTGAAATGTTTATCATTGCAGTATATCTATATATGATATTATTTAGGCATTGCTTATGTTTTACAGACGCGCTAGCCCAGCCCCCGCTCTGTCGTTAGTTAAGTAACCTAACGGGTAATGACGGGGCCCCGTGGCGAATGCGAATGGCATAAGCGTACGTCATATTTTGGTTGTTTTCTGCAATGGTAGGATTAAATGATGGGACGCATTAAAAGAACTAATGCAAGAATATCACGCATTAAAAGAACTAATGCAAGATAATAAACCAAGTTAAAGTCGTTGGAACACTTTCGAAAAACCACTCGGTTCTTTTCAAAAACAACTTTTAAATACGGAGCTTGAGCCACTCCTTTTAAAAGCTATCTCGTTCCATCGACTATATCAAGTTCACTACGTTCACGGTTTTGCCAAAACCATCCGTAGCCCTCCGTCGTTTCACATGAATAGTCAATAGTATTCAAGCTGTGTATGTTGGCCAAAGTCAAGGCACAGTGATTGGTAGCTATTGGGTGTTCATGTGTAGCATAGATAGATGCGTTGGTTTGGGACAGTCGTACTGCCATTTTGGCCAAAGTCAAGGGTAGGTACGGATGGATCCAAATTAACCTGGATAATGACGGGTAGAACTTGACATGTGACTTATGATATTTTGGCCAAAGTCAAGGTCATAAGAGCATGGGGCAGAAATCCACATCGGGAGTTTCATAAGTACTGAAACTTGCTAGATTTGCATACCATTTGGAGTGTGATGATTCTGGTAGGATTCCTTCAGTTTCGTCACGCAATGATATTTGGATCCCGATCCTACTGTGAGTATATCTACTCCTCGGGAAATTTCACACTAAACGATCAATGCTATAAACCTAGTAGGTGCCTAGAAAGGTGTTAGCGGGGCTACGCCCCCAGGGAAAAGAGGTTCTCTAATTAAGGAACTTCGCGAAAGCGTTGGAAAACCTCCCTCGAAGTACCGACACCGGCCTGGCTGAACGGTTAAGCAAGTATTGTGCGGTGGGATTGATCCCGGCTAATTCTTCCTTTATGGTTTGAGGAGGGATTCGAGAAACAGTGGGAGCCATCCTGTTTAGACAAACTAAAAACCACTCTAAACTTGCAAGAGCATCATGCTGAGTGTTTCTTCTTCTCTCTCCTAATTGCAGCGACCAATCAACATGACTGGACTTAAGTTACTCCTAGATAAAAACAAACTGACAGGGCCAAACTACAAAGATTGGCTCAGGAATGTCAAGATAGCAATCACTTACGACAAGCTGGGGTATCTTCTTACCACCAAAGCTCCCCCTGTCCCTGGTCCAACTTCCAGCATCGCGGATAAGGAAATCCGCAAGACTTGGGAGATTGATAGCGCGAAGGCCAAATGCCTCCTGCTTGCCTCGATGGACAACGAACATCAGAGGAGGCACGAGAATATGGACATGGAATCCATATTGCTTCATACAAAAGAACTGTATGGAGAGCAATCTCGTATCGCAAGATACGAAGCGTCGAAAAAGTTATTTTCGACAAGAATGGCCGTCGGATCATCAGTAGCCGAGCACGTGCTAAAGATGATCGGCTACATTGAGGAGCTCGCAGACATAGGGATCACATTGGAGAGTGAGCTATATACGGATATAGTTCTCTAGTCCCTTCCATCCACTTACGCCCAGTTTATACTGAACTTCAACTTACAAGAAAAAGAGGTTGAACTTTCAGAGCTCCTCAACATGCTGAGGAGCGCAGAGGGCACCCTACAGAAAGGTAGGGATACATCCACTTTGTTTATAGGAGGATCATCTTCTTCTAGGTCCAAGGCGAAAGCCAAGGGAAAGAAGAAGAAGGCCCCCGCCAAACCAAGGGGCGGTGTTAGTAAAGTGGATACGAAGGGGAAAAGTAAAGCAACAAAGATAGCGGGGAAGCTTGTGGATAAGGAAGAATGCTTCTATTGTCATAAGAAAGGACACTGGAAGAATGATTGCAGGGCCTGGAAGGCCAGAACACAGGAATTGAAGCAGGTTGCAGCTTCAGCTTCAGGTGTGTATATTATTGAAAACTGTCTTTCAATAAACTCTACTTCCTGGGTATTGGATACCGGATCAGGATCTCATATCTGTAATTCTTTGCAGGCGTTGAGAAACCGTAGGGTTTTGAAGGCAGGTGACATGACCCTCAGAGTTGCGAACGGAGCTAGCATGGATGCTAAAGCCGTGGGGGACTATCACCTGGGAATGTCAGATGGACATGTTTTGGTTTTGCGTAATTGCTTTTTTGTACCCAACGCAACTTGTAATATCATTTCTGTATCTTTAGTTTCTAAAGAAGGTTATGAATTTGCGTTTGTAAGTAATGTTGTAAACATTCACCTTAATCAAGTTCTGATTGGGTCAGGTACATTGAGTAATGGTATATACGCATTGAACCAACCACAGATTTTCAATGTCCAGAATACACACAAAAGAAAGTCTCCAGAAATAAATCAGACTTTCTTGTGGCATTGTAGACTGGATCACATCAATGAGAGAAGGTTGACTAAGTTACATGCAGAAGGATATTTGAATGCGTTCGAATATCAATCGTATGCCACTTGTCAATCTTGTCTCAAAGGAAAGTTGACAAAGACTCCGTTTACTGGACATGGAGTAAGAGCGAGCGAGCTCTTGGGACTCGTACACAGTGACGTGTGCGGTCCAATGTCTACACATGCGCGAAGGGCCATTCTTACTTCATTACTTTTACGGATGACTTCTCAAGGTACGGTTATGTCTTCTTAATGAAACATAAGTCCGAAGCCTTTGGAAAATTCCAGGAGTATAAGAATGAAGTAGAGAAACAGACCGGCAAAAGTATTAAGATCCTAAGATCGGATCGAGGTGGAGAATACCTAAGTGCCGAGTTCCTGGACTATTTAAAAGAGAACGGAATTCTCTCTCAGCTTACTACTCCATACACCCCGCAACATAACGGTGTATCGGAGAGACGGAACCGCACCCTATTGGATATGGTGCGGTCCATGATGAGTAACGCTGAGTTGCCGCGATCATTCTGGGGATATGCGCTAGAATCAGCCGCATACCTTTTGAACCGAGTTCCCACTAAGACTGTGCCTACCACGCCATTTGAGATGTGGTGTGGGAAGAGACCCCATCTTAATCACATTAAGACATGGGGAAGTCCAGCTTTTGTCAAAAAGCAGCATGCGGACAAGCTCGAGGCACGCTCAGTACTGTGCAAGTTTGTGGGATATCCAAAGAATTCCAAGGGATATTTCTTCTACTGTGAAGAGGAACAAAAAGTTCTTGTTTCTCGTCATGCCCACTTTCCAGAACACCAGTTCATAGAAAAGGAAATAAGTGGGAGCGCAGTAGAACTGGAAGAAATTCCAGAACAACGGACTATTACTGAAAGTTTAGTGGAACCAGAGGGTTCGGAAGAACAGGACATTCCTACGCCGCTCCGCAGGAGTAGTAGGCAGACTCATCCGCCCGAGAGATACTACGGTTTTCTCATAGACGGGGATAGAGAGGATTGCATCATAAATTATGATGAGCCTACTAGCTTCCAGCAGGCCGTTCAGAGCGTTGACTCAGTGAAATGGCTGGATGCAATGCGGACCGAAATGGAGTCCATGTACACCAACAAGGTATGGACGTTGGACATTGCTCCAGACGGGGTAAAACCCGTAGGATGCAAGTGGATCTTCAAAAGGAAGATTGGTGTAGATGGACAGGTTGAGACCTATAAAGCTAGGCTGGTAGCAAAGGGTTTCCGTCAAAGACCTGGCTTGGACTATGACGAAACCTTTTCTCCAGTAGCCATGCTGAAATCCATTCGGATCCTTCTTGCCATTGCTGCCTTCCACGATTATGAGATCTGGCAAATGGACGTAAAGACAGCTTTTCTAAATGGAAATTTAGAGGAGTGTGTCTATATGGACCAACCAGAGGGTTTCATTCAGAGTGGGAGCAGCGGAAAGGTGTGCAAGTTGCTTAAGTCCATCTATGGACTAAAGCAGGCGTCGCGGAGTTGGAACATCTGCTTTGATGAGACGGTCAAAGAATTTGGCTTTATCAAAAATCCAGATGAACCATGCATCTATAGTAGATTTGTAGCAAGAACTATAGTATTCCTCGTTTTATACGTGGATGACATTCTCTTAATAGGAAATGACATTCCTATGCTACAATCTGTCAAGGGGTTCTTGTCACACAGGTTCTCCATGAAAGACCTGGGTGATGCCTCATACATTCTGGGTATTCGGATCTACCGTGACAGATCCAAGAGGATATTAGGACTTTCTCAGTCCAGGTACATCGACACCATACTGAAGAGATTCAGTATGGAAGATTCCAAGCGCGGTAACCTGCCGGCTTGTCACGGGATCACCCTCTCTAAAGAGATGTCTCCCAAGACTGATTTGGAGAGGGATCGCATGTCTATTATACCCTACGCTTCTGCGGTAGGCTCTATAATGTATGCGATGTTGTGTACCAGACCGGATGTAGCTTATGCACTGAGTGTGGTAAGCCGGTATCAGTCAAACCCTGGGGAGAAACACTGGATAGCGGTAAAGAACATTCTCAAGTACCTGAGAAGGACTAAGGAGATGTTCTTGGTGTATGGCGGAAAAGACCTCCAGATCGAGGCCTTTGCTGACTCCAGCTTCCAGAGTGACAAGGATGATTCCAAGTCCATGTCGGGTTTTTTCTTTACCCTCAATGGAGGGGCGGTGTGTTGGAAGAGTTCCAAACAGGAAACCGTTGCAGACTCGACGATGGAAGCGGAATACATCGCTGCATCTGATGCCGCAAAAGAAGCTGTCTGGATGAGGAAGTTCTTGAATGAACTTCAGGTGGTTCCGTCCATTGTTGATCCAATACCTCTGTATTGCGACAACAACGGGGCTATAGCTTTAGCGAAGGAACCCAGGTCCCATCAGAGATCCAGGCACATCTTGAGGCGGTATCACCTGATCAGGGAGATCGTGGATCGCCAGGAGATCGAGGTTCGGAGAGTCGCTTCAGAAGATAACACTGCAGATCCATTCACCAAGGCCCTGCCCCAGACTCAGTTCGAGCGGCTGATCGAGATGATAGGTCTTCGATACGCCAGTACATGGCCTTAGTGCAAGTGGGAGATTGTTAGTGTATATGCCCTAGAGGCCATTACTGTATCATACTGGTTTGTATATTACTTAATGGATGCTTGGGATATTCACCTTGTATATACAATCTTGCTCAAAATAGTAGTATGCTACTTGGTTTGTTTCTACTTCAATGTGTACATGTGTTTATTTTAGTATATCGCCTATACACATTAGTGGAGCTCTTAGGATCTTTGCTTGATTACCAGCGATGTGATGGCCGTCACACTAGTGGGGCTGGGTAATCTATAAGCACATCCTTATGCAGGTCCCTGGTCGCAGGACTATCGAGACAGGGCATCGATACTCCGGAGTAGACCAGCGCATGCGCTTCTCATCCCAGTGTGGGAGACGGTCTGTCCCACAGCCGTCAGTACGTCGTACTTGAGATAGTATGCGGGTGCTCGTTAGGTTACGGGTACACTGGACAGGACTCGTCGGGAACTGACTAGTTGGTATTATACCTATCGTCGGGTATCAGTTCCCAGGTGACATGAGTACAGCTTAGTCCGCTGACTTGACACTGTCACTCCGCCTCGAGTGTGTTCCCACTGTACTTTGATCACTACCCTACCACGGCTCAAAGGAGTCGTGCAAACAGGTAGTGGTTGGGTGCAGTCCCGAAGCACTTGGAGGCAGTGACGGTTAGACAGGATTCGTCTCTCCTGGTATTGGGGGTTGACATCGCGCTGTGTCTAGGAGGGCCATTACACGAGTAGTCCCTGGCCAGGGCAAACGAGATATACTGGTAGGTTTCCAGTGTTATCTCAGGGTGTTTTGGGCTTCGCTCCGGCAGGACTTGTACCGCTGTTGGGGGACTGACGTTTACCGCCCCCTAGGCCCGCCATGCGATGTATCAGACGAACAGACCGGACTGTACGGAGAATGTCACACTCAGGCTCAGTAGGAGTTCAGATGGGTTTCGCCTCGTCGGTCTTCTTGTCGGCACTACCTGGGGACCGTTACGCACAGCTAGTGCCGCTTGCGGTCTGTGGTTAAACCCACTGCCAGCGTAGTGTCGAGTCTTTAGAGTCCCACACAGAAAGCTTTTCGCCTTTAGGCAAAAGAGTAGAGGTCGCATGGTATTGCGACAGGTCGCAAGGTTTTGCGACAGGGTTCGGTCACATCCGTGCACTTGTGCGCGTACAGTGTCCGGACAGTTTACACTAGCGGGCTTTGGTTTAAGCCAGATCCTAGTGTACCTTATGGGATTGGATTTATCCAGTTTGCATTCGTGTTCCTCGGAACGCGGATGCGGGTGTGTATGCACAGTTGACAGGGAGACAGAGGCAGTGGATTCTCATTAGGGTTGTTGACAGTTGACCGTTGACTATTGACCTTTTGATCAACCCTAATGAGAATATGATATGTGATTAACTATTATATTAATTAAGTATTATGGTGACATGGTTGTTGACTTTTGTTGACTTTGTTGACTTGTTGACTTTTGTTGACTTGTTGACTTTGTTGACTGGTTGACTAGGCTTGACTAGTTGACCATCATGATAACCATAGCCATCATTTCATGGCAAAGACTTTTTCTTGCTTGCTCATTTGTGTAAAATGAGTGCATGAAATGATATGGTTATGGTTGCTTAAAACCATCACATAAGACTTTTTTAGTATGATGAGTTATCATGACTTTGGATTATGAGAGGGTGAAAGACAAAAGAGAGCCTCATTCTTTCTTGCTCATTCTCTCTCTTGTTCTTGAGCTCTCCTTTTGCTCTCACCCTCTTGCTCCTTTTCCCTCTCTTTAATCTATGGTTCTCTTGTCTCATGAGTTGAGAATCAAGAACCATAGATAAAATCCCACACAAAGTATTCTCTACTCATTCTAGTTCACTAGGTTTAGCAAACAAAGTGAACTAGTTTCTTCAAAGAACGAAGAAGGAGCTAAAGGTTGGAGCTTTCAGGTGGATCTATCTTCGGCGTACGGAGACGACGAGAAGAAGCCAATCGGACCACCACCGGAGCTTGAAGACGAAGGAGTTCAAGACAAGCAAGGTATAACCCCCTAACCGAGTAGCTAGAAACTCATAGTTAGGTTGTTAGATAGATGTTTAACCAAGATCCGGGTTTTAGGTCCATGTTACCACCTCCGTAAAAATCGTTTTTTACCAAATTCCGCATTCCCGAAAGTACCGGGAGAGGTAGCATGGACTTACAAAACATTCCATTAAAAATCACTCTATTCTACAATGATATAAAGTTCATTACGCAAAGGGTTTTCTTAAAAATCTGTCGTAGCCCTCCGTCATTTCAGATAAGTAGTATTTAGTATTCGTGCTGCATTTGTTGAGTTAGTCAAGGCGTAGTGTCCGGTAGCTGATTAGTGCTTATCTGCGAAGCATATGATGCGATTGGATTAGGGTAGTCGTGTGGCCTTGTTGACTTAGTCAAGGATCGTGCGGGTGGGTTTATTTCAATCGGGAAGTGACGGGTTGAACTTTACTTGCGGTCTATGGTTTGTTGACTTAGTCAAGGTCGTAGATCGCTAGGGGCAAAATATTAATGGGAATTTCAAGTGTTGAAATTTTCTATGAGATTGCATACCTTCTGTGAGATAGTTGGATCCCGATACCCGCTGCGAGTAAGAGTTACTCCTGGGAGAGTTTTACACATTACAATTAGCCGATCAAGTAGGTGTCTAGAAAGGTGTTAACGGGGTTACGCCCCTAGGAAAATGGGGTTTACTTTAATTAGGTCCGTGCGAAAGCACGGGGAACCTCCCTCAAAGTACCGGCACTGGCCTGGCTGAAAGATTGGCGAACTTGTACAGTGTAATTAATCCCGGCTAGTCTTTCCTTTTAGGGTTTGAAGGAAGATTTGACAAAAACAGTGGGAGCCATCCTGATTAGATAAATTGATAACCAATCTAATCTTGTAAAAAGCGCACGCTAAGTATTTTCTTCTCTCTCTATATTGGTTACGACTATGTCACGCCTTAATCAAGATAATAATACGGATGTATTGACCGAACCCGCTTGTTATACTGAGATGGGCAACGTTGGTCCCGCTCCAACTTATAATTGTTATAAGACAGAGCAGGAAATAGGGGATTACCAGAATTCCCGTGCCACCCAAACGAAGAAAGTGCATGCTGATGCATCTTCTTCGGGTGTGTTCATTACCGAGAACTGTTTCTCAGTATCCTTTACGTCCTGGGTAAGAGATACCGGATCAGGATCCCGCAAATGTAATTTGGTACATGGGCTACAGATAGGTAGAGAACTGAGAACGGGTGATAAGCTTCATGAGATAGAAACGGTGCAAGTGTTGCAGCCAAGTATGTTGGTAGTTATCACCCTGTATTAGCAAATACATTGATTCTGAACGAACGTTATTAGATACCGAACCTGATATAAAACATCATATCAGTCACATTATTAGTAAATGAGGATATAATTTTGTATTGTTGGATAAATGTTTTGAACATTTCCTATATCAAGAGTTGAGCGGATCAGGCACGTTATCTAAAAGCATAGACGTTCTAAATCAAACCACAGTTCTTAGTGTACAGAACACACACAAGAGGAAGAGTTCAGAAAAGAACGAATCCTTCTTGAGGTATTGTAGACTAGGTCATATCAATGTGGCCCGACTAGCTGAAGTTACATAGAGATGTATATTTAAATTAGTTTGAATTTACATCTTGTGAAACTTGCCGGTCATGTCACAAAGATAAGATGACCACAACTCCGTTTATTGGAAACAGAGAAAGAGTTAGTGAACTCTTGGGATTGATACATGCCGATGTATGAAGGTCCCCTGTCTACACATGCCAAGACTGCTTCTTTGTACTTCATTATATTCACTGATGGTCTCTCAAGATTCGCACATGTGTTCCTGTTGAAACACAAGTCTGAACCTTTTGAGAAATTCAATGAATATGAGTTAGAAGTAGAGAACCAAAAACGGGTAAAAGTATTATGTCCTTTGATGAGATCAAGGAGGATAATACTTGAGCACGGAATTCCTTGACTATTCTAAAAGAGAATGAGATTCTCTCTCAGCATTACTCCTCCATATACACCACAGCATGTAGGTGTATCGGGGTAGAGCAATCACACCCTATTAGATATGGTGCGCTCTATGATGAGTACTACTGAGTTTCCTATTTTCCTTTTGGGAGTTATGCACTTGTGAAGCTGCATACCTATTGAATAGGGTTCCAATCAAATCAGTTGTCTACCACTCCATATGTGATATGGTATGGGAAGAGCCCATATCTTAAGTATGTTAAGATTTGGGGTTGTCCAGCCTATGTCTAAAAGCATAATCCGGACAAGCTCAAGGCAAAGTCAGTTCTGTAGAAGTTTATTGAATATCCCAAGCATTTGCAAGGGAATATCTACCTAACCGAGGAACAAAAGATGTTTTGTTTCTCAGCATGCCACCTTTGTGAAAGGGAATTTCTTGTGAAGAAATTATTGGTCATGAGGTAGAACTGGAAAGATTTCCAGCTATACAAACTGCAGCTGATGATTGGTAGAACCAAAAGATTCAATAGTTTCCAACGAACCGCAGCCTCTCCGCCGATCTAGTAGGGTTCTTCACCCACCTGAGAGATACTTCGGTTTTCTCTATGACAGTGGGAGCGAGGATTGCATCATGAGATGATGACCCAATTAGTTTCGAGCTGGCCATCAGGAGTGGGACTCTGTAAGAATGGCTGGATGCTTAGCGATCTGAGATGGAATCCTTATACACCAACAAAGTATGGACTTTGGTTGATTTATCTGAAGGGTTAAATCCCCATCAGGAGCAAGTATATCTTGATAAGATTACTTGGTGTACATGGAAAAGTTGAGACTTTCAAAGCTATGCTTAAGTCCATCCAGATCCTACTTGCCACGGCTACATACCATGACTTCGATATCTGGTGGTTGGGTGTCATGACAGCTTTTCTAAATTATATTTTGGAAGAGAGCGTCTATAAGTACACAGCCAGAGGGCTTCGTAGATAGTGGGAGCAGCGGAAATGTGTGCAAGACATTTTATGTGATAAAGCAGTCATCGCGGAGTTGGAACATCTGTTTTGATGTGGTAGTCAAAGAGTTTGACTTCATCAAAATGGTAGATGAACCTTGTATATAAAAAGGGGTAGTAGGGAGTATGGTGATGATCCTCATAGAGTACGTGGATGACATACTCTTGATAGGGAAGGAGTTTACTATGCTACGCTTGGTCAATCTCCGCTTATCACAAGGATTCTCCATATAGGATCAAAGTGATACCTCCTAAATCCTAGGTTTTATATCTATGAGATAGATCTAATTGGATGTTAGGATTCTCACTAGTTGTAGTGAGATGGTATCAAAAGATCCTGGGAAAATCACTGGAAAAAGCTCCACGGTGATAAGGACGACTGAATGTCAGTCGCAGGCATTGTCTTTACCCTCAGTGGAGGGACAGTATGTTGGAAGAGTTTCAAGCTAGATACCGTGACTTACTAGACGATTAAAGGCAAGATACATCGTTACCAAGGATGGTACAAAAGAGGCAGTCTGGATATATATATAAGTTCATGAGATGAACTTCGTTCCTACCATTGTGTGACAATGGAGTTGTGGCTTATGCCAAGGAACCCCCGTCCCATCAGAAATCCAGATATAATTCTTAGGAAGTATCACCTGATTATGGAGATGGTTGATCTCTAGAGAGATCGAAGTTAGAAGAGTAGACACAGAGGAAAACAGCGCGGATCCACTCACAAAAGTATTTTTCCCAGTAGAGACTTTTATGGGATGGTTGAGTATGAGATACTTCAACCACAGCGAATTATTGGGTATGTGATACCACAACAGATGGCCCTAGTGCAAGTGCGAGATTGTTAGTTATATGTATGCCCTAGAGGCCATTACTGTACATATGATGTATATTGTAATGGATGCTTGGACATATATAGGGAGGACTTTCTTGCTCGACATGAAAGTATGCTATCTGGTTGTACTTTATCTTAACATGTACTCTGATTGTCTATATGCTACATGTTGATAAAGCCCTTAGGATATGTACTCGACTACTAGGACTATGATGAGATCATACTAGTGGGGCCACGGTAGTCGACGGGTATATCCTATAACTGTTCCTAGTCGAGGGTGTATCGAGACAGGGCATCGATACCCTAGAGTAGACTAGCGTATACGCATCTTGACCCATATGATGGGCGATGGATGATCCCATATCCATCGGTGTTTGACATCAAGGATGGTGTACGGGTGCTCAGTAAAGACTGGGTACAGTGGACGGACTCGCCGAGAACTCCCAGATGGTATTATACCTCACGTCAGATGGTAGTTCTCTGGTGACACTGGTACAGGTTAGTCTGTAGACCCGAGATCGTCATAGAGTCTTGTGTGATTCCCACTGTGCTTTGATTTCCATCATACCACGTCCAAGAGGGCGTGCAAAAAGGTGGCTTTTGGGTACAGTCCCGAATCACATGGAGGCAATGAGCGATAGGAGGGGATTCGTTTCTCCCGGTATAGGGAGTTGATTTTGCGCTGTGTTTGATTGGCTATAACTGGAAATCCTTGGCCAGGGTTGCTGAGATTTACTGGCAAGTGTTATCAGTAGTTTCTCGAACTGTTATGGAACTCATATCGACACGAATTATCAAGCTACCGGGGTCTGACGTTTTCCACCCCTAGACGAGATATGAGACATATCAGACGAAGAGACCGGACTGTACGGGAGTGTTACTGATTGGATTCACAGGAGAAATTACAGGCTTGCTTGTTGATCTTCTGATTGCTCAATACCTTGGTGGCTGTTACGTTTAGCTGACCGCTTGCAGCTTGTGGGTGTTTGATATGATCATTACCTACTGCCGGCGTATTGAGGATTCTTTAGAGTCCTACACAGAGGTTTCTTGACTCAGGAAAAACGGAGTAGGAGCACATATATGATATGTGCGGGATCGAGAACAATACGTGTATGTGATACCGTATTAGATTCTCTGGATATGAGATATCGGCCGGGTATATGTGATATAGCCGGGTCATCGGATCAAGTGTTGAATCGATGAACCGATACAGATTATATTAGTCGGTTATTTGTGAAATAGCCGGATTATCGGATCAAGTGTTGATTCGATAATTTAATGTATAATTATATATTTGATATATTAAATTACATTAACTAATATAAGCTCACTAAAAGATTCTTTTTCTCACTCGGGTAATACATTGATATATATGTGATATATGTTAATTGTATTATTTTATTTTGTTACAATAAATATTGTATATGTGATATATAATATTGTAACAAATTAGGGTTATAAATGCAACATGTTTTGTGGAGTTTAAATGTGGTTAAGGTTTGGATTAGGGTTAAGCTTACATGAAGCTTTCAAGAAGCTTCTTGAAGCTTTGACTTTGACATGGATATTTTATGATATTTTGCAAGATATTTCCTTAACCCAAACCAACACTTTAACCATAGTTGTTTCTCTACATGGGTTAAGTCTTCTCACCTATACCATGGTTGCATTTCTAACCTCACACTAGAGTTATTCATTATTCATCACAAAAGGTTTTGATTCTTCTTCTTCATCTTCCTTGCTTGAAAAGCTTTCTAGCTTTTTGAGTGGTGATGAAAATGAGTGAGATTAAGAAAATAGATGAGAGCTAAAATCCTACTTCATCATCCTAATCTATCCTTGCCATTTAGATTAGGGTGTTCACTTCATTAGTGAGTGAGAGCTTGTGTTAAAGAAACTTCAAGGTAAATCATCTTTGTTATCGAAGATCGGAAGCAAGCTTGCATCTTTCTCTTCGTGGAGCCTCTTTGGAGTCTGGGTACTCGATGATCGCAGCGAATGGACCTCAACACGGAGCTTTAGAAGTGAAGGACTGGACTGCAAAGGTTTTAATTCCAAACTCTTAGAAGTAAAGTTGTTTACTTGCTTTGTTTCACCTAATCTCTAGTTTAAAGATCTTGGTTAGGGTTGTTCGGCACGTCTAAATTTTAAATCGGGCATGGTTGATGCCTTGTAGACCCTTATGAGAGTGCCTAGCAACCCTGCAATATCCATCTACAATGCCTCTGGATGCGTATCACATCTCTGATTTCAGCGGAGTGGAACGTCATCTCATCAAGATCTCGTACGAACCTCTTACTCCACTTTTTTCTAATGTCGACTGATTCGGACTCGTCTCTTCGTGGTAGCATGGACTGCGCTCCAACGGCTATACTCGTAGCTGGAGTCTCCCAAGAAATATATCCCATCACATGTTATCCGAATGACGTCGAACCTCTCGATCGATTTGTCAAGGTTCCATAATCTCCCAAGAGCTCAACATCTTGAGTACAGTTTAATAATATTCTGTATATGCCACAGTACCTATGGACCAGCCGTAGAAGGGCAAACCCAAGCCTCACTAATGGCACCGTGGAACTGCCGCAAACCCTAAGGTTCCAAGGTGTTCTCATGGTAATTATGTCGAGTTAGAGTTTCATTCTTCTAGAGGGTCTACCGAATTACTTGCATGTTTTTACGAATACTTTAAACTTGGAAAATAGATTTCTGACATTCGATCGTCTTTTATCGACTCTCAACGTACCTGCGTAAAGTCTTCTCTAGCTGGAATTAATCTATCTGATGACCTCACACTGGGGTAGGCAATGAATCACATGTCCCAGTCTTTCATCTTTGGTGACTAGTGATCTTCTATCATATCTCTAAGTACAACTCGTGCGGCAATAGCTCCAGCATCTGGGGCGATATCTCGTCATTCGCAGCAACAACTGGCTTATTTTTTCGCACTCTGAACAATGCCTCAATCATCAAATAATCGGTGCATCGACGGTCAACAAATTCTGGCTGGCCTCTAACAGTAGCCCAATCCTCTGGTGCTGATCTGCACGTCCGAGAAATCACGTAAAAGCGATCCATCAAACACTCATGGCGTGAAAACACAAATAAACGATGCCTCTATGCAATCGTATGTACCTGGAATCACGCCCTGGTCAGTCCTCATCCGTGAGGAGCTCGTGCTGACGCAACTCTAGCCGTAGCTCTCTCTCTGCCCGTGTAATCGTGGCAGCAAAACCATAACCAATATCGATGAGGATAGATCGTAGGAATGAATATAATGCCATGCAAGGAAATGTACATCCTAAGGCTTCTTAAGCGGAGTAGCGTATCATAAGTATGCTGCGGAATATACAAACGGTACGTCACTCTCCTTAAGTCACCTACTACATCAACCAAGGTCAACCTACGCGACGAAAGTTCGGGTCTAATACCCCCTCGACTAAGTCTATGTTCCGTAAAGTCAAGCCTAGATTCCGTATATATACAAATGCCCTAGGCTCCGCATAGTCAAACATAGACTCGAACCAAGGTTAACCTAGCGCTCTGATACCAACTTTTTCACGACCCAAAATAGTACGTAACTGGCACTTGAATCATGTGAAGTCTATAGGACCACACCTAATTCAAGTAAGCCAAACGCCCAAAAATCTAAACCATTTTTAAGGAAAGTGAAAGAAAAACTTGTTTAAAGCAAGTGCTTTAAATAACATGAATGTCATTAAACGTTTAAGAGCAACTTCAAATTTTCCCGAAAATTTTGGCAGTGTCTCCTTCGTAAATACTGGCCCCAAACGGGTACAAACATGAATAATATACATAAAGGCATCTCCAAGCGGGAGCTAGCTCTTCATCAATTGACGGTCACTACCACGCAAGCAATATAATATACAACGCCAAAGGCGAGGATCAAAACTCAAAAGGAAACTCAAAAACATCAAGAAAACCCATAATAATAATACAACGCGCGACTCTAAGGTCGAAAGAATACACAATGGTCTTCTAAGTCTATAAAATATACAAGTCTGGTTGATGGAGTTATTAGATACAACTGAATATAATAAATGTATGGGGGTGGTCACGATGCGAGTGAACCCACCTACCAAAGCAATCACCCGGAATGGAAGCAGTGTGCCAGAAGCCGCAATGAAACCTGTACGGCAAAACCAGCAAGAAACTGTGGCACAACGGGGTGAGTAGAAAACATCACCGAGCAGAAATCGTATGTATGACTCAATCCTAGGTCAATACGATCACTAAAATCCTCAAATAATATCCTGAACCATATACTTATATGTGTAAAAATCTAATATGACCTGAAGCATATAATAATAATGGCAAGGGTAACATCTATGCATAAGTGTGATCCCATATGCTCGTGCCAGTGCCTCAAGTAGCAGATGTTACATATAAGATGTATGAATGCATGGAAACAGAATACATATAAATGAGAATTTGTTTTATTATCTCAATAAGATTTTTGTTTAAAATCGAAATATCATCAACGCAATCATCAGAAATCAGTGTCTAGCATCGACAAAATATCTCAAATCTCAATATCTGGGGCTCTGGCTATCTGGACTGGACCCTCGGCTGCGGCTATCCGCACTGGCCCAAACTCCGATCGGTATTCTCCGGATATCCGACGAGTCACAATAAAAGCACCGGTCAGTAGTACTCCCTTGTCTCAGGCTCAACGCCATCATCTGCGACCTTCTTACCCCGGGGTACCGCACCGGGTCCACCATACATCCACAGACGGTTCCTCCTGCTCCTCGAATCGGGTGTATGATATCGCTCAAGAGCCGAGAAAACTCATGGTGGACATATCTCAAATCATATCACGAGAAAACCACAACTTTCATTTAAAAAAATGATAATTAGTTTATAAAATCTTGCGGTTTCTCCAAATCCATAAATCTCATGGAAAATCCGAATCTCGAGAACAAATAAACAGTGAATAAAATATTGGGCTCCGGCAATCCGGACTGGCCCTAATATGATGCATAACAATGAATAATAATATGCATGAAATGGCAAAGTAATAACTGCAATGTCTAAACTAGCACAATAATGATATGTCGAAACAATCAGCTAACAAGCGATGCCAAATAACTAGTATTTTCTAACGTGTATGTGACATGACAATTACCGATGATGATGTGTATGAGCCGGCAAGCAGGTGTACGTGGAACATACGCATCATCGGTAATGGTGCTGGTGTCCGGACAGCATGGTTTCATAATAACAATAACAGCACAAGTATATGGATGCAATGCGATATGAATAATATGAACATGCGGAAAACGAATAGTAAACGCAGCAATAAGAAAAATACGTTTATATAAAATCGAGTCATACAGTCTTTGCATTTGAAATAGCACGAATTGTGGTATTTAGGAATTGGGGCTACGGTGTTTTTAAGAAATGGTACGTCTTTTGAAATATCCGCAGTATCCCTTGGCATGTCTTTAAAATATTCACGATTCGTTAGTTTTGAAATATGTATGACTTGGGTCTAGTCGAACATCTACAAGTAAACTATTGGTCTAAACTAAAAGACTAATCGAAAAGGTAAGGAAAACCACCTAAGTCTGAGTCGATATATATATAACATATAATAGTCGGTGATCCCGCCTCAATAGTATCACCGAAGATACAATATATAACATGACATCCTCGAGTCAAGAGTGCGGATCTATCTTCAATATATAGCTCATACGTTAAATGTTAGTTATGTATATGCCCTAGAGGCCATTGTTGTATATATGATGTATATTATGATGGATGCTTGGATATATACAGAGAGGACTTTCTTGCTCGTCATGATAGTATGCTATTTGGTTTCACTTTATCTTAACATGTTGACTTGTATTGGTTTACTGTCTTTCTCTCACAAGTTGATAAAGCCCTTAGGATCTGTACTCGACTACTGGGATTATAATGAGATCATACTAGTGGGGCCACGGTAGTCGATGAGTACATCCTATAAATGTTACTAGTCGAGGGTATATCGAGATAAGGCATCGATACACCAGAGTAGACTAGCGTATACGCATCTTGACCCATTTGATGGGTGATGGATGATCCTATATCCATCGGTGTTTGACATCGGAGATGGTGTACGGGTGCTCAGTGGAGACTGGGTACACTGGACGGACTCGCCGAGAACTCCCAGTTGGTGACATACCACATGTCAGATGGCAGTTCTCCGGTGACACTGGTACAGGGTAGTCTGTGGACCTGAGATCGTCATAGAGTCTTGTGTGATTCCCACTGTGCTTTGATTTCCATCATACCACGTCCAAGAGGGCGTGCAAAAAGGTGGCTTTTGGGTACAGTCCCGAATCACATGGAGGCAATGAGCGATAGGAGGGGATTCGTCTCTCCCGGTATAGGGAGTTGATGTCGTGCAGTGTTCGATTGGCTATAACTGGAAGTCCCTGGCCAGGGCTGATATAGAGATATACCGGTAAGTGTTACCAGTAGTTTCTCGACCTGTTATGAGCCTCACATCGACACGACTTATCGGTTATTAGGGTCTGACGTATACCACCCCTAGACTTGATATGCGACATATCAGACGAACAGACCGGACTCTACGGGAGTGTTACTGATTGGATTCACAGGAGAACGGACAGGCTAGCTTGTTGATCTTCTGATCGCTCAATACCTGGGTGGCTGTTATGTTTAGCTGACCGCTTGCAGTTTGTGGGTGTTTGATATGATCATCACCTGCTACCGGCGTATTGACGATTCTTTAGAGTCCTACACAGAGTTTTCTTGGTTCAGGCAAAACGGAGTAGAGGCACATATGTGATATGTGCAGGACCGAGGATAATGCGATATGAGATACCGTATTATATTCTCGCGATATTTAGATACGAATCGGGACATCGGATCAAGTGTTGATTCGATGAATCGGTACATGATATATTAGTCGGTTATATTCGATATAGCCGGATCGTTAGATCAAGTGATGATTTGATGATTAAATGTATAATGATATATATGATATACTGTATTACCTTATCTAATATTGGCTCGCTTTATTATTTCATTTTCTCACCGGATTAATACATTGATATATATGCGATATATGTTAATTGTATTATTTTCTTTTGTTGCAAATATATAATATATATGTGATATATATTATTGTGACATGATATGATTTATTATAAAACATGTTTAAGGATGATAAAAAGGGATTAGGGTTTGATTAGGGTTAGCTCTTTCAAGTTCATCTTAGAAGGATTCTATTTTGTCTTGGTTAAGATATTATGGTTGATACTTATTCTTAACCTAACCAAACCCTAACTCTAGTTTATTCTCTACAAAGTTTTATCCTATCATCCTTGACCATGGTTCTATAATCAATCATATACACTAGACTTCTATTCATCACAAAAGGATTATTATTTCATTCTTCAGCTTCTTCTCTCTTTGGTTTTTGAAAGAGAGATCTCACTAGAAATTCCTTATGTGATGATTTATTGTGAGAAAGTGAAACAAAAAGATAGCATAAATACTACTCCATCATCCTCATCTAATCTAGCCGATTAGATTAGGGTGTTCATCTCTTTAGAGTGAGAAAGCTTGGGTTATAGCAACTTCGACGTAGGTCATCGGAGAATCGGAACACTTCAAGCCAGCATGGATCGTTCGAGTCGTGGAGCCTCTCTTGAGTCCGGGAGATCGTGGATCGCGGCGAAGGGACTTCTACTCAGAGCTTGTGAAGCGAAGGAGCGGACTACAAAGGTTGTAATCCCTCACACTTAGCTTTAAAGATGTTATCTTGCATGCTAAACCCTAATAATCTAGTAAAGATACCGTCTTTGGGTTGTTCGGCACATATAAAATTTTATTCGAGCATGTTTGATGCTTTATGAACCTTCACAAGTGTGCCTAGGAACCCTACAGTGGTATCAGAGCCTAGCTAGAGTATTAGGCGACGTGTTTACGAAGTTAAAACTCCGATCGAACCCGGACCGACGAAAATGAACCCCTCTCTGTACATTTTTTAAAATCTGGATTTTTTCTGAATTAAAATTACCTGAAAAATTCAGCAGAGAAAAATAAGAATTACTGTGAAATTCGAGCTTCTGTTCCGTACAAACGACCGCGGAATCGCGGCCATTCCCTGCTTGGGCCGCGGTTCCGCGGCAGTACTGTTCGATTTAACATTTTTTGTTTTACAGTAATTCTTTATTTGTTCTTATATAGTTTCTGGTATTTTTATATTGACTCAAAGGTTGAGTGATCTAGGGTTTGTTTTGTAATCGTAGATTCGATCGGAATATTTAAATTCATTTTTATTTCCGGATATTTAGAAACAGTTAAACTGTTTGAACGGATATCATTAACTCACTTTTTCCTGGCACGACAAACTTTCAAGTGTTGAATTTTTATCGGGTTTAAATCTTTCGGAAAAATTGTACAAGTTAAGCGGTGGACCCTCTAGAAGACAACAAATCTTAACTCGATTATGTGACCATCTTGAACTGCTTTTTGAACCTTCGGGTTTGGGGCAGTACGGCATGCTACATGTGAGGCGTTGGCTTTACCCTTCTACGGCTGGATCACTGGCACTGTGACATATTCTGGGATTATTTGAACTCCGCTCAAGTGTTGAGCACTTTGGGAAATTTTGGGTATTTGATTATCTGTCCGAAAAGTTTAATACTGTCTATTTATCTGGAATGTGATACAATATGTGGAACTCATAAAGTGAGGCATGAAATGCGAAGTATGTGATATTTCGGATTTACGATGTCTAAAGTGATTGTAGATTCCAAATATTGTAGTTTTACAATTTCTTTTCTGTGACCGTAAGTGTAGTATGTAGTTGTATTGCCGATTGTCGTTGCTATACATCAACGACGATCGGTGTATGCATACTTACTTACGTTGATGATATGAGATATTATGTGTTGCTGAGATATGATGTGCAGGATTGTTGCGATTGAATAGCCGGGGGGTTTTATGTGAGATGGGAGTTTTATTTTTTCATTCATGTAAATTCAAATGTAATGTAATATTCTTTTATTTGGGGCACTTCCAGGTTGAGGTTGATGCCACCAGTGTTGTATATTATTTACTTTTCCGCATTAGGATGGACCCAAGGAGGGGAGCACAGGTGACCGGGTTATGGGGTTCAGTGGGAGGCCATCTCGAGGAGTCGAGACCGGGTCTCCTAAACTCCAGAATTGGTAGGGTCGCTTGCCGCTCTCGTAGGGGTCCAGGGTATGGGCTTAGCTATTCATCGCGACTGTGGAATCCATATTTTCTATTGTTGGCTAAATACTAAATACGGACGTCCTAGTATATCCCACATTATATCTATGTTTCTGCTGTGATATCTGTGATGTGATCATTTGATATGTTGTGATGGATACAGTATATAGTATATATGATATATTATATAGACGTTACTTATGTTTCACACCAGCACTAGCCCTGCCCTGCTCTGTCGTTAGTTACCTAACCTAACGGTGCACGAGGGGACATCGAGGCGAATGCGGATGGCATAAGTGTACGTCGTATTTATCTGTGATGCTTAGGAAGCATAAGCTGATGGGATTTTTTATTAATGTGATTAATAAAAGAAAAGAAACCTAAATGATGTTGTAGAATCAAAACTTTATAAAAAGGGTAGCTACAGTTTTGCTTTGCATAGCGGTATATATGATATATCCTGCACCTTATTCGATGAGGAAAGAGCCGAGATCCCTTCACCGGGAGTGACCTCTTTAGCGAAACTGGTAGATGCTACAAAACTCGGTTTGTCTTTTGATTGCTTTTAGAGTTTTGCTTTGCACAGTGATATATATGATATGTCCTGCACCTTATTCGATGAGGAAAGAGCCGAGATCCCTTCACCGTGAGTGACCTCTTTAGCAAAACTAATGAAAGCCTAATAAACACTCCATTTAAAAATTCCACTTGATTCTACGACGATATCAAGTTCATTACGCAATAGGTTTTCAGAAAAACCTGTCGTAGCCCTCCGTCATTTCAGATAAAGACTATTTAGTATTCGTGCTGCGTTTGTTGACCTCTTTCAAGGCGTAGTGTGCGGTAGCTAACTAGTAATTATCTGTAAAGCATGTGATGTGATTGGATTAGGGTAGTCGTACGATCTTGTTGACTTCTGTCAAGGGTCGTGCGAGTGGGTTTGATTCAATCAAGAAATGACGGGTTGAACTTGACTAGTGCACTATGCTTTCTTGACATCTGTCAAGGTCATGGCACACTAGGGGCAAAATATTATCGGAAATTTCAAGTGTTGAAATTTGCAATGAGATTGCATACCTTCTATGAGATAGTTGGATCCCGATACCCACTGCGAGTAAGAGTTACTCCTGGGAGAGTTTTACACAGGACAATTAGTCGATCAAGTAAGTGTCTAGAAAAGTGTTAACGAGGTTACGCCTTTGGGAAAACGAGGTTTACTTTAATTAGGTCCGTGCGAAAGCACGGGGAACCTCCCTCAAAGTACCGACACTGATCTGGCTGAAAGATTGACGAAATTGTAGAGTGTAATTAATCCCGGCTAATCTTACCTTTTAGGGTTTGAAGGTAGATTTGATAAAAACAGTTGGAGACATCCTGATTAGATAAGATAATAACCAATCTAATCTTGCAAGAGCATACGCTAAAGTGTTTTGTTCTCTCTCTCTCTCGGTAGCAACCATGTCAGGCCATAATCAAGATAATAATATGGATGTATTGACTGAACCCACTTATTATACTGAGCAGGGGAACGTTGGACCCGTTCTTTCTTATAAGAGCTATAAGACTGAACAGGGAATAGGAGAATATCTGGATTCTCACGCCGCCCAAAAGAACATGCATGTTTATGCATCTTCTTCAGGTGTGTTAGTTATTGAGAACTGTTTCTCAATTCACCCTACGTCCTGGGTATTAGATACCGGATCAGGATCCCACATATGTAAATTGTTATATGGGCTACGTAAAGGTAGAGAACTAGGAAAAGGTGATCATTCCATTCAAGTAGGGAACGGTCCAAGTATTGCAGCCAAAGCAGTTGGCTAATATCACCTTGTATTGCCAAGTCGTAATACACTGATTCTAAATGAGTGCTATTATATACCGAACATGATGTGCAACATTATATCAGTTTCTTTATTAAGTAAAGAAGGATATAATTTTGTAGTAAAGGATAATCTTATGAACATATTCCTAGATCAAAAGTTGATTGCATCAGGCTCGTTACATAATGGCATATTCATTCTAAATCAGAATACAGTCCTCAATATACAAAACACACACAAGAGGAAAAGTTTAGAAATAAACGAATCCTTCTTGTGGCATTGTAGACTTGGTCATATCAATGCGACACGACTGGGTAAGTTACATAAGGATGGTTATTTGAATCCGTTCGAATTATCATCTTATGATACTTGCCATTCATGTCTCAAAGGAAAAATGACCAAAGCTCCGTTTAGTGGACACGGAGAAAGTGTTACTGAACTCTTAGGACTGGTACATAGTGATGTATGCGGTCCCATGTCTACGCATGCCAGGAACGGTTCTTCCTACTTCATTACATTCACTGACGATCTCTCTATATTCGGACATGTGTTCCTGATGAAACACAAGTCTGAAGCTTTTGAGAAATTCAGAGAATATAAGCACGAAGTAGAAAAACAAACGGGCAAAAGTATTAAGATCCTTCGATCTGATCGAGGAGGAGAATACTTAAGCAATGAGTTCCTAGATTATCTAAAAGAGAATGGGATTCTCTCTCAGCTTACTCCTCCTTATACACCACAGCACAACGGTGTATCGGAGCAGAGGAATCGCACCCTATTAGATATGGTGCGCTCTATGATGAGTACAGCTGAGTTACCTATTTCCTTCTGGGAGTATGCGCTTGAGACAGCAGCATACCTATTGAATCAAGTTCCAACTAAATCTGTACCTACCACACCATATGAGATATGGAGTGGGAAGAGACCATGTCTTAAACGAGTTAAAATATGGGGTTGTCTGGCCTATGTCAAAAGGCAAAATCTGGACAAACTCGAGGTACGGTCAGTTTTATGCAAGTTTGTGGGATATCCTAAACTTTCAAATGGATATTTTTTCTACCACAGTGAACAACAAAAAGTGTTTATTGCTCAACATGCCACCTTTTTAGAAAAGTAATTTCTTGAAAAAGAGATTAGTGGCTCTGAGGTAGAACTGGAAGAAGTTCCAACAACACAAACTGTAACTGAAGATTTAGTGGAACCAGTGGATTCGATAGTACCCGACGAACCCCAGCCTCTCCGCCGATCTAGTAGGGTTTCTCGTCCACCTGAGAGATACTATGGTTTTCTCATTGATGGTGGAAGCGAGGATTGTATCATGGAAGATGATGACCTGACTAGTTTTGAGCAGGCCATCACGAGTGGTGACTCTGTGAAATGGCTGGATGCAATGCGATCTGAGATGGAATCCATGTACACCAATAAAGTATGGATTTTGGAAAATGCTCCTGAAGGGGTAAAACCCATTGGGAGCTAGTGGATTTTTAAAAGGAAATTTGTTGTAGATGGAAAAGTTGAGACTTTCAAAGCTAGACTTGTAGCAAAGGGATTTCGTCAACGACCAGGTGTGGACTATGACGAAACCTTTTCTCCAGTAGCTATGCTTAAGTCCATCCGGATCTTACTTGCCATTGCTGCATACCATGACTACGAAATCTGGCAAATGGATGTTAAGACCGCCTTTCTAAATGGTGATTTAGAAGAGTGCGTGTACATGACTCAGCCAGAGGGCTTCATAGATAGTGGGTGCAGCGGAAAGGTGTGCAAACTGCTTAAATCCATTTATGGGTTAAAGCAAGTATCGCGGAGTTGGAACATCTGTTTTGATGTAGTAGTCAAAGAGTTTGACTTCATCAAGAACATAGATGAACCTTGTATCTATAAGAAGGTAGCAGAGAGTAAGGTAGTCTTCCTCGTATTGTACGTGGATGACATTTTCTTGATAGGAAATGATATTCCTATGTTGCAATCAGTCAAGCTCTTCTTATCACAAAGATTCTCAATGAAAGATCTAGGCGATGCCTCATGCATATTGGGGATAAGGATCTATAGAGTTAGATCCAAACGGATATTGGGATTGTCCCAATCCAGGTACATTGACACCATACTAAAGAGGTTTAGTATGGAAGAATCCAAGCGTGGGAACCAACCCATGATCTCTGGACTCACTCTCTCCAAAGAGATGTCTCCCAAGACTGATTTGGAGAGAGCTCGCATGCAAGGGATACCCTATGCTTCGGCATTAGGCTCTATCATGTATGCGATGCTATGTACCAGACCCGATGAAGCATACTCACTAAGTGTAGTGAGTCGGTATCAAGCAGATCCTAGAGAGAGTCACTGGACAGCTGTGAAGAACATTCTCAAGTACTTGCGAAGGACTAGAGATATGTTCTTGGTATATGGTAACGGAGAACTCCGGGTGGAGTCCTTTACCGATTCCAGCTTCCAAAGTGATAAGGACGACTCTAAGTCGCACTCGGGATTTGTCTTTACCCTCAATGGAGGGGCGGTATGTTGGAAGAGTTCCAAACAGGATACCGTAGCAGACTCGACGATGGAGGCTGAATACATCGCTGCCAACGATGCTGCCAAAGAGGCTGTCTGGATGAAGAAGTTCATCACTGAACTTGGTGTGGTTCCATCCATTGAACATCCAATACCTCTGTATTGCGATAACAATGGAGCTATGGCTTTGGCCAAGGAACCCAGATCCCATCAGAAATCCAGACATATTCTGAGGTGGTATCACCTGATCAGGGAGATAGTTGATCGCCGGGAGATCGAGGTCAGGAGTGTAGATTTGCGAGTTTAAGCAAGCTTTCCAACGCTGAATCCATTCCTAGTGCCCCTTGTTCGTCCGCTAAATACGCTTATTTCCAACCCTTGGCCAAACACCCGCAACCATGTATCCAAATAAGTCACAACTACATGTCATGTTGTAGCGCTCTTAAAGGACTTCTCAACTGAGGTCGCGGCTACTTATCACGTATAGCGCGCCTAAGTGAGGGGGTTGCGTTTGTTTGGTTGGGGTTCGTTTCAAGATGTTTGGTGAAGAGAGGCACAAGGGATTTCTCCGTCCCTCATACTACCTTCCTTAGCCTTAACAAGAGGGAAATTATTCACACATCATAAAAGAAAAGAAAACAAAACACGAAGGAAGAAAAGAGGAAAATACAGTTTTACAAGTGAAGCAAGCTAACTCTTGGTTCCTCACCTTAGCAAGGAACTCCGTCAAGTATCATCGCTTGAAAATACGGATAAAAGAAGAAAAGAAAAGAAATAACAATAACTAATTAACAACAAATAATAAAATTACAATACAAGATAATAAAATTACAAGACAATAAATAAAAGGGGCAAGATAAAAATAACCCTCATCTTCATTGATCTTCCACTCAAAAAGCACTTTCTACAATTTTCATGGAGGAAAGAATGAAGAAGAAGGAGAAGCTAAACTAAATCCTACAAAAAGAGATGGGAGAAGAAGACATGAAGAAGCCTATTGGCTTGCACAAAACTGGGCTATTTATAGGCTGCGTGCTGAAACCCTAGGCCCACATTCTGGCCCTAAATGATTTTACCAAACTGCCCCTAAAAATTCAGCCTCCACCGAGTCAACTCGGCTGCGGATCCGCGGCCGAGTCGCTATGTTGGCCGCGGATCTGCGGCCGTTCTGGGGAGTTGGGATGTCGTATTCTTGGGGTTTCCCTGTGTTGCTATCTTCTATTGTTCTACATGTACCTAACTGCAAATTGCTTCCACAATTGCTTCAGATCTGCAATGGTCCAAAATGGCATCAAAAATAATACTTTTGACCTTTTCTCCCTCGAGCTCCGCGCACCCATTGGTTCTTGTGCTGCCCCCTCGTGCTCTGTGCTTGTCCGAGACACGAATGACCACTGTCATATGTCTTGCCTCTGGAACCGGTTCGCCGCACTGGACGGATACGGATGACCGGAACCCGGCTTTTATCTGCTGTCAACAGATGTTCTGAATTTTGGCGTAACTGTGGAGATTTTGTATCATTTGCGTTATTTTGGACTAGGAACCTGTAGTCTGTAAATATGTAGCAAACACGAATTAAAAGCACCTACCTATAAACAAACGAGCGTAAGAATGGGCGGTAGTAAAAGCAATATTCTGGTATGAACAAATAACCCCAAACTTAACTTTTGTTCGTCCCGAGCAAAACCAATTTATTCACAAAAAAGTCCTAACAACACTTTCGCAGGGAACGCGATTGCCCTGAGCTCGTGCAACAAGCCGTTAAACCTCTAGGTGTCCCTAGTAGGAGGAGTGTTGACTCCTGAGGGTTTTTCAGCGGATTACACCCACAAAATCCCGTCAAGCTAGTGTCATAAGTTAACATCGATTCTGCTCCTACAGTTTAGTATTTACGTTAGAAATTCTAACATCCTAAGTTAGAAATTGTTAGTGTATATGCCCTAGGGGCCATTATTGTATCATACTAGTTTTTATATTACTTAATGGAAGCTTGGGATATTCACATGTATATAACAGTCTTGCTAAACATGGTAGTATGCTACTTGGTTTTTCTATCTTAATATGTGAGTATACGTATTGATAGAGCTCTTAGGATCTTGCTTGACTACCGGCGTTGTGATGGCAGTCACACTAGTGGGGGCTGGGTAGTCTACAAGCACATCCTTATTCAGGTCCCTAGTCATTGGATTATCGAGTCAGGGCATCGATACTCCGGAGTAGACTAGTGTGTACGCTTCTCATCCCAGTTGGGGAGATGGTCTGTCCCACAGCCGTCAGTACGTCGTACTAGAGATAGTATGCAGGTGCTCGTTGGGTTACGGGTACACCGGATAGGACTCATAGGGAACTGTTGGATGGTTTTATACCAGTCGTCAGTGAACAGTTCCCAGGTGACATGAGTACAGCATAGTCCGCAGACTTGACACTGCTTCTTCGCCTCGAGTGTGTCCCACTGTTCTTAGATTGCTACCCTACCACGGCTCAAAGGAGTCGTGCAAACAGGTAGCCGTTGGGTGCAGTCCCAAGCACTTGGAGGCAGTGGCGGTTAGACAGGATCCGTCTCTCCCGGTATTGGGGGTTGATATCGCGCTGTGTCAGAGAGCCATTACGCAAAGTCCCTGGCCAGGGCAAGCGAGATTTACTGGTAGGTTCCAGTAGTTTCTCAGGGTGTAATGGGCTTCGCTCCGACACGACTTATACCGCTATTAGGGGACTGATGCTTGCCGCCCCCTAGGCCCGATATGCGATAGTCTTAGACGAACGGACCGGACTGTACGGAGATTGTCACATCAGACTCAGTAGGAGTTCGGATGGGTTTCCTCATCGGCCTTCTTATCGACATCTACCTGGGGACCGTTACGTACAGCTAGTGCCGCTTGCGGTCTGTGGTTAAACCCACTGCCAGCGTAGTAGTCGAGTCTCTAGAGTCCCACACAGAGAGTTTCCCTACTCCAGGCGAAACGATATAGAGGTCGTATGGTTTTACGAAAAGGGTTCGGACGCATACGTGTGTTTACATACGTACGACTTTCGGACAGTTTTTACCAGTCGGCTTTGGTTTAAGCCAGTTACTGGTATCCGGTTATTGGATTTATACAGTCTAAAGTTTTTCCGTATTTTTGCGGAAAGGAGGGGCGTTCTCGTAATTGCGCGAGAAGCTTCTAGAAGGTGGTGACTAAGGAGGTTTAGGTGGCATATACAATGAATGTGATTAGTGAGTCATATGGATGATTCATCCATGTCATTAATGCATCATAAATGCTTAATGACTCATGGAGATGAATCATCACTAGATATTATCAAGCATGGTTGTTAAATTGTTTTATTTTCTTTTCTTGATAAAAGAAATGCTTGATATATATTATCATAACTCATTATTCTCACTTCATTATTATCTTCACCTTCTCTCTCCTCAAGCTCTCCCTCTTCAAACCCTAATCCTCCCCTCTCATGTGTTGAGTACAAGGATTAGTTAGACTAATTAAATCATAACCCTCACTCTATATCACCTAGCTTCTTTGATTAGCACATAAAGAAAGTTAGTTGCCTCAAGTTTAGAGGCTAAGCTTGGAGTAAAGCTCTCGGGTGGATCGTCTACTACTTCGAGAAGGCCGAGGAGGAGGTGGAGTTCGTAAAGACGAAGGACACGGTTCTTTAGGTATAATCCCTTTACATAGTAGTTGTTAACTTCTATGTTTGATGTTAGTTATCGTTTAGCTTCGATTCATGCGGTTAGTCGATGTTTAAACAAAGAACAAGATCGTTTTTCATATTTCCGCCTCCCCGCAAGTCGTGGGGTGTTGTGCATCGACTTACAGTGGTATTAGAGCCTCGCTAAACAATAAATAACTTACTTGCAAATTTGTATGAATTTCGAACGGAAAAAACGAAACCGGAAAGCCCGAAATCACTAGTTTCTGTCGATTTTTAAATGAAGTCCAAAAATTTTTCAGGGATGTTCAGAAAGCTTGAAAAGACAGTAGAAGAACACCCAAGAAAATTGGGCCCTTGAATCGCCTAAAGCGCCGTGGAACCGCGGCGGATCCCACCGATCCGCCGCGATTCCGCCGCCGAGTTGGCGATTCAGGAACCCAATTTTCCTGTGTTGCTTCTCTGTGATATTTGGTATTTTCTGGAATATTTTATTTTTGCTCAGGTTTCAAATTTACAGAGAAGTATTGGAGAAAAATTAAAAGTGTTTAATCGATCGAAATTATACAGTATTTGCTTGTTGGATTATATCTGTGTTTGTATAATGTGTTCGTAAACCACCCCTAACTGCTAGTATGTCGGTTGGCAGGGGGTTGCACATTTCTGTAATGGTTTTTACTGTTTGTGGATATGAACTATGTTGGACTGTTGTGATGTATAGCCGGGGTTATATGATGGGTTATTATTTAATTCATTTGATGTAAATGTAATTTGTCGTAATATTATTTTGCGGGGCACATCCAGGTTGCGGTTGTAGCCACCGTTGTATTATTTCATTTTACTGTTTTTGCTCCTAGGACAGACCCAAGGTGGGGTGCACAAACTGCCGGGCGGGTAGTTTGCCGTACCCGTTGGGGTCTAGGGTGGGGTAATGGCTATTCATCACAACTGTGTAATCCGTCTTTTGTTGCAGGCTCAAAACAAACACGGATTGCTTGCAAATCCAATAAAGTTCATCTGTGATCTGGAATGCCTATTATTGCATCTGACGAATGTACAATATCTATATATGATAGCTATTTAGACGTCACTTATGTTTTACACCCGCGCTAGCCCAGCCCCCGCTTTGTCGTTAGTTAAGTAACCTAACGGGTGATGACGGGACCCCGTGGCGAATGCGGATGGCATAAGAGGACGTTGTATTTTCGTTGTTTTCTGCAATGATAGGTTAATGATGGGACGCATTATTTATAATGCAAAGAAAATAAACCAAAAGTTAATCGTTGGAACAATTTAAAAGAAACCACTCGGTTAATTTTAAAAACAGATATTTTTAAATGCGGAGCTTTAACCACTCCTTTTAAAAGCTATCAGGTTCCTTCGGTTATATCAAGTTCACTACGTTCACGGTTTCGCCAAAACCATTAGTAGCCCTCCGTCATTTCATTTGGGTATTCAGTAGTATTCAAGCTATGCATTTTGGCCAAAGTCAAGGCATAGTGTTTGGTAGCTGCTGGGTTTTCATTTGTTGCATAAGATAGATGAGTTGGTTTGGGACAGTCGTATTATCATTTGACCAAAGTCAGGGGTATATACGGATGGGTTCAAATTGACAAGATAATGACGGGTAGAACTTGACATATGACTTATGACATTTTGACAAAAGCCAAGGTCATAAGAGCATGGGGCAAAAACATATATCGGGAATTTCTAAAGAAACTGAAATTTGCAAAGTGATGCATACCATTTGGAGTTTGATGAATGTTGGTAGCATTCCTTCAACATTGTCATACGATGATATTTGGATCCCGATCCTACTGTGAGTATATGCTAGTTATCAGGAGATTCGTCACTTAACGATCAATGCTATAAACCAAGTAGGTGTCCAGAAAGGTGTCAGCGGGGTTACGCCCCCAGAGAAAAGAGGTTATTTAATTAAGGAACTTCGCGAAAGCGTTGGAAAACCTCCCTCGAAGTATCGACACTAGCCTGGCTGAACGGTTAAGCAAGAATTGTACAGTGAGAATAGTCCTGGCTAATTCTTCTTTTATGGTTTGAGGAAGGATTCGAGAAACAGTGGGAGCCATCCAGTTTAGATAAACTAAAAACCACTCTAAACTTGCAAGAGCATCATGCTAAAGAGTTTTCTTCTCTCTCTCCTAATTGCAGCGACCCTGAAAATGACTGGACTTAAGTTACTTTTAGAGAAAAATATACTGACAGGGTCAAACTATAAAGATTGGCTGCGGAATGTCAAAATGGCTTTGACCTATGACAAATTGGGGTACGTCCTCACCGCTACGGCACCGCTGTCCCTGGTCCCAAATCCAGCAATGCGGATAAGGAAATCCGCAAAACCTAGGATTTAGATTGCGCGAAAGCCAAGTGCATCGTGCTTGCATCAATGAACAATGAACATCAGAGGAGGCACGAGGATATGGACCTTGATGGCATATTTCTCCATACAAAGGAACTTTATGGAGAGCAATCTCGTATAGCAAGATACGAGACCTCTAAGAACTTGTTTCGAGCGAGGTTGGCTGTCGGGTCATCGGTAGGAGAACATGTCCTAAAGATGATCAGCTATATTGAAGAGCTCGCAGACCTTGGGCCGACTTTGGATAATGAGCTCTATACAGACCTTATTCTCCAGTCCCTTCCTCACACCTACGCCCAGTTTATCCTGAACTTCAACATTCAAAGAAAAGAAGTTGAACTTCCGGAACTCCTGAACATGTTAAGGAGTGCAGAGGGAACCTTGCAGAAGACAAGGGAAACACCCGCTATGTTTGTTAGCGATACATCTTCTTCCGGGTCCAAGGCAAGGGCCAAAGGAAGGAAGAAGAAGGCCGCCACCAAACCTAGAGGAGGTGTTAGTAAGGTGGGAGGGAAGGGAAAGAAAAAGTTTGCGGTACCGGTAGTTGGCCAGGATGAGTGCTTCCAGTGCACAGGAAAGGGCACTGGAAAAAGGATTGCAAGGCGTGGAACGCCAAGAACCAGGAACCGAAGCAAGTGTAAGTGCACGGCGGCGCCCCGGCCGTCAATCCGACGGCCAAACGCGGAAACGGTGGTAAACTAAAATTTTTGCGGACTTGGCAAAACTGCACCACCGCGCACTAAACCCCGGATCGTTAACCATTAACAAGTCTAAGCTACAAAGAGGATGGGTTAGAGATATACCGACGATCCAAGTCCTCCGGTCTTCATCTCCACTCCGATCTCCTCGCGGGATCTCCGTCCGTCTCCTCCTCGTCGGAAAGGGCACCACGGAGCCGGGTACTTTTACGGGCTCCCACCTCAATACCGAGGCAACTCGCGCATGAAGCCGGCAACTCGACATGCTCAAGATATGCTGTAGGAAGATAGTGTAGAGTGTATGTCTCACTTTTGGGGTATTGGTTGCCTTTTGAAGATGGAGGAATGAAGGTATGAAAAATGGTGCTTTCATTTTTCCTTGTATCAAAAATGAGATGAATGAATGAAGCTCTCTCAAAGATGAAGATGAAGCTCTCTCTTTTCTTCTCTTTTCTTCTTCTCTCTTTTCTTCTCATTTCTTCTTCTCTCTTTCTTTTTTACAACCATGATAATAATCTCCCACATTTAGAAATGGTGGAGGATAACAATATGAAGCAAGAGGGAGGTGAGTGTAGTAAAAGGAGGAGGGTGACCACATCCAAACACAATCATCACTAAACTTACATCAACCTCAAATCATTTCTAATCTCATCAAATCATGAAAAGCAAAGATGCTTATCATGTCAACCCTTATGCAAATAAGTCCTCCACAAATACCAATTTGCACAATTGCAAATTAGTCCCTCCATCAGAAAAGTCCGGCCGGGAAAGAACAAAGAAAAACCGGCCGGAACGGAAAGCAAACTGGCAACTCCAGAAAACTGGTCCCGTAATAAATTACAGGAAAAACCCCACACTGTGCATACACACCCGCATTTGTATTCCGTCTGGATACAAATGCAATGAGACAAAATCTACACTGTACTATACTAGGATCCGGCTTAAACCAAAGCCGGCTAGTAATATCCGTCCGATCCTGATCCGTGCAATACCGCACGTATCTGATCGAACGCTGCCATATAACTATACGGCCACTAGTACAAAACCGTCCGATCCTGATCCGTGCAATACCGCACGTATCTGATCGGACCCTGCCATATCTCCATACGGCCTCTACAGCGTTTCGCCCGAAAGCTTGAGTAACTGAAAGTGTGGTGGACTCTAAAGACTCGTCAATACTATGGCTGTGGATTTAACCACTAGCACGTCAGAGGTATAAGCCAATACGTGACGGGCCACCAGCTATTGACCAAAAGGGACGTCGATGAGTAAACTCATCCTGACACCCTACTGAGCCTGTCAGTGACAATATCCGTGCAGTCCGGTCCGTTCGTCTATGAGTATCGCATGGCGGGCCTAGGGGGTTGGTAAAAGTCAGACCCCCAAAAGCGGTACAAGTCGTGTCGGAGTGTAGCCCAGAACACCCTGAGATATTACTGGAATACCTACCAGTAAATCTCCTTGCCTTGGCCATGGACTTTGTGTAATGGCTCTCCTAGACACAGCACGACCTCACCCCCAATACCGGGAGAGACGAACCCCTGAAGATACGCTCACTGCCTCCATGTGGCTCGGGACTGTACCCAACTAAAACTTGTTTGCACGACTCCTTTGAGCCGTGGTAGGGTAGTAATCAAAGTACAGTGGGAACTCACACGAGACAAATGACGATCCCCAGGTCGATGAACTAACCTGCACACATGTCACCAGGGAACTGCTATCTGACGTCTGGTATATGACCAACTAGCATGTTCCCGGCGAGTCCTGTCCGGTGTACTCATAACCCAATGAGCACCTGTATACATCTTAGGTGATCCAACTGACACCAGTGGCTTGTGAGACCGGCCACCGCCCCTCGTCGGGGTCTCGACTGTATACACTAGTCTACTAATGGATTATCGATGCCCGGTCTCGAAACTCCCACGACTAGGGACCTTTTAAGGATATGCTTGTAGACCCCCAGCTCCCACTTATATGATCGCCCTCATACTGCTGGTGGTCAAGCAAGAATCCTAGGGGCTCTATCAACGTGTAATAGCGACATGTCAGGTCACTTAAGGCAGTACACGATGATAAAGGTAAACCAGATAGCATACTATCATCTCGAGTAAGACTGTCCTACCGGGATAGGTCCTCCCTCAATCATTACAATCACGTACCTGTGACCTAATAATTGACTCTGAGGGCACTATCTCCAACAATCTCCCACTTGCACTCAAGGCTAATTATTGCGATGTCGCATACTCACAGCCCGTGTGATACCGAACATCCAACTCCTCTACTAGTCAGTCTCACAAAATCCGTTTGCGAAACTATTGCGTTCGAGGAATAGCCTCAGTGAGTGGATCCGCCTGGTTGTTTCTTTCTATGTCTCTCAATATCTCAAGTTCGCGGAGAAACCCATCTCCCGAAATGAGCAATACCTGTCTCAGAATATGTCTGGATGTCTGATGGGACCTAGCTCATAAATGAACTCCAAATCCAAACTTCTTAGACTGTATCGTCAACTGAACTTAATCAGTAACCTGCGCGCCATGCCTCCCTCAGTATTGCCTTGGATCACCTGTCCAAAATACTGCCCCTCGTCAGAGGGAAAACTATAACTCTGACAACCTCCTTGTCGTCCATGTCACCTTGGAAGCCTGGAATGATAACTGTCTCCTGAATGAGGCTGTCGTTATCATATCCCTAGAACATCCACTTATGTTCTAAATCTGCTTCCGACTGTTTCTTCAGGATTGGATTAATGTCAACTTATTGCATCTAGTGCAAGAACAACATCTGGTGTGGTACTTGACATCTCACGATTGACTCAATTGCCTGAGCAAGTGATCTGCCAATCATGCACGTCCCTCTCCCCTTTAGTCTGTAAGACACCTTTAGAGAGGGTGACTCCATCACTTGCAGGTATACTACCGTGCCAGGAGTCGTCCATTCTAAATACTCATAGAATGCTGTCAAGGTACCCAGATTGGGAAACCACCCAAATCTAGATCTAAAACCATAGATCTAGTAACCAGTATGTCAGATATAAAATCCATTTCCTTTGTGGAGAAACCACTGTGTGACGACCAAAGTATAACCGATTGCAGTGTAGGAGTTTCTTTTCCTACTTTGTGTATGTCATCCAAATACCATGACATCACACCCTACTACCTTCTCAACAGATCCATCCCCTATTCTGATGAAGTCAAACCCATGACTGTCACGTCAGAAATAGATGATCTATCTCCGCTACATCTGCTTTAGTCTATAAATAGACATAAGCTACCTGTCCACCAATGCTTCCGCTGCTCCCACTGACTACGACAACCCTCTGGCAGAGTCATATACACGCACACTTCTAAAACTAGTTTTAGAACGACGCTATACTCATCCTCCCGCCGGGTCTCGTAACCTGGAACAACAGCAATGGCAATTTTGGGTAAACAAGAACTTCCCTGTCACCGTCCTTGAGACCACCGCAGTGCCTCTCGGGTGCCTGAAGTTACCCACCTTATCTGCGGAGTGGTCAATGGAATGTCAAATCAGATTGAATCTTTAGGTTCCTTATCAAATCTTTAGTAATCGTTTGCGGTTCTGGAATCACTTCCAGTTCTACCATACTCCCACTACTGTTTTTCTGAAAAAATCCATTTTTTATAAAACTGTGGCGAGTCTAGAACAATATCGCTATTGTTCATCCAGATGGTAGAAAATCAACCCTCGTCATAGCCTGGGTCAACCCACAAACAGCCATTACAGAAACGTGCCTTGAGTTGTCCAGTGTCTGGTTTTAATCATAAACCGGACAACTCCCCGTACCTTAACATCGTTAAGATATGAACTGTTCTATATTCAATATAGAAACAGAGGCATTGATTTAATTGAACCAGATTCAAATCATGCAGCTGTCCCCAGCGCATGTCAACTAAATGGAAGAAGGCCGATCAGCGTTACTCAACTTAGGAATACTTCCAATTATGAGTAACCTGAAAGAGAAGCAAGATCTCTTTATCAACTGAATACCATACACAAGTATCTACATCTTCGATCACCTTGAAGAATCCCGATACTTGCTACACCTGGTTCTCTACTTTATTCAAATACCTATAACTCCTCAAAACTTAGACCCTGTGTTTCTACGAAACACATGTCTAAGAACTAGAGAAGTTGAAAGTAAACAAAATATAGTATGAGGACCAATCCCTCTGTCCTAATGGACACTGGACAACATACAATACTCTGTATAAGTCCGCTGAGTCTAACAACTCTTTCACTGTGTGTCGTAGGTTGAAAACTGTACTTATGGTTAAGAAGAATTACACCGCTGTTTAATGCTCCTTACCTAACCATCCACTGATATAGGTAAATGTCATCGACATAATATCAAAAGGTATATCTCACTCTATGGAAATAGACGTACAGATATATCAATTTGAAATTGGTGCATAACAGCGGATATTCAAAACCAAATATTTGCCGACCGGCAAACAGCCCAGATGATCTCCTCAAATATCACCGATTACAACGAATCCCGATATAATGAGGATGATCACCCAATTCCCAATAACTTACTCCCACTCATCATCTGTAAAACCATACAGATGTGAGTTTCGTATCTGGTAAATACATACCCTGGAGTAAGTATCTAATCGGGAAATCAGTTTTCTATTAACAGTACACAGTTGAACTGAAACATTGAAATGTTTCGATGGGGTATCCTGGTATTCCTAGTAATGCCTCTTCCATCATCCAGATTCACAACTATAACCGTATAATTCTTTGCCACCTCTCCATATCCCTTCATATGTCTTTAGTTTTTACCTTCTGCACACCCCTTTAGGCCAATTGGTTTTCTTCCTTCCCTACCGTTCGGCACCAGCCTATGGTTTGGAAGAAGACTATCCAAAAAGCATAAAGGGTGTACTGTCCTAATCCTAGGAGCACTCGCATCGCGAGAGAAGGTGAAGATAAAAGACACCTGAATGTACTTTATTCCTATTTCTCCTGGACCAGAATCCATCCCCGAACTGGAACAAGTTCCTTTCGAGTTCGTATATAACCATACGATGGAGTATCCAATAAAATGGGATCTTCGTAGTGATACGGAGTGTCCTGGAGAAATACAAAGGTGATGTGGGAGTGGTAACGAAATATTTGGTTTGGTCGTGAATATCTGTTGCAATTTACTTTGCCCTCTTACTGATCCCTTGTTTTGTCTGAACTTAATACCTTCTGCACACCATCGTTATGCTAATTGGTTTTCTTCATTCCCTACCGGTCGGCACCAGCCTATGGTTTGGAAGAAGACTATCCAATTTGCATAATAGGTGTACTACTCCTAAACTAAGGAGTACTCGCAACCTGAGAGAGGGTGAAAAGAAAAGACAACTGAATAATCCTATCCGTTTTCTCCAGAACCGGAAACCATCCTCGAATTCCTTCGAGTTCGTATCTAACCATACGATGGTTTTGTCCAATGGAAGTGGACGTTCGTAGCAATACGGGGTGTCCCGGAGAAAAGGGTAAAAGTAGGAGTGGCAATGAGGTCTGCAACTCTGACAATCCAAAAGCCAGTATTAAGTAGGTTCGGTCAACTTGGTCACTGAGTCATAGTCTAGGGTCGGGTCAATGGTCGCTGCCAGAGAGAGAGAGAAAAGAAACACTCAGCGTGCACTCTAACCTAGATCAGAATGGTTATCACTTTATCTAATCTGGAATCCTCCCACTGTACCTCAAATTCTCCTCCAAACCTGAAAGAAGAATTAGTCGGGGTCACCCGAGAAGTATACTAACTCATCAGTGGGAATCGGGATCCAACTCTCATCGCATGACAACGTGACGGAATCCGCTCACGGTATCACACTCCAGAAGGTATGCGCATATCTGGCAAGTTTCAGTACTTTTGAAACTCCCGATGTGATTTCTTCCCCATGCTCTTATGACCTTGGCGTGAGGTCAAAATATCATAAGTCGCATGTCAAGTTCTACCCGTCATTATCCAGGTTAATTTGAATCCACCCGTACATACCCTTGACGTAGGCCAAAATAGTAGTACGACTGTCCCAAACCAACGCATCTATCTATGCAACAGATAAATACCCGGCAGCTACCAAACACTATGCCTTGGCGTGAGGTCAAAATACATAGCTTGAATACTACCGAATATTTAACTGAAATGACGGAGGGCTACGAATGGTTTCTGGCGAAAACCTTTAACGTAAAGAACTTGATATCGTCGAAGGAACGAATAGCTTTTTAGAAAATATAGTGACGAAAACCTTTACTAAAGAGGTCACTCCCGGTGAAGGGATCTCGGCTCTTTCCCCGTAGAATGGGGTGCAGGATATTCCAAATGAATACCACGATGCAAAGCAAAAGTAATCGGCTATAGTGAAGTTAATGCCCTGACGCAAACTTCTGTCCAAGGGGTCACTCCCGGTGAAGGGATCCCGGCCCTTGCCTCGTCGACTGAGGAGCAGGATATTCCAAATGAATACCACGATGCAAAACAAAAGTAAACGTCCTTGCAATAACAGCTTTTTGAAAAAGTGTTCCAACAACATCAGATTAGGTTTGTTTAACTTGCATTGATCCGAATCAACGCAGTCCCATCAATTAATCACACCACAAAGAACGAAAATATACTGACGTACGTATATGCCATCCGCATTCGCCACTGGGTCCCGTCATCACTCGTTAGGTTAGCTTACTAACGACAGAGCGGGGACTGGACTAGCGCGGATGAAAAACATATACAACATCTACTAATATATATACCAATATATCATATTTCGCTCAAGGCGTGAATAAAAATGCAACATCACAGAAATGTACAGCATCACAGAACAATACAGATATCTGGGATCCCCGGGTTTCACAGAGCCACTACTGAAACCCGACGTTCCCCTGGTCGTGTGGATAGCCTGTGCAATGTAATCCTAGACCCCTACGGGCGCGGCAAGTCACCCGCCAAAACCTGAAGCGAGGCAACCCCCTTCGGCGCCGCGAATGGACCACCCAGCACTTCACGGAATCCGGCAACTTGGGCACCCCTCCTGGGTCAACCTGTACCCCCTACGAGTGCGGCGAATAGCCCTGCCAATCCTAGAGTGAAGCCCCCTCCGTCTCAATGCCATGAGATGCGGGCTTGTTGCCCTCTAGAACCCGGCCATCCGTGCACCCCACCGCGGGGTAATCCTAGTACAGAATGTAAAATATACATACACCGGGTACATCGACCGCAACCAGGTCGTGCCCCAAAAGAATAATACAAACAGGCAGTGACGGCAGTCCACATGTCGGGCGCTCGCCCCGCAATATCAAATGTACATAATACAACATCACAGTACTAGCATTGCATCCAGGCTATCCCCCACGACCGATCCGCAACATCACAGCATAAACATAGAACATCAACGTGAAAGTCACGTTCGCAAATCCGTCTAACCGGGCTATAGCAGTTAGACGGGATTTACCGATCGAGTGACATTCACGGTCGCAGATATAATGTAAATACTGTGAAAAATGTGTTTAAAATTTTCCGATTGACCAAAAATTAACAAGTGGGCCCCCAAGCAATACTGTAGCACTCACAGAAATAATTGGCCCAATTTTAATATTCCAAAACCCCTAATTACTACCCTGAAGCCCACTGGAAAAAGATGGCCCACTGACCTCTCCACACTGCGGCGGATCCGCGGCCCAATATAGAGGTGAGGCCGCGGTTCCGCGCTCATGAGGAGAGATCACAGTGTCGAATTTTTCCAGTATGCTTAGAATTTCCTGCACATCATTCTGAGACCACCTGAAAAAATTTTGGACACCAAAAAATCTTAACAGAAAACTGATGTGCACAAAAACATAGATTTTGGAATTTTGGTCGATCGGAAAAGCAAAACACATCAAACGAAAGCTAGACGAAGTTAATGGCGAGGCTCTGATACCACTGTAAGTGCACGGCGGCGCCCCGGCCGTCAATCCGACGGCCAAACGCGGAAACGGTGGTAAACTAAAATTTTTGCGGACTTGGCAAAACTGCACCACCGCGCACTAAACCCCGGATCGTTAACCATTAACAAGTCTAAGCTACAAAGAGGATGGGTTAGAGATATACCGACGATCCAAGTCCTCCGGTCTTCATCTCCACTCCGATCTCCTCGCGGGATCTCCGTCCGTCTCCTCCTCGTCGGAAAGGGCACCACGGAGCCGGGTACTTTTACGGGCTCCCACCTCAATACCGAGGCAACTCACGCATGAAGCCGGCAACTCGACATGCTCAAGATATGCTGTAGGAAGATAGTGTAGAGTGTATGTCTCACTTTTAGGGTATTGGTTGCCTTTTGAAGATGGAGGAATGAAGGTATGAAAAATGGTGCTTTCATTTTTCCTTGTATCAAAAATGAGATGAATGAATGAAGCTCTCTCAAAGATGAAGATGAAGCTCTCTCTTTTCTTCTCTTTTCTTCTTCTCTCTTTTCTTCTCATTTCTTCTTCTCTCTTTCTTTTTTACAACCATGATAATAATCTCCCACATTTAGAAATGGTGGAGGATAACAATATGAAGCAAGAGGGAGGTGAGTGTAGTAAAAGGAGGAGGGTGACCACATCCAAACACAATCATCACTAAACTTACATCAACCTCAAATCATTTCTAATCTCATCAAATCATGAAAAGCAAAGATGCTTATCATGTCAACCCTTATGCAAATAAGTCCTCCACAAATACCAATTTGCACAATTGCAAATTAGTCCCTCCATCAGAAAAGTCCGGCCGGGAAAGAACAAAGAAAAACCGGCCGGAACGGAAAGCAAACTGGCAACTCCAGAAAACTGGTCCCGTAATAAATTACAGGAAAAACCCCACACTGTGCATACACACCCGCATTTGTATTCCGTCTGGATACAAATGCAATGAGACAAAATCTACACTGTACTATACTAGGATCCGGCTTAAACCAAAGCCGGCTAGTAATATCCGTCCGATCCTGATCCGTGCAATACCGCACGTATCTGATCGAACGCTGCCATATAACTATACGGCCACTAGTACAAAACCGTCCGATCCTGATCCGTGCAATACCGCACGTATCTGATCGGACCCTGCCATATCTCCATACGGCCTCTACAGCGTTTCGCCCGAAAGCTTGAGTAACTGAAAGTGTGGTGGACTCTAAAGACTCGTCAATACTATGGCTGTGGATTTAACCACTAGCACGTCAGAGGTATAAGCCAATACGTGACGGGCCACCAGCTATTGACCAAAAGGGACGTCGATGAGTAAACTCATCCTGACACCCTACTGAGCCTGTCAGTGACAATATCCGTGCAGTCCGGTCCGTTCGTCTATGAGTATCGCATGGCGGGCCTAGGGGGTTGGTAAAAGTCAGACCCCTAAAAGCGGTACAAGTCGTGTCGGAGTGTAGCCCAGAACACCCTGAGATATTACTGGAATACCTACCAGTAAATCTCCTTGCCTTGGCCAAAGACTTTGTGTAATGGCTCTCCTAGACACAGCACGACCTCACCCCCAATACCGGGAGAGACGAACCCCTGAAGATACGCTCACTGCCTCCATGTGGCTCGGGACTGTACCCAACTAAAACCTGTTTGCACGACTCCTTTGAGCCGTGGTAGGGTAGTAATCAAAGTACAGTGGGAACTCACACGAGACAAATGACGATCCCCAGGTCGATGAACTAACCTGCACACATGTCACCAGGGAACTGCTATCTGACGTCTGGTATATGACCAACTAGCATGTTCCCGGCGAGTCCTGTCCGGTGTACTCATAACCCAATGAGCACCTGTATACATCTTAGGTGATCCAACTGACACCAGTGGCTTGTGAGACCGGCCACCGCCCCTCGTCGGGGTCTCGACTGTATACACTAGTCTACTAATGGAGTATCGATGCCCGGTCTCGAAACTCCCACGACTAGGGACCTTTTAAGGATATGCTTGTAGACCCCCAGCTCCCACTTATATGATCGCCCTCATACTGCTGGTGGTCAAGCAAGAATCCTAGGGGCTCTATCAACGTGTAATAGCGACATGTCAGGTCACTTAAGGCAGTACACGATGATAAAGGTAAACCAGATAGCATACTATCATCTCGAGTAAGACTGTCCTACCGGGATAGGTCCTCCCTCAATCATTACAATCACGTACCTGTGACCTAATAATTGACTCTGAGGGCACTATCTCCAACAGCAAGCTGTGGCTTTGACTTCAGGTGTGTTTGTAATTGAGAATTGTCTGTCGATCAACTCTACTTCCTGGGTATTGGATACCGGATCAGGATCTCATATTTGCAATTCATTGCAGGCACTGAGAAACCGTAGAGTGCTGAAGGAAGGTGATATGACCCTAAAGGTTGCTAACGGAGCTAGCGTGGGAGCTGCGTCCGTCGGGGATTATCACCTAGGATTGACGAGTGGACACATTTTGGTTTTACATAACTGTTTTTTTGTACCAAGCTTAACGTATAATATCATATCAGTTTCCTTGTTATCAAATAAAGGTTATGATTTCACGTTTGTAAGAGATGTTGTTAACATCCACCTTAATCATAGTTTGATTGGATCCGGTACACTAAATAACGGTATATATGTTTTAAACCAACTCCAAATTTTCAATGTCCAGAACACACTAAAAAGAAAGTCTCCAGATTTAAATAAAGCTTTCTTATGGCATTGTAGACTGGGTCACATCAATGAGAGAAGGTTGACTAAGTTGCATAGAAAAGGGTATTTTGACTCGTTCGAATATCAAACTTATGACACTTGTCAATCTTGTCTTAAAGGAAAGATGACAAAGACTCCATTCACTGGACAAAGAGTAAGAGCGAGCGAGCTCTTAGGACTCATACACAGCGATGTATGTGGTCCATTGTCTACACATGCAAGAGGTGGTTTTTCCTATTTCATTACTTTCACGGATGATTACTCAAGATACGGATTCATTTATCTGATGAAACATAAATCCGAGGCTTTTGAGAAATTCCAAGAGTATAAGAATGAAGTAGAAAACCAAACCGGCAAAAGTATCAAGACACTTAGATCCGATCGAGGTGGTGAATACTTGAGTGCCGAGTTCCTAGGTTACCTAAAAGAGAAAGGAATTCTCTCTCAGCTTACTCCTCCATACACTCCACAGCATAACGGTGTATCGGAGAGACGGAATCGAACCCTATTGGATATGGTACGATCCATGATGAGTAATGCTGAGTTACCGCGATCTTTTTGGGGTTATGCGCTTGAATCAGTAGCATATCTTCTGAACAGGGCTCCTACCAAGACTGTGCCTACCACTCCATATCAGATGTAGACTGGGAAGAAACCCCTTCTTCAGCATATGAAGATTTGGGGATGTCCAGCTTTTGTTAAAAAGCAGCTTGTGGACAAGCTCGAGGCACGATCAGTAAAATGTATGTTTGTGGGATATCCAAAGAACTCCAAGGGATATTATTTCTATTACGCAGAGGAACAAAAGGTTTTTGTTTCTCGTAATGCCCATTTTCTAGAACATCAGTTTTTAGAAAAGGAAATAAGTGGGAGCGAAATAGAACTGGAAGAAATTCCAGAACCACAAGATGCTACTGAAAGTTTGATAGAACCGGAAGTTTAAGAAGAACAGGACATTCCCGCACCCCTCCGCAGGAGTAGTAGGCCGTCTCATCCGCCTGAGAGATACTACGGTTTTCTCATAGATGGGGATAGAGAGGATTGCATCATAGGTGATGATGAACCTACTGACTTCCAGCAGGCCATCCAGAGCGGCGACTCGGTACGATGGCTAGATGCAATGCGGACCGAAATGGAGTCCATGTACACCAACAAAGTATGGACTTTGGACTTTGCTCCAGATAGGGTAAAACCCATAGGATGCAAATGGATCTCCAAGAAAAAGATTGGTGTAGATGGACAGGTGGAAACTATAAGGCTAGACTTATTGCAAAGGGTTTTCGTCAAAGACCTGGTTTGGACTATGACGAAACTTTTTCTCCAGTGGCTATGCTCAAATCCATTCGGGTCCTTCTTGCTATTGCTACCTTCCATGATTATGAAATCTGGCAGATGGACGTAAAGACGGCTTTTCTGAATGGAAATTTAGAAGAGTGCGTCTATATGGATCAGCCAGAGGGTTTCAATCAGAGTGGGAGAAGCGGGAAAGTATGCAAGCTGCTTAAGTCCATTTATGGACTAAAGCAGGCATCGCGGAGTTGGAACATCTGTTTTGATGAAACAGTCAAAGAATATGACTTTATCAAAAATCCAGATGAACCGTGCATATATAGTAAAGTTGTAGCCAGAAGTGTCGTATTCCTCGTCTTGTACGTGGATGACATTCTATTGATAGGAAATGACATTCCTATGCTACAATCTGTCAAAGGATTCTTGTCACACAGGTTCTCCATGAAAGATCTGGGTGATGCCTCTTACATTCTGGGGATCCGGATCTATCGTGATAGATCCAAGAGGATGTTGGGACTTTCGCGTCCAGGTATATCGACACTGTACTGAAAAGATTCAGTATGGAAGATTCTAAGCGCGGTAATCTACCGGCTTGTCATGGAATCACCCTCTCCAAAGAGATGTCTCCCAAGACTGATTTGGAAAGGGAACGCATGTCTATTATACCCTACGCTTCTGCGGTAGGCTCTATAATGTATGCGATGTTGTGCACCAGACCAGATGTAGCTTACGCACTGAGCGTGGTAAGCCGGTATCAGTCAGACCCAGGGGAGAAGCACTGGATAGCAGTAAAGAACATTCTCAAGTACCTGAGAAGGACTAAGGAGATTTTCTTGGTTTACGGCGGAAAAGACCTCAGGTTGGAGGCCTTTGCTGATTCCGGCTTCCAGAGTGATAAGGACGATTTCAAGTCCATGTCGGGTTATGTCTTTACCCTCAATGGAGGGGCGGTGTGCTGGAAGAGCTCCATGCAGGACACCGTTGCTGACTCGACGATGGAAGCGGAGTATATAGCTGCTTGCGATGCCGCAAAAGAAGCAGTCTGGATGAAGAAGTTCCTAACAGAACTTCAGGTGGTTCCTACCATTGTTGATCCAATACCTCTGTACTGCGACAACAACGGAGCTATAGCTTTAGCAAAGGAACCAAGGTCCCATCAGAAGTCCAGACACATCTTAAAGCGGTATCACCTGATCAGGGAGATCATTGATCGTCAGGAGATCGAGGTACGGAGAGTTGCTTCTGAAGAGAACATTGCTGATCCATTCACGAAGGCCCTACCTCAGATTCAGTTCGAGAGGCTACTCGAGATCATCGGTCTTCGATATGCCAGTACATGGCCCTAGTGCAAGTGGGAAATTGTTAGTGTATATGCCCTAGGGGCCATTATTGTATCATACTAGTTTGTATATTACTTAATGGAAGATTGGGATATTCACATGTATATAACAGTCATGTTAAACATGGTAGTATGCTACTTGGTTTTTCTATCTTAATATGTGAGTATACGTATTGATAGAGCTCTTAGGATCTTGCTTGACTACCGGCGTTGTGATGGCAATCACACTAGTGGAGGCTGGGTAGTCTACAAGCACATCCTTATTCAGGTCCCTAGTCGTTGGATTATCGAGACAGGGCATCGATACTCCGGAGTAGACTAGTGTGTACGCTTCTCATCCCAGTTGGGGAGATGGTCTGTCACACAGCCGTCAGTACGTCGTACTGGAGATAGTATGCAGGTGCTCGTTGGGTTACGGGTACTCCGGACAGGACTCACAGGGAACTGTTAGATGGTTTTATACCAGTCGTCAGTGAACAGTTCCCAGGTGACATGAGTACAGCTTAGTCCGCAGACTTGACACTGCTGCTTCGTCTCGAGTGTGTCCCACTATTCTTAGATTGCTACCCTACCACGGCTCAAAGGAGTCGTGCAAACAGGTTGCAGTTGGCTGCAGTCCCGAGCACTTGGAGGCAGTGGCGGTTAGACAGGATTCGTCTCTCCCGGTATTGGGGGTTGATATCGCGCTGTGTCAGAGAGCCATTACGCAAAGTCCCTGGCCAGGGCAAGCGAGATTTACTGGTAGGTTCCAGTAGTTTCTCAGGGTGTAATGGGCTTCGCTCCGACACGACTTATACCGCTATTAGTGGACTGATGCTTGCCGCCCCCTAGGCCCGATATGCGATAGTCTTAGACGAACGGACCGGACTGTACGGAGATTGTCACATCAGACTCAGTAGGAGTTCGGATGGGTTTCCTCATCGGCCTTCTTATTGACATCTACCTGGGGACCGTTACGTACAGCTAGTGCCGCTTGCGGTCTATGGTTAAACCCACTGCCAGCGTAGTAGTCGAGTCTCTAGAGTCCCACACAGAGAGTTTCCCTACTCCAGGCGAAACGATATAGAGGTCGTATGGTTTTACGAAAAGGGTTCGGACGCATACGTGTGTTTACACACGTACGACTTTCGGACAGTTTTTACCAGTCGGCTTTGGTTTAAGCCAGTTACTGGTATCCGGTTATTGGATTTATACAGTCTAAAGTTTTTCCGTATTTTTGCGGAAAGGAGGGGCGTTCTCGTAATTGCGCGAGAAGCTTCTAGAAGGTGGTGACTAAGGAGGTTTAGGTGGCATATACAATGAATGTGATTAGTGAGTCATATGGATGATTCATCCATGTCATTAATGCATCATAAATGCTTAATGACTCATGGAGATGAATCATCACTAGATATTATCAAGCATGGTTGTTAAATTGTTTTATTTTCTTTTCTTGATAAAAGAAATTCTTGATATATATTATCATAACTCATTATTCTCACTTCATTATTATCTTCACCTTCTCTCTCCTCAAGCTCTCCCTCTTCAAACCCTAATCCTCCCCTCTCATGTGTTGAGTACAAGGATTAGTTAGACTAATTAAATCATAACCCTCACTCTATATCACCTAGCTTCTTTGATTAGCACTTAAAGAAAGTTAGTTGCCTCAAGTTTAGAGGCTAAGCTTGGAGTAAAGCTCTCGGGTGGATCGTCTACTACTTCGAGAAGGCCGAGGAGGAGGTGGAGTTCGTAAAGACGAAGGACACGGTTCTTTAGGTATAATCCCTTTACATAGTAGTTGTTAACTTCTATGTTTGATGTTAGTTATCGTTTAGCTTCGATTCATGCGGTTAGTCGATGTTTAAACAAAGAACAAGATCGTTTTTCATATTTCCGCCTCCCCGCAAGTCGTGGGGTGTTGTACATCGACTTACAGAAATATCCAGCCCTAATACTTCACACCTCCTTTCTATTTAACCTCAGATTCTATACGTTCCAAAAAAGTTTAGAAAGATATTGGTATCTCCTGAGTTTTCCTTCTAAAGTGTGGTCTCAAATCAGGGATTTTTATCAATTTTACAGAAAACATAAGTCTTATCTTTTATTTCTATCTTTTATCCAAACATAGATTGTATACCCCTACGTGTGTGTATATTTGCACCCCTACACTCAAGAATTCAATTCAAGTTATAATACCCTTGCCCTAATACCTAATACTACTTCTTTTCATTAAGGATGGATGGATTTGCTCACACACCTTTCATGCGATTATTAATTCTTCTTGAGGCACTAACGACCGATTACTGAATGTGTGAACTTAAAGCGTAAATAGCAGTTTCCAGGTCTTGAATTTATTATTTTTCTTCCTTTTTCTTTTCTTTTCTTTATTTTTCTTTTTGAAGACCGGATATATTTTTCAATGATGCTCTTTTGGTGTTTAGCTTTAAATACCGTTTTTTTCTTTCATAATAGGCTTTTAGACAAGAGTATTTCTAGGTATCATCTACGATCGCAAGTTTCAAGGTGCGTGTATGTGCAGTTGTAGGGTATATACTTTCCAAATTTGGACTTAAGAATAGAAACTATTTTTCAGACTTATCCTTCAGTAAAGCTTCAATACTTTCCCCTCATCTTGACTTAACTCAAGAACTGAACTCAAGATTACCTACTTCTATAAAAAAAAAACTGTAAGGACATATAATCACCAAGTTTAAATAGAATGAGGGTTATTTTTAGGATTTTCAATTCCTAAGCATAGAATTTAGTTATTTCAAACATATCAACTAAACTTTCAGAATAAAAATCTAAGTTACCCTATTAGCTAACTTGACGACAAAGTTTTTGTATTTTGGAAAATTTTCGATTTTTTATGGTTTTTTTAAAATAAGGTATGCAAATGCAGAATATACAAATGAATGCGAAGGAAGAAAGCTTACCGAGCACACCCTCAAAATTAAACTTGACAGTGCCCTCACTGTCAGGCTACACCAAGAGGGTCAAAATTGTCGGCGCTCTCCAAAATAAAATTTTATACAAAACAAAAAGGAAAACAAAAAATATATACGAAAAGGTCCCCCCCCCCCAAACTTAAGTAGAACAGTGTTTCCACTGTTAAGCATTGAAGTTCAGGATTAGGGGGGAAAAGAGAACAGTATCAAGCTATACAAGGCCTTACAAAGGCCAAAAGTGAGCACCAACCATTCAAATATTTTATCGCTATAATGTATAGGTTGGTGGAAGAAGGCGTAGAGAAAAGAGATGGAGAATACGCGAGACCATATGGAGATAGAAGTGGTATACGGTCTCGGTATATAAGAAGAAGAATGGGGGAAGGGAGAAAGAAGTGGAATACGAACTTGAGGGTGAAAATGGAGTGAATAGATTAGCACAATATGTGATGAATGATGTGTAAAAAGTGTTTATCCTAATCTATTAACCCGTCGAGAAATTGGGTCAAAACTCTCAAGATTCGTGAGAAACCAAGGGTAAACCGAACTCGGTGAACCAGACACAGCAAGTGAAAATGATATGGTGTCTTGCAAGGTCGGAACGATGGAAAGCATGGGGGGAAGTGATTGAGGAAGGGTATCGGTTAAGGGTTCTGGAGGGTGTACATAGTCAATGACAGGAACAGGTTGAATTGGAAAATCCGACTCATCAATTAAAACTGGTTCATCTCAGTACTAACCTCAATAGTCTCCTCAAAATTCATCTTATCCATGCAAATTTCGTCAAAATCAAGACGCATATGAAGTTCGGGAAAAACAGTTAAAGACACAGGATGATGAATTGGAGAGAAAAACACATCCAAAGCAGTGGGTTCGTCATCCAAAATATTCCCAGCGTCAATATCCTCAATCAAGTGAAAATCAATTTTCTCAGACATCTCATCAAAAGCATGGATTTCAATCGATTCTGGTTCTAAGATGGAGGTGTAGAGGTCAAAAGGATTGGGTGTGGTTTCACTTTAAAGGGACCCTTCATAATCGGGCAAATCAAACACTACAAAGTCACACAACTCATTATCTATTCTATCTTTAATCAATGAATCGTTTGGGACACTAGATAGACATTCAAAATCGGAGTTGTGGGTTTCAATTTGCAATGGGTAGGTTCGATTTGGAAGGGTGTACAGCTCACTCTCCCCACTCAAGTTCTCAACCTGTCCTACCGCCTCTTCATACATTTGAAAATTTGGAGCTAGTTGAAAACTAGCTACCGGGTCACTTGGTTGTATGAGTGCGGCCATGGACGCATTCAAATCCATCATCTGTTGGTACGACCTACCCTAAAGTCTTCCAATGACTGTTCCAGACTAGACATAGATTGTGAAGGGGTTTCAGTAAAAGATTCAAAGTTGTTTGGATAATGAAAACTCCCAAATGGCGGTTCAGAAGCAATGTCTAGGGAAGGTGCAAAAGTCGTGTAGGACTGGTAGGAATTGAATGGCTGAACAGGAGTAGGATCAACATTTGGATTAGAAGGTGAATGAAATTGTTGATCCCAAGAATTTGAAGTGGTGAAAGGAGTGAAAGATCGGCTACGGGATTGTTTAATATGTTCAGCAAGAGACATAGGTCTTGTGATTACAACTGGACTTTCAAAAGGGGTATCAACGCAAGAAGGGGTGAATGTTTGAAATGGTTGATACGAAGTGGATTGTGGGGTCCAGTTGTTCGTCCTAGACGCGTCTATCCGATCTTTCAAAGAGATTTTGGGCATGGAGGGATCGTTCGACGTTTGAACAAAACAAGAACCGTAAGAAGTAATGTCTGGTTGTGGGTACCAAAATTCGGCAAGAGTTTTTCTAGGTGGAGTACCCATGATATGAAGAGAGAAAGAAAGAAAGGAAGAGAAAAGGAGGGGAAAAAGAATGTGGATTTTTTTTTATTTTTTTATTAAAAAAATGTTTGTTTTTAGAGTTTTTGAAATTGTTTGTTTGAAAGAATACGGAATTATGGGACTAAAATTTACAAGCACAATTACAATCACAAAATGCACAAACACACCTAGAGCTAGGGTCAGCTAGACAGCTCCTAACTGCTCCAAAGGGCTAGAAATAGGACCTCAAACAGCCTCTTCACCGCCAATTGCGGCCAGGTAAGTGCCAGGTGAGTGGGAGGCTCTCCACTACTAGTAGTGGCCCTAATTAAGTAACCACTCGCCTTAGACACACTTGCCTAGACACCGCAAAGTCAACTTAGGATAAACGGCCGATTCCTACAACTAGTCCTCTGTCCTATTGAGCCCGACGTCGTTAGGGCTGAGTCTAGTATTTTTTATTAGCTCAAGGAAATGCGTATGCAATTAGTAATTTGTGGGGTCTTAGGAAGGGTGATGAAATCCCCACCCAATCTGAATTGGTGTTATAGCCCCTTAATGTCCGTATTAATATATGCAAAGCGGTAAAAAAACAAATTCTAAAACAACAAAAATTTATTTGGCGGCTGTGCAATCTGTGCAAAGAAACCTGCAGAAAATACAGTATAGTGGAATTCACAGATAAGATAAAAGGACAGAGAAAGGGCAGAAAAAAATTGGGGCACTGAGGCCTCAATACGGTCGCGGAACCGCGGCCAAAGCCCCTCTTTGACCGCGGTTCCGCGGTCAAACAGTGGTATTGGTGCCTCTGGTTTGGTTCCTTGCACTCCCTTTGATCTCTACTCTAAAATAAAATGCTCTGTTTTCTTTTTGGATTACTGTACTAGCTCCAGATTAGCCTGCACACCTGCACACAAAAATTATCACAAATAACAAAAAGATTTTATTTTTTTTTATTTATGAATATATACAAAAAAATATTAACCCGAATAACAAGAAAGAAAATATGCTACCGTCTCCCCGGCAACGGCGCTATTTGATCGCACGCTTTTGGCATGTCGGATGTTCAAAGTTCTAAAGTTATAACCGCGATCAGGACGGTGTCGCTTTGCAGCTAGCCGGTTGAGCACAGGTCAATCCACAGGGAGATGGTTGTATTTCCGTTCTTGTTTTAAATGAGTCAATAAAGAATGTGTATATGTTTGTTCAAAACTATCCTAAGTGTTCGTATTTATGTTCAAGTAAGCTTGTTAAGGTTAAAATTGGTTAGTAGAATTAGGATTAATCATGTACTTATCTTTTGCCATCCTTAAGACGGTGTTGGGATAATCGAAAGTAACGGGGATTAGGAGGACATAGGAATGGGATTTGCGAGTTTAAGCAAGCTTTCCAACACTGAATCGATTCCTAGTGACCCTTGTCCATGCGCTAAATACGCTTATTTCAAACCCTCGGCCAAATACCCGCAACCATGTATCCAAATAAGTCACAACTACATGTCACGTTGTAGCGCGCTTAAAATACTTCTCAACTTGGTCGCGGCTACATGTCACGTATAGCGTGCCTAAGTGAGGGGGTTGCGTTTGTTTGGTCGGGGTTCATTTTAAGATGTTTGGCGAAGAGAAGCACAAGGGATTTCTCCGTCCCTCATACCACCTTCCTTAGCCTTAACAAGAGGGTAATTATTCACACATCATAAAAGAAAAGAAAACAAAAGACGAAGGAAGAAAAGAGGAAAATACGGTTTTACAAGTGAAGCAAGCTAACTCTTGGGTCCTCACCTTAGCAAGGAACTCCGTCAAGTATCATCGCTTGAAAATACGGATAAAAGAAGAAAAGAAAAGAGAACAAGAAAAGAAATAACAACAACTAGTTAACAACAAATAATAAAATTACAATACAAGATATTAAAATTACAAGACAATAAATAAAAGTGACAAGATAAAAATAACCCACATCTTCATTGATCTTCCATTCAAAAAGCACTCACTACAATTTTCATGGAGGAATGAATGAAGAAGAAGGAGAAGCTAAACTAAATCCTACAAAAAGAGATGGGAGAAGAAGACATGAAGAAGCCCTTTGGCTTGCACAAAACTGAGCTATTTATAGGCTGCGTGCTGAAACCTTAGGGCCACATTCTGGCCCTAAATGATATTACCAAACTGCCCCTAAAAAGTCAGCCTCCACCGAGTCAACTCTTCCGCGGATCCTCTGCCGAGTCGCCATGTTAGCCGCGGATCCGCGGCCGTTCTGGGGAGTTGGGATGTCGTATTTTTGGGGTTTCCTTATGTTGCTATCTTCTATTGTTCTACATGTACCAAACTGTAAATTGCTTCCACAATTGCTTCAGATCTGCAATGGTCCAAAATGGCTTAAAAAATAATACTTTTGATCTTTTCTCCCTCGAGCTCCGCGCACCCATTGATTCTTATGCTGCCCCCCTCATGCTCTGTGCTTGTCCGAGACACGAATGACCACTGTCATATATCTTGTCTCTGGAACCGGTACGCGACACAGGACGGATACGGATGACCGGAACCCGGCTTTTATCTGCTGTTAACAGATGTTCTGTATTTCGGCGTAACTGTGGAGATTTTGTATCGCTTGCGTTATTTCGGACTAGGAACCTATAGTCTGTAAATATTTAGCAAACACGGATTAAAAGCACCTACCTGTAAATAAACGAGCATAAGAATGGGAGGTAGTAAAATCAATATTCTGGTATGAACAAATACCCCCAAACTTAACTTTTGCTCGTCCCGAGCAAAACCAATTTATTCACAAAAAAGTCCTAACCGCACTTTCGCAGGGAACGCGATTGCACTGAGCTCGTGCAACAAGCCGTTAAACCTCTAGGTGTCCCTAGTAGGAGGAGTGTTGTCTCCTGAAGGTTTTCAGCGGATTACACCCAAAAAATCCCGTCAAGCTAGTGTCAAAAGTTAACATCGATTCTACTCCTACAGTTTAGTAGTTACGTTAGAAATTCTATCATCCTAAGTTAGAAATATCCAGCCCTAATGATTCACACCTCCTTTATATTTAACCTCATATCCTATACGTTCCAAAATTTTAGAAAGATGTTGGTATCTCCTGAGATTTCCTTCTAAAGTGCGGTCTCAAATCAGGGATTTTTATCAACTTTACAGAAAACATAAGTCTTATCTTTTATTTCTATCTTTTATCCAAACATCGATTGTATACCCCTACGTGTGTGTATATTTGCACCCCTACACTCAAGAATTCAATTCAAGCTATAATACCCTTGCCCTAATACATAATACTACTTCTTTTCATTAAGGATGGACGGATTTGCTCACACACCTTTCATGCGACTATTAATGCTTCTTGAGGCACTAACGGCCGATTACTGAATGTGTGAACTTAAAGCGTAAATAGCAGTTTCCAGGTTTTGGCTTTATTTATTTTTCTTCCTTTTTTTCTTTTCTTTATTTTTCTTTTTCAAGACCTGATATATTTTTCAATGATGCTCTTTTGGTGTTTAGCTTTAAATACCGTTTTTTCTTTCATACTTGGCTTTCAGGCAAGAGTATTTCTAGGTATCATCTACTATCCCAAGTTTTAAGGTGCGTGTATGTGCAGTTGTAGGGTATATACTTTCTAAATTTGGACTTAAGAATAGAAACTATTTTTCAGACTTATCCTTCAGTAAAGCTTCAATACTTTCCCCTCATCTTGACTTAACTCAAGAAATGAACTCAAGATTACCTACTTCTATAAAAAAACTGTAAGGACGTATAATCACTAAGTTTAAACAGAATGAGGGTTATTTTTCGGATTTTCAATTCCTAAGCCTAGAATTTATTTATTTCAAACGTATTAACTAAACTTTCAGAATAAAAATCTAAGTTACCCTATTAGCTAACTTGACGACAAAGTTTTTTGTATTTTGGAAAAATTTCGATTTTTTATGGGTTTTTTAAGATAAGGTATGCAAATGCAGAATATACAAATGAATGGGAAGGAAGAAAGCTTACCGAGCACACCCCCAAACTTAAATTTGACAGTGCCCACACTGTCAGGCTACACCAAGAGGGTCAAAATTGTCGGCGCTCTCCAAAAGAAAATTTTATACAAAACAAAAAGGAAAACAAAAAATATGTACAAAAAGGTTCCCTCCCAACCCAGAGTAGAACAGTGTTTCTACTGTTAAGCATTGAAGATCAGGATTAGGGGGAAAAGAGAACAGTATCAAGCTATACAAGGCCTTACACAGGCCAAAAGTGAGCACCAACCATTCAAAGATTTTATCGCTATAATGTACAGGTTGGTGGAAGAAGGCGTAAAGAAAAGAGATGGAGATTACGCGAGACCATATGGAGATAGAAGTGGTATACGGTCTAGGTATATAAGAAGAAGAATGGCGGAAGGGAGAAAGAAGTGTAATACGAACTTGTGGGTGAAAATGGAGTGAATAGATTAGCACAATATGTGATGAATGATGTGTAAAAAGTGTTTGTGCTAATCTATTAACACGTCGAGAAATGGGGTCAAATCCCTCAAGATTCGTGAGAAACCATGGGTAAACAGAACTCGGTAAACCAGACACAGGAAGTGAAAATGATACGGTGTCTTGCAAGGTCGCAAAGATGGAAATGATGGGGGGAAGTGATTGAGGAAGGGTATCGGTTAAGGGTTCTAGAAGGTGTACACAGTCAACGACAGGAACATGATGAATTGGAAAATCCGACTCATCAATTAAAACTGGTTCATCTCAGTACTAACCTCAATAGTCTCCTCAAAATTTAGCTTATCCATGCAAATTTCGTCAAAATCAAGACGCATATAAAGTTCGGGAAAAACAGTTAAAGACACGGGATGATGAATTGGAGAGAAAAACACATCCAAAGCAGTGGGTTCATCATCCAAAATATTCCCAGCGTCAATATCCTCAATCAAGTGAAAATCAATTTTCTCAGACATCTCATCAAAAGCATGGATTTCAATCGATTCTGGTTCTAAGATGGAGGTGTAGAGGTCAAAAGGATTGGGTGTGGTTTCACTTTAAAGGGACCCTTCATAATCGGGCAAATCAAACACTACAAAGTCACACAACTCATTATCTATTCCATGTTTAATCAATGAATCGTTTGGGACACTAGATAGACATTCAAAATCGGAGTTGTGGGTTTCAATTTGTAATGGGTAGGTTCGATTTGGAAGGGTGTACAGCTCACTCTCCCCACTCAAGTTCTCAACCTGTCCTACCGCCTCTTCATACATCGTAAAATTTGGAGCTAGTTGAAAACTAGCTACCGGGTCACTTGGTTGTATGAGGGCGGCCATGGACGCATTCAAATCCATCATCTGTTGGTACGACCTACCCTAAAGTCTTCCAATGACTGTTCCAGTCTAGACATAGGTTGTGAAGGGGTTTCAGTAAAAGATTCAAAGTTGTTTGGATACTGAAAACTCCCAAATGGCGATTCAGAAGCAATGTCTAGGGAAGGTGCAAAAGTCGGGTAGGACTGGTAGGAATTGAATGGCTGAACAGGAGTAGGATCAACATTTGGATAAGAAGGTGAATGAAATTGTTGATCCCAAGAATTTGAAGTGGTGAAAGGAGTGAAAGATCGGCGACGGGATTGTTCAATATGTTCAGCAAGAGGCATAGGTCTTGTGGTTACAACTGGACTTTCAAATGGGGTATCAACGCAAGAAGAGGTGAATGTTTGAAATGGTTGATACGAAGTGGATTGTGGGGTCCAGTTGTTCGTCCTAGACGTGTCTATCCAATCTTTCAAAGAGATTTTGGGCATGGAGGGATCGTTCGACGTTTGAACAAAACAAGAACCGTAAGAAGTAATGTCTGGTTGTGGGTACCAAAATTCGGCAAGAGTTTTTCTAGTTGGAGTACCCATGATATGAAGAGAGAAAGAAAGAAAGGAAGGGAAAATTTGGGGAAAAAGAATGTGGATTTTTTTAAAAAAAAATTTCTAATATTTTTTTAGTATAAAAAATGTTTGTTTTTGGAGTTTTTGAAATTGTTTGTTTGAAAGAATACGGAATTATGGGACTAAAATTTACAAGAACAATCACAATCACAAAATGCACAAACACACCTAGAGCTAGGGTCACCTAGGTCATCTAGACCGATCCTAACTGTTCCAAATGGCTAGAAATAGGACCTCAAACCGCCTCTTCACCGCCAATTGCGGCCAGGTAAGTTCCAGGTGAGTGGGAGGCTCTCCACTACAAGTAGTGGCCCTAATTAAGTAACCACTCACCTTAGACACACTTTCCTAGACACCGCAAAGTCAGGTTAGGATAAACGGCCGATGCCTACAACTAGTCCTCTGTCCTATTGAGCGCGACGTCCTTAAGGCTGAGTCTAGTATTTTTTATTAGCTCAAGGTAATGCGTATGCAATTAGTGATTTGTGGGTCTTAGGAAGGGTGATGAAATCCCCACCCAATCTGAATTGGTGTTATAGCCCCTTAATGTCCGTATTAATATATGCAAAGCGGTAAACAAACAAAATCTAAAACAACAAAAATTTATATGGCAGCTGTGCAATATGTGCAAAGAAACCTGAAGAAAATACTGTTAGTTGTATGTATGCCCTAGAGGCCAGTATTGTACAGATGATGTATATTATATTGGATGCTTGGACATATATAGAGATGACTTTCTTGCTCGATATGATAGTATGCTATCTGGTTGCTCTTTATCTTAACATGTATACTGGTCTCTTTAAACTGTCTTATAGTTACATGTGGGTAAAGCCCTTAGGATGTGTACTTGACTACCTGGACTATGATGCAGATCATACTAGTGGGGACATAGTAGTCTATAGGTACATCCTTCAAGGTCCCTAGTCGTGGGTGTATTGAGACGGGGCATCGATATACCAGTGTAGACTAGCGTATATGCTTCTCGACCCATGAGATGGGCGATGGATGATCCCATATCCATTGATGTTTGACTTCAGAGATGGTATACGGGTGCTCAGTGTAGACTGGGTACACTGGACGGACTCGCCGAGAACTCCCGGATGGTATTATACCTCACGTCAGATGGCAGTTCTCAGGTGACACTTGTGCAGGTTAGTCTGTAGACCCGAGATCGTCATAGAGTCTTGTGTGATTCCCACTGTGCTTTGATCTCCACCTTACCACGTCCATGAGGGCGTGCAAAACGGTGGTTTTGGGTACAGTCCCGAGTCACATGGAGGCAATGAGCGATAGGAGGGGTTTCGTCTCTCACGGTATTGGGGGTTGATGTTGCGCTGTGCTCGATTGGCCGTAACAGGGAAGTCCCTGGCCAGGGCTGATCAGAGATTTGCTGGTAAGTGTTACCAGTAGTTTCTCGACCCGTTATGAGCCTCACATCGGCACGACTTATCGGTTATTGGGGTCTGACGTTTACCACCCCTAGACTTGATATGCGACATATCAGACGAACAGACCGGACTGTACGGTAAGTGTTACTGGTTGGATTCACAGGAGTGTGAGCGGCCTTGCTCGTCGATCTTCTGATCGCTTAATACCCGGGTGGCCGTTACGTTTAGCAGACCGCTTGCGGCTTGTGGGTGCTTGATATGATCATCATCTGCTGCCGGCGTATTGACGAGTCTTTAGAGTCCTACATAGATGTTTCCTGGCTCAAGCGAAACGAAATAGGAGCGCATATGAGATATGTGCGGGACCGAGAATAATGCGTGTATGTGATACCGTATTTCATTCTCGCGATGAATGTTTCGATTGGTTGTATGCGGTATAACCTAGTTATCGAATCGAAGATTGATTCGATAAGTCGATACATTGGATACTAGTCGGTTATGTGCGACATGACCGGATCATTGAATCAAGTGTTGAATTAATGATTTAATGTATAATTATATATTTGATATATTACTTTGCATTAACTAGTATTGGTTCATTTTAAAAGGATTTTCTCACTTGAAGTGCACATTGTATATGTGATATATTTTTTGTGTGCACTTGATTGTATCATGTTTGATGATACATGTTAACTTGAGTTTGTGTAAAGATTAAACCATGGTTAGGGTTTTGTTTACTTATTCATTTATTTATTTTGATTATTGATTTTGGAAAAGAAAATGGAAATGGTGGCTTTTCTTGTTTCTTTCATGAAGCTTCATGAAGGGTTGAAACCTTGACCATTTTTGTTTTCTTCTCTTAACCTAACGATTCACCTAACCCTAGTTTACTCTCTACACTTGACCATGGTTAGTATATGATAAGTATTCATATTATTTTCTTTTTTAATCTAACACATATCATATTCTTTCTTCTTCTTCATCATCTTGGACAAGAAGAAAAGCTTACTAGCTTTAATGGCATCTTGAGTAAAAGAGTGAGAAATCCAATTCTAAAGTGAACCCACCTCCTATTTCTTCATCCTCTATCTCTTGCCAAGTAGTATAGGGTGTTTTCTTCACAAGTTTCATTGCTTGGTGAAGTTGGAGCTTGATCTTGTGTTTCCTCGACGTAGATCATCTTCGGCATCAAAGCCGACGATCTAGCCCGCCCATTTCTCCGATGAAGCCGATGCTAGAGTCCGGGATCCGATATGGATAGCAAGAGGACGTCTACGTGGAGCTAAGGAAGTGGAGAACCGGATCTACAAAGGTTGTAGCCTCTTTCTTTTAGTTAAAATGTTAACTAGTTTCACTTTTCGCCTAAACTCTAGTCAACGAATCCGTATTAGGGTTTCTCGGCACTTGTAAAATTTGAAATTGGCATGGTTGATGCCTTGTGAGATCTCATTAGAGTGACTAGGAACCCTACAGTGGTATCAGAGCCTAGCTAGAGCCTTAGGCGAAGTGTAGACGACGTTTGAAATCCGAACGAACATTGAAACCCTAACCCAAATTGCTTTCTGGACTTTTTTCAAAAACTGGGTTTTTTCCAGATTTAAAATGCTTAAAAAATTCAGCAGGGAATTCTAAGAATTACGGTGCAAAAATTATCTCATGATATGTCCAATGCGCGGCGGAACCGCGGCAGAAGCCTGGCTTCTGCGGCGGTTTCGCGGCCAAATGATGAGAGTTGCCTTCAATTTTTGCACAGTAATTCATGTTTTCAGGTTCTGAGTTTTCTGGGAATTTTTAATTTTCACTCAAGAGTTGAGTTTTCTGGGGTGTTTTAGAGCTTCGATGATTCGATCGGAAATTTCAAACTTTGTCTATGTGTTTTCCGGATATTTAGAATATGTTAAAAGGTTCGACCGGATGTAAATACCCAACCTTTCCCCTGCCGGGAAATTTCCACTTGTTGGACTTTTCCGTAGTTTAATGACGTTCTAAGTAGTGCAAGTAACGCGATGGTCCCTCTAGAAGACAACAAACCTTAACTCGATTATGTGACCGTCTTGAACTGTCCTTTGAACCTTAGGGTTTGGGGCAGTACGGCGTGCCACATGTGAGGCGTTGGCTTGACCCTTCTACGGCTGGACCGTTGGTACTGAGGCATGAAGTGAATGTCTTTGAACCTATTTCATGTGTTGAACGGTTTCGGGAAAACTTGGGTGTTCGAATGTTCGATCGGAAAGTTTAATATTTTCTATTTATCCGGAATGGGATACTATAATTGGAATTCACAAACAGTTATAAGATAACTAAATGAATGTTATAAATCTAGCGGTTTAGTCTCACTTGATATTGAAAAGAGTTTTCGATAATGAGACTAAAATGCGGGGTTTATAATTGTTAGGCATGTGATGTCTAAGTATTTCATTTGATTAGGCATGCGATGTCTAAAGAGGTTGCGGATTCCAACTGTTGTAGTTTTACACTTTCTTTTCTGTGACCGTAAGTGTAGTATATAGTGTTATTGCCGATTGTCGTTGCTATACGTCGACGACAATCGGTGTATGCATACTTACTTACGTTGATGACATATGATGTTATGTATTGCTGGATATGTTATATTGGATCGTCGTGTTTGAGTAGCCGGGGTTTTTTATGTGAGATGAGTGTTTTTCTTTTTCATTCATATAAGAACTTGTATGTAATATTCTTTTATTGGGGCACTTCCAGGTTGCGGAAGATGTCACCATTGATGTATATTATTTACTTTTCCGCATTAGGATAGACCCAAGGAGGGGAGCACAAGTAACCGGGTTTTAGGGTCCAGTGGGAGACCATCTCGAGGAGTCGAGTCCGGGTCTCCTAACCCTAGAATTGGTAGGGTTGCTTGCCGCTCTCATAGGGGTCTAGGGGTGTGGGATTGGCTATTCATCACGACCGTGGAATCCGTGTTTTATATTGGCTCGTATTAAAAACACGGACGTCCTAGTATATCCAATATTTCATATGATATTTTCTGCTGCGATATCTGTGATGTGATCATTTGATATGTTCTGATGGATTCTGTATATAGTATATATGATATATTATATAGACGTTACTTATGTTTTGCACCCGCACTAGCCTTGCCCTGCTCTGTCGTTAGTTACCTAACCTAACGGTGGACGAGGGGACATCGAGGCGAATGCGGATGGCATAAGTGTACGTCGTATTTATCTGTGATGTTTAGGTGACTTAAATGATGGGACTTCATTAATGTGATTGATGAAAGAAAAGAAACCTAAAAGATGTTGTAGAATCAAATTTTAAACAAAAAAGGTAGCTACATTTTTCCTTTGCATAGCGGTATATATGATATACCCTGCACCTTATTCGATGAGGAAAGGGCCGAGATCCCTTAACCGGGAGTGACCCCTTTAGCAATAACTGGCAGATGCTACACATTCGGTTTGACTTTTGATTGCTTCTATAGTTTCTGCTTTGCACAGTGATATATATGATATATCCCGCACCTCATTCGACGAGGAAAGGGCCGACGATCCCTTCACCGGGAGTGACCCCTTTAGCAAAACTAGAAAAGCCTCAAAATCACTCCATTTCAAAACTTCATTTGATTCTACAACGATATCAAGTTCATTACGCAATAGGCTTTCAGAAAAACCTGTCGTAGCCCTCCGTCATTTCAGATAAGTACTAGTTAGTATTCGTGCTGCGTTTGTTGACTATGTTAAGGCGTAGTGTGCGGTAGCTGATTGGTGCTTATCTGTATAAGCATATGATGCGATTGGATTAGGGTAGTCGTGCGACTTTGTTGACTATGTTAAGGGTCGTGCGGGTGGGTTTAATTCAATCAGGAAATGACGGGTTGAACTTGACTAGCACTTATGATTTGTTGACTATGTTAAGGTCATATAGCTGCTAGGGGCAAAATATTATCGGGAATTTCAAGTGTTGAAATTTGCAATGAGATTGAATACCTTCTATGAGATAGTTGGATCCCGATACCCACTGTGAGTAAGAGTTACTCCCGGGAGAGTTTTACACATTACAATTAGTCGATCAAGTAGGTGTCTAGAAAGGTGTCAACGGGGTTACGCCTCTGGGAAAACGAGGTTTACTTTAATTAGGTCCGTGCGAAAGCACGGGGAACCTCCCTCAAAGCACCGACACTGGCCTGGCTGAAAGATTGGCAAAGTTGTAGGGTGTAATTAATCCCGGCTAGTCTTTCCTTTTAGGGTTTGAAGGAAGATTTGATAAAAACCAGTGGGAGCCATCCTGATTAGATAAGATAATAACCAATCTGATCTTGCAAGAGCATACGCTAAAGTGTTTTCTTCTCTCTCTCTCCAGGTAGCGACCATTTCATGCCCTAATAAAGATAATAATATGGATGTATTGACTGAACCCGCATGTTATACTGTGATGGGGAACGTTGGTTCCGTTCTTTCTTATAAAGGTTATGGGAATGAACAGGACATAGGGGAATACCAGGATTCCCATGCCACCCGAATGAAGAAAGTACATGTTGATGCATTTTCTTCGGGTGTGTTCGTTACAGAGAACTGTTTCTCCATTTGCTCTACGTCCTGGGTATTAGATACCGGATCAGGATCCCATATATGTAATCAGTTACATGGGCTCAGGAAAGGTAGAGAACTTGGAGAAGGTGATAAAGACATTAGAGTTGGAAATGGTGCAATAGTTGCAGCTAAGACTATCGGGGAATATCACCTTGCATTACCAACTGGTAATACATTGGTTCTGAACGAATGCTATTACATGCCGAACCTGATATGCAACATTATATCGGTTTCTTTGTTGAGTAAAGAAGGATATAATTTTGTATTACAGGATAATGTTATGAACATTTTCCGTAACCAAAAGTTGGTTGGATCAGGCACGTTGTGCAATGGCATTTATGTTGTAAATCAATCAACAGTTCTGAGCATAACAAAAACACACAAGAGGAAGAGTTCAGAACTGAACGAATCCTTCTTGTGGCATTGTAGACTGGGTCACATCAATGCGACACGACTGGCTAAATTACATAAGGATGGATATTTGAAACCATTCGAATTTTCATCTTATGACACTTGCCAGTCATGTCTCAAAGGCAAGATGACCAAAACTCCGTTTACGGGACACGGAGAAAGAGTTACTGAACTCTTAGGACTGATACATAGTGATGTATGCGGTCCTATATCTACACATGCCAGGGATGGTTCTTCATACTTCATTACATTCACTGACGATCTCTCTAGGTTCGGGTATGTGTTCCAGATGAAACACAAATCAGAAGCTTTTGAGAAATTTAGAGAATATAAACAAGAAGTTGAGAACCAAACCGGAAAAAGTATTAAAATCCTACGATCTGATCGAGGAGGTGAATACTTGAGCAATGAATTCCTGGACTTCCTAAAAGAGAATGGGATTCTCTCTCAGCTGACTCCTCCATATACACCACAGCACAACGGTGTATCAGAACGGAGGAACTGCAACCTATTAGATATGGTGCGCTCTATGAGAGCACAGCTGAGTTACCTATTTCCTTCTGGGGATATGGGCTGGAGACAGCTGCATACCTATTGAATCAAGTTCCATCTAAATCTGTACCTACCACACCATATGAGATATGGAGTGGGAAGAGACCATATTTTAAACGAGTTAAGATATGGGGTTGTCCGGCCTATGTCAAAAGGCAAAATCCAGACAAACTCGAGGCACGGTCAGTTCTTTGCAAGTTTGTGGGATATCCTAAGAATTCACAAGGATATTTTTTCTACCATGCTGAAGAACAAAAGGTGTTTGTTTCTCAATATGCCACCTTTTTAGAAAAGGAATTCCTTGAAAAAGAAATTAGTGGCAAAGTGGTAGAGCTGGAAGAAGTTCCAGATACGCAAACCGTAACTGAAGATTTAGTGGAACCAGAAGATTCAGTAGCTCCCAATGAACCTCAGCCTCTCCGCCGATCTAGTAGGGTTCCTCGCCAACCTGAGAGATACTACGGTTTTCTCATGGATGGTGGGAGCTAGGATTGCATCATGGAGGATGATGACCCAACTAGCTTCGAGCAGGCCATCATGAGTAGGGACTCAGTGAAATGGCTGGATGCTATGCGGTCCGAGATGGAATCCATGTACACCAACAAAGTATGGACTTTGGAAGTTGCTCCTGAAGGGGTAAAACCCATTGGGAGCAAATGGATCTTCAAGAAAAAACTTGGTGTAGATGGGAAAGTGGAGACTTTCAAAACTAGACTTGTTGCAAAGGGTTTTCGTCAAAGACCAGGTGTGGACTATGACGAAACCTTTTCTCCACTGGCTATGCTTAAATCCATCCGGATCATGCTTGCCATCGCTGCATATCATGACTACGAAATCTGGCAAATGGATGTTAAGACCGCCTTTCTAAATGGTGATTTAGAAGAGTGCGTGTACATGACTCAGCCAGAGAGCTTCGTAGACAGTGGGAGCAGCGGGAAGGTGTGCAAGCTGCTTAAATCCATTTATGGATTAAAGCAAGCATCGCGGAGTTGGAACATCTGCTTTGACGTCGTCATCAAAGAGTTTGATTTCGTCAAAAACCCAGATGAACCTTGTATCTACAAGAAGGTAGCAGAGAGTAAGGTTGTCTTCCTCGTATTATACGTGGACGACATACTCTTGATAGGAAATGATATTCCTATGCTGCAATCGGTCAAGCTCTTCTTATCACAAAGATTCTCAATGAAAGATCTTGGTGATGCCTCCTGCATATTGGGAATTAGGATCTATAGGGATAGATCCAAACGGATATTGGGATTGTCCCAATCCAGGTATATTGACACCATACTAAAGAGGTTTAGTATGGAAGAATCCGAGCGTGGGAACTTGCTCACGATCTCTGGAGTCACTCTCTCCAAAGAGATGTCTCCCAAGACTGATTTGGAGAGAGCTCGCATGCAAGGGATACCCTATGCTTCGGCTGTAGGCTCTATCATGTACGCGATGCTATGTACCAGACCCGATGTAGCATACTCACTAAGTGTAGTGAGCAGGTATCAAGCTGATCCTGGAGAGAGTCACTGGACAGCTGTGAAGAGCATTCTCAAGTACTTGTGAAGGACTATAGAGATGCTCTTGGTGTATGGTAACGGAGAACTCCAAGTGGAGTCCTTTACCGATTCGAGCTTCCAGAGTGATAAGGACCACTCTAAGTCGCAGTCGGGATTTGTCTTTACCCTTTACGGAGGGGCGGTTAGCTGGAAGAGTTCCAAGCAAGAAACCGTGGCAGACTCGACGATGGAGGCTAAATACATCGCTGCCAATGATGCTGCTAAAGAGGCTGTCTGGATCAAGAAGTTCATTACTGAACATGGTTTGGTTCCATCTATTGGGCATCCAATACCTTTGTATTGCGATAATAATGGAGCGGTGGTTTTGGCCAAGGAACCCAGGTCCCATCAGCGATCCAGGCATATTCTGAGGCGGTATCACCTGATCCGGGAGATAGTTGATCGCCGGGAGATCGAGGTCAGGAGGGTTGACACAAAGAACAACACGGCGGATCCACTCACGAAGGCCATTCCCCAGACCCAGTTTGAGAGACTCTTCGGGATGCTCGGTATGCCTACAGTAGCTGGCCCTAGTGCAAGTGGCAGATTGTTAGTTGTATGTATGCCCTAGAGGCCAGTATTGTACAGATGATGTATATTATATTGGATGCTTGGACATATATAGAGATGACTTTCTTGCTCGATATGATAGTATGCTATCTGGTTGCTCTTTATCTTAACATGTATACTGGTCTCTTTAAACTGTCTTATAGTTACATGTGGGTAAAGCCCTTAGGATGTGTACTTGACTACCTGGACTATGATGCAGATCATACTAGTGGGGACATAGTAGTCTATAGGTACATCCTTCAAGGTCCCTAGTCGTGGGTGTATTGAGACGGGGCATCGATATACCAGTGTAGACTAGCGTATATGCTTCTCGACCCATGAGATGGGCGATGGATGATCCCATATCCATTGATGTTTGACTTCAGAGATGGTATACGGGTGCTCAGTGTAGACTGGGTACACAGGACGGACTCGCCGAGAACTCCCAGATGGTATTATACCTCACGTCAGATGGCAGTTCTCAGGTGACACTTGTGCAGGTTAGTCTGTAGACCCGAGATCGTCATAGAGTCTTGTGTGATTCCCACTGTGCTTTGATCTCCACCTTACCATGTCCATGAGGGCGTGCAAAACGGTGGTTTTTGGGTACATTCCCGAGTCACATGGAGGCAATGAGCGATAGGAGGGGTTTCGTCTCTCACGGTATTGGGGGTTGATGTTGCGCTGTGCTCGATTGGCCGTAACAGGGAAGTCCCTGGCCAGGGCTGATCAGAGATTTGCTGGTAAGTGTTACCAGTAGTTTCTCGACCCGTTATGAGCCTCACATCGGCACGACTTATCGGTTATTGGGGTCTGACGTTTACCACCCCTAGACTTGATATGCGACATATCAGACGAACAGACCGGACTGTACAGTAAGTGTTACTGGTTGGATTCACAAGAGTGTGAGCGGGCTTGCTCGTCGATCATCTGATCGCTCAATAACCGGGTGGCCGTTACGTTTAGCAGACCGCTTGCGGCTTGTGGGTGCTTGATATGATCATCATCTGCTGCCGGCGTATTGACGAGTCTTTAGAGTCCTACACAGAGGTTTCCTGGCTCAAGCGTAACGAAATAGGAGCGCATATGAGATATGTGCGGGACTGAGAATAATGCATGTATGTGATACCGTATTTCATTCTCGCGATGAATGTTTCGATTGGTTGTATGCGATATAACCTAGTTATCGAATCGAAGATTGATTCGATAAGTCGATACATTGGATACTAGTCGGTTATGTGCGACATGACCGGATCATTGAATCAAGTGTTGATTTAATGATTTAATGTATAATTATATATTTGATATATTACTTTGCATTAACTACTATTGGTTCATTTTAAAAGGATTTTCTCACTTGAAGTGCTCATTGTATATGTGATATATTTTTTGTGTGCACTTGATTGTATCATGTTTGATGATACATGTTAACTTGAGTTTGTGTAAAGATTAAACCATGGTTAGGGTTTCGTTTACTTATTCATTTATTTATTTTGATTATTGATTTTGGAAAAGAAAATGGAAATGGTGGCTTTTCTTGTTTCTTTCAAGAAGCTTCATGAAGGGTTGAAACCTTGACCATTTTTGTTTTCTTCTCTTAACCTAACCATTCACCTAACCCTAGTTTACTCTCTACACTTGACCATGGTTAGTATATGATAAGTATTCATATTATTTTCTTTTTTAATCTAACACTTATCATATTCTTTCTTCTTCTTCATCATCTTGGACAAGAAGAAAAGCTTACTAGCTTTAATGGCATCTTGAGTAAAAGAGTGAGAAATCCAATTCTAAAGTGAACCCACCTCCTATTTCTTCATCCTCTACCTCTTGCCAAGTAGTATAGGGTGTTTTCTTGACAAGTTTCATTGCTTGGTGAAGTTGGAGCTTGATCTTGTGTTGCGTCGACGTAGATCATCTTCGGCATCAAAGCCGACGATCTAGCCCGCCCATTTCTCCGATGAAGCCGATGCTAGAGTCCGGGATCCGATATGGACAGCAAGAGGACGTCTACGTGGAGCTAAGGAAGTGGAGAACCGGATCTACAAAGGTTGTAGCCTCTTTCTTTTAGTTAAAATGTTAACTAGTTTCACTTTTCGCCTAAACTCTAGTCAACGAATCCGTATTAGGGTTTCTCGGCACTTGTAAAATTTGAAATTGGCATGGTTGATGCCTTGTGAGAGCTCATTAGAGTGCCTAGGAACCCTACAAATACAGTATAATGGAATTTACAGAAAAGATAAAAGGACAGAGAAAGGGCAGAAAAAAATTGGGGCACTGAGGCCTCAATACGGCCGCGGAACCGCGGCCAAAGCCCTTCTTTGACCGCGGTTCCGCGGTCAAACAGTGGTATTGGTGCCTCTGGTTTGGTTCCCTGCACTCTCCTTGATCTCTACTCCAAAATAAAATGCTCTGTTTTCTTTTTGGATTACTGTACTTGCTCCAGATTATCCTGCACACTTGCACACAAAAATTATCAAAAATAACAAAAAGATTTTATTTTTTTATTTATAAATATATACAAAAAGATTATTAACCCGAATAACAAGAAAGAAAATACGCTACCGTCTCCCCGGCAACGGCGCCATTTGATCGCACGCTTTTGGCGTGTCGGATGTTCAAAGTTCTTAAGTTATAACCGCGATCAGGACGGTGTCGCTTTGCAGCTAGCCAGTTGTGCACGGGTCGATCCACAGGGAGATGGTTGTATTTCCGTTAGAGTTTTAGACGAGTCAATAAAGAATGTGTATATGTTCGTTCAAAACTATCTTAAGTGTTCGTATTTATGTTCGAGTAAGCTTGTTAATGTTAAGGTTGGTTAGTAGAGTTAGGATTAGTCTTGTACTTATCTTTTGCCATCCTTAAGACGGTGTTGGGATAATCGAAAGTAGCAGGGATTAGGAGGATATAGGAATGGGATTTGCGAGTTTAAGCAAGCTTTCCAACGCTGAATTCATTCCTAGTGCCCCTTGTCCGTCCGCTAAATACGCTTATTTCCAACCCTTGGCCAAACACCCGCAACCATGTATCCAATTAAGTCACAACTACATGTCACGTTGTAGCGCGCTTAAAGGACTTCTCAACTTAGGTCGCGGCTACATGTCACGTATAGCGCGCCTAAGTGAGGGTGTTGCATTTGATTGGTCGGGGTTCGTTTCAAGATGTTTGGCGAAGAGAAGCACAAGGGATTTCTCCGTCCCTCATACCACCTTCCTTAGTCTTAACAAGAGGGAAATTATTCACACATCATAAAAGAAAAGAAAACAAAACACGAAGGAAGAAAAGAGGAAAATACGGTTTTACAAGTGAAGCAAGCTAACTCTTGGGTTCTCATCTTAGCAAGGAACTCCGTCAAGTATCATCGCTTGAAAATACAGATAAAAGAAGAAAAGAAAAGAGAACAAGAAAAGAAATAACAACAACTAGTTAACAACAAATAATAAAATTACAATTCAAGATAATAAAATTACAAGACAATAAATAAAAGAGACAAGATAAAAATAACCGTCATTTTCATTGACCTTCCACTCAAAAAGCTCTCACTACAATTTTCATGGAGGAAAGAATGAAGAAAAAGCAGAAGCTAAACTAAATCCTACAAAAAGAGATAGGAGAAGAAGATGAAGAAGCCCTTTAGCTTGCACAAAACTGGGCTATTTATAGGCTGCGTGTTGAAACGCTAGGGCCACATTCTGGCCCTAAATGATATTACCAAACTGCCCCTAAAAAGTCAGCCTCCACCGAGTCAACTCGGCCGCGGATCCGCGGCCATTCTGGGGAGTTGGGATGTCGTATTTTTGGGGTTTTCCTGTGTTTCTATCTTCTATTGTTCTACATGTACCAAACTACAAATTGCTTCCACAATTGCTTCAGATCTGCAATGGTCCAAAATGGCATCAAAAATAATACTTTTGACCTTTTCTCCCTCGAGCTCCGCGCACCCATTGATTCTTGTGCTGCTCTTCTCGTGCTCTGTGCTTGTCCGAGACACGAATGACTACTGCCATATGTCTTGTCTCAAGAACTGGTACGCGGCACTGGACGGATACGGATGACCGGAACCCGGCTTTTATCTGCTATCAACAGATGTTCTGTATTTTGGCGTAACTGTGGAGATTTTGTATCATTTGCATTATTTTGGACTAGGAACATGTAGTCTGTAAATATGTAGCAAACACGGATTAAAAGCACTTACCTATAAACAAACAAGCGTAAGAATGGGCGGTAGTAAAAGCAATATTCTGGTATGAACAAATATCCCCAAACATAACTTTTGCTCGTCCCGAGCAAAACCAATTTATTCACAAAAAAGTCCTAACCGCACTTTCGCAGAGAACGCGATTGCACTGAGCTCGTGCAACAAGCCGTTAAACCTCTAGGTGTCCCTAGTAGGAGGAGTGTTGTCTCCTGAGGGTTTTCAGCGGATTACACCCACAAAATCCCGTCAAGCTAGTGTCATAAGTTAACATCGATTCAACTCCTACAGTTTAGTATTTACGTTCGAAATTCTATCATCCTAAGTTAGAAATATCAAACCCTAATGCTTCACACCTCCTTTCTATTTAACCTCATATCCTATACGTTCCAAAAAAGTTTAGAAAGATGTTGGTATCTCCTGAGTTTTCCTTCTAAAGTGCGGTCTCAAATCAGGGATTTTTATCAACTTTACAGAAAACATAAGTCTTATCTTTTATTTCTATCTTTTATCCAAACATCGATTGTATACCCCTACGTGTGTGTATATTTGCACCCCTACACTCAAGAATTCAATTCAAGCTATAATACCGTTGCCCTAATACCTAATACTACTTCTTTTCATTAAGGATAGACGGATTTGCTCACACACCTTTCATGCGACTATTAATGCTTCTTGAGGCACTAATGGCCGATTACTGAATGTGTGAACTTAAAGCGTAAATAGCCGTTTCCAGGTCTTGACTGCATTTATTTTTCTTCCTTTTTTTCTTTTCTTTATTTTTCTTTTTCAAGACCGGATATATTTTTCAATGATGCTCTTTTGGTGTTTAGCTTTAAATACCGTTTTTCTTTCATACTAGGCTTTCAGGCAAGAGTATTTCTAGGTATCATCTACTATCCCAAGTTTCAAGGTGCGTGTATGTGTAGTTGTAGGGTATATACTTTCTAAATTTGGAATTGAGAATAGAAATTATTTTTCGAGGCCGAAGATGATCTACGTCGAGGAGACTCAAACCCAAGATATCTCTTCACTAGGTGATGAACTTTGTGAAGAGAACACCCTAAGCTAAATGGCAAGTAGTAGAGGATGATGAAGTAAGAAATGGGCTCACTTTAGATTTTATTTTCTCACAATATTATCTCACCATTTTGAAAGCTAGTAAGCTTTTATGAGGAAGAAGAAGATGTAACGTTTTAAAAATAATTAAATAAATAATTAAATAAATAAAATTGTTTAAGTGAATTTTATGATTTTCGGTAAAGCAAAATGTATTTTTCGTAAAATCAAATCGCAATTGTTTTTCATTATAAATTAAAAAATACCTATTTAATTATGTAATTACTAGTAAATAGTGTTTATTTAGCCACTTATAAATTTTTAGTTTAATAAAATATTTTTCCTAAATTAATTATTTTAAATATTAACATAAGCTTTATTTTTACACTAAATTAGTGTAAATTACAAATTTGAATGGTTTTAATTTGTAAAAATGAACCATGGCATATTAGAATTTAGTGTGTATCATGAAAAAATTATTTGCAAATTTTTCCTAATTTCTAGAGCTTTCTTGAGTTGCTATAGTAAATAAATAAATAAATAATTAATTAAAGCATGAAAAGACTTTATGTGATGTTTTCTCCTCTTGAAAGTTCTACACACTTTCACACTCACTTATTTCTCTCCCTCACCTCACCAAGGCCGGCCCCAAACCCCCCATGGCTGCCCCCCCCATTTTCCACCTCATTTTGTTCAAAATTCATCAAAAATACTTCAAAAATTCAATTAAAATTCCACAAAATCCTAATTTCTTCATACCCTTTATTCTCTACCCTTCTTTATATGGATTTTGGAGTGGGAAAGCATGGATTTTGGAGGCTCATTTCTTGTTGGGATTTCATATTTTGGGAGGTATAATTTCTCTCTTTTGATTTATTGTTTTAGATGTTCATTTAAGCTTAATTAGATTTAATGAATTAATTCTATGTTTTTTTTTTAAATGCAAGTTAGGGTTGTAAATTCAAGTTAGGATTTTTAATAATTAATTAGGGTTATAATAGTTAGTTTAACACTTTTAGAATTGGAAAATATTGCATGGTTGTTAAATTGTAAAATTTTCATTTAAAATTGTTTTAAAAAAGGAAATTAGCTAACTAGATTTTTCTAAAATGTGTTTGTGGGTAATATAAAATTCCAATTAAAGTTGCTATCATTAGATGGTAGTTTTAATGAGAATATTAGCATATTAATTGAATGAAAAACTTAGTTTGATTACTAGATTACTTTGATAATTGGAAAAATAGTAATAAAATGCTATTATTTTGTAAACTAGATTTTAGGAATTTCTAAATAAATGTGATTAAAATTATAATTTATGATTTCATTGAATCATTATCATTATGAATTGTGGTTTAATACATTAATTCATGCAAATCATGTTTTGTGGTGGAATTGTGGTGCGTTGCTTGAAAAATGTTGAAATTTGTTAAATGTTGCAAACTAGAAATTTCAAATTAATATAAATTTGTGTAATAAAAATATAGTAACGGTTTGTATAGTCTAGTTATGCTATATAATGAGTTTTATAACTATTGGTTTCATTTAAATGTCAAGTTTTGATGAAAAACGGTAAATTGGCAATTTCGGTTTTTACGAAATTGGGTTGTTTGATGGATTTTAGGGTTTCGATGGATTTAATCGTGTTTTATGGCATAAGTAATGTGTTTTAAAACTACAAGTTATTTGATGATGTTATCTCGATCCATCGGAGTTTGTACGCCGATATCGAGCGGTATTTGGTTCTTTTGCGTTGACGGGACATAGGTTTTAACCTATGCTTGCTCCTTTAGATCGTTTGACTTTCGTATGTGATTCAGTTTACGATGCTATTTATATGTTTGCGTCTAGGTACCCCCCAGGTGGACTGCGGGCAATGAAGAGGAGGATGGCGACACTGTCTTCAGCAGACATGGACCAGGTGAGTAGATGTATATTTACGGGGGAAAGTCGGGTGGATGGCGTTTAGCACCCCCGCAACGTAGAATAGGAATGGTACTTATTAACATTAGAAAACCAGATATGACCCTAGTAGGACCCTAGTATTGACCCTAGGCTGGACTAGACTGATTTAGGAAAACCATATCAGAGGATGAGTACCTTGGAAGAGGTTCGTAAGTTTTAGATAAAAACACACCTACGCACACACTGAAACTCGACATGGGGTATATGTGTATGTGTATGTATATAGAACTAGGTATAGGTATATACATATATATAAAACACGTATATGTGATTCATTGATGTGATATGATATCCGAGGTATGATGAAATAGTGTAACTGGGCTTGATGCCGTGATTCTTGGCTATATAGTCGTATTAAGTGTGAGCGGATCATTAGAGAATGAGATAATTAACATGTATACTAAAATTATAAGGGGTAGTGATGATATTGAGGTACATGGGACTCTAAAATAGTACCCGGACTATGACTTGTGATTGATCGCGATATGGGATATGTATGACTTGATTACGATATGATACATATGACATGATATTTCTGAGGATCTACTAATGATACTTATTATGATGGCGATGATATATGACTGATGTATGCGATCACAGTTTAACACCTTGATCATGAGATGTGCTGATGATGACATTATACGAATGAGGAGACACCTAGGAGATACTTGACCGTACCCCGATATTAGGATGCCGTACGATGGATTTTACCGTACGAGGCTTAGATTTGATGATTGATCCGCACTCTTGATTCGAGGAAGCTGTACTACGTACGTGACGCTATTGAGGCGGGATCGCCGACTATTAGAGATATTGATTCAGACCTTAGGTAGACTCTAGTTTCTTACTGACTAGTCTATTAGGTTTAGTTCCTTAGGATGTTAGATGGACACTGGTTTAGGTTCGACTCACATAGTGGTAGTTGTACTCGTATCTCGCAGAGGAGTGGATAATGCACATCTGTATTTACATTCATACTGTAATTATCTTGGTGCATGTTCTTTTATATGTTGCTATAATCAGTATAAACTTTACCTGTTAGGACACCAGCACTATTACCGATGATGCACATATTCCACGCACACTTATTTGCCGGCTCACACACATCATCATCGATAATTGCTATGTCACGTACACTTTAGATCATATTGACTTTTATGGATAGAATCAGTTAACAACTAGACCGCTATAATATTGTGATTATTCTCTGACATTAGTACAGACATGATATTTATTGCTTAGACATTCATGCATTCATATTTTCATGTTATCATGCAGTATTATGGGCATATGCCGACACTTATCATATACTTACTCATGATTTTGAGATTGGATTTCTATGAGATTTCTGGATTTTTGGGGAAAACCGCAAAAATATATAAAAACTTCTCTTTCTCTCTCCTCTTCTCTTTTTAAAATAAGATGCGGTTTTCTCGTGATGTATGTGTCGTCCACCATGAGATTTCATGTTTTCTATTGGATTTCATGACCCGATTCGAGGAGTGGATGAACCGTCTCGGGTACATGGTGGGCCCGGTATGGTACCCCGGGGCAAGAAGATCGAGTTGTAGACGATGAGCCTGGCAGGAGAAGGCCACCTACCGGTGATGTCTGACGCGGCGGATATCCGGAGGATACCGACCGTTGTCGTGAGATTTGATGATATGGGCCGATCCGGACTGACGGAGCCCGAGATATTGAGACTTAAGATTACATGTGTTGTGTCGATGTTTGACACGGATTTCCACGGATTTCATTATTGAGATTTCAGATTCTTATACACATTCTACTATGATAACAGCTAAAGATTTCTTATACATATATATCTGGATTTCAGGATTTGTTACTTTACATTCATGGTGCATGCATTTCATTCATATGACATAGTATTATATGAGGTACTGACACGACACGGAGTAGTTTCACTTACATGTAGTATTACCTTGCTATTACTAGATGTTTGGGATATAGTAGTGTATTATTATGACCTAGGATAGCGTCGTGCATTCGATTTCTTTTCGTAGATGTCTTCTACTCACGAGTTGGCAACTCACCCCCGTTGTGCCAAATTCTTTACAGGTTCGATGTACAGGTTTCCGTGGCAGCTTGTTGGCACATCTTTTCTTCAGGGTGAATTGCACGGTAGGTTGGTTCACTTGTATCCGAACCACCATTGTACTTTTATTCATTCATTTGTATCTAGTAAGCTCCATCAACCATATTTGTATTACTTGATAAGTTTATTAGACCAGTTGTTTATTTTGACCTTAGAGTCGCGCATGTGTTATTCTGATCTGGTGGTTTTGTTTTCTTTTGAGTTTTGAGCCTCGCCCTTTGGCGTTGTGTATTATTGTGTTTGTTGTGGTTGTTTCCGCCTGTTGGCGTTGAGCTAGGACCCGTTGGGGATGCTTTTTATTGTTTATGTATATTATACTTGTTGTACCCGTTTGGGGCCAGTTTTTACAGAGGAGACTCTGCCGAAATTTTTGGTAAAATCTGCTGATGTTTTTATACTTGTTTTCTTTTATTTTCTTCTTTTTCTTCTTTTATGGTTTAGATTTCTGGGCTTCGGCTTACTTAGGTTACGTGGTGCCTCTAGACGGTTCGTAATCTAAGTGCCGGTCACGTTCCGTACTTTCGGGTCGTGACAAAGTTGGTATCAGAGCGCTAGGTTTAACCTTGTATAAGTTTAGGTGACCCTTGGTTGATGGAGTAGGCGATTTAGGTAGAGTAACGTACCGTGGGTATGGTCCGCGGCATACTTACGATACGCTACTCTGCTTAAGGAGCCCTAGGATTTACATTGTTTGCACCGTATTCCATTCGTTCTTTTGATCTATCTTCGCCAATGTCGGATGGTGGTTTCTGTTACTACGGGCGCACGGGCAGAGGGAGCTGCGGCTCGAATGCGATAACCATTAGAGTATTGGTTATTCTTGAGGATTGAAGCATTGCTTAGGTGCGGACGAAGGGTATTCACATGCCGTTGATTGTTAGGATACGAGCGTGTTCAAGTTCTAGTTTAAATACCGCAATCAAGACGGTTTCGCACGTAGCTAGCCGGTTGAGTACGGGTCGTCCGCAGGGAGATGGGAATCTTTTTCTATGTGTTTTTCGACGAGTTAAGTCCGGTTGTTCAGATTTTGTTTGTAGTTATCTAAGTGTTGAGTTGATATTTAAAGAGAGCATGTTAGGGTTAGGATTAGGTTAGTTTGAGTTAGGAGTCTCCACATCTTTCGTTGCCCTTCTTAATATCGTGTTACGGTAATCGGCAACAACAGGGATTAGCACGACTAGGAAGGACTTTGCGAGTATAAGCTAGGCTTTCCAACGCATAAGTCTTCCTTTTGGTGCTTGTCCGTCCGTTCTTGGCTCTTAGCCATAACCTCCGGTTAATCCAACCACAACCGGTCTCACTACGGAATCACCGCTATCATGTAGGATAGGGTGCCGTAAGGAGCGGATTGTGGTTCAATTAACGGGAGTCGATTTAAGCTGTTGGGCAAGGAAAGAGTGAGAAAGATTTCCTTCTCTCAAACTTTCCTTATCCTACCCTAACAAGAATGAACTACTCACACGTCATAATACGGAAAAATAAAACAACATTAAAGAGGAAGATAGAAAGAAGGAGATTAGAAGAATACGACTAACTGTTTGCGACCTCACCTTGGCGAGGATCAAGCGTAAGTATCATTGTCGTATGTAAGGATAAAGAAAAAAAAAGAGAAGAAAGAAATAACAAGGAAATAACAACAACTACTTAACGAATTAAAATTACAACAAGCATAAATATAAGGAGACAAGCATGATAATAAAATGGTCTTCTTTATTCATCACTCTTCACTCAAAAGCTCACTTACAAGTTTAATGGAGAAGAGGTGAGAAGAGGAAGAAGAACATGTAACTAAAACCTAGCAAAAGAAATACAAGAATTGGACCCCTTCCTTCACAAACTTCTGGGCTATTTATAGGCCAAAATATGAAACCCTAGGGCAACCAACAGAACATACATGAAAAGACAAAAATACCCCTGAAAACGTTTTTCCTTCGGCGCCAGAATGGCCGCGGAACCGCGGCCTAGACCCCCCTTTGGCCGCGGTTCCGCGGCCCTTTAGGGGAATTGGGCTGTGGCCTTTTTGTTGGTGGCCTGGTTTGTTGTGAACTTCCTTCTGGTATATGTATTTTCCCATAATTGCTTCACGAATTTTCCAGAATTTCTGTTGAGGGAAAGGTGGACTTTTTGTCAAGATTTTGTCATGATTTCCTCGAGCTCCGCGTAGATCTCTTGGATCTTGTGCCACCATTGAGCCTTGTGCATAGATTTGACATTTTGTCTTCCTACTGGTATCTGGCAACATACGGATGAGGGACGGAGACCGTGTTTTATCTGTGGTCGGCAAGAACCCGGATTTTTTCGTGTTTTCCATGAATTTCATCGTTTTGGAACCGAGAACCTGTATCCTGCAATTGACTAGCAAACACGGCTCAAGAGTATCTACGGATATGCAATGTGATAAAAATTGGGCGGTATGAAAATGCAAAAATCTGATATGAACAAATACCCCCAAACTTATCATTTGCTCGTCCCGAGCAAAGTCCATTTATTCACAAAAAATTTCCTAACCTCACTTTCGCAGGGAACGCGATTGCACTGAGCATGTGCAACAAGCCGTTAAACCTCTAGGTGTCCCTAGTAGGAGGAGTGTTGTCTCCTGAGGGTTTTCAGCGGATACTACCCACAAAATCCGGTCAAGTTGGTTTGTAAAAATGACTAAGTTTCAAACCCTAAAGTTTTGTTTTAGAAAATAAAAATTCTATAATCCTAAGTCTAGACCATCGAACCTTTATTTTTCACACCTCGCTTCTCATTTAACTACAGATTTTATATGTCTTTACGTGCCGTGCAAATAGTGTCGTTAAGTTCCAGAAGGATCGATTAAAGTCATCATGTCGCACAATAAAGCCCAGATAACAATTTTAAAAGGATCACATAAGTTTTATAACGAGTTAAGCATTTTTCAAGTTTCGTTTTCCAGTAAGGTTTCAACTTCAGAATTTCTATCTTCCTTAACCGGAAACTAAGTTGTATTTTTCACTCCAACTTTTACTTGTTTTCATTTCATACACACCTCTGTGAACGTGCAATAGTCTTTATCATAGAATAAAACCTTCATATCTCCGTTAAATTTTTTTTATAAAAGCCTGTCTTTTATCAAGATTATTCTCACACAAAGAACCGTTAGGAATTTTAACTCGGAGAGAACACTTGCTTGACTTTGTTTTAAACTGGACTTTCTAGGCTTCTTAGCGAGCTTTGGGCCAATGCACCCAAACCAGTTGGTTTTAGGGCATTAGGTGTAGAAACACCCCAGCGGACTTAATTACTCAAGTTACCTAGGTCCAAAAACAAAAGACAGTTTGGCGTGAAAATCAGATGATTTAATACGAACGGAGATATAACCGGCAGTTCAAATATTTTTTTGGATAAAAGACGTGTCTAGTGGGTTTGGTGTGTAATCATTCCAATCAAGTTTTAGATGGGTTATTTTTCAGACTTAGCTCCAATTACGGCATAAGTAACATTCCTTCATATTCGCTTTACTTCATAAACTATTCTTGACATTACTTATTTCAGAACAAACCTATTTGATCCTCAGAAAATCATTTATCTGTTTAAAAGTTTAAACATGAAAAACTTGTCATCTAATTCCCAAAACTCACGACACGTGTAGTGTGATGTAAAGACTTATATCAGCTATAGTTAACTTCAAAGGAGAGTTATCTTTCAGGTTTTTCAAAATCCAAACATAAGATTTTGTTATTCCTATTTTTTTTTCAAAAAAAAACCGTCGAATGTTGAATCAGAGTTCTTCCACAAGCTAACTTGACAAAAAGGTTTTTATATTTTTATAAAATTTTCAAATTTTTATGGATTTTATGGATTTAATATGCAGATGCAAAATATACATATGAATGCGAAGGTAAGAAATGCGTACCGAGCGTACCCCCAAACTTAAACTGGACAGTGTCCTCACTGTCATAGCATGAAGAGAGCAGTTGGAAGGTTCAAAATTGTCGGTTAGTGATACACAAATTTTTATTTGTTTTTGTTTTTAAAGAAAAGAAAAAGAATATACACAAATATAAACAAAATGGTTTGTACATACCCCCAAACTTATTTGGAACAGTGTCCACTGTTCTTGGCTGGATAACCGAAGTTTGGAGGTAGGCAGAGGAAGATTAAGCAAGGTAAACCGGCTCCTGTAAGAACAGGAGCTCCTCTGTTGGTTCGGCGCTAAGGTACGGTTTGCATCGGTGTCCATTGACCTTGAAGAGTGAACTGTCCTTTGGATTTTCCAAATCCACAGCGCCCTGCGGATACACATTCCGCACAAAATACGGCCCTTTCCAGCGAGATCAGAGCTTTCCCGGATGGAAGTGAAGTCGGGTGTCGTAAAGAAGTACCTGCTGACCAGGTACGAAGGTTTTGCGCACAAGGTGTTTATCGTGAAACACCTTCGTTCGATTCTTAACGACAACCGCGTTGTCGTAAGCCTCATCCCTAAGCTCGCTCAGTTCGTTCAGCTGCAGCTTCCGATGGCTGCCCGCGTCCTCCAGAGACAGATTCAGCTCCTTTATCGCCCAAAACGCGCGATGCTCGATTTCGACCGGAAGGTGGCAGGCTTTTCCGTACACAAGCCGATAGGGAGACATGCCAAGGTCGGTCTTATAAGCGGTTCTAAATGCCCAAAGGGCATCAGTGAGTTTCAAAGACCAATCCTTACGGTTCTTGGAAACCGTTTTCTCCAGTATCTGCTTGATTTGCCGATTTGAAACTTCGGCCTGCCCGCAGGTTTGGGGGTGGTAGGGCGTAGAAAGCTTATGATTAATGGAGTATTTCCGCATCAAGGCCTCGAAAGTCCTATTGCAGAAATGACTTCCATTGTCGCTAATGATCGCTCGGGGGTGCCCAAACCGTGAGAAAATGTTTTCTTTAAGGAACCTAACGACAACCTTGTTGTCGTTAGTTCGGCTGGGCACAGCCTCGACCCATTTAGAGACGTAATCAACAGCTAGAAGGATGTACAAGTTCCCAAAAGAGCTGGGAAACGGCCCCATGAAGTCTATCCCCCAAACATCGAAAATCTCCACAACCAAGATCGGTTGGAGCGGCATCTCATTCCTCCGGGATATCCGGCCCATGTGTTGGCACCGGGAGCAAGTCTTGCAATAGTCGTGAGCGTCTTTGAAAAGTTGTGGCCAGTAGAAACCACATTGCAAGATCTTCTCAGCTGTCTTTCTGGGCCCAAAATGCCCGCCACATGCTTGGTCGTGGCAAAATGACAGCACACTCTTGAATTCCTCATCTGGGACACACCGACGAATAATCTGGTCGGGACAGTACTTGAACAAGTAGGGTTCGTCCCAGTAAAAGTGTTTTACTTGGGATAAGAAGCGAAGTCTGTCCTGACTCGACCACTCAGTCGGTAGTAATCCCGTGGCCAAATAATTCACAATATCTGCGAACCAGGGTTCGCATGATACTGTCAAGAGTTGTTCATCCGGAAACACGTAGTTAATCGGAATTGGAAGCGAGGGCGAAGAAGGAAGTCGTGAGAGATGGTCGGCGACTACGTTTTCACATCCTCTTTTGTCCTTAATGACAAGGTCAAACTCTTGAAGCAAGAGGATCCAACGTATTAACCGAGATTTGGCATCTTTCTTCGCAAAAAGATGGCGTAGAGCTGAATGGTCCGTGTAGACAATGACTGGAGAGCCGATGAGGTAGGGCCTGAACTTTTCTAAAGCAAATACAACAGCTAAGAATTCCTTCTCAGTTGTTGTATAGTTAAGTTGGGCGTCGTTCAGGGTCCGGCTCGCGTAATAGATCACGTGCGGCATCTTGTTGATGTGCTGTCCAAGGACAGCACCGATGGCAAAGTCGGATGCATCGCACATAATCTCGAATGGGTGCGTCCAGTCAGGGGAAGAAAGAACGGGAGCAGAAGTGAGAGAGAGTTTCAGTGACTCGAATGCAGTCACACAGCTCGAGTCGAAGGTGAAAGGCGTGTCCTTGGCCAGCAAAAGCGTCAAGGGCCTAGCAATCTTGCTAAAGTCCTTGATAAACCGTCTATAGAAACCGGCATCGCCAAGGAAGGCTCGGATATCTCTGACGCATCGGGGAGGAGGCAGATTGGAAATGACCTCAATCTTTGCTTTGTCAACCTCGATGCCATTTTGCAAGATGATATGTCCTAAGACAATACCTTCGCGCACCATGAAGTGGCATTTCTCCCAGTTCAAAGTGAGATTCTTGTCCTTACACCGGGTAAGGACAGCGTCAAGATGCAGCAAACACTCGTCAAAGGAGTCGCCGAAGATGGAGAAGTCATCCATGAAAATCTCCAGAAATTTTTCCACCATGTCCGAAAAAATTCCCATCATACACCGCTGGAAGGTAGCGGGCGCATTGCATAACCCAAAGGGCATGCGTCGATATGCAAACGTGCCGAAAGGACAAGTGAAAGTGGTCTTGTCCTGGTCTTTTTCGGCGATGGGAATTTGATTATAGCCAGAGTAGCCATCAAGAAAACAATAGTACTCATGTCCGGCCAATCGTTCCAGCATCTGGTCAATGAAAGGTAGCGGAAAGTGGTCTTTCCGCGTTGCGGCGTTGAGTTTTCTGTAATCAATGCAAACTCGCCACCCAGTTTGGGTGCGAGTAGGGATTAACTCATTCGCCTCGTTGGTTATGACCGTGATGCCCGACTTCTTGGGGACAACATGAATGGGGCTAACCCACTGGCTATCAGAGATAGGGTAAATGATACCACTATCTAGACATTTGACGATCCCCTTCTTCACAGCCTCCTTCATGACTGGATTAAGACGTCTTTGTGGATCCCGGGCTGGTTTGGCATCATCCATCAGATGAATGTGATGCTCAACGATCAGGGGACTAATCCCCTTGATGTCCGCCATGGACCAGCCAAAAGCTTGCCTGTTGCTGTGCAAGACCGCGAGAAGGGCTTTCTCTTGCTCTGGAGCTAGAGAAGCCGAAATGATGACAGGGAGGGTCTCGTTCTCACCTAAGTAATCATACTTAAGGTGAGACGGCAATGGCTTGAGTTCGAGCGTTGGAGGTGAAATGATGGAAGGCAAGACCGGTGCAAAGGTCTCGAACTCAAAGGACTCCAGCAAAGGTTCAAAGCGAGTGTAGGCAACCGAGTTGGATGGTTCAGGTAACTCATCCGGAAAGTCGAAAGATTCAAACTCGGGTTGTGCGCGGCTAAGATCGTTCAAGAATGTGAAACACTCGTATTCGTTGTCGGGCGCAGAAGCAGCAGCAGGTTCGAAGAGAAACGCACTAGTGGCGTCAAGATTATCGTGCTCAAACAGAAACTCCTCGAATTCACACTCTTCTGGTGTGATCTCCTGGATCGAGCAGACATCCAGTATATGAGCATTAGGTTCGGCGGGCTGATTCCCCAACCTAAAAATGTTGAGTTCAATCGTCATATTTCCAAAAGAGAGGTTCATTGAACCGTAGCGACAATTGATCACAGCATTTGAGGTTGCGAGAAATGGGCGACCGAGTATCACCGGAATTTGATTCCGGGGGTTAGCTACAGGCTGTGTATCTAAGACAATGAAGTCGACGGGGAATATGAAGTCCCCGACTTTGATTAACACATCCTCTAGCTCACCCCTAGGATGGGTGATCGATCGGTCGGCCATCTGGAGAGTGCAGTGTGTGGGTTTCAGCTCTCCGACGCCTAATTGCTCGTATACTGAATACGGAAGCAAGTTAACACTGGCACCAAGATCTAATAGTGCGCGGTTGATGTTCTTATCCCTAATAGTAATTGAAATCGTAGGACAGCCAGGGTCCTTCCGTTTTTGTGGTAAAGATTGGGTAAGGGCATCACTCACAGCACTAGCCAAGAAAACTTTCTTGGGTACCTGAGACTTCCTCTTTTTCGTGCACAAGTCCTTTAAGATTTTCGCGTAAGACGGGACTTGTTGGACAACATCTAAAAGAGGAATGTTAATGTTAACTTGCTTGAATAACTCCAAAATCCTCTCCATTTGTGGATTTTGTTTGTTAGACCTCAACCGGTTTGGAAATGGAACATTTTGAAAATTGGTTGAGTCTAATGCTGGAGGAGGAGATTTTGGAGTTGGAACGGATCCCAGAATAGGTGTTTTCGTGGAGTGAGAAGTGGGTCCGTTCAGAGCAGAAGAAGAAGAGGGAGAGCCTTGTGAAGAATGGAGAATAGGCTCGGAAGACGAAGAAGAAGAAGGAGAAGAAGAAGAAGCAGCGGCCGGGGCATCATCGTTGATCCGTTTGCCAATGTTGTTTGGCAGCATCCTCCCTGATCTCAGTGTGGTCACGGCACTCACATTATGGTTTTGTTGTTCAAGAGCAACATGTGCATTATGTGGGTGACCGGGATTTGGAAGTGGCTGGGACGGGAGCTTCCCCTTCTCTCGCTCGCTCAAGGCCGCGTTCAGTTGTGCAATCTGGGCCTCGATGGTCTTGATGCTTTGCCCGTGTGCGGCAGTGTGTTGCACTAAAGATTGAATCGAAGACTGGATGTTGGCGGTGGATTGGGTCGACTGTTTAACGAACGCCTCCAGACTTCGCTCGAGCGAGGAAACCTTATCGTTCTTGGACGGAACAAAGTTGTTGTTTGGTGGAAAAGAGTTGTTGGGTGCAAAGTTGTTCGTCTGGTTTTGGTAAGGTTGGGGTTGGAAGGGCTGCTGATACTGATGCTGAGTTTGTTGTGGCGCTTGTTGTTGCGGTGGAGGGGCCCTTTGGAAATTGTTTCCCTGGAATTGATTCTGATTCTGATTCCAGGCGAAATTGGGGTGGTTCCTCCAACCGGGATTGTAGGTGGAAGAGTATGGATCATTCCTCGGTCTTTGCTGGAAGGCAGCATTAACCTGATCCTGTCCTTGCGAGGGTGGATTGTAAGGACACTCTTCGGTCAAGTGGGAAGGATCAGAACAACAAGCGCAGATGGTACGAAGGGGGAGAACAGGTGTGGGGGCAGGAGCAGAAAATTTGCTCTCTATCGCTTCAAGCTTTCGTGTTATTGCAGCCATTTCAGCTTTCATCGCAATAGAGACATCGAGTTGGTGGATTCCTACCCTAGACTGACCGGTAGAAGTGGAGGTAGAAGAAGAAGAAGTCGGTCTAGTGCTCTCCCACTGTAGCGTTTGCTCCGCAAGTTCGTCAAAGAACTGCCACGCTTCCTCGTCAGATTTGGATAGGAAGTGGCCCTGACAGATGGTTTCCAGCAACTGCTTCGTTGCTGGGTTCAGTCCCTCGTATAAGGTTTGGCAGAGCTGCCATTTCTCTATTCCGTGGTGAGGACACTGAACAAGAAGGTCTTTGTATCGGTCAAAGCACTTCTAGAAGGGTTCAGAAGGAAGCTGGGAGAATTGGTTGATCTCATTTCGAATTCTTGCGGTCTTATGATTTGGGTAGAATTTTTTCAGAAACGCTTTAACAAACTCGTCCCAGCTGGTGATTGAGTGGGAAGCGGTGCTATACAGCCATTTTTCTGCGAGATCGCATAAAGTGAACGGAATGACCCGTAGACGTATAGCATCGTCCGACAGCTGGGTTGTTTTCATCATGGCACAGACATTTTGAAATTTGTTGATGAAGATATAGGCATCTTCAGATTCAAGCCCATGAAAACGTGGAAGCATGTTGATGAAATGGGGCTTAATTTCAAAGTTGTCCCCATTGGCCGGAGGAAGAGAAAGACAGGTGGGAAGTGCAGAACGGGTAGGGTAGAAACGATCCTGGAGCGCAATTCGCTGCGGTGCTACAACAGGCGGAGGTGGTGGAAGATTGGTCTCCGTAGAAGGTGGAGCCAATCCAAGGGTGGTCAAAGAGATGTTCGGATTAAATCCCGACATCGCGGAAGAAGAGGTTGGTGAAGGTGAAGGTGAAGGTGAAGGTGAAGGTGAAGGTGAAGAAGTATGAACAGAATTCCGGTCAACGTCGGAGTTGGCCGGCAAAGGAAGGGGAGAAAGAGGAGTGGACGGAGTATCGACTTCGGAGTCGATCGCGTAGTCGGTCGCGACTAACGAAACGCGGACAAGACGGGCGCTAGTGTCCCGAGTCCAAGCGGACATACACTAAACGAGTTTAGTATAGTCAAAGCGGAGAAGGTGAGGGTAAGAAAACGTCAAAGGAGAAAGGCGATGGGTGGTGGGTGAAAATGGATTTGGCGACAAAAGGGCAAGTTTTTGTAAAAGTTTTTGATTTTTTTCCCTTTTTTTTTGTTTTTAGAAAAAGATTTACAGAAGTATGTACGGAAATACGGTTTAAGCAATCACAAACAAGATATGCACAATCACACCTAGATCTAGGGTAACCTAGGTCTACTAGACCTGCTCCTGAACTTGATTGTCGAAGTTAAACAATGTCGAGAAACGGGCTTAAAAATACACTGATCACGAGGCCAGGTAAGTGCAGAGATAAGGGGAGGTTGTCCAACGCTTTCGCGAAGTTCCTTAATTAAATAACCCTTTCTCTTTCGGCGGTTGCGCCTTTAACACTTTCCTAGACACCCCGTAAACAATATACGGTTAAGCGAGGTTCTAAACAAGGTTTATCTTCTCCTAATGAGCGCGAAGTCCTTAGGGCTGAAGTCTAGTATTTTTTTAATTTACAATGGACAATGCATATGCTTTAGTGATTTCCGGGGTCCTGGGAAGGGTGATGAAATCCCCACCCAATCTGGATTGGTTTCAAGCCCCTTAAGTCCGTATTAAAGAATGCAAAACAGTAACAAATCAACTGCAAACAATTTTTATTTGCGGCGCAAAGAATCCTGCACAAGAACAGTTTATTGGAAGGGGGAGAAGAATTTGCGCAAAGAAATCTGCAGAAAACACAATTTATTGGAGTCCAGAGGAGTGGGAAGGAGGAGAGGAGGACTTACAGAGAAAATAGCACCCTGAGGCCACTAATTGGCCGCGGATCCGCGGCCAAACATGTGCTAAGGCCGCGGTTCCGCCGCAATGTAGTGGGATTGGTCTCTGAAATTTTGGGGAGATGCTGGTCTGTGTCTCCTCTGGTTGTCTGGATGTGTAGAATTCTGATTTGCTCACTGTATCTGCTCCAGATTTTTACAGTAGACCGGATGGTTCGTTTTGTCCGTCACGGTGTAGCCGCGAAATGTGGGTCTATCTTCCCACGTCTTTGGCACTGTACTTGAACTCCGTATTTTCAACGTCTTGGCCACTGAACTCGAACCTTGTATTTTCCTGCATACTTGCGCAAAAGCTAATCAAAAATAACAAGATGGTTTTGTTTACAATGTATATATATATATTTTTTTTGTTTTTCGGTTAGAGTTATACTTACAAATTAACCCGAAATTTCACAAAGAAACAAACTACCGTCTCCCCGGCAACGGCGCCATTTGATTGTTAGGATACGAGCGTGTTCAAGTTCTAGTTTAAATACCGCAATCAAGACGGTTTCGCACGTAGCTAGCCGGTTGAGTACGGGTCGTCTGCAGGGAGATGGGAATCTTTTTCTATGTGTTTTTCGACGAGTTAAGTCCGGTTGTTCAGATTTTGTTTGTAGTTATCTAAGTGTTGAGTTGATATTTAAAGAGAGCATGTTAGGGTTAGGATTAGGTTAGTTTGAGTTAGGAGTCTCCACATCTTTCGTTGCCCTTCTTAATATCGTGTTACGATAATCGGCAACAACGGGGATTAGCACGACTAGGAAGGACTTTGCGAGTATAAGCTAGGCTTTCCAACGCATAAGTCTTCCTTTTGGTGCTTGTCCGTCCGTTCTTGGCTCTTAGCCATAACCTCCGGTTAATCCAACCACAACCGGTCTCACTACGGAATCACCGCTATCATGTAGGATAGGGTGCCGTAAGGAGCGGATTGTGGTTCAATTAACGGGAGTCGATTTAAGCTGTTGGGCAAGGAAAGAGTGAGAGAGATTTCCTTCTCTCAAACTTCCCTTATCCTACCCTAACAAGAATGAACTACTCACACGTCATAATACGGAAAAATAAAACAACACTAAAGAGGAAGATAGAAAGAAGGAGATTAGAAGAATACGACTAACTGTTTGCGACCTCACCTTGGCGAGGATCAAGCGTAAGTATCATTGTCGTATGTAAGGATAAAGAAAAAAAAAGGGAAGAAAGAAATAACAAGGAAATAACAACAACTACTTAACGAATTAAAATTACAACAAGCATAAATATAAGGAGACAAGCATGATAATAAAATGGTCTTCTTTATTCATCACTCTTCACTCAAAAGCTCACTTACAAGTTTAATGGAGAAGAGGTGAGAAGAGGAAGAAGAACATGTAACTAAAACCTAGCAAAAGAAATATAAGAATTGGACCCCTTCCTTCACAAACTTCTGGGCTATTTATAGGCCAAAATATGAAACCCTAGGGCAACCAACAGAACATACATGAAAAGACAAAAATACCCCTGAAAACGTTTTTCCTTTGGCACCAGAATGGCCGCGGAACTGCGGCCTAGACCCCCCTTTGGCCGCGGTTCCGAGGCCCTTTAGGGGAATTGGGCTGTGGCCTTTTTGTTGGTGGCCTGGTTTGTTGTGAACTTCCTTCTGGTATATGTATTTTCCCATAATTGCTTCACGAATTTTCCAGAATTTCTGTTGAGGGAAAGGTGGACTTTTTGTCAAGATTTTGTCATGATTGCCTCGAGCTCCGCGTAGATCTCTTGGATCTTGTGCCACCATTGAGCCTTGTGCATAGATTTGACATTTTGTCTTCCTACTGGTATCTGGCAACATACGGATGAGGGACGGAGACCGTGTTTTATCTGTGGTCGGCAAGAACCCGGATTTTTTCGTGTTTTCCATGAATTTCATCGTTTTGGAACCGAGAACCTGTATCCTGCAATTGACTAGCAAACACGGCTCAAGAGTATCTACGGATATGCAATGTGATAAAAATTGGGCGGTATGAAAATGCAAAAATCTGATATGAACAGCCGTCCGGATGAAGTTAAAGGGTTCGAACGATTATCAGAAAACCATTTTCCTAAGTTTAAAGTATTCGGAAGAACATGCAGGTATTTCGATGGACCCTCTAGAAGAATGAAACCCTAACTCGACATAATGACCACGAGAACGCCCTTGAACCTTAGGGTTTACGGCAGTTTCGCCGTGTCATTAGTGAGGCTTGGGTTTGCCCTTCTACAGCTGGATCATCGATTCTGGGGTATGTACCGGATATTTTTAAACTGTACTTGAGTGTTGAGCTCTCGGGGAATTATGGGATTTTGATGGATCGATCGAAAAGTTTAATGTAGTCCGGATATCAGGTGAAGGGATCGACTATGTGGGAGACTCTAGATATGAGTATTGCCGTTGGTAGCGCAGTCAGCACAGCTACGAAGAGACGAATTCGAAGCAACCGACATCAGAGGAAAGAGGCGGACATTGACGATCGTGCTTACGATTGTGATTTAGTGATTTGAATTTTTATTTTCTGTTATTGGATTTTGGCATTTTGAGGAATTCGTTTTACGATTGGTATTTCATGTGTGTATCGTCATTACATTCTAGTTGTGTTTCATATACCGGTTGTATTGATGTTGTTTAGTACATACCCAGTGCACTTGATTTGGTTTTAATACCTTTTGTGATTTTGATTTGATTTCGTGCATATGGGTTACACATGATTTTGATATATGCTTCGACCTAGTTTTTATCCATTTTCGTACTGTGATTCGAGTCTGATATTCAATGTAAGTTTTCGTGCTCCATGTGCACCTGATTAGGATTCTTGCGCATACTTGGCGCACTTGATGCGATTTTGTGCACACCAGATGCACTAAATCGAGGTTTTGTGCAGATTAGATGCACCTGATTTTGGGTCGTGCACGCCCGTTGCACTTGACAGATGTTTTTGGTGCACACCTGTTGCACTTAGTTTTGTTTTGTGGGTATTTATGGTTTCTGCATTGGGCTTCGATTTCAGTGCGCACCGGACGCACATGACATTTTATCGATGTGATTGGGATTGATTTTAGTTTGAGCAGTATGTTTTCTTAATTATTATTATTTGATTTAGTAACCAGGCTGGACGTGTATGTTAAATAAAAGATATATATATAGCTATTTTTTTTTTAAAATTAAACGTCCGCTACTTATACCGTGACACGTGCATTGCACGGCGATTTTCAAGAAGGGGTTTTTGTATGCTTCTTTATTATGATGATTCGGCGATTTTACTAGGATGCAAACTATATATAAGTTAGAGATCGATGTATATTATGATGGTTTTCACATTGGGTTATGATATTTTATTATCGCCATAACTCCGATGATTGCGTCATGCTTGACGGAGTTGATTTTGTTATATATTGATGATTTCGGAGCCCCGACGATTTGAGTGTTTTGCTAAATGTTTTAGTATTTGGAAGGGGAGTTTTAATTTAAATTCGGGGACCGAATTTCCTAAAGGGGGGAAGATTGTAACGTTCTAAAAATAATTAAATAAATAATTAAATAAATAAAATTGTTTAAGTGAATTTTATGATTTTCGGTAAAGCAAAATGTATTTTTCGTAAAATCAAACCGCAATTGTTTTTCATTATAAATTCAAAAATACCTATTTAATTATGTAATTACTAGTAAATAGTGTTTATTTAGCCACTTATAAATTTTTAGTTTAATAAAATATTTTTCCTAAATTAATTATTTTAAATATTAACATAAGCTTTATTTTTACACTAAATTAGTGTAAATTACAAAGTTGAATGGTTTTAATTTGTAAAAATGAACCATGGCATATTAGAATTTAGTGTGTATCATGCAAAAATTATTTGCAAATTTTTCCTAATTTCTAGAGCTTTTTTGAGTTGCTATAGTAAATAAATAAATAAATAATTAATTAAAGCATGAAAAGACTTTATGTGATGTTTTCTCCTCTTGAAAGTTCTACACACTTTCACACTCACTTCTTTCTCTTCCTCACCTCACCAAGGCCAGCCACAAACCCCCCATGGCTGCCCCCCCCCCATTTTCCACCTCATTTTGTTCAAAATTCATCAAAAATACTTCAAAAATTCAATTAAAATTCCACAAAATCCTAATTTCTTCATACCCTTTATTCTCTACCCTTCTTTATATGGATTTTGGAGTGGGAAAGCATGTATTTTGGAGGCTCATTTCTTGTTGGGATTTCATATTTTGGGAGGTATAATTTCTCTCTTTTTATTTATTGTTTTAGATGTTCATTTAAGCTTAATTAGATTTAATGAATTAATTCTATGTTTTTTTTTAAATGCAAGTTAGGGTTGTAAATTCAAGTTAGGGTTTTTAATAATTAATTAGGGTTATAATAGTTAGTTTAACACTTTTAGAATTGGAAAATATTGCATGGTTGTTAAATTGTAAAATTTTCATTTAAAATTGTTTTAAAAAAGGAAATTAGCTAACTAGATTTTTCTAAAATGTGTTTGTGGGTAATATAAAATTCCAATTAAAGTTGCTATCATTAGATGGTAGTTTTAATGAGAATATTAGCATATTAATTGAATGAAAAACTTAGTTTGATCACTAGATTACTTTGATAATTGGAAAAATAGTAATAAAATGCTATTATTTTGTAAACTAGATTTTAGGAATTTCTAAATAAATGTGATTAAAAATATAATTTATGGTTTCATTGAATCATTATCATTATGAATTGTGGTTTAATACATTAATTCATGCAAATCATGTTTTGTGGTGGAATTGTGGTGCGTTGCTTGAAAAATGTTGAAATTTGTTAAATGTTGCAAACTAGAAATTTCAAATTAATATAAATTTGTGTAATAAAAATATAGTAACGGTTTGTATAGTCTAGTTATGCTATATAATGAGTTTTATAACTATTGGTTTCATTTAAATGTCAAGTTTTGATGAAAAACGGTAAATTGGCAATTTCGGTTTTTACGAAATTGGGCGGTTTGATGGATTTTAGGGTTTTGATGGATTTAATCGTGTTTTATGGTATAAGTAATGTGTTTTAAAACTACAAGTTATTTGATGATGTTATCTCGATCCATCGGAGTTTGTACGCCGATATCGAGCGGTATTTGGTTCTTTTGCGTGGACGGGACATAAGTTTTAACCTATGCTTGCTCCTTTAGATCGTTTGACTTTCGTATGTGATTCAGTTTACGATGCTATTTATATGTTTGCGTCTAGGTACCCCCCACGTGGACTGCGGGCAATGAAGAGGAGGATGGCGACACCGTCTTCAGTAGACATGGACCAGGTGAGTAGATGTATATCTACGGGGGGAAGTCGGGTGGATGGCGTTTAGCACCCCCGCAACGTAGAATAGGAATGGTACTTATTAACATTAGGAAACAAGATATGACCCTAGTAGGACCCTAGTATTGACCCTAGGCTGGACTAGACTGATTTAGGAAAACCATATCAGAGGATGAGTACCTTGGAAGAGGTTCGTAAGTTTTAGATAGAAACACACCTACGCACACACTGAAACTCGACATGGGGTATATGTGTATGTGTATGTATATAGAACTAGGTATAGGTATATACATATATATACAACACGTATATGTGATTCATTGATGTGATATGATATCCGAGGTATGATGAAATAGTGTAACCGGGCTTGATGCCGTGATTCTTGGCTATATAGTCGTATTAAGTGTGAGCGGATCATTAGAGAATGAGATAATGAACATGTATACTAAAATTATAAGGGGTAGTGATGATATTGAGGTATATGGGACTCTAAAATAGTACCCGGACTATGACTTGTGATTGATCGCGATATGGGATATGTATGACTTGATTACGATATGATACATATGACATGATATTTCTGAGGATCTACTAATGATACTTATTATGATGGCGATGATATATGACTGATGTATGCGATCACAGTTTAACACCTTGATCATGAGATGTGCTGATGATGACATTTATACGAATGAGGAGACACCTAGGAGATACTTGACCGTACCCCGATATTAGGATGCCGTACGATGGATTTTACCGTACGAGGCTTTGATTTGATGATTGATCCGCACTCTTGATTCGAGGAAGCCGTACTACGTACGTGACGCTATTGAGGCGGGATCGCCGACTATTAGAGATATTGATTCAGACCTTAGGTAGACTCTAGTTTCTTACTGACTAGTCTATTAGGTTTAGTTCCTTAGGATGTTAGATGGACACTGGTTTAGGTTCGACTCACATAGTGGTAGTTGTACTCGTATCTCGCAGAGGAGTGGATAATGCACATCTGTATTTACATTCATACTGTAATTATCATGGTGCATGTTCTTTTATATGTTGCTATAATCAGTATAAACTTTACCTGTTAGGACACCAGCACTATTACCGATGATGCGCATATTCCACGCACACTTATTTGCCGGCTCACACACATCATCATCGGTAATTGCTATGTCACGTACACTTTAGATCATATTGACTTTTATGGATAGAATCAGTTAACAACTAGACCGCTATAATATTGTGATTATTCTCTGACATTAGTACAGACATGATATTTATTGCTTAGACATTCATGCATTCATATTTTCATGTTATCATGCAGTATTATGGGCATATGCCGACACTTATCATATACTTACTCATGATTTTGAGATTGGATTTCTATGAGATTTCTGGATTTTTGGGGAAAACCGCAAAAATATATAAAAACTTCTCTTTCTCTCTCCTCTTCTCTTTTTAAAATAAGATGCGGTTTTCTCGTGATGTATGTGTCGTCCACCATGAGATTTCATGTTTTCTATTGGATTTCGAGACCCGATTCGAGGATTGGATGAACCGTCTCGGGTACATGGTGGGCCCGGTATGGTACCCCGGGGCAAGAAGATCGAGTTGTAGACGATGAGCCTGGCAGGGGAAGGCTACCTACCGGTGATGTCTGGCGCGGCGGATATCCGGAGGATACCGACCGTTGTCGTGAGATTTGATGATATGGGCCGATCCGGACTGACGGAGCCCGAGATATTGAGACTTGAGATTACATGTGTTGTGTCGATGTTTGACACGGATTTCCATGGATTTCATTATTGAGATTTCAGATTCTTATACACATTCTACTATGATAACAGCTAAAGATTTCTTATACATATATATCTGGATTTCAGGATTTGTTACTTTACATTCATGGTGCATGCATTTCATTCATATGACATAGTATTATATGAGGTACTGACACGACACGGAGTAGTTGCACTTAAACGTAGTATTACCCTGCTATTACTAGATGTTTGGGATATAGTAGTGTATTATTATGACCTAGGATAGCGTCGTGCATTCGATTTCTTTTCGTAGATGTCTTCTACTCACGAGTTGGCAACTCACCCCCGTTGTGCCAAATTCTTTACAGGTTCGATGTACAGGTTTCCGTGGCAGCTTGTTGGCACATCTTTTCTTCAGGGTGAATTGCACGGTAGGTTGGTTCACTTGTATCCGAACCACCATTGTACTTTTATTCATTCATTTGTATCTAGTAAGCTCCATCAACCATATTTGTATTACTTGATAAGTTTATTGGACCAGTTGTTTATTTCGACCTTAAAGTCGCGCATGTGTTATTCTGATCTGGTGGTTTTGTTTTCTTTTGAGTTTTGAGCCTCGCCCTTTGGCGTTGTATATTATTGTGTTTGTTGTGGTTGTTTCCGCCTGTTGGCATTGAGCTAGCACCCGTTGGGGATGCTTTTTATTGTTTATGTATATTATACTTGTTGTACCCGTTTGGGGCCAGTTTTTACAGAGGAGACTCTGCCAAAATTTTTGGTAAAATCTGCTGATGTTTTTATACTTGTTTTCTTTTCTTTTCTTCTTTTTCTTCTTTTATGGTTTAGATTTCTGGGCTTCGGCTTACTTAGGTTACGTGGCGCCTCTAGACGCTTCGTAATCTAAGTGCCGGTCACGTTCCGTACTTTCGGGTCGTGACAGAAGATGAATTGATCAATATGAGAAAATGAAAACTAACTAGGTGAGAATAGCAACCAAGGGTGAGTTAATATCACATATTAACCATTGTAGAGACATAGCCATGGTTTAAGATAATGGTTTGGTTAATAAATATCTTGAATGAGACAAAATTAGTGGACTAAGTCAAATGATCTAAAAGCATCCACAAGCTTACAAGCCATGACAAAATACCACTAATTTTGAATTACTAAAATAAATAAAATCCTTACCATTATCTTAATTATGGTGTAAGTCACACACACACCTATGTTTGCTTGTATCATCAAGCATGATACAAACTAATGTACACAAATACATATCACATATATACTTTGTGCACAATCAAGTGTGAAAAGCAATCTTGAGTGAGCTAATACTAGTTAATGTAAATTAATATATAAAATATATAATTATACATTCGATTATCAAATCAACACTTGATTTAATAATCCGGCTATATCACATATAACCGACTAATATCATGTGTATCATTTTATCGAATCAACACTTGATTCGATAATCCGGCTATACTCATGTAACCGGCCAATCTTACAAATCGCGAGAATAGAATACGGTATAACATACGCGTATTAATCTCGGTCCCGCACATATCACATATGTGCTCTTACTCCATTTCGCTTGAACCAGGAAACCTCTGTGTAGGACTCTAAAGACACGTCAATACACAGGCAGTAGGTGATGATCATATCAAATACCCACAAGCCACAAGAGGCCTGCTAAACGCAACGGCCATCCGGATAGTGAGCGATCAGAAGATCAATAAGCAAGCCTGCTTATACTCCTGCGAATCCAATCAGTAACACTACCGTACAGTCTGGTCTCTTCATCTGATATGTCATATATCTCGCCTAGGGGTGGTAAACGTCAAACCCCAATAGCTTGATAAGTTATGCCGATGTAAGGTCCATAACGGGTCGACAAACTACTGATAACAGATACCAGTAAATCTCATCTACCCTGGACAGGGATTTCAGTTATGGCCAATCGAGTATAGAGCAACATCAGGCCCCAATACCGGGAGAGACGAATCCCCTCCTATCGCTCATTGCCTCCATGTGACTCGGGACTGTACCTAAAACCCACCTATTTTCATGACTCGGTAGAACCGTGGTAGGGTGGAAATCAAAGCACAGTGGGAGACACATAAGACTCTATGACGATCTCGGGTCGATAGACTAACCTGTACCAGTGTCACCAGAGAACTGCTATCTGACGTGAGGTATAATACCATCTAGGAGTTCTCGGCGAGTCCGTTCAGTGTATCCAGTCTCTACTGAGCACCCGTATACCATCTCTGATGTCAAACACCAATGGATATGGGATCATCCATCGCCCATCATATGGGTCGAGAAGATATACGCTAGTCTACTCTGGAAGATCGATGCCCCGTCTCGATACTCCCACGACTAGGAACATTGAAGGATGAACTCATGGACTACACATGTCCCACCAGTATGATCTGCATCATAATCCTGGTAGTCAAGTAGACATCTTAAGGGCTTTATCAACTGTAACAGAGAGACAGTAAGTGTACATGTTAAGATAAAGATTAACCAGATAGCATACTATTATGTCGAGCAAGAAAGTGCTCCCTATATATGTCCAAGTATCCACTATAATATATATCTCATGTACAATGATGGCCTCTAGGGCATACATACAACTAACAATCTCCCACTTGCACTAAGGCCGGTTGTTGTAGTATAGCATACCCAACGTCCTATAAAAGTCTCTCGCAGGAAAGGCCTCAGTGAGTGGATCCGCCGTGTTAACCTCTGAGTCTTCTCTCCTAACCTCGTTCTCTTGGAGATCAACCATCTCCATGATCAGGTGATACTGGCTTAGAATATGTCTGGGTTACTGATGGAACCGGGGTTCCTAGGCCAAAGCCACACCTCTATTGCCACACAATGGTGGGAACCTAGTTCATCTTATGAACCAATATACACCTAGACTGCCTCTTTCGTAGTATCTTTGATAGCAATGTATCAAGCCTTTATCGTCTAGTCTGCCCCGGAATCTAGCTTGGAACTGTTCCAACATACCGTCCCTCCACTGATGGTAAAGACAGTGCCTGTGACTGACTAACAGTCGACCTTATCACTCTGGAAGCTCGAATCGGTAAAGGACTCCCATTGGAGTTCACCGTTACCAAACTCCGAGAACAATTCTTTAGTGCTTCTCAAGTACTTAAGAAGGTTCTCCAAATCTGTCCAGTGATTCTCCCCAGGATCATTTGATACCATCTCACTACACCTAGTGAGAATCCTAACATCCACTTAGATCTATCTCATGGATCCAAAAAATAGGATTTAAGAGGTATCACCTAGATCCTACATGGAGAATCAATGTGATAAGAGGAGATTGACTGAGCGTAGCATAGGAAACTCCTTTCCTATCAAGAGTATGTCATCTGTTAGTTATATGTATGCCCTAGAGGCCATTACTATACATACGATGTATATTGTAGTGGATGCTTAGACATATATAGGGAGGACTTTCTTGCTCGATATGATAGTATGCTATCTGGTTACACTTTATCTTAACATGTACTCTGATTGTCTCTATGTTACATATTGATAAAGCCCTTAGGATGAGTACTTGACTACCAGGACTATGATGCGGATCATACTAGTGAGGACAGTGTAGTGGCCAAGTACATCCTTCAAATATTCCTAGTCATGGGAGTACCAAGACAGGGTATCGATACTCCAGAGTAGACTAGCGTATGCGCTTCTTGACCCATATGATGGGCAACAGATGATCTCATATCCATTGGTGTTTGACATCAGAGAAGGTATACGGGTGCTCAGTAGAGACTGGGTACACTGGACGGACTCGCCGAGAACACCCAGATGGTAATATACCTCACGTCAGATGGCAGTTCCCTGGTGACACTGGTACAGAGTAGTCTGTAGACCCGAGATCGTCATAGAGTCTTGTGTGATTCCCACTGTGCTTTTATTTCCATCATACCATGTCCAAGAGGGCGTGCAAAAAGGTGGCTTTTAGGTACAGTCCCGAATCACATGGAGGCAATGAGCGATAGGAGGGGATTCGTCTCTCCCGGTATAGGGAGTTGATGTTGTGCTCTGTTCGATTGGCTATAACTGGAAATCCCTGGCCAGGGTTGCTGAGATTTACTGGTAAGTGTTATCAGTAGTTTCTCGAACTGTTATAGACCTCATATCGACACGACTTATCAAGCTACTGGGGTCTGACGTTTTACCACCCCTAGGCGAGATATGCGACATATTAGACGACGAGACCGGACTGTACGGGAGTGTTACTGACTGGATTCACAGGAGTATGTACAGGCTTGATTGTTGATCTTCTGAGCGCTCAATACCTGGGTGGCTGTTACGTTTAGCTGACCGCTTGCAGCTTGTGGGTGTTTGATATGATCATCAACTACTGCCGGCTTATTGACGATTCTTTAGAGTCCTACACAGAGGTTTCTTGGCTCAGGCAAAATGGAGTAGGAGCACATATATGATATGTGCGGGACCGAGAACAATACGTGTATGTGATACCGTATTAGATTCTCACGATATGAGATATCGGCCGGGTATATGAGATATAGCCGGGTCATCGGATCAAGCGTTGATTCGATGAACTGATACAGATTTTATTAGTCGGTTATTTATGAAATAGCCAGATTATCGGATCAAGTGTTGATTTTATAATTTAATGTATAATTATATATTTGATATATTAAATTACATTAACTAATATTAGCTCACTTACTGATTCATTTTCTCACCGGGTAATACATTGATATATATGCGATTTATGTTAATTGTATTATTTTCTTTTATTACAAAATATATTATATATGTGATATATAATATTGTAACAAATTATTATTACTAATGCAACATGATTAGTGAAGATTAAACAAGATTAGGGTTTGATTTGGGTTAGTTCCTTCTTGATGTTTCCAGAAGGTTTCCTTTTGTTTTGAGCCAAGATATTATGTTTGATATTTTTAGTGATTCATTCTTAACCCAACCCAAACCCTTAGCCTTAGTTAATTCTCTACATGAGTTAGCCTTGTCATAGTTGACCATGGTTGCATTGGTAATGATATATCATTTTTCATTATTCATCACAAAAGGAATTAATTCATTTTTCTTCTTCTTCTTCAACCTTGAACTTTGAGAAAGCTTTCTAGGTTTTCATTTTGTGATGATTTTGAGTGAGAAAAAGAAAACAAATGAGAGCTAAAATCCTACTTCATCATCCTAATCTATCCTAGCCATTTATATTAGGGTGTTCACTTCATTTAGTAAGTGAGAGCTTGTGTTAATGAAACTTCAAGGTAGATCATCTTTGTTATCGAAGATCGGAAGCAAGCTTGCATCTTTCTCTTCGTGGAGCCTCTCGAGAGTCCGGAACTTGATGATCACAGCGAAGGGACCACAACACGGAGCTTATGAAGTGAAGGACAGGACTACAATGGTTGTAATCCCAAACTCTTAGATGTTAAAGTGTTTAATATGCTTTGTTTCGCCTAATCTCTAGTCTAAGATCTTGGTTTAGGATTGTTCGGCACGGCTAAATTTTAAATTAGGCTTGGTTGATGCCTTATAGACATTTGTACGTGTGCCTAGTAACCCTACAGTGGTATTAGAGCCAAGCTAGAGCTTTAGGCGAAGTCTAGGCGAAGTTTAAAGTCCGATCGAACTCTGAAAACCCGATATAACCTAGTTTCTGGAAAGTTTTCAAAAAGTTGTTTTTTTCATATTAAAAATTCTCAAAAAATTCAGCAGGTAAATTTGTGGACACGTGTGAAAAACAACAACTTAAATCCCTTAAAGCGCCGCGGAACTGCGGCCAAACTAGGGTATTGGCGGCGGTTCCGCGGCAGGACTTGGGGATTAAAGGTTAGATTTTGCTTCAGTTGATCTGTCTGTACTTCCTGATTCTTCTGGGAATTTTTAATTTTTACTCAAGTGTTGAGTTTTCTGGGTTGTATTGGGAGCTCGTTGATTCGATCGGATAATTTAACTTCGTTTAAGTTTTTCCGGATAATTTTAGAAATTGTTAAAAAGTTCGAACGGATATCAATAACTCACTTTTTCCCCTGTCGGAATTTTTTTTCAAAAGTTGGTTTTTTTCTCGAGTTTGAAACTTCCGGAAAATCATGCAAGTAATGCGGTGGACCCTCTAGAAGAACACAAACCTTAACTCGATTATGTGACCGTCTGAACCGCCTCTGAACCTTAGGGTTTGGGACAGTACGGCGTTGCCACATGTGAGGCGTTGGCTTGACCCTTCTACGGCTGGACCATAGGTACTGTGGCATGTGATGGATATTTTTTGAACTCGGCTCAAGTATTGAGCTATTTTGGAAATCTTGGGTGTTTGATTATTCGATCGGAATGTTTAACATTGTCTATTTATCTGGATTGTGATACAATATTTGGAATCCACAAGTAGTTATGAGATAACTAATTTAAATGTTATAAATCAAGCAGTTCAGTCTCAGATGATCGGTTGCCACAGAATTTTGATGTGATCAAAAGTCCGTTGCAATCACGTAGCGTACGCGGATACTCGCCGAGTAAACTTAATAGACAGCCACACCCTATAGCCCCGACCAAGTGACTGTAGGAGAACCCCGTCGCTAAAGCATCCGTTCGGGTGCTCGAGGCAGCGGTGTTCTGCCTTAGTGCACTTCGTCGACGGCATCCGGGGGTGCGGCCGTCTACTAAAGTTTGCAACGAGCATTCGATCAGGATGTCGGGAATCTTGTTGAATTGCCCGACTTGATATTGAAAAGAGTTTTTGATAATGAGACTAAAATGCGGGGTTTATAATTGTTAGGCATGCGATGTATAAGGAATTCATTTGGTTAGGCATGCGATGTCTAAGAAGGTTGCAGATTCCAACTGTTGTAGTTTTACACTATCTTTTCTGTGACCGTAAGCGTAGTATGTGGTGTATCGCCGGCTTCGTTGCTATACATCAACGACAATCGGGATACGCATACTTGCTTACGTTGATGATATGAGATATTATGTGTTGCTGTGATATGTTATATTGGATCGTCTTGTTCTGAATAGCCGGGGGTTTTATGTGAGATGACAGTTTTTCTTTTTCATTCATGTAAAATTCATTTGTATGTAATATTCTTTTATTGGGGCACTTCCGGGCTGAGGATGATGTCACCATTGTATATTATTTACTTTTCCGCATTAGGTAGACCCAAGGTGGGGAGCACAAGTAACCGGGTTCTAGGGTCCAGTGGGAGACCATCTCGAGGAGTCAAAACCGGGTATCCTAACCCTAGAATTGGCAGTGTTGCTTGCCGCTCTCGTAACGGTCTAGGGATATGGGTTTGGCTATTCATCGCGACCGTGGAATCCGTGTTTTATACAGGCTCGTATTAAAACACGGACGTCCTAGTTTATCCAATATTTCATATGTGTTTCTTCTGCTGCAATGTTCTGTGATGAGATCATAATACTGCCTGAGACGAATGTTTATATTATATATATGAGATATATGTTATATTGCAGATTTCGTTTCAAAAGTGATTCTTGTGAAGCATAATAAAATGGGACTTCATTAATGAGATTAATGAAACTAAAAGAAACCTAAAAATGTTGTAGAAACTTGTTTAAAAACTGGAAGCTCTAGTTCTTGCTTTGCATAGCGGTGTTCCTTGTAGAACATCCAGCACCTTATTCGATAAGGAAAGGGCCGAGATCCCTTCACCGGGAGTGACCTCTTTAGTGAAACTAGCAGATGCTACAAACTCGGTTTTTCTTTTGATTGCTTCTATAATTCTTGCTTTGCATAGTGGTATTTGTGAAATATCTTGCACCTTATTCGATGAGAAAAGAGCCGATGATCCCTTCACCGGGAGTGACCTCTTTAGCAAAACTAGAAAAGGCCTAAAAAACATTCCATTCAAAAATCACTCGATTCTACAACGATATCAAGTTCATTACGCAAAGGGTTTTCTTAAAAACCTGTCGTAGCCCTCCGTCATTTCAGATAAGTAGTATTTAGTATTCGTGCTGCGTTTGTTGACCTCTGTCAAGGCGTAGTGTGCGGTAGCTGATTAGTGCTTATCTGTATAAACATATGATAAGATTGATTTAGGGTAGTCGTGCGACCTTGTTGACCTCTGTCAAGGGTCGTGCGGGTGGGTTTACTTCAATCAGGAAATGACGGGTTGAACTTGACTAGCAACCTATGGTTTGTTGACCTCTGTCAAGGTCATAGGACGCCTGGGGCAAAATATTATTGGGAATTTCAAGTGTTGAAATTTGCAATGGGATTGCATGCCTTCTATGGGATAGTTGGATCCCGATACCCGCTGCGAGTAAGAGTTACTCCTGGGAGAGTTTTACACATTACAATGAGCCGATCAAGTAGGTGTCTAGAAAGGTGTTAACGGGGTTACGCCCCTGGGAAAACGAGGTTTATTTTAATTAGGTCCGTACGAAAGCATGGGGAACCTCCCTCAAAATACTGGCACTGGCCTGGCTGAAAGATTGGCGAACTTGTAGAGTGTAACTAATCCCGGCTAGTTTTTCCTTTTAGGGTTTGAAGGAAGATTTGACTAAAACAGTGGGAGACATCCTGATTAGATAAATTGATAACCAATTTAATCTTGTAAAAGCGCACGCTGAGTGTTTTCTTTTCTCTCTCTCTCCTTGTTACGACTATGTCACGCCTTAATCAAGATAATAATACGGATGTATTGACCGAACCCGCTTGTTATACTGCGCTAAGGAACGTTGGTCCCGCTCCAACTTATAATTGTTATAAGACAGAGCAGGAAATTGAGGATTACCAGAATTCCCGTGCAGCCCAAACGAAGAAAGTGCATGCTGATGCATCTTCTTCGGGTGTGTTCATTACAGAGAATTATTTCTCAGTATCCTTTATGTCCTGGGTATGAGATACCGGATCAGGATCCCGCATATGTAATTTGTTACATAGGGCTATAGATAGGAAGAGAACTGAGAAGGGTGAGAAGTTTCATGAGATAAAAACGGTGCAAGTGCTGCAGCCAAGTCTGTTGGTAGTTATTACCCTGTATTACCAGAATACATTGATTCTGAACGAATGTTATTAGATACCGAACCTGAAATACAACATCATATCAGTCTCTTTATTAGTAAAGAAGGATATAATTTTGTATTGTTGGATAATGTTTTGAACATTTCCTATATCAAGAGTTGATCGGTTCAGGCACGTTATCTAAAAGCATAGACGTTCTAAATCAAACCACAGTTCTTAACGTACAGAACACACACAAGAGGAAGAGTTCAGAAATGAACGAATCCTTCTTGAGGCATTGTAGACTAGGTCATATCAATGCGACCCGACTAGCTGAAGTTACATATAGATGCATATTTAAATTAGTTTGAATTTACATCTTGTGAAACTTGCCGGTCATGTCACAGAGATAAGATGACCACAACTCCATTTATTGGAAACAGAGAAAGAGTTAGTGAACTCTTGTGATTGATACATACTGATGTATGAAAGTCCCCTGTCTACACATGCCAAGACCGGTTCTTTGTACTTCATTACATTCACTGATTAGCTCTCAAGATTCGGACATATGTTCCTATTGAAACACAAGTGTGAACCTTTTGAGAAATTCAATGAATATGAGTTAAAAGTAGAGAACCAAAAATGGGTATAAGTATTATGTCCTTTGATGAGATCAAGGAGGAGAATACTTGAGCACGAAAATCCTGGACTATTCTAAAGGAGAATGAGATTCTCTCTCAGCATTACTCCTCTGTATACACCACAACACGTCGGTGTATCGGGATGGAGTAAACACACCCTATTTGATATGGTGCGCTCGATGATGAGTACTACTGAGTTTCCTATTTCTTTTTGGGAGTTATGCACTTGAGAAGCTGCATACCTATTGAATAGGTTCAAAATCAAATCAGTTGCCTACCACTTCATATGTGATATGGAAAGGGAAGAGACCATATCTTAAGTTTGTTAAGATTTGGGGTTGTTCGACCTATGTCAAAAGCAAAATCCGGACAAGCTCGAGGCAAAGTCAGTTCTGTAGATGTTTGCTGGATATCCCAAGCATTAGCAAGGGAATATCTTCTACCACATCGAGGAACAAAAGATGTTTTGTTTCTCAACATGCCACTTTTGTGAAAGGGAATTTCTTGTGGAAAAATTAGTGGTCATGAGGTAGAACTGGAAGGAGTTCCAGCTATACAAACTACAGCTGATGATTTGATAGAACTAAAGGATCCAATAGTTTCCAACGAACCTCAGCCTCTCCGCCGATCTAGTAGGGTTCCTCACCCACCTGAGAGATACTTCGGTTTTCTCTATGATAGTAGGAGCGAGGATTGTATCTTGAGATGATGACACAACTAATTTCGAGCTGGCCATCAGGAGTGGGACTCTGTAAGAATGGCTGGATGCTTATCGATCTGAGATGGAATCCTTATACACCAACAATGTATGGACTTTGGTTGCTTTATCTGAAGGGTTAAATCCCCATCAGGAGAAAGTATATCTTGAGAAGATTACTTGGTGTACATGGAAAAGTTGAGACTTTCAAAGCTATGCTTAATTCCATCCAGATCCTACTTGCCACGACTACATACCATGACTACGATATCTGGCGGTTGGGTGTCGTGACTGCTTTTTCTAAATGATGATTTGGAAGAGAGCTTCTATAAGCACACAGCCAGAGGCCTTCGTAGACAGTGGGAGCAGCGAAAATGTGTGCAAGATGTTTTATGTGATAAATCAGGCATTGCAGAGTTGGAACGTCTATTTTGATGTGGTAGTCAAAGAGTTTGACTTCATTAAAATGGTAGATGAACCTTGTATATATAAAAAGGTAGTAGGGAGTATGGTGGTGATCCTCATAGAGTACGTGGATGACATACTCTTGATAGGGAAGGAGTTTCCTATGCTACGTTCGGTCAATCTCCTCTTATCACAAAGATTCTCCATATAGGATCAAGGTGATACCTCCTTAATCCTGGGTTTTGGATCTATGAGATAGATCTAATTGAATGTTAGGATTCTCGCTAGGTGTAGTGAGATGGTATCAATTGATCCTGGGGAGAATCACTAGAAAGGTTCCACGGTGATAAGGACGACTGAATGTCAGTCGCAGGTATTGTCTTTACCCTTAGTGGAGGGACGGTATGTTGGAAGAGTTCCAAGCTAGATACCATGACTTACTAGACGATTAAAGGCAAGATACATCATTACCAAGGATGCTACCAAAGAGGCAGTCTGGATATATATAAGTTCGTGAGATGAACTTCGTTCCTACCATTGTGTAACAATGGAGTTGTGGCTTTTGCCAAGGAACCCCCGTCCCATCAGAAATCCAGATATTATTCTTAGGCAGTATCACCTGATCATGGAGATGGTTGATCTCCAGGGAGATCGAGGTTAGGAGAGTAGACACAGAGGACAACAGCGCGGATCCACTCACAAAGGACTCTTTCCCAGTAAAGACTTTTATGGGATGGTTGAGTATGAGATACTTCAACCACAGCTAATTGTTGGGAATGCGGTACCACAACAGATGGCCCTAGTGCAAGTTGGAGATTGTTAGTTATATGTATGCCCTTGAGGCCATTACTATACATACGATGTATATTGTAGTGGATGCTTAGACATATATAGGGAGGACATTCTTGCTCGACATGATAGTATGCTATCTGGTTACACTTTATCTTAACATGTACTCTGATTGTCTCTATGTTACATGTTGATAAAGCCCTTAGGATGAGTACTTGACTACTAGGACTATGATGCGGATCATACTAGTGAGGACAGTGTAGTCGCCAAGTACATCCTTCAAATGTTCCTAGTCGTGGGAGTACCGAGACAGGGCATCGATACTCCAGAGTAGACTAGCGCATGAGCTTCTTGACCCATATGATGGGCGATGGATGATCTCATATCCATTGGTGTTTGACATCAGAGAAGGTATACGGGTGCTCAGTGTAGACTGGGTACACTGGACGGACTCGCCGAGAACTCCCTGATGGTATTATACCTCACGTCAGATGGCAGTTCTCTGGTGACAATGGTACATAGTAGTCTGTAGACCCGAGATCGTCATAAAGTCTTGTGTGATTCCCACTGTACTTTGATTTCCATCATACCATGTCCAAGAGGGCGTGCAAAAAGGTAGCTTTTGGGTACCGTCCCGAATCACACGGAGGCAATGAGCGATAGGAGGGGATTCGTCTCTCCCGGTATAGGGAGTTGATGTTGTGCTGTGTTCGATTGGCTATAACTGGAAATCCCTGGCCAGGATTGCTGAGATTTACTGGAAAGTGTTATCAGTAGTTTCTCGAGCTGTTATAGACCTCATATCGACACGACTTATCAAGCTACTGGGGTCTGACGTTTAACCACCCCTAGGCGAGATATGCGACATATTAGACGACAAGACCGGACTGTACGGGAGTGTTACTGACTGGATTCACAGGAAAATGTACAGACTTGCTTTTTGATCTTCTGAGCGCTCAATACCTGGGTGGCTGTTACGTTTAGCTGACCGCTTGCAGCTTGTGGGTGTTTGTTATGATCATCACCTACTGCCGGCGTATTGACGATTCTTTAGAGTCCTACACAGAGGTTTCTTGGCTCAGGAAAAACGGAGTAGGAGCACATATATGATATGTGCGGGACCGAGAACAATACGTGTATGTGATACCGTATTAGATTCTCACGATATGAGATATCGGCCGGGTATATGAGAAATAGCCGGGTCATCGGATCAAGTGTTGATTCGATGAACTGATACAGATTATATTAGTCGGTTATTTGTGAAATAGCCGGATTATCGGATTAAGTGTTGATTTGATAATATAATGTATAATTATATATTTGATATATTAAATTACATTAACTAATATTAGCTCACATACTGATTCATTTTCTCACCGGGTAATACATTGATATATATGTGATATATGTTAATTGTATTATTTTCTTTTGTTACAAAATATATTATATATGTGATATATAATATTGTAACATATTATTATTACTAATGCAACGTGATTAGTGGAGATTAAACAAGATTAGGGTTTGATTTGGGTTAGTTACTTCTTGATGTTTCTAGATGGTTTCTTTTTGTTTTGAGCTAAGATATTATGTTTGATATTTTTAGTGACTCATTCTTAAACCAACCCAAATCCTTAGCCTTCGTTAATTCTCTACATGAGTTAGCCTTGTCATAGTTGACCATGGTTGCATTGGTAATGATATATCATTTTTCATTATTCATCATAAAAGGAATTAATTCATTTTTCTTCTTCTTCTTCAACCTTGAGCTTTGAGAAAGCTTTCTAGGTTTTCATTTTGTGATGATTTTGAGTGAGAAAAAGAAAACAAATGAGAGCTAAAATCCTACTTCATCATCCTAATCTATCCTAGCCATTTAGATTAGGGTGTTCACTTCATTTAGTGAGTGAGAGCTTGTGTTAATGAAACTTCAATGTAGATCATCTTTGTTATCGAAGATCGAAAGCAAGCTTGCATCTTTCTCTTCATGGAGCCTCTCGAGAGTCCGGAACTTGATGATCGCAGCGAAGGGACCACAACACAGAGCTTATGAAGTGAAGGACCGGACTATAAAGGTTGTAATCCTAAACTCTTAGATGTTAAAGTGTTTAACATGCTTTGTTTCGCCTAATCTCTAGTCTAAGATCTTGGTTTAGGGATGTTCGGCACGGCTAAATTTTAAATCGGGCATGGTTGATGCCTTATAGACCCTTGTGCGTGTGCCTAGTAACCCTACATCATCTATGTACAATACAAAGAAGACCACCTTACTCTCTACTGCCTTTTTGTATATACAAGGTTCATCTACCATTTTGATGAAGTCAAACGCTTTGATTATCACATCAAAACAGATGTTCCAACTCCGCGATGCCTGCTTTAACGCATAAAGCAACTTGCACACGTTTTCGCTGCTCCCACTGTCTACGAAGCTCTCTGGCTGTGTACTAATAGATGCTCTTTTCTAAATCAGTATTCAAAAAAGCAGTCATGACACCCAACCACCAGATATTGTAGTCATGATATGTAGCAATGGCAAGTAGGATCTGGATGGACTTAAGCATAGCCACTGGCGAAAAGGTTTCATCATTATCCACGCCTGGTCGATGATGAGAACCTTTTGCAACAAGTTTAGCTTTGAAAATCTCAACTTTTCCATCCACACCAAGTAATCTTCTTAAGATATACTTGCTCCTGATGGGGATTTAACCCTTCAGATATAGCAACCAAAGTCCGTACTTTGTTGGTGTATATGGATCCAATCTCAGATCGCATAGCATCCAGCCATTCTTACAGAGTCCCCACTCTTGATAGCCTGCTCGAAACTAGTTGGGTCATCATCTCCTATGATGCAATCCTTGCTCCCACTGTCATTGAGAAACCGAAATATCTCTCAGGCGGATGAGAAACCCTACTAGATCGGCGGAGAGGCTGAGGTTCATCGGGAACTATTGATTCCTTCGGTTCTTCCAAATCATCAGCTATAGTTTGTATAGCTGGAACCTATTCCAGTTCTACCTCTTGACCACAAATTTCTTCCATAAAAAAATTCCTTTTCCTAAAAAGGTGGCATGCCGAGAAACAAAATACCTTCTGTTTCACAGTGTGATAGAAGATATTCCCTTGCAAATGCTTGGGATATCCAACAAACTTCCACAGAACTGAACTTGCCTCGAGCTTGTCCAGATTTTGCTTTTAGACATAGGCCGGACAACCCCAAATCTTAACATGCTTAAGAGATGCGCTCTTCCCATACCATATCTCATATGGAGTGGTAGGCACTGATTTGATTGGAACCCAATTCAATAGGTATGCTGCTTCCTTAAGCGCATAACCCCCAAAAGGAAAATATGTAACTCAACAGTACTCATCATAGAGCGCACCATATCAAATAGGGTGCTATTGCCGCGCCTCGATACACCGTTGCGCTATGGTGTATACGAAGGAGTAATGCTGAGAGTGAATCTCATTCTCCTTTAGAATAGTCCAAGAATTCCATGCACAAGTATTCTCCTCCCTGATCCCATCAAAGGACATAATACTTATACACGTTTTAGTTCTCTACTTCAGATTTATATTCATTGAATTTCTCAAAAGCTTCAGGCTTGTGTTTCAACAGGAACACATGTCCGAAACCTGAGAGATCATTAGTGAACATAATGAAGTACAAAGAACCAGTCCTGACATGTGTAGACAGGGGACCACATACATCATCATGTATCAGTCCTAAGAGTTCACTAACTCTTTCTCTGTTTCAAGTAAATGGAGCTTTGGTCATTTTATCTTTGTGACATGACTGGCAAGTTTCACAAGATGTAAATTCAAACTGATTTAAATATGCATCTTAATGTAACTTAGCTAGTCGGGTCATTTTGATATGGCTTAGTCTACAATGCCATAAGTAGGATTCATTCATTTCTGAACCCTTCCTCTTGTGTGTGTTCTGTATGTTAAGAACTATGGTTTGATTTAAAACGTATATGCCATTAGATAATCTGACTGATCCGATCAACTCTTGATATATGAAATGTTCAAAATATTATCCAACAATACAAAATTATATCCTTCTTTAGTAAATAAAGAGACCGATATATTGTTGCATATCAGGTTCGATATCTAATAACATTGTTTCAGAATCAATGTATTATCATTTGGTAATACAAGGTGATAACTGCCAACACCTTGGCTGCAACAATTGCACCGTCCTTTATTCTTAGAGACATATAACTTATTCCCAGTTCTCCACCTTTCTGTAGCCCATGTAACAGATTACATATGCGGGATTCTGATCCGGTATCATATACCCAGGACGTAAAGGATACTGAGAAACAGTTCTCTGTAACGAACACACCTGAAGAAGATGCATCTATCATGCACTTTCTTCGTTTGGGCGGCATAGGAATCCTGGTATTCCCCTATTTCCTACTTGGTCTTTTAACAATTATATGTTGGAGCGGGACCAACTTTCTCCAACTCAGTATAACAAGCGGGTTCGGTCAATACATCCATATTATTATCTTGATTAAGGCGTGACATGGTCGCTACCTAATGAGAGAAAGAAGAAAACACTCTGCGTGCGCCCTTGCAAGATTAGATTGGTTATATATTTTATCTAATCAGGATGGCTCCCACTATTTTTATCAAATCTTCCTTCAAACCTTAAAAGGAAAGACTATCCGGGATTAATTACACCCTACAAGTTTGCCAATCTATCATCCAGGCCAGTGCCGGTACTTTGAAGGAGGTTCCCCGTGCTTTCGCACACACCTAATTAAAATAAACCTCGCTTTCCCAGGGGCGTAATCCCGTTGACACCTTTCTAGACACCTACTTGATCGGCTAATTGTAAAGTGCAAAACTCTCCCAGGAGTAACAATTACTCGCAGTGGTTATCGAGATCCAACTAACACATAGAAGGTACGCAATCTCTTTGCAAATTTCAATACTTGAAACTCCCGATAATGGTTTTTACCCCTAGCACTTATGACCTTAACTATGGTCAACATATCATAAGCACTAGTCAAGTTCTACCCATCATTTCATGATTACTTAGACCCACCCACATGACTCTCAACTATGGTCGACATAATCACATGACTGTCCTAATTAATCGCATCATATGTTGTATAGGAAGACATCACTTAGCTACCGTATACTACGCCTCAACTATGGTCGACATACGCAGCACGAATACTAAGTACTCTACTTCCTAAAATGACGGAGGGTTGCGGATGGTTTTAAAGAAAACCTTTAATGCTTTGAACTTGATCTCCTTGCAGAATCAAATGGTTTTAAAAGGAGTGGCTTAAGCTCCGCTTTTTGAAACTTTGCTTTTTCGTAAAAAGCCGAGTGGGTTTCAAATTCGATTCTGCAACATCTTTAGGTTTATTTTCTTTCATTAATCTCATTAATGAATGTCCCATCATTTATGTTACCTAAGCATCACAAATAAATACAACGTATGCTTATACCATCCGCATTCGCCATGATGTCCCGGCATGCACCGTTAGGTTCGGTAACTAACGGCCGAGCGGGGCAGGGCTAGCGCGGGTATAAAACATAAGCAACGTTTATTATATATCTCATATATAATAAGTAAAGTATCTATCTCAGAATATCAAGTGATCACATCACAGAATATCAGCAGCACAAGACAACATATGAAAATATTGGATATACTGGGAATTCCGGATTTTTATTTAAGCCAGTATAAAACACGGATTCCACGGTCATGATAAATTGCCAAACCCACATCCCTAGAACCCTACGAGAGCATCAAGCAACCCTACCAATTCTAGAGTTAGGAGACCCGTACTCGACTCCGCGAGATGGTTTCCCACTGGACTCTAGAACTCGGTTACTTGTGCTTCCCTCCTTGGGTGTATCCTAATGCGGAAAAGTAAATAATATATATCAACGATGACATCTTACTCAACCCGGAAGTGCCCCAATAAAAGAATATTACATACAAGTTTTTACATGAATGAAAAATAAAAACACTCATCTCACATAAAAAAAAACCCGGCTATTCTAACACGACGATCCAATATAACATATCACAGCAACATATAATATCACATGTCATCAACGTAAGTAAATATCTGTATCCCAATTGTCGTTGAGATATAGCAACGAAACCGGCGATACACCACATATTACACTTACAGTCGCAGAATAGAAAGTGAAAACTACAACATTTGGAATCCGCAACCACCTTAGACATCATAAACCCGAAATATCTCATATTCCGGATTTCATGCCTAACAATATGAATTCCTTAGACATCGCATGCCTAACTATTATAAACCCCGCATTTTAGTCTCGATATTGAAAACACTTTTCAATAACAAGTCGGGCAATTCAACAAGATTCCCGACATCTTGATCGAATGCTCGTCGGAAACTTTAGTAGACGGCCGCACCCCCGATGCCGTCGACGAAGTGACTTAGACGGAACACCGTGGCCGCGAGCACCCGGACGGATGCTTTTTGCAATGGAGTACTCCTACAGTCACTTGGTTGGGGGTATGGGGCATGGCTATCTAGTAAGGTTACCCGGCGAGTATCCGCGTACGCTACGTAATTGCGACGGACTTTTGATCACATCAAAATCCCGTGGCAACCGATCAAATGAGACTAAATTGCTAGATTTATAAAATTAAAATATTTGTTGATTCCAAGTATTGTATCCTATCACAAATATCCGGACGACGTTAAACTTTTCGATCAATTAATCAAAGTCCCACAATTCTCCGAAAGCTCAACACTTGATCACAGTTCAAAAATACCCAGAATCATGCCACAACACCTATGGACCAACCGTAGAAAGGCAAACCTAAGCCTTATTAATGGCACCGCGGAACTGCCGCAAACCCTAAGGTTCGAAAGCGGTTCCATGGTCATTATTTTGAGTTAGGGTTTCATTCTTCTAGAGGGTCCACAAAATCGCTTGCATGATTTTCCGAATACCTTAAACTTGGAAAAATGGGGTTTTGGCATTCAATCGAACATTTTAACTTCGCCTAGATAACATGTGAAAACCCGAAACCAATGTTAAACTATGAATATGAAACACTCCGAGTTGCCAATACAGTAAGACTGCATCACATGAAATCTTAGGAAAAACAAACAACACCTGAAACACCAAACCCCAGAGCCTGGAACACAGAAAAAATTCGAGGCCAAAATTCCTTAACTTGGCCGAGCTCACCGGTTTTGGGGCATTGGCCGGCCAAAATCCGAAGAAATTGTCTTAAATTTCTTCTGTGTTCATGTTATATCTCATACAACATTCTGCACACGTTTAAAAAAATTTTAGGGGTCATTTAAAAATCGACAGAAACTAAGTTTCGATATTTCATGTTTCGGAGTAGTTTCGGTTTTGTAATCTAACAAAGATCGTCAAATACTCTAGCCCGGCTCGGATACCACTGTTGGGATTCCTTAGCACCCTACTGGGTTTTCACAGCATCTACCATGCTAATTTCAAAATTTCAAGAGTGCTAATGAACCCTAACTTAGGAACTAGCTAGAGTGAATAGATAATATAAAGCATGTAATCTACCATTACACTAAGTGAACAAGGAATAAAATCTTTGTAGCCCGGTCCTTCTCTTCTAAAGCTCCGTGTAGTAGTCCCTTCGCTGCGAGTAAAGATCTCCCGAACTCTAGTACGGGTTCCCTTGGAGAAATGAACAACCTTACTCGAAGTCTTCGAGGCCGAAGATAATCTACGTCGAGGAGACTCAAAACCAAGCTACCTCTTCACTAGGTGATGAACTTTGTGAAGAGAACACCCTAAACTAAAGGGCAAGTAGTAGAGGATGATGAAGTAGGAAATGGGCTCACTTTAGATTTTATTTTCTCATAATATTATCTCACCATTTTGAAAGGTAGTAAGCTTTTATGAGGAAAAAGAAGATGAATTGATTAAGATGAGAAAATTTAAATTAACTAGGTGAGAATAGCAACCATGGGAGAGTTAATATCACATATTAACCATTGTAGAGACATTACCATGGTTTAAGATAATGGTTTGGTTAATAAATATCTTGAATGAGACAAAATTAGTGGACTAAGTCAAATGATCCACAAGCTTCCACAAGCTTACAAACCATGACAAAATACTACTAATTTTGAATTACTAAAATAACTAAAATCCTTACCATTATCTTAATTATGGTGTAAGTCACACACACACCCATGTTTGCATGTATCATCAAGCATGATACAAACTAATGTACACAAATACATATCACATATATACTTTGTGCACAATCAAGTGAGAAAAGCAATATTAAGTGAGCTAATACCAGTTAATGTAAATTAATATATCAAATATATAATTATACATTAGATTATCAAATCAACACTTGATTTAATAATCCGGCTATATCACATATAACCGACTAATATAATGTGTATCATTTTATCGAATCAACACTTGATTCGATAACCCGGCTATATCTCATATAACCGGCCGATATTATAAATCGCGAGAATAGAATACGGTATCACATACGCGTATTAATCTCGTTCCCGCACATATCACATATGTGCTCCAACTCCGTTTTGCTTGTGCCAGGAAACCTCTGTGTAGGACTCTAAAGACTCGTCAATACGCTGGCAGTAGGTGATGATCATATCAAACACCCACAAGCCGCAAGAGGCCTGCTAAACGTAATGGCCACCGGGGTATTGAGCGATTAGAAGATCAACAAGCAAACCAGCTTATACTCCTGTGAATCCAATCAGTAACACTACTGTACAGTCCGATCTCTTCATCTGATATGTCGCATATCTAGCCTAGGGGTGGTAAACGTCGGACCCTAATAGCTTGATAAGTCATGCCGATGTAAGGTCCATAACGGGTCGAGAAACTACTGATAACACTTACCAGTAAATCTCATCTACCCTGGCCAGGGATTTCAGTATGGCTAATCGAGCATAGCGCAACATCAACCCCCGATACCGGGAGAGACGAATCCCCTCTTATCGCTCATTGCCTTCATGTGACTCGGGACTGTACCCAAAAACCACCTGTTTGCATGACTCAGTAGATCCGTGGTAGGGTGGAAATCAAAGCACAGTGGGAGACACACAAGACTCTATAACGATCTCGGGTCGACAGAATAACCTGTACCAGTGTCACCAGAGAACTGCTATCTGACGCGAGGTATAATACCATCTATGTGTTCTCGGCGAGTCCGTTCAGTATACCTAGTCTCCACTGAGCACCCGTGTACCATCTCTGATGTCAAACACCAATGGATATGGGATCATCCACCGCCCATCACATGGGTCGAGAAGATATATGCTAGTCTACTATGGAATATCGATGCCCCGTCTCGATACTCACATGACTAGGAACATTGAAGGATGAACTCATGGACTACACAGGACCCACTAGTAGGATCTGCATCATAATCCTGGTAGTCAAGTACACATCCTAAGGGCTTTATCAATACGTAACAGAGAGACAGTAAGTGTACATGTTAAGGTAAAGAGCAACCAGATAGCGTACAGTCATGTCGAGCAAGAAAGTCCTCCCTATATATGTCCAAGCATCCACTATAATATACATCTTATGTACAATAATGGCCTCTAGGGCATACATACAACTAACAAAATATTCTGCATGAAGGATCTGGGTGATGCCTCCTACATCCTGGGGATTAGGATCTATAGAGATAGATCTAAATAGATGTTGGGATTGTCCCAATCCAGGTATATTTACACCATACTAAAGAGGTTTAGTTTGGAAGATTCCAAGCGTGGGAATTTACCTACGATCTCAGGAATCACTCTCTCCAAAGAGATGTCCCCCAAGAATGATTTGGCGAGGGCTCGTAAGCAAGGGATACCCTATGCTTCGACAGTCGGGTCTATTATATATGCGATGTTATGTACCCGACTGGATGTAGCGTACGCACTTAGTGTTGTAAGAAGGTATCAATCAGATCCTGGGGAGAATCACTAGACAGCTGTGAAGAACATTCTTAAGAAATGTTCTTGGTGTATGGTAGCGGTGAACTCCAAGTAGAGTCCTTTACCGATTCGAGCTTCCAGAGTGATAAGGACGACTCTAGGTCGTTCTCGGGATTTTTCTTCACCCTCTTTGGAGGGGCGGTATGTTGGAAGAGTTCCAAGCAAGATACTGTGGCAGACTCGACGATGGAGGCTGGATACATCACTGCCAACGATGCCGCCAAAGAGGCTGTCTGTATGAAGAAGTTTATAACCGAACTTGGTGCCGTTCCATCCATCGAGCATCCAATACCTTTGTATTGTGATAACAATGGAGCAGTGGCTTTATCTAAGGAACCTTGATCCTATTAGTGATCCAGATATATTCTTAGGCGGTATCACCTGATCCGGGAGATAGTTGATCATCGGGAGATTGAGTTCAGGAGAGTTGACACGAAGAAGAACACGGCGGATACACTCACGAAGGCCATACCCCAGATATAGTTTGAGAGACTCTTCAGGATGTTGGGTATAAGATACTACAACAACTGGCCTTAGTACAAGTGGGAGATTGTTAGTAGTATGTATGCCTTAGAGGCCATTATTGTACATGATTGTATATTATAGTGGATGCTTGGACATATATAGAGAGGAATTTCTTGCTCGACATGATAGTATTCTATCTGGTTGCTCTTTATCTTAACATGTATACTTGTATCTTTTTACTATCTCTCTCTTACATGTTGATAAAGCCCTTAGGATGAGTACTTGACTACCAGGACTATGATGGAGATCATACTAGTAGGGCCAGGGTAGTCCATAAGTCCATCCTTTAATTTTTCCTAGTCGTGGGAGTATCGTGACAGGGCATCGATATTACAGAGTAGACTAGCGTATACGTTTCATGACCCATTTGATGGGCGAGGGATGATCCCACATCCATTGGTGTTTGACATCAAAGATTGTATACGGGTGCTCAGTGGAGACTGGGTACACCGACAAGGACTCCCCGAGAACTCCTAGATGGTATTATACTTCACGTCAGATAGCATTTTTCTGGTGACACTGGTACAGGTTAGTCTGTAGACCCGAGATCGTCATAGAGTCTTGTGTGATTCCCACTGTGCTTTTATTTCCACACTACCACGTTCAAAAGAGTGTGCAAACAGGTGGTTTTTGGGTACAATCCCGAGTCACATGGAGGCAATGAGCGATAGGAGTGGTTTTGTCTCTCCCGGTATTTGGGGTTGATGTTGCGCTATGCTCGATTGGCCATAATAGGTAATCCATGGCCAGGGTTGCTGAGATTTCCTTGTAAGTATTATCAGTTGTTTCTCGAACCGTTATGAGCCTCACATCGGCATGACTTATCAAGCTATTGGGGTCTGACGTTTACTACCCCCAGGCTTGATATGCGACATATTTGTCGAAGAGACCGGACTGTACGGTAGTGTTACTTATTGGATTCATGGGAGTATGGACAAGTTTGCTTGTTGATCTTCTGATCGCTCAATACCCGGGTTGCCGTTACGTCCAGCTAGTACCGCTGATGGGTTTTGGGTGACTGATATGATCATCACCTACTGCTGGCGTATTGACGAGTCTTTAGAGTCCTACACAGTCGTTTCCTAGCTCATGCGAATTGAAGTAGGGCACATATGTGATATGTGCGGGACCGAGATTGATACGTGTATGTGATACAGTATTCTAATCTCGCGATATAGGTTATATGTGATATAACCGGATTATTGAATCAAGTGTTCATTCGATAATTTGTTGTATGTATATTTGATATATATATGAATGATATTAGTCGGTTGTATATGATACAGCCGGGTTATTAAATCAAGTGTTGATTTAATAATTTAATGTATGATTATATATTTGATATATTAATATACATTAACTAATATTAGCTCACTTAAGAAATTGTTTTCTCTAAATACATACAAATATATATGTGATATATATTAATGTATTTATTTTTGTGTCGTGCTAGAAGATACATTGGACTTTGGTGTTTGAGACTTGTACCTAACTTAAGATAATTTGGGTGTTTAAATATTAAGGGAAAAATCAAAATTAGGAGGAAATTAGCAAGGCTTGAGATGCTTGTGGAAGTATGGAGAAGCTTTGTCTTAAGTCCACTAATTTTGTTTTACTCTAAATATTTATTAACCTAACCATTATATTTAGCCATAGTTAAGTCTCTACATGAGTTTATATGAGATATTTTCTCACCCATGGTTCATTACTTCATACATGAGAGCTTCTTCTTCATCTCCTTCTTGCTCTCTAGCTTTGAGTGAGGTGAAAAAGAAAAAGAAACAAAAATTATTCTAAAGTGAGCAAAAATCCTACTTCATCAATCTATACAAAACTAGACATTTAGTATAGGTAGTTTGCTTAACTAATTCTCAATTAGTGAAGAAGTAGCTTGAGTCGAAGATTTCTCGACGTAGATCGTCTTCGGCCTCGAAGATCTTTAAGGAAGCTCGTTCCTTTCGTCTAGTGGAGCCTAACAAGAGTCCGGGAGACCACCACTGGGAGCTAAGAGACTACTGCACGGAGCTTTAGAAGTGAAGGACCGGTCTATAAAGGTTGTATTCCTTGCTCAATTAGAGTAAAGTTGTTTACTTGTTTTTCTTAGCCCTAATTCTCTAGTTAGATCCTTGGTTTGGGTTTCTTTTTTTAGTTATATGTATGCCCTAGAGGCCATTACTGTACATAGGATGTATATTGTAGTGGATGCTGGGACCTATATAGGGAGGACTTTCTTGCTCGACATGATAGTATGCTATCTGGTTGATCTTTACCTTAACGTGTATACTGTTTGTCTCTCTGTTACATGTTGGTAAAGCCCTTAGGATGTGTACTTGACTACCTGGACTATGATGCGGATCATACTAGTGGGGACATGGTGGTCCATAAGTACATCCTTCAAAGTCCCTAGTCGTGGGTGTATCGAGACGGGGCATCGATATACCAGAGTAGACTAGCGTATACCTTCTCGACCCATACAGATGGGCGATGGATGATCCCATATCCATTGGTGTTTGACATCAGAGATGATATACGGGTGCTCAGTGGAGACTGGGTACACTGGACGGACTCGCCGAGAACTCCCAGATGGTATTATACCTCACGTCAGATGGCAGTTCTCTGGTGACACTGGTACAGAGTAGTCTGTTGACCCGAGATCGTCATAGAGTCTTGTGTGGTTCCCACTGTGCTTTGATTTCCATCTTACCACGTCCAAGAGGGCGTGCAAAACGGTGGTTTTTGGGTACAGTCCCGAGTCACATGGAGGCAATGAGCGATAGGAGGGGATTCGTCTCTCCCGGTATAGGGAGTTGATGTTGCGCTGTGTTCGATTGGCTATAACAGGAAATCCCTGGCCAGGGTTGCTGAGATTTACTGGTAAGTGTTACCAGTAGTTTCTCGAATTGTTATAGACCTCATATCGACACGACTTATTGAGCTATTGGGGTCTGACGTTTACCACCCCTAGGCGAGATATGCGACATATCAGACGATCAGACCGGACTGTACGGTAGTGTTACTGGTCGGATTCACTGGAGTGTGAGCGGGCTTGCTCGTCGATCTTCAGATCGCTCAATACCCGGGTGGCCGTTATGTTTAGCAGACCGCTTGCGGCTTGTGGGTGTTTGATATGATCATCACCTGCTGCCGGCGTATTGACGAGTCTTTAGAGTCCTACACAGAGGTTTCCTGGCTCAAGCGAAACGAAATAGGAGCGCATATGAGATATGTGCGGGACCGAGAATAATACGAGTATGTGATACTGTATTCGATTCTCGCGATGTGACATTGATCGGTTATATGTGATATAGCCGGGTTATCGGATCAAGTGTTGATTCGATAAGTTGTTACTAATGATACTAGCCGGTTATATGCGATATGACCGGATCGTTAAATCAAGTGTTGATTTAATGATTTGATGCATAATTATATATTTGATATATTACTTTGCATCAACTAGTATCGGTTCACTTTATAATGGATTTTCTCACTCGGATGTGCGCATTATATATGTGATATGATTTTGTGCACTAGCTTGTATCATGTTTGATGATACATGCTTTTTGGTTAAGTGTAAAGTGTTAAACCTTGGTTAATGAATAGGTTAGGGTTTATTATTTGTTATTCATTTATCTTATTTAATTATCCATTTATTTATGATAAATGAATAAAAGAAAATGAAATGAAATGGTTGCTAATTTTGGATTCTAGTTGAAGCTTCTTGATCTTTTGACTAAGTGACCATTTTGTCTCTAGCTTGACCCTAACCATTCCTTTAACCATGATTAGCTCTCTACACTTTACCATGGTTCACTTATGATAAGAATGGATTATTCTTTTCCTTTTAAATATTTCTTATCATAATAATTTAGCATCTTCTTCATCTTCTTCAAAGAAGAAAAGCTTTCTTCATCAATGGTGGATTGATGAAACAAGTGAGAAATCCAATTCTAAAGTCTACCCACTTCCTATTTCTTCATCCTCTACCTCTTGCCAAGTAGTAGAGTGTGTTTCCTTCACAAGTTTCTTGACTTGGTGAAGTGAGAGCTTGATCTTGCGATGCTTCGACGTAGATCATCTTCGGCATGGACATCGACGACCTAGCTCGCTTATTCTTCGATGAAGTCGACGCTAGAGCCCGGATTCTTTTTGGACAGCGGAGAGGACTTCGTTGCGGAGCTATGGAGGTGGAGCACCGGATCTACAAAGGTTGTATATCCGTATTCTCATAGTTAAGTGTTAACTTGTTAGCTTTTTCGCCTAGTTTTCTAGCAAACGATCCGTAGTCGGGTCTCTCGGCACCCGTAAATTTTTATATTGGCATGTTCGATGCCTTGTGAGACCTCTTGAGAGTGCCTAGGGACCCTACATCTTTGCTCTCTAGATTTTTTAAAATTGCATACCCGATGCCTTATAAAACCTAGTGAGATTGCTAAGGAACCTAAAATCCACCAGCAGCCTCACTCCCTATGGCATCCCCGGCAGCTTCCACCTGCGGCGCATCCTCGGAAAGATGGTACTGGACCCGGAGCTCGCTGTCGGTGAACCCCGGCATCAATGCCTTAACGGCGTCAAGAGCCTGGTGCCAAACAATGGCCAAGGCATCGGCGGGGTTGGCGTAGAACTGGTCCGACGCCTTGTACGTCTCCACGGACTTCGAAGCTCGGAGCTCAGCAAGCTTCACCGCATTGAGCGCCGCCTGGGTGTCCTTCCTGCTGCCATCCCTCGACTTGTTCATCATAGCATAGAGCTTACTGACCTCCTCCAACTTAGCCTGGATGGCCTTATTGTACTCACTCAGAAGTCGGTGAGACTCCTTACAGTTGGAGTTCGTCAACTCTTCGGGGGCCACCCGGGTTTCGAAAATGGCTATCCTCTCCTTCTCTTGCTGCAGCTCAAGGCACAGATCCTCCTCCCGCGAGGACGATTCTCCCGCCTTCCTCATGGCCTGGGCAATCTCCTTGGATTCCATATTTTCAATGAGGGTGCAGTGGTGGAGGACCGGAGGAAAAGCAGCAAAAAGAGTTAGAAACGTCGAAACCGAGTTTAAAATTTTCTTAAGAAGATTCTTAAAAGGGAACAGATACCGACCTGAACTGCCTCCTGAGTGATGGCGGCAAGCTAGGACTTCAGGGTCCCCAGGGGTACTTCTGCTTGCTCCATGTCAAAGGGCACCTCGAAGCAGAAGTACCCCTCGTGCATTGGGATCCCGGTAGAAGGAGTCGCCCGAGAAACCGTCCTTTTGTGCCTCTTTATAGGGTGTCGGTGGGCTCTACCTCCTCTTCCTCCTCCCTCGCCCGGGGTGTCAGATCCAGCGCGTGGTTCTGCCCCCCCCACGGCGCTCTTCGGGGACTCGGGGTGACGCAGCTGCAGGATTGCTCGGCGGGGCAGGCTTTGGGACCGAGCTCGGACCCGGTCGGGACGAGCTTCCACACCCGTTCTTCTTTTGGGCCTTCGCGGCCATGGCAGCTAAGAACATGGATCGGTCCATTTGCTGTCCAAAAAGGAGGAATGCACAAAGAGAGTTAGTGACGCTGAAAAGGGCAAAGAAAATTCATCAAAGTCCAAATAGATCATCTAGGGCCCTAACTTACCCAGAAAAAACGCAGGGCTGAGCCCAGTCCAACTCAGGGCCTGCTCAGAAAGCAGGACGTTGTCCCGCTGGATCGGCTCCCACAAAGACACCACCCCTGCCTCGGGTGAAGATGATTGTTTCGCCTTCGGGCAGTCAGCCCTATGCCACTGTGTATGCACGGGCCAATCCTCGCCCTCGGGTGGCCCGACATAAATGATCTTCTCCTTCCATTCATGGATAGAAGTTTGGATGGATACCACACCCGACCCGGCAACCCCGTCCCTATGTTTTTTGAAGGAAAAGTACACCCAGCTCGGCTCATCCTTGCTGGTGCCAGGGTGATTCTTATAACAGAGGAAGGAAACGAAAAGGGTCAAACTGAAGGGGATATTTTCAAGTTTCAACCGGACCAGAAACCCGAAGAGGATTCTTCACGAGCTCGGCTCTAGCTGGCTCAGGGCAAGATGGAAGAAGCAAAGCACCGCATATACCTCGGCTGGAAATGGCAGAGGCATTCCGGCCCGAAATGCTTCCAAATATAAGGCAATCTCGTTGCCCTGCACCTGGTCCGCCCGCTCACCCTCTTTAGCTAAGAGAAGCGAATAGTTGTAGGGAATATGGAATCGATCCCGAATCTCGGCAAGCTCGTCCACATTCCTCAAAACAGAGGGCGCATCGCAGGCGTTCCCGATGCGCGCTTTAGGCACCCTTGTAGTCACCCGACGACGAACAACACGGGAAGCCTTGGCTCTATGGGGCGAGCCCGACATAGACGACGCGGCAGAAGACGAACCCTCTTGGCTATCTAAAGACGAAGAGGAGGAAGACCCTATGGACTCAGGTCCAACAAATGGGACCTCATCGCCCGACTCTACCCTAACTATCTCTACAGACTCCTCAGTTGAAGACATCTAACCTGACTCAAAGGAATGGGCCGGCCGAGGAAAAAGCATGGGTGATCCGATCTAAAAGGAAGGAGCGCTGGGCAATCTTTGACAACAAAGATGACTTGTGGTGGAAGTGTTTGCCCTGGGGGGTACCCTCCTCTTTATGCACTCCACAGATCAATTCCTGCCAAAACGAAACGTCGCGCCTGCTAGCCGTCAAAACTCCTTGTGCCGATCGGCCATTGGGGACGCCCCTTCATTTGCAGGTGACAGCGACAGCCTGTCGTGTCCGCCAACCCACGTCGGACACGTGGCCTGTAGCCCAACAGATGAACGAGCGAAACGGCACACCCTCTTTAAAGCGCGATCATTTCATTGATCTGCTGACACCGCCGTAGATACACGTGAAGAATTAGGCGAACGGTGAGACGACGTAACCACTAAACGCCATGCCGTTCCCGGGTGATCCGCATGACGATTCCTTGGCGCCAAATTGACCAGAAGAAAGACCGAGCATACCACTCTCAACACGACCCTTGGATAGGTTGGGACAAGAGTTGGGGGCTAATGATGATGCTCACAAGTGGTGTCTCCCCGGATTACGATACGTGGTAGATGACATGTCCCGGACTCTACGAAGGTGAAATAAATGAGTCGCATCGGTAACATTCCCCGGGGCTCCTTCTCAGTGGACGTACCCGACCTTTCGGGAGACCCCCAGAAGATATTCTACCTTCGATTAGGAGACTGTAAATAGCTCGTCTCCGAGCTTTCTCATTCTCCTCGCTTGACTCTGAACCATCTCTCGCACCGAGCTTCCTCGGCCTCCTGCTTGTCCCCGAGCCCTTGATGTGCCGAGCTTCCTCGGCCTCCCCCAATCAACCGAGATTGCAGAGGACTAGCGACTCCACAATGGCTCCGCGTATCTTTCCAAAGTGAGATGACCGCCGCCCCACGTCTCGTGTCCCATGCTTGCACGTCCCTTCCATTAATAAGCATATCTCATCATTAATGAAGGGATCCCGTCGTTCGCGCATGTGTAATGTCGGAGGCGTAACCGAAGGCGAAGATCTCGTGCCTGCTCGCTCCATGCGACCACTGTTAGTGATATGTATGCTCTAGAGGACATTACTGTACATACGATGTATATTATATTGGATGCTTGGACATATATATGGAGGACTTTCTTGATCGGCATGATAGTATGCTATCTGATTGCTCTTTATCTTAACATGTACTCTGATTGTCTCTATGTTACATGTTGATAAAGCCCTTAGGATGAGTACTTGACTACCAGGACTATGATGCAGATCATACTAGTAGTGACAGAGTAGTCGCTAAGTACATCCTTCAAATGTTCCTAGTCGTAGGTGTATCAAGACAGGGCATCGATATACCAGAGTAGACTAGCGTATAGCTTCTCGACCCATGTAGACGGGCGATGGATGATCCTATATCCATTGGTGTTTGACATCAAAGATGATATACGGGTGCTCAGTGGGGACTGGGTACACTGGACGGACTCGCCGAGAACTCCTAGATGGTATTATACCTATCGTCAGATAGCAGTTCTCTAGTGACACTGGTACAGCTTAGTATGTAGACCCAAGATCGTCATAGTGTCTTGTGTGATTCCCACTGTGCTTTGATTTCCACCTTACCATGTTCAAGAGAACGTGCAAAATGGTGGCTTTTGGGTACATTCCCGAGTCACATGGAGGCAATGAGCGATAGGATGGGTTTCGTCTCTCCCGGTACAGGGAGTTGATGTCGCGCTGTCTCGATTGGCTATAACAGGAAGTCCTTGGCCAAGACTGCTTCAGAGATATGTTGGTAAGTGTTATCAGTAGTTTCTCGACCCGTTATGAGCCTCATATCGACACGACTTGTCGAGTTACTGGGTCTGACGTTTACCACCCCTAGGTGAGATATGCGATATATCAGACGAAGAGACCAAACTGTACGGTAGTGTTAGTGATTGGATTCGCAGGAGTGTAGGCAGGCTTGCTTGTTGATCTTCTGATCGCTCAATACCCGGGTGGCCGTTACGTTTAGCAGACCGCTTGCGGCTTGTAGGTGTTTGATATGATCATCACCCACTGCAGGCGTATTGACGAGTCTTTAGAGTCTTACACAGGGGTTTCCTGGATCTAGCGAAACGGAGTAGGAGCACATATGTGATATGTGCGGGACCAAGATTGATACGATATGAGATACCGTATTATATTCTCGTGAAATGTGACATCGGTCGGTTATATGAGATATAGCCGGGTTATCGGATCAAGTGTTGATTCGATAAGTTGTTACTTTTGATATTAGTCGGTTATAGCCGGATTATTAAATCAAGAGTTGATATAATAATTTAATGTATAATTATATATTTGATATATTATATTAAATTAACTAATATTTAGCTCACTAATGATATTTTTTCTCACATGATGTGCACACTGTATATATGTGATATGTATATTTGTGTACATGTATTGTGTCATGCTTGATGATACATACAAGATGGGTGTATGAGATTAACACCATGCTAAGGTTAAGTTAGGGTTTTATTTATACCTTCGGTTATTACAAAAGGGAATTGACTTGGTCAATATTTTCAAGCTTTATGAAGCTTGTAGAACTTTGACAAAGTCCACTCTTTTGTCATTCCTTAGGATATTTTACTTGACACAACCCTTAACCATAGCCATGAGTTTATTCTCTACATGAGTTAAGCATGAGGGCTTAACTCAACCATGAGTGCAATAATTCATTTGGATGAATTATTCATGAGATCTTCTTCTTCCTCTTCAAAACGTTTCTAGCTTCAATGGAGGTATGAGAAAAAGTGTGAGAAAATCAATTCTAAAGTGAGCCCACTTCCTACTTCATCATCCTCTACTACTTGCCATTTAGTATAGGGTGTTCTCTTAACAAAGTTCATGACCTAGTAAAGGAATAGTTTGAGTTAGTGTCTCCTCGACGTAGATCATCTTTGGCCTTGAAGTCATCGAAGCAAGCATGTTCGTTTTTTCGTGGAGCCTCTCTAGAGTCCGGAGTTTACGATCGCAGCGAAGGGGGCTACTACACGGAGCTATTGAAGTGAAGGACCGGTCTATAAAGGTTGTATTCCTTGCTCTCTTTACTTATTGCAAAGTGTTTGCTTTTGATTCCGTATATTTCAAGTTTATGATTCAAGTTAGGGTTAGCTAAAATGGCAAATTTTTTAATTTGGCATGGACGATGCCTCCCGAAACCTTGGTGCCATCTTGGGCAACCCTTCAGTGGTATCAGAGCCATGCTAGAAATTGATACGGATTTTGTTAGATTACGAAACTGAAAAGGAACTCCGAAACTTGAAACCCTTGTTAGTGTATATGCCCTAGAGGCCATTACTGTATCATACTAGTTTGTATATTACTTAATGAATGCTTGGGATATTCACAGCTGTATAGACAATCTTGCTCAAAATGATAGTATGCTACTTGGTTTGTTTCTACTTTAATATGTGCATGTGTTTCTTTTAGCATATCGCTTATACATATTAGTAGAGCCCTTAGGATCTTTGCTTGATTACCAGCGTTGTGATGGCAGTCACACTTATGGGGGTTGGGTAATCTATAAGCACATCCTTATATAGGTCCCTAGTCGTAGGATTATCGAGACGGGGCATCGATACTCCGGAGTAGACTAGCGTATGCGCTTCTCATCCTAGCAGGGGAGATGGTCTGTCCCACAGCCATCAGTACGTCGTACTGGAGATAGTATGCGGGTGCAAGTTAGGTTACGAGTACACTGGACAGGACTCGTCGGGAATTGTTGGTTGGTACTATACCTATCGTCAGATAACAATTCCCAGGTGACAGGAGTACAGCTTAGTCCGTCGACGTGACACTGCTACTTTGCCTAGAGTGTATTCCCACTGTACTTTGATTACTACCCTACAACGGCTCAAAGGAGTCGTGCAAACTGGTAGTAGTTGGGTGCAGTCCCGAAGCACTTGGAGGCATTAGCAGTTAGATAGGATTCTTCTCTCCCGGTATTGGGGGTTGATATCGCGCTGTGTCTAGGAGAGCTATTACACAAAGTCCCTGGTCAGGGCAAGCGAGAACTACTGGCAGTGTTTCCAGTAGTTTCTCAGGGTGTTCTGGGCTACACTCCAGCATGACTTGTACCTCTATTAGGGGTCTGACATTTACCGCCCCCTTAGGCCCGTCATGCGATACTCATAGACGAACAGACCGGACTGTACGGAGATTGTCATATTCAGGCTCAGTAGGAGTTTGGATGGGATTACCTCATCGGCCTTTTTATCGGCATCTACCTAGGGACCGTTACGTACAGCTAGTGCCGCTTGTGGTCTTTGGTTAAGCCCACTGCCAGCGTAGTGTCGAGTCTTTAGAGTTCCACACAAAGAGTTTCCCTGCACTGGGCGAAAGGTGTAGAGGCCGTATGGTTTTACGGCAGGGCAACGATCACTTACGTGCACTTGTGCGTGTATGCTGTTCGGACAGACAAGACTAGTGGGCTTTGGTTTAAGCCGGATCCTAGTATTGTATGGATGGATTAGTTTTGTCTTCTATGCATTCGCATTCTACGGAATACGGATGCGGGTGTGTTTGCACGGTTCTGAGGAGCGAAGAAAGAGGAGATGCCTCAATAGGGTTTTGACCGTTGGTTCGGTCAAAACCATTATGAGTGAGGAAAATATTTACTAATCTTTTTAATGATAATATGTTATGGCTAATTGCTTTGACCTTTTGACCATGCTTGACCATGTTGACATTTTGACCATTGTTGACTTGGATCTTTCATGAGAGCACTAGACTCTTCTTTTGCTTTTTGCTTTATCAAGACATGATAGTGGTCAAATAAATCTTAGCCATCATAATTATGATAAAAGATTGGTTTTTATTTTTCCATGGTTGATTATTCTTTTGGGCATTCTCTCTCTTCATTTTTGAGCTCTCATGTTTTGTTCTTCTTCCTCCTCCTCACTAAGAAATCCTAAAGTTCTCATGTGTTGAGATATTTAGGATTTAAATAGACAAATAAATCCACCATCATATTCTACACCATCTAGGACATCAAGAGTAGCACACTTGTTGCCCTAGTTACCTCGGCTTGAGGTGGAGCTCGGATTACAAACTCTCGGGTGGATCGTCTTCGACTTAAGGAGGCCGCGCAGGTGACCAAGATCCGGATCGATCCTTGGAGCTTGCATGGACGAGGAGGAATGAGGAAAGAAGACCCGAAGGACTTGGTTCGTGAGGTATAATCTCTTGAGCATAGTAGATAGGACCTCTTGTAGTTTGTTAGCGATGGTTTGGCAAAGATCCTCAAGTTTTTAGTCCATGTTACCTTGTGTCAAAAAAATTGTTTTATACCTATTTCGCCTCCCCGTAAGCACCGGGGTGGATAACGTGGACTTACAGTGGTATCAGAGCCTCGCTAAACCATTACTAACTTGTTAGGAAAGGGTTAGAAATTCGATCGCCGGAAAAAATCGCAAAACACGTCGAAAAATGTACTTTTCTGTCGATTTTAAAAACTGGTCCAAAAATTTTTCAGGGGACCTTAAAAATACGTTCAGGGTTTTTTAGGGAATGTGCAGAAATTTGGGCGCCTGAGTCACTCAGAAGGCCGTGGATCCGCGGCCGATCAAAGCGATCCGCCGCGGATCCGCGGCCGAGTTGACTCAGCCGTGCACCGAATTTCTTCAGGTGTTCTCTGTGATGGTTTTGTGATTTTTGATATAGTTTGTTTCTGCCCAGATTTTGCTGAGTACTGTATTGTGCTTGGAGTAGTTTCAAATCAAGTTATCGATCGAAATTCTAAGTACTTTTGCTAATCGAATATTCTGTGATGTGATATATGTACTGAACGTCTACTAATCGCTATACGTCGATTAGTGGGGGTTAGACATATCTGTGATCTGTGATGTTTGTTTGTATATATGAACTTGTTGGATTGTCGCGGATGAATAGCTGGGGTTTGTGAGATGAGAGTTTCTTTATCTTTCATTTGATGTAATATGTAAATTGATGTAATATTATTTTTATGGCCGCACATCCGAGATGAGGTTGTAGCGGCCATTGTATATTATTTCTTTTACTGTTTTTGCTCCTAGGATAGACCCAAGGTGGGGTGCACAAACTACCGGGTACTTTGAAGTGCTGAGTGGCCTACTCACGTTGTTGAGGGAGGTTGCTTCATTTCGGGTACTTGGCGGGTAGTTTGCCGCACCCGTAGGGGTCTAGGGTGGGGTTTTGCTATTCATCGCGACCGTGTAATTCGTCTTTCGTTGCAGGCTCGAACGAAACGCGGATTCCTAGCATATCCATTGTGTTCATCTGTGATCTGGAATGGCTATCATTGCATCTGACGAATGCATATATCTATATATGATATCTAGTAGGCGTTGCTTATGTTTTGCATCCGCGCTAGTCCAGCCCCCGCTCTGTCGTTAGTTAAGTAACCTAACGGGTGATGATGGGGCCCCCTGGCGAATGCGGATGGCATAAGCGTACACCATATTTTCGTTGTTTTCTGCAATGGTAGGATTAATTGATGGGACGCATTAAATTAATGCAAGAAAATAAACCAAAGTTTAAATCATTGGAACAATTTCAAAACCACTCGGTTTCTTTTCGAAACAGAAAACTTTTAAAAACGCGGAGCTTAAACCACTCCTTTTAAAAGCTATCAAGGTTCCTTCGATTATATCAAGTTCACTACGTTCACGGTTTCGCCAAAACTATTCGTAGCCCTCCGTCATTTCATATGAATATTCAATAGTATTCAAGCTATGTTTGTTGACCTTCGTCAAAGCATAGTGATTGGTAGTTGTTGGGTGTTCATATGTAGCATAGATAGATGCGTTGGTTTGGAACAGTCGTATTACCTTGTTGACCTTCGTCAAGGGTATATACGGGTGGGTTCAAATTAACCCGGACAATGATGGGTAGAACTTGACATGTGACTTACGATTTGTTGACCTTCGTCAAGGTCACAAGAGCATGGGGAAAAAATCCACATCGGGAGTTTCTATAGAAACTGAAACTTGCTAGTGCTGCATATCATTTGGAGTTTGATGATGTTGGTAGGATTCCTTCAGCATTATCTCATAATGATATTTGGATCCTGATCCTACTGTGAGTATCCGCTACTCCTCGGGAAACTTTTCACTTAACGATCAATGCTATAAACCAAGTAGGTGTCTAGAAAGGTGTTTGTGGGGCTACGCCCATAAGGAAAAGAGGTTATTTAATTAAGGAACTTCGCGAAAGCGTCGTAAAACCTCCCTCGAAGTACCGACACTGGCCTGGCTGAACGGTTAAGCAAGTATTGTACGGTGAGATTGATCCCGACTAATTCTTCTTTTATGGTTTGAGGAAGGATTCGAGAAACAGTGGGAGCCATCCTGTTTAGATAAACTAAGAACCAATCTAAACTTGCAAGAGCATCATGCTGAGTGTTTTCTTCTCTCTCTCTTTATTGCAGCGACCCAGTGACCACACATAAGTTACATCTAGATAATAAAATTATAGGGTTCCTAGGCACACTAATGAGGTCTCACAACAGATCAAACATGCCCAATTCAAATTTTTTCATGTGCCTACAAATCCTAATACGGATCGTTAACTAGAAGTATAGGCGATGCAAGCAAGTAAACAAATTTATTGCTAAAGGAAAGAGGCTACAACCTTTGTAGATCCAATCCTCCACCTCCATAGCTCCGTGATGAAGTCCCCTCGCTGCGATCATCGGGTCCCGGGCTCTAGCGTCGGCTTCATCGGAGAAATGGGCGGGCTAGGTCGTCGACTTCGATGCCGAAGATGATCTACGTCGAGGCAACACAAGATCAAGCTCCAACTTCACCAAGCCATGAAACTTGTGAAGAAAACACCCTATACTACTTGGCAAGTGGTAGAGGATGAAGAAATAGGAAGTGGGTTTACTTTAGAATTGGATTTCTCACTCTTTTTCTCATGTTGCCATTGATGGAGGCAAGGTTTCTTCTTTGTTGAAGAAGAAGAAGAAGAAAGAATATGATTAGTATTATCAAAATAGAAAATAATATGATACTTATCATATTTACAACCATGGTTAAGTGTAGAGAATTAACTAGGGTTTAGTTGAATGGTTAGGGTTAGGACATGAAGACAAAATGGTCACTTAGTCAAAGCTTCATGAAGCTTCACCAACAAAACAAACTAAGCCACCATTTCATTTTTGCCCAAAATGAATTAATGAATAAATGAATAAGTAAGTAAATCAAAACCCTAACCATTAACATAACCATGGTTTAATTCTTTACACAAACCCAAATTTGCATGTATCATCAAACATGATACAAACAAGTGCACAAAAGTATATCACATATACAACTTGTGTACATCAAGTGAGAAAATCCAATTTAAGTGAACCAATACTAGTTAATGCAAAGTAATATATCAAATATATAATTATGCATTAAATCATTAAATCAATACTTGATTTAACGATCCGGTCATATCGCATATAACCGACTAATATCCAATGTATCGGCTTATTGAATCAATCCTCGATTTGATAACTAGGTTATATCGCATACAACCAATCGATACATTCATCGCGAGAATAGAATACGATATCATATACACGCATTATTCTCGGTCCCGCACATATCTCATGTAGGGTTCCTAGGCACACTAATGAGGTCTCACAAGGCATCAACCATGCCAATTTCAAATTTTACAAGGGCCGAGAAACTCTAATACGGATCGTTAACTAGATATTAGGCGAAAACGATAACTAGTTAACAACATAAATTAGAGTAAACGGAAAATACAACCTTTGTAGATCCGGTCCTCCACCTCCATAGCTCCATGATGAAGTCCCCTCGCTGCGATCATCGGATCCCGGGCTCTAGCGTCGGCTTCATCGGAGAAATGGGCGGGCTAGGTCGTCGACTTCGATGCCGAAGATGATCTACGTCGAGGCAACACAAGATCAAGCTCCAACTTCACCAAGTCATGAAACTTGTGAAGAAAACACCCTATACTACTTGGCAAGTGGTAGAGAATGAAGAAATAGGAAGTGGGTTCACTTTAGAATTGGATTTCTCACTCTTTTTCTCAAGTTGCCATTGATGGTTGCAAGGTTTCTTCATTGTTGAAGATGAAGAAGATGAAGAAAGAATATGATAAGTATTATACAAAATAGAAAATAAAATGAATACTTATCATATACCAACCATGGTTAGGTGTAGAGAATGAACTATGGTTAGGTTGAATGGTTAGGGTTAAGCAAACAAACAAAATGGTCAAGCTTTCAACACTTCATGAAGCTTCATGAAAGAAACAAAATAAGCCACCATTCTATTTATCTTGCAAAAATGAATAAATAAATAAATGAATAGATAAGTAAATCAAAACCCTAACCATTAACATAACCATGGTTTAATTCTTTACACAAACCCAAGTTAGCATGTTTCATCAAACATGATACAAACAAGTGCACAAAAGTATATCACATATACAGCTTGTGTACATCAAGTGAGAAAATCCAATTTAAGTGAACCAATAATAGTTAATGCAAAGTAATATATCAAATATATAATTATGCATTAAATCATTAAATCAACACTTGATTTAACGGTCCGGTCATATCGCATATGACCGACTAATATCCAATATATCGGCTTATCGAATCAATCCTTGATTCGATAACTAGGTTATATCGCATACAACCAATCGAAACATTCTTCGCGAGAATAGAATACGGTATCACATACACGCATTATTCTCGGTCCCGCACATATCTCATATGCGCTCCTATTTGGTTTCGCTTGAGCCAGGAAACCTCTGTATAGGACTCTAAAGACTCGTCAATACGCCGGCAGCAGGTGATGATCATATCAAACACCCACAAGCCGCAAGCGGTCTGCTAAACGTAACGGCCACCCGGGTATTGAGCGATCAGAAGATCGACGAGCAAGCCCGCTCTTACTCCTGTGAATCCAACCAATAACACTTACCGTACAGTCCGGTCTCGTCGTCTGATATGTCGCATATCTCGCTTAGGGGTGGTAAACGTCAGACCCCAATAGCTCGATAAGCCATGTCGATATGAGGTCTATATCTATTCGAGAAACTACTGGTAACTCTTACCAGTAAATCTCAGCAACCCTGGCCAGGGATTTCCGGTTATAGCCAATCGAACACAGCGCAACATCAACTCCCTATACCGGGAGAGACGAATCCCCTCCTATCGCTCTTTGCCTCCATGTGATTCGGGACTGCACCCAAAAACCACCGTTTTGCACGCCCTCTTGGACGTGGTAAGGTGGAAATCAAAGCACAGCGGGAATCACACAAGACTCTATGACGATCTCGGGTCAACAGACTACTCTGTACCAGTGTCACCAGAGAACTGCCATCTGACGTAAGGTATAATACCATCTGGGAGTTCTCGGCGAGTCCGTCCAGTGTACCCAGTCTCCACTGAGCACCTGTATATCATCTCTGATGTCAAACACCAATGGATATGGGATCATCCATCGCCCATCTGTATGGGTCAAGAAGGTATACGCTAGTCTACTCTGGTATATCTATGCCCCGTCTCGATACACCCACGACTAGGGACCATGAAGGATGTACTTATGGACTACCATGTCCCCACTAGTATGATCTGCATCATAGTCCAGGTAGTCAAGTACACATCCTAAGGGCTTTACCAACATGTAACAGAGAGACAATCAGTGTACACGTTAAGGTAAAGATCAACTAGATAGCATACTATCATGTCGAGCAAGAAAGTCCTCCCTATATATGTCCCAGCATCCACTACAATATACATCCTATTTATAGCAATGGCCTCTAGGGCATACATATAACTAACAATCTCCCACTTGCACTAGGGCCATCTGATAGCAGTGGTTGTAGTATCTCATACTCAACCATCCCGTAAAAGTCTCTCTCTGGGAAAAGGCCTTTGTGAGTGGATCCGCCGTGTTGTCCTCTGAGTCTGTTCTCCTAACCTCGATCACCCTGGAGATCAAACATCTCCTTGATCAGGTGATCGTGCCTTAGATTTTGTCTGGGTCACTGATGGGACCGGGGTTCCTGGGCCAAAGCCACACTTCCATTGTCACACAATGGTAGGAACCTAGTTCATCTCATGAACCAATATACACCCAAACAGCCTCTTTGGTAGCATCTTAAGTAGCGATGTATCCTGCCTTTATCGTCTAGTATGCCACGGTATTTAGCTTGGAACACTTCCAACATACCGTCCCTTTACTGAGGGTAAAGACAATGCCTGTGACTGACTTTCAGTCGTCCTTATCACCCTGGAACCCTTCCAGTGATTCTCCCCAGGATCGATTGATACCATCTCACTACAATTAGTGAGTATCCTAACATCCAATTAGATCTATCTCATAGATCCAAAGCTTAGGATTTAGGAGGTATCAGTTTGATCCTATATGGATAATCATTGTGATAAGCGGAGATTGACTGAGCGTAGCATAGGAAACTCATTCCCTATCAAGAGTATGTCATCCACGTACTCTACGAGGATCACCACCATACTCTCTACTACCTTTTTGTATATACAAGGTTCATCTACAATTTTGATGATGTCAAACTTTTTGACTAACCCATCAAAACAGATGTTCCAACTCCGTGATGCCTGCTTTATCACATAAAACATCTTGCACAGGTTTCCGCTGCTCCCACTGTCTACGAAGCCCTCTGACTGTGTACTTATAGACTCTCTCTTCTAAAATATTATTTAGAAAAGCATTCATGACACCCAACCACCAGATATCGTAGTCATGGTATGTAGCCGTGGCAAGCAGGATCTGGATGGACTTAATCATAGGCCCCAGAAAAGGTTTCATCATTATCCACGCCTGGTTGATGACGAAAACCTTTAACAAGTCTAGCTTTGAAAGTCTCAACTTTTCCATCTACACCAAGTAATCTTCTCAAGATATACTTTCTCCTGATGGGGATTTAACCCTTCAGATATAGCAACCAAAGTCCATACTTTGTTGGTGTACATGGATTCCATCTCGGATCGCTAAGCATCCAGCCATTCTTACAGAGTCTCACTCCTGATGGCCAGCTCGAAACTAGTTGGGTTATCATCTCATGATGCAATCCTCGCTCCTACTGTCATAGAGAAACTGAAGTATCTCTCAGGTGGGTGAGAAACCCTACTAGATCGGCGGAGAGGCTGAGGTTCGTTGGTATATACTGAATCCTTTGGTTGTACCAAATCATCTGCTGTAGTTTGCATAACTGGAACCTTTCCAGTTCTACATAACTAACCTTGCCTCGAGCTTGTCCAGATTTTTCTTTTAGACATAGGCCGGACAACCCAAATCTTAACTAGCTTAAGACATGGGCTCTTCCCATACCATATCTCATATGGAGTGGTAGGCAACTGATTTGATTTGAACCCTATTCAATAGGTATGCAGCTTCTCAAGCGCATAAATCCCAAAAGGAAACAGGTAACTCAGTATTACTCATCATAGAGCGCACCTTATCGTATGGGGTGCGATTGCTCCGTCCCGATACAACGTTGTGCTGTGGTGTATTCGGAGGAGTAATGCTGAGAGAGAATCTCATTCTCCTTTAGAATAGTTCAGGAATTCCATGCACAAGTATTCTCCTCCCTGATCGCATCAACGGACATAATACTTATACCCGTATTGGTTCTCTACTTCTAACTTACATTCTATGAATATCTCAAAAGGTTCGGACTTGTGTTTCAACAGGAACATATGACTGAATCTTGAGAGATTATCAGAGAATGTAATGAAGTACAAAGAACCGGTCCTGGCATGTGTAGACGGGGGACTTTACATACATCAACATGTATCAATCCCAAGAGTTTACTAACTCTTTCTCTGTTTTCAGTAAACGGAGCTGGTGTCATTATATCTTTGTGACATGACTAGCAAGTTTCACAAGATGTAAATTCAAACTGATTTAAATATGCATCTTCATGTAACTTCAGCTAGTCGGGTCGCATTGATATGTCCTAGTCCACAATGCCTCAAGAAGGATTCGTTCATTTCTGAACTCTTCCTCTTGTATGTGTTCCGTATACTAAGAACTGTAGTTTGATTTAGAACATCAATGCTTTTAGATAACGTGCCTGAACCGATCAACTTTTGATATAGGAAATGTCCAAAACATTATCCAACAATACAAAATTTTATCATTTCTTTACTAATAAAGAGACTGATATGATTTTGTATATCAGGTTCGGTATCTAATAGCATTTGTTCAGAATCAATGTATTGGTAATACAGGGTGACACTGACCAACAGACTTGGCTGCAACTCTTGCCCCGTTTTCTGCCTCATGAAACTTATCACCCGTTCTCAGTTCTGTACCTTTCTGTAGCCCTATGTAACTGATTACATATCTGGGATCCTGATCGGGTATCAAATACCCAGGACGTAGAGGACACTGAGAAACAGCTCTTTGTAATGAACACACCCGAAGATGATGCATCAGCATGCACTTTCTTCGTTTGGGCGGCACGGGAAATCTGGTATTTCCCTATTTCCTGCTCGGTCTTATAACAATTATAAGTTGGAGCGGGACCAACGTTCCCCAGCTCTGTATAACAAGCGGGTTCGGTCAATATTCCGTATTATTATCTTGATTAAGGCGTGACATGGTCGCTACCTGGAGAGAGAGAGAGAAGAAAACACTCAGCGTGCGCTCTTGCAAGAATAGATTGGTTATATATTTTATCTAATCAGGATGGCTCCCACTGTTTTTTATCAAATCTTCCTTCAAGCCCTAAAAGGAAAGACTAGCCGGGATTAATTACACACTACAAGTTCGCCAATCTTTCAGCCAGGCCAGTGTCGGTACTTTGAGGGAGGTCCCCCGTGCTTTCGCACGAACCTAATTAATATAAACCTCGTTTTCCCAGATGCGTAACCTCGTTAACACCTTTCTAGACACCTACTTGATCGGCTAATTATAATGTGTAAAACTCTCCCAGGAGTAACAATTACTCGCAGTGAGTATCGGGATCCAACTATCTCATAGAAGGTATGCAATCTCATTGCAAATTTCAACACTTGAAATTCCCGATAATATTTTGCCCCTAACGTGCTATGACCTTGACGAAAGCCAACAAACCATAGCCCGCTAGTCAAGTTCAACCCGTACATTTCTTGATTGAATTAAACCCACCCGCACGACCCTTGACGAAAGCCAACAAAGCCGCACGACTACCCTAATCCAATCGCATCGTATGCAGCAGATAAGCAGCATATAGCTACCGCACACTACACCTTGACGAAAGCCAACAAATATAGCACGAATACTATATACAACTTATCTGAAATGACGGAGGGTTGTAGGATCAAATGATTTTAAAATGGAGTGTTTTTTAGGCTTTTCTAGTTTTGCTAAAGGAGTCACTCCCGGTGAAGGGATCGTCGGTCCTTTCCTCGTCGAATGAGGTGCGGGATATATCATATACATCACTGTGCAAAGCAAAAACTATAGAAGCAATCAAAATACAAACCGAGGGTTGTAGCATCTGCCAGTTATTGCTAAAGGAGTCACTCCCGGTGAAGGGATCTCGGTCCTTTCCTTATCGAATAAGGTGCAGGATATATCATATATACCGCTGTGCAAAACAAGAACTGTAGCTACCTGTTTTATTTTTGAAATTCGATTCTACAACATCTTTAGGTTTCTTTTACTTTCATTAATCATATTAATGAAGTCCCATCATTTAAGTACCTAAACATCACAGATAAATACGACGTACACTTATGCCATCCGCATTCGCCTCGATGTCCCCTCGTGCACCGTTAGGTTAGGTAACTAACGATAGAGCGGGGCAGGGCTAGCGTGGGTGTAAAACATAAATAACGCCTATATAATATATCATATATACTATATACTGTATCTATCACAGAATATCACATGATCACATCACAGATATCGCAGCAGAAGAAACATATGAAATATTGGATATACTAGGACGTCCGTGTTTTCAATACGAGCCAATTAAAAACACGGATTCCACGGTCGCGATGAATAGACAAACCCACACCCCTAGACCCCTACGAGAGTGGTAAGCAACCCTACCAATTCTAGAGTCAGGAGACCCGGACTCGACTCCTCGAGTTGGTCTCCCACTGGACTCCAGAATCCGGTTACTTGTGCTCCCCTCCTCGGGTCTATCCTAGTGCGGAAAAGTAAATAATATACAAAAGGTGACATCTTCATCAACCTGGAAGTGCCCCAATAAAAGAATATTACATACAAGTTTTTACATGAATGAAAATGAAAAACAATTCATCTCACATAAAAAAAACCCCGGCTATTCAAACACGACGATCCAATATAACATATCCAGCAACACATAACATCATATGTCATCAACGTAAGTAAACATGCGTATCCCAGTTGTCGTTGGCATATAGCAACGAAACCGGGGATATCACATATTACACTTACGGTCACAGAAAAGAAAGTGTAAGACTACAATAGTTGGAATCCGCAATCTCTTTAGACATCGCATGCCTAATCAAATGAATTACTTAGACATCCCATGGCTAACAATTATAAACCCCGCATTTTAGTCTCAAAATCGAAAACTCTTTTCAATATCAAGTCGGGCAATTCAACAAGATTCCCGACATCCTGATTGAATGCTCGTCGCAAACTTCAGTAGGCCGCCGCACCCCCGACGCCGTCGACGAAGTGTACCATGGTGGAACAACGCTGCCGCGAGCACCCGAACGGATGCTTTCGACGACGGGGTTCTCCTACAGTCACTTGGTCGGGGCTATGGGGCGAGGCTGTCTATTAAGTTTACCCGGCGAGTATCCGCATACGCTACGTTATTGCGACGGACTTTTGATCATATCAAAATTCCGTGGCAACCGATCAAGTGAGACTAAACCGCTATATTTATAACATTCATGCTGTTATCTCATAACAACTTGTGAATTCCAATTATTGTATCACATTCCGGATAAATAGAAAATGTTAAACTTTCCGATCGAACATTCAAACACCCAAGTTTTCCCGAAACAGCTCAACACATGAAACAAGTTTAAAAACATTCACTTCATACCTCAGTACCAACGGTCCAGCCGTAGAAGGGTCAAGCCAACGCCTCACATGTGGCACGCCGTACTGCCCCAAACCCTAAGGTTCAAAGGGCAGTTCAAGACGGTCACATAATCGAGTTAAGGTTTGTTGTCTTCTAGAGGGACCATCGCGTTACTTGCACTACTTAGAACGTTATTAAACCACGGAAAGATCCAACACTTGGAAATTTCCCGACAGGGGAAAAGGTGGGTATTTATAGCCAGTCGAACCTTTTTAACATATTCTAAAATTACCCGGAAAAGCTCATAGACAAAGTTTGAAATTTCCGATCGAATCTTCGAAGCTCCAAAACACCACAGAAAACTCAACACTTGAGTGCAAATTAAAAATTCCCAGAAAACTCAGCACCTGAATAAACAAATTACTGTGCAAAAATTATAGGCTAATCTTATAATTTGGCCGCGGAACCGCCGCAGAAGCCAAGATTCTGCCGCGGTTCCGCCGCTCTTTAGACACATCATTAGGTAATTTTTGCACCGTAATTCTTAGAATTTCCTGCTGAATTTTTAAAGAATTTTTAATCTGGAAAAAACCCAGTTTCGTAAAAATGTACAGAGAGGGGTCATTTTTAGGGTTTCGGGTTCGTTCGGGTTTCAAACTTCGTCTACGCATCGCCTAAGGCTCTAGCTAGGCTCTGATACCACTGTAGGGTTCCTAGGCACACTAATGAGGTCTCACAAGGTATCAACCATGCCAATTTCAAATTTTACAAGTGCCGAGAAACCCTAATACGGATCGTTAACTAGATTTTAGGCGAAAACGATAACTAGTTAACAACTTAACTTAGAGTAAACGGAAAATACAACCTTTGTAGATCTGGTCCTCCACCTCCATAGCTCCATGATGAAGTCCCCTCGCTGCGATCATCGGATCCCGGGCTCTAGCGTCGGCTTCATCGGAGAAATGGGCGGGCTAGGTCGTCGACTTCGATGCCGAAGATGATCTACGTCGAGGCAACACAAGATCAAGCTCCAACTTCACCAAGTCATGAAACTTGTGAAGAAAACACCCTATACTACTTGGCAAGTGGTATAAAATGAAGAAATAGGAAGTGGGTTCACTTTAGAATTGGATTTCTCACGCTTTTTCTCAAGTTGCCATTGATGGTTGCAAGGTTTCTTCATTGTTGAAGATGAAGAAGATGAAGAAAGAATATGATAAGTATTATACAAAATAGAAAATAAAATGAATACTTATCATATACCAACCATGGTTAGGTGTAGAGAATGAACTATGGTTAGGTTGAATGGTTAGGGTTAAGCAAACAAACAAAATGGTCAAGCTTTCAACACTTCATGAAGCTTCATGAAAAAAACAAAATAAGCCACCATTCTATTTATCTTGAAAAAATGAATAAATAAATAAATGAATAGATAAGTAAATCAAAACCCTAACCATTAACATAACCATGGTTTAATTCTTTACACAAACCCAAGTTAGCATGTATCATCAAACATGATACAAACAAGTGCACAAAATTATATCACATCTACAACTTGTGTACATCAAGTGAGAAGATCCAATTTAAGTGAACCAATACTTGTTAATGCAAAGTAATATATCAAATATATAATTATGCATTAAATCATTAAATCAACACTTGATTTAATGATCCGGTCATATCGCATATGACCGACTAATATCCAATGTATCGGCTTATCGAATCAATCCATTATTCGATAACTAGGTTATATCGCATACAACCAATCGATACATTCTTCGCGAGAATAGAAAACGGTATCACATACACGCATTATTCTCTGTCCCGCACATATCTCATATGCGCTCCTATTTCGTTTCGCTTGAGCCAGGAAACCTCTGTGTAGGACTCTAAAGACTCGTCAATACGCCGGCAGCAGGTGATGATCATATCAAACACCCACAAGCCGCAAGCGGTCTGCTAAACGTAACGGCCACCCGGGTATTGAGCGATCAGAAGATCGACGAGCAAGCCCGCTCATACTCCTGTGAATCCAACCAGTAACACTTACCGTACAGTCCGGTCTCGTCGTCTGATATATCGCATATCTCACCTAGGGGTGGTAAACGTCAGACCCCAATAGCACGATAAGTCGTGTCGATATGAGGTCTTTAACTATTTGAGAAACTACTGATAACACTTACCAGTAAATCTCAGCAACCCTGAGCGGGGATTTCCGGTTATAGCCAATCGAACACAGCGCAACATCAACTCCCTATACCGGGAGAGACGAATCCCCTCCTATCGCTCATTGCCTCCATGTGATTCGGGATTGTACCTAAAAACTACCGTTTTGCATGCCCTCTTGGACGTGGTAAGGTGGAAATCAAAGCACAGTAGGAATCACACAAGACTCTATGACGATCTCGGGTCAACAGACTACTCTGTACCATTGTCACCAGAGAACTGCCATCTGACGTAAGGTATAATACCATCTGGGAGTTCTCGGCGAGTCCGTCCAGTGTACCCAGTCTCCACTGAGCACTCGTATATCATCTCTGATGTCAAACACCAATGGATATGGGATCATCCATCGCCCATCTGTATGGGTCGAGAAGGTATACGCTAGTCTACTCTGGTATATCGATGCCCCGTCTCGATACACCCACGACTAGGGACCATGAAGGATGTACTTATGGACTACCATGTCCCCACTAGTATGATCCGCATCATAGTCCAGGTAGTCAAGTACACATCCTAAGGGCTTTACCAACATGTAACAGAGAGACAATCAGTGTACACGTTAAGGTAAAGATCAACCAGATAGCATACTATCATGTCGAGCAAGAAAGTCCTCCCTATATATGTCCCAGCATCCACTACAATATACATCCTATGTATAGTAATGGCCTCTAGGGCATACATATAACTAACATCTCATATGCGCTCCTATTTCGTTTCGCTTGAGCCAAGAAACCTCTGTGTAGGACTCTAAAGACTCGTCAATACGCCGGCAGCAGGTGATGATCATATCAAACACCCACAAGCCGCAAGCGGTCTGCTAAACGTAACGGCCATCCGGGTATTGAGCGATCAGAAGATCGATGAGCAAGCCCGCTCACACTCCTGTGAATCCAACCAGTAATACTTACCGTACAGTCCGGTCTGTTCGTCTGATATGTCGCATTTCTCACCTAGGGGTGGTAAACGTCAGACCCCAGTAACTCGATAAGTCATGCCGATATGTGGTCCATAACAATCGTGAAACTACTGATAACTCTTACCAGTATATAACTGCAACCCTGGCCAGTAGAGCATAGCGCAACATCAACCCCCAATACCGGGAGAGACGAATCCCCTCCTATCGCTCATTGCCTCCATGTGAATCGGGACTGTACCCAAAAACCACCTGTTTGCACGACTCTGTAGAGCCGTGGTAGGGTGGAAATCAAAGCACAGTGGGAGTCACACAAGACTCTATGACGATCCCGGGTCAATAGACTATGTTGTACCAGTGTCACCAGAGAACTGCCATCTGACGTGAGGTATAATACCATCTGGGAGTTCTCGGCGAGTCCGTCCAGTGTACCCAGTCTCCACTGAGCACTCGTATATCATCTCTGATGTCAAACACCAATGGATATGGGATCATCCATCGCCCATCTGTATGGGTCGAGAAGGTATACGCTAGTCTACTCTGGTATATCGATGCCCCGTCTCGATACACCCACGACTAGGGACCATGAAGGATGTACTTATGGACTACCATGTCCCCACTAGTATGATCCGCATCATAGTCCAGGTAGTCAAGTACACATCCTAAGGGCTTTACCAACATGTAACAGAGAGACAATCAGTGTACACGTTAAGGTAAAGATCAACCAGATAGCATACTATCATGTCGAGCAAGAAAGTCCTCCCTATATATGTCCCAGCATCCACTACAATATACATCTTATGTATAGTAATGGCCTCTAGGGCATACATATTACTAACATCTCATATGCGCTCCTATTTCGTTTCGCTTGAGCCAAGAAACCTCTGTGTAGGACTCTAAAGACTCGTCAATACGCCGGCAGCAGGTGATGATCATATCAAACACCCACAAGCCGCAAGCGGTCTGCTAAACGTAACGGCCACCCGGGTATTGAGCGATCAGAAGATCGACGAGCAAGCCCGCTCACACTCCTGTGAATCCAACCAGTAATACTTACCGTACAGTCCGGTCTGTTCGTCTGATATGTCGCATTTCTCGCCTAGGGGTGGTAAACGTCATACCCCAGTAACTCGATAAGTCATGCCGATATGTGGTCCATAACAATCGTGAAACTACTGATAACTCTTACCAGTATATAACTGCAACCCTGGCCAGTAGAGCATAGCGCAACATCAACCCCTAATACCGGGAGAGACGAATCCCCTCCTATCGCTCATTGCCTCCATGTGAATCGGGACTGTACCCAAAAACCACCTGTTTGCACGACTCTGTAGAGCCGTGGTAGGGTGGAAATCAAAGCACAGTAGGAGACACACAAGACTCTATGACGATCCCGGGTCAATAGACTATGTTGTACCAGTGTCACCAGAGAACTGCCATCTGACGTGAGGTATAATACCATCTGGGAGTTCTCGGCGAGTCCGTTCAGTGTACCCAGTCTCCACTGAGCACCCGCATACCATCTCTGATGTCAAACACCAATGGATATAGGATCATCCATCGCCCATCACATGGGTCGAGAAGATATACGCTAGTCTACTCTGGAATATCGATGCCCCGTCTCGATATTCCCACGACTAGGATCATTGAAGGATGTACTCATGGACTACCCAGGCCCCACTAGTATGATCTGCATCATAGTCCTGGAAGTCGAGTACACATCCTAAGGGCTTTATCAACATGTAACAGAGAGACAGAAAGTATACATGTTAAGATAAAGAGCAACCAGATAGCGTACTATCTTGTCGAGCAAGAAAGTCCTACCTATATATGACCCGGCATTCACTACAATATACATCCAATGTACAGTAATGGCCTCTAGGGCATACATATAACTAACAATCTCCCACTTGCACTAGGGCCATCTGTAGCAGTGGTTGCAGTATCATATACTCAACCATCCCATATAAGTCTCTCTCTGGGAAAAAAGCCTTTGTGAGTGGATCCGCCGTGTTATCCTCTGAGTCTACTCTCCTAACCTCGATCACCCTGGAGATCAACTATCTCCATGATCAGGTGAGGCTGCCTCAGAATATGTCTGGGTCACTGATGGGACCAGGGTTCCTAGGCCAAAGCTACACTTCCATTGTCACACAATGGTAGGAACCTAGTTCATCTTATGAACCAATATACACCCAAACTGTCTCTTTGGTAGTATCTTTAATAGCGATGTTACCAACCTTTATCGTCTAGTTTGCCACGGTATCTAGCTAGGAACTCTTCCAACAAACCGTTCCTCCACTGAGGGTAAAGACAATGCCTGCGACTGACATTCAGTCATCCTTATCACCCTGGAACCTTTCCAGTGATTCTCCCCAGGATCGATTGATACCATCTCACTACAACTAGTGAGAATCCTAACATCCATCTAGATCTATCTCATAGATCCAAAACCCAGGATTTAGGAGGTATCACTTTGATCCTATATGGAGAATCCATGTGATAAGAGGAGATTGACCGTGCGTAGCATAGGAAACTTTTTTCCTATCAAGAGTATGTTGTCTACATACAATACGAGGATGACCACCTTACTCTCTACTACCTTTTTGTATATACAAGGTTCGTCTACCATTTTGATGAAGTCAAACACTTTGACTATCACATCAAAACAGACGTTCCAACTCCGCGATGCCTGCTTTATTCTGTAAAGCAACTTGCACACATTTCCGCTGCTCACACTGTTTACGAAGCCCTCTGGCTGTGTTCTTATAGACGTTCTCTTCTAAATCACAATTTAGAAAAGTAGTCATGTGTCACGTCCCGAAAGTACGGAACATGACCGGCACTTAAACTACGAACGTCTCGAGGCGTAGGCAATCTAAGTAAACCGAAAACCCAGAAATCCAAACCAAGAAAATAGTAGAGTGCAGGAAAAACCAACTTAAAGAAAGTAGTTTCAATAGCATAAGCCGAATTATGCGGTTTTTTAAAAACATCAAAATTTTACTGAAAATTTCGGCAGTCTCCTTTGTAAATACTGGCCCCCAAACGGGATACAACATGAATAGTATACGAATCAAGAAAAAGGCATCCCCAAGCGGGAGCTAGCTCTTCGTCAAACGACGGTCACAACCACACAAGTAATATAATATACAACGCCAACGGTGGGGATCAAAACTCAAAAGGAAACTCAAAACCACCAGAAATCCACAGAAATAAAACGCGCGACTCTAAGGTCGAAAGAATAACATCACGGGTCTCTATCTCAAAAATAAATACATGTTTGGTTGATGGAACTTCTAGATACAACTGAATAATAATATACAAGATATAAGGATGGGTAAGATATAAATAACCCACCTACTAGCAAGCCACCCGGAATGAAAATAGTGCCAGCAAAGCCGTAATGAAACCTGTACGGCAAACCTGCAAGAAACTGGGGCACAACGGGGGTGAGTTGCCAACTCGTGAATAGAAAAACATCTACGCACAGAAATCGTATAAATAACGCAATCCTACGTCAATGATCATAATATATCCTCAAATATATGAATAACACGTAGCCTATAACAAGGCTAGGGTAAATATCTAACCCGAGTGTAATCTCATGTGCCCGTGTCAGTGCCTCAGGTAGCAATATATCATATGGATGATGTATGAATGCATAAAACAGAATGCATGTACTGAATAAAACTGGTTTCATAAATCAGTGAGATTTCTGTATTTTAAAAGAAATGAGGTACCATATATGAAATCAGCATAAAACAGTGCCCAGCATCGACACAAAACAAGTGTCCAAATACCTCGATATCTCTGTGTCACAATTTATGTACCTCAAGTCTCAATCTCAATGTCTCAATCACAATATCTCGGGCGCCGTCAGTCCAGACCGGCCCCTACCATCCATCTCATGACCACGACGGTATCCTCCGGATATCCGACGCGTCGGGTAATATCACCGGTAGGTAGTGCTCCCCTGCCAGGCTCACATCGTCATCATCACGCGCTTCTTGCCCCGGGGTACCTTACCGGGTCCACCATGTACCCGAAACGGTTCATCCGTCTCCTCGAATCGGGTCTCGAAATCCATCAGCAAACTCATGGTGGACGACTCATACATCATGGGAAAACCGCACTTTTTATTTTAAAAAGAGAGAAATCAGTTCATATAAGTTTTTGCGGTTTTCCTCCAAATCCAGAAAATCTCATGGAAATCCGAATCCAAAACCTCAATAACACGTAAAATAGTGAATATATGCATGAGAATCCAGGAATGCGGCATACAATGAATAACAGTATGCATGAAGTAGCTGGTAATAACTACAATGTCTAAACTAACATAGAAGGCAAGTACACTAATATCATGTCTAACTATCAGCTAACAGGCTATGTCAAGCAATAATATTTTCTAAGGTGTACGTGACATGGCAATTACCGATGAAGATGTGTGTGAGCCGGCAATTAAGTGTACGTGGTACATACGCATTAGCGGTAATGGTGCTGGTGTCCTAACAGCATGATATCAATAATGGAGTATGAAACATAAAATAAGCATGCGATGCGAAGCGGACCACAAAAATGAGCGGGAGCTGAGAACTAGACGCAACTATAACTAATCTGCATTAATCTAATATCAGTCCTACAAATGGTGCCTTTTGAAATAACATGAATCATTGAGTTTTGAAAATAGGGGCTACGGTGTTTTTGTGAAAAGATACGTCTTTTGAAATATCCGTAGGATCCCTTGGGCTGTCTTTAAAAATGCCCACGACTCGTTAGTTTTTGAAATAGGTAAGAAGTCTAATCTAATCTAACAACTACACTAAACTATACGGCTGAACTAACAAGCTGAACTACAGGTAAGGAAACCGCCTAACATCTGAGTCGATACATATACATACCTGTATATATATATTAGTCGGTGATCCCGCCTCAATAATATCATATCCGATACCATATCTATAATCAGGCATCCCAAGTCAAGAGTGCGGATCAATCATCAATATAGCTCGTACGTAAATCCGTCGTACGGCATCCCAATCTGGGTACGGGTCAAAGTCACATCAATCACACTATTCATTTGGTATCTTCTTTATCAAATATCATGATCCGGAATAATTTCCTACGTCTAGTACAATATTGATGCCATCTATGTATGCATGCGGGTGTAAGAATTACTACGTCAGAAGACCCGCTAAAACATCATGTCGTATCTCAATACGAACCAAATCAGGTCACCGATCTCCTGACCTCAAGCCCAATCTCATCGACTCATCTCAAATTCCAAATACTATCCTCAAATCCAGTATATGAACACATAGTCCCATACCCATGTGAACACATAAATATATATTCCCATACACGCACATATGAAATAAGGAATGTATGCAAGTATGTATGTGTGTATGTGTAGTGCAACACTACCCTAGGGTTCGCAACACTAAAGTAATCCAACACACCAATATCCACCCTAAGCATCGTTATTAATCCCAAATAACATATAATAAATGTTGGTGTGTATACGCATCCGTATACACCACCACGGACTGCGGGGGTGCTATACGCCATCCACCCGACTTCTCCCCGTAGATATAAATCTACTCACCTGGTCCTCGCTAGCCGGTGCCGACGTCGCCACGCGCTTGCTTGTCGTCTCGAAGTCCACATGGGGGTACCTACATATCATAACGCACCATATCGCATTAAAACTAAATTCGAAATCGAAATGGCATACGAAAATCAAATCGGCACGCGTATCACGCATAGGTCCAAACCTATCGCCTACGCATGCAAGAATAGTCAAACCAACCCTCGATGTCGATGTACAAACGTCAAACCATCGAGAAAAATCCAATCATACTCATTTGCACATTCACGAACACTAATTTTAATATAAACTAGGTTAAAACTCATAAAAACCCCAATTTCACTTAAAAAGTCATTTTTCCGCAAATCTAGCAAGCACAATTCGCCGTTTTTGTACAAAACATGATGTTTAAATTAATGTAGCGGCCAATATACTTATTAAATATCTTAAATAAGTCATAGAAAAAATTTCCGGAATTTAATCTCATTAAATTCCAAAAACCCTAATATTCTAGTTTACAAAATACCCTTTTTTAACAATTTCATAGCAAAAATGCACAAACTACAATTTAGGTTGGATTTCCATAAACTAAAGTGTTAAACTACACTTAATAAAGTTAATAATATGATAAAAACCCTAACCATATTTTTAATCTCATATTTCGAATTAAATCAAAAAAACTAGTTTGCAACAAAAAGCTTAATTTGGACATTTTTCAAGTAACAACTTGTAATTAACAACTAGATTAGTTTTCTACAAAACTAAATATGTTAATCCACCTCACTAAACCATACACAATCAAACACAACTCATTTCCACAACAAACCCTAACTTAGTAATCAAAACCCTTTCTTTAAATTTCAAAACTTGAAATTTAAAACCCTAATTTAACACCTAATAGCTAGATTCAAGTAATTTAACAACAAATTAAGCATAAGGTTATGATTATACGTCACAAGCTTGAGATCAAACTTGCAAAAATCTTAGCCTCCAACAATGATTTCATGCTCCAAGATCCATGTTTGAATAGCTAAAGAATAATGGGTAAAGCTTGGATTTAGAATTAGCTTTGAATTTTTGAGAAAAAGGGTGGATTTTTGATAGAAATTTTGGGAATTTTGATGGAAAAATGAGATGAAGTATTTGGGGCTGTTTTGGTTCAGGTTTGGGCCAGAAATCTTGGGGGATTGGGTGAGGGAGGAGAGAGAGTGAGGTGGGGAAAGTTAGTTCAAGTCAAAGTCAACTCAAATTATACCATTTTCTACTCTTTTTTCTTTTCTTTTCTTTCATTTCTTTTCTTTAAAATCCAAGTGGGGACAAAAGAGGGGGCTGCTGAATTCTTCAAGGGGATAAGTGAATGGGGGTGTGTGGGTGTGGGTACGGGTGTGGGGTGATGAAAAATGATAAATACAATACCCCAAACATCCATTTACGCTAAAAAAAAGCCTTTTTTCTTCAATAATTTCTAAACTGTTTTGGCAAATGATTTCGTTCCAAAAACCACATGATAAAATTTTATTTAATATTTTATGATGCAAAAAATTTGTTTCAACTCATTCCAATTTGTAATTTTCCCTAATTAAATGTATTAGTGACGGCTTAAAATAATAATAAAATAATATTTTTTTCAGAAAATTTGAAATTTCACCAGCGGCTCAATAAACAACAAATAATAGCAATTATATAGCTAGAATGTGTATATTTAATTTTTATAATAAAATATTTGTATTTTGACTTTTTACAGAAAACCCCCTTATTTTATCGATTTTTTTTGAAATTTCACCGAAACGATTTTCAAAACGTTACAATCTTCCTCCCTTAAAGAAATTTGGTCCCCGAATTTAAATTCAAACTCCCCCAAATACTAAAACATCTAAGAAAAACCATCAAGTCGTCGGGGCTCCGAAATTGTAACTACATAGAACAAATCGTAGCGCAGCCCATGCGCTTAAAAAATGAGCGTATAACTCAAATCAAAACTCCGTTAAGCATCCCGCAATGATCGGAGTCATGGAGAAGACATCAATGCCAAATCCAAATCAAAACCAATATGACATAACTCGAAACTATACATGTAAATATCGAATCTATATATGTAAGTATCTGAAGGAAATGCATGCCAAATCTTCTTAAGTCGCTGTGCACGCGTATAACACTGCACAGTGGCGGACGTCTATCATAAGAAAATAACTATATACATATATACCTTTGTTTGAAATGTACGTTCCGCCGTTTTGGAAACAATTTAGAAGGGTCTCCTTGTTTTAAACATTTCGTGTCATATCAGACACGTAGGTAAATACTGAGGCTATAGCTCGCTTTTTGGAAATCCCTTCAATAACTATCAATGCATGCAAAATATATTCAGGTACAGTCCTCTGACTAGTCCTGCTCAGTACGAAAACACATAGCAATATCATAAAAACGTACTGCTCTATACGAAATAAATCCCAAAATATGCATATGAATGCTACGTGCATCTGGTGCGCACGGAAATCAAAATCCATGAATGTGCCATACATGCGCACAGAAACAACATCTAAGTGCATCGGGTGTGCACGAAACATCTGTCGTAGGCAACATGTGTACCTGACAGCAAAATCAGGTGCATCTATCGTGCACGAAATCATGAAATCCAATATCAAGCGCCGAACGTGCGCAAAATCAATCAGGTGCACAAGGTGCACAAAACAAGTATCGGGTATCACAATCGAAATCGAAATCCAGTGCATCTAAGTGCACAAAAGGCGTATCACTGCACTGCTGTTGGAGATAGTGCCCTCAGAGTCAATTATTGGATCACAGGCACGTGATTGCAATGATTGAGGGAGGACCTATCCCGGTACAACAGTCTTACTCGAGATGATAGTTTGCTATCTGGTTTACCTTTATCATCGTGTACTGCTTTAGGTGACCTGACAGGTCGCTATTGCACGTTGATAAAGCCCCTAGGATTCTTGCTTGACGACCAGCAGTATGAGGGCGATCATATACGTGAGAGCTGGGGTCTACAAGCATATCCTTAAAAGGTCCCTAGTCGTGGGAGTTTCGAGACAGGGCATCGATTCTCCAGAGTAGACTAGTGTATACAGTCGAGACCCCGACGAGGGGCGGTGGCCGGTCTCACAAGCCACTGGTGTCTGTTGGTTCACCTAAGATGTATACAGGTGCTCATTGGGTTATGAGTACACCGGACAGGACTCGCCGGGAACATGCTAGTTGGTCTTATACCTGACGTCAGATAGCAGTTCCCAGGTGACATGTGTACAGGTTAGTTCATCGACCTGGGGATCGTCATTTGTCTCGTGTGAGTTCCCACTGTATTTTGATTACTACCCTACCACGGCTCAAAGGAGTCGTGCAAACAGGTTTTAGTTGGGTACAGTCCCGAGCCACATGGAGGCAGTGAGCGGATCTTCGGGGGTTTCGTCTCTCCCGGTATTGGGGGTGAGGTCGCGCTATGTCTAGGAGAGCCATTACACGAAGTCCTTGGCCAAGGCAGGAGATTTACTGGTAGGTATTCCAGTAGTATCTCAGGGTGTTCTGGGCTACACTCCGACACGACTTGTACCGCTTTTGGGGGTCTGACTTTTACCAACCCCCTAGGCCCGCCATGCGATGCTCATAGACGAACGGACCGGACTGCACGGATATTGTCACTGACAGGCTCAGTAGGGTGTCAGGATGAGTTCGCTCATCGACGTCCCTTTTAGTCAATAGCTGGTGGCCCGTTACGTATTGGCTTATACCTCTGACGGGCTAGTGGTTAAATCCACAGCCATAGTATTGACGAGTCTTTAGAGTCTACCACACTTTCAGTTACTCAGCTTTCGGGCGAAACGCTGTAGAGGCCGTATGGAGATATGGTAGGGTCCGATCAGATACGTGCGGTATTGTACGGATCAGGATCGGACGGTTTGTACTAGTAGCCGTATAGGTTTATGGCAGGGTTCGATCAGATACGTGCGGTATTGCACGGATCAGGATCGAACGGATATTACTAGCCGGCTTTGGTTTAAGTCGGTCCTAGTTTAGTACAGTGTAGATTTTGTCTCTTTGCATTTGTATCCGGACGGAATACAGATGCGGGTGTGTATGCACAGTATCGGGGTTTTCCTGTAATTTATTACGGGACCAGTTTTCTGGAGTTGCCAGTTTGCATTCCGTTCCGGCCGGTTTTCCTTTGTTCTTTCCCGGCCGGACTTTTCCGATGGAGGGGGTTATTTGCAAGTTTGCAAATAACACTTTGTGGAGGTTTTATATGCATAAAGATTGATTATGATATCTTTGTTCTCTTTCATCCATTACTTGCTTTAATGTGATTTGAAATGAGTATGGTGTGATTTGAAATGAAGTATGGTGTATGTTTCTTTGACCTTGGATGTGGTCACCATTTTTTGATCCTACACTCACCTCCCTTTGTTTTTCCTTCCCACCAATTTCCTACTTGATTGGGCCGGCCACATTTTGGTGAGAGAGAGAGAGAATGGTTCATATTTGTATGAGGAAATTTCATGATCTCATTTTTGACCTTGCACACAAAACCTTCTCACCTCTCCAAAGTTCTTCTTGATTCCTCCATCAAAAGGCAACAAACCCCAAAGAGACAAGTAGCCTCTACACTACACTTCCTACAGCATATCTTGGGTACGTCGAGTAGCCGGCTTCGCGCCCGAGTTGCCTCGGTATTGAGGTGGGAGCCCGTAAAAGCTACAGGCGATGTGGTGCCCTTTCCGACGAGGAGGAGACGGACGAAGATCCCGCGAGGAGATCGGAGTGGAGATGAAGACCGGAGGACTCGGATCAGTCGGTACATCTCTTCCCTTTCTTGTTAGTAGCTTAGACTTGTTAATGGTTACGATCCGGAGTTTAGTGCGCGGTGGTGCCGGTTTGCAAATTCCGCAAAAGATAAAGTTTATCACCGCTTCCGCACTTGGCCGTCGGTTTGACGGCCGGGGCGCCGCCGTGCACTTACAGTGGTATCAGAGCCTCGCCATTAACTTCGTCTAGCTTCGTTTGATGTGTTTTTCAGTTCCGATCGACCAAAATTCCAAAAACCGTATTTTTCCTTCACATCAGTTTCTGTTGAAATTTTTTGAAGTCTAAAAATTTTTCAGGTTGTAAAATATTGATGTACTGGAAAATCTAAGAGCTCTGTAAAAATTCGATGAAGTGACTCCACAGTTGGAGCGCGGAACCGCCGCGAAAACCCCATTTGTGCGGCCCTTCCGCCGCGCACTATTCACATCACTTCACCAATTTTTTACAGAGGCCTTCTGGGCTTAAAATATGGGTTTTGGAATATTAAAATTGGGCCCAAGTTTTCTGTGAGTGCTACAGTTTTGATTGGGGGCCCACTTGTTAATTTTTGATCAATCGGAAAATTTTAAACACATTTTTCACAGTATTTACATTATATCTGCGACCGTGAATGTCACTTGATCGGTAAATCCGGTCTAACTGCTATAGCCCGGTTAGACGGATTTGCGAACGTGACTTTCACGTTGATGTTCTATGTATTTGCTGTGTTGTTGCGGATCGGTCGTGGGGGATAGCCTGGATGCAATGCTAGTACAGTTTTGTTGTATTATGTACATTTGATATTGCGGGGCGAGCGTCCGACATGTGGACTGCCGTCACTGCCTGTTTGTATTATTCTTTTGGGGCACGACCTGGTTGCGGTCGATGTACCCATTGTATGTATATTTTACTTTCTGTACTAGGATTACCCCGCGGAGGGGTGCACGGATAGCCGGGTTCTAGAAGGCAACAAGCCCGCATCTCATGGCATTGGGACGGAGGGGGCTTCACTCCAGGATTGGCGGGCTATTCGACGCACTCGTAGGGGGTATAGGTTGACCCAGGAGGGGTGCCCAAGTGACCGGATTCCGTGAAGTGCTGGGTGGTCCATTCACGGTGCTGAAGGGGGCTGCCTCGCTTCAGGTTTTGGCGGGTGACTTGTCGCGCCCGTAGGGGTCTAGGATTTCATTGCACAGGCTATCCACACGACCAGGGGAACGTCGGGTTTCAGTAGTGGCTCTGTGAAACCCGGGGATCCCAGATATCTGTATTGTTCTGTGATGCTGTACATTTCTGTGATGTTGCATTTTATTCACGCCTTGAGCGAAATACTATATATTGGTATATATATTAGTAGATGTTGTATATGTTTTTCATCCGCGCTAGTCCAGTCCCCGCTCTGTTGTTAGTAAGCTAACCTAACGAGTGATGACGGGACCCAGTGGCGAATGCGGATGGCATATACGTACGTCAGTATATTTTCGTTCTTTGTGGTGTGATCAATTGATGGGACTGCATTGATTCGGATCAATGCAAGTTAAAACAAACCTAATCTGATGTTGTTGGAACACTTTTCAAAAAGCTGTTATTGCAAGGACGTTCACTTTTGTTTTGCATCGCGGTATTCATTTAGAATATCCTGCTCCTCAGTCGACGAGGCAAGGGCCGAGATCCCTTCACCGGGAGTGACCCCTTGGAAAATAAGTTTGCGTCAGGGCATTAACTTCACTATAGCCGATTACTTTTGCTTTGCACCGTGGTATTCAGTTGGAATATCCTGCACCCCATTCTACGGGGAAAGAGCCGAGATCCCTTCACCGGGAGTGACCTTTTTAGCGGAAGTTGTCGTCACTATATTTCTAAAAAGCTATCCGTTCCTTCAACGATATCAAGTTCATTACGTTAAAGGTTTTCGCCAGAAACCATTCGTAGCCCTCCGTCGTTTCATATGGGTAGTCAATAGTATTCAAGCTGTGTTTGTTGGCCAAAGTCAAGGCACAGTGTTTGGTAGCTATTGGTTATTCATATGCAGCATAGATAGATGCGTTGGTTTGGGGCAGTCGTATAGCCTTGTTGGCCAAAGTTAAGGGCTTGTACGGGTGGGCTCAAATTAACCTGGAGAATGACGGGCAGAACTTGACATGTGACTTATGATTTGTTGGCCAAAGTCAAGGTCATAAGAGCATAGGGTAAAAATCCACATCGGGAGTTTCAAAAGTACTGAAACTTGCCAGATATGCGCATACCTTCTGGAGTGTGATACCGTGAGCGGATTCCGTCACGTTATCATACGATGAGAGTTGGATCCCGATTCCCACTGATGAGTTGGTTTACTCCTCGGGTGACCCCGACTAATTCTTCTTTCAGGTTTGGAGGAGAATTTGAGGTACAGTGGGAGGTTTCCAGATTAGATAAATTGGTAACCATTCTGATCTTGGTTAGAGTGCACGCTGAGTGTTTCTTTTCTCTCTCTCTGGCAGCGACCATTGACCCGACCCTAAGACTATGACTCGGTGACCAAGTTGACCGAACCTACTTAACACTGGCTTTTGGATTGTCAGAGTTGCAGACCTCATTGCCACTCCTACTTTTACCCTTTTCTCCAGGACACCCCGTATTACTACGAACGTCCACTTCCATTGGACAAAACCATCGTATGGTTAGATACGAACTCGAAGGAATTCGAGGATGGTTTCCGGTTCTGGAGAAAACGGATAGGATTATTCAGTTGTCTTTTCCCTTTTACCTTCTCTCAAGCTATGAGTACTCCTTGGTTTAGGAGATAGTACACCTATTATGCAAATTGGATAGTCTTCTTCCAAACCTTAGGCTGGTGCCGACCGGTTGGGAATGAAGAAAACCAATTAGCCTAAACGATGTGCAGAAGGTATTAAGATTAAGACAAAGCAAGGGATTAGTAAGAGGGCAAAGTAAATTGCGACTGATATTCACGACCAAACCAAATATTTCTTCGCCAATCCTAAATCACCTTTGTATTTCTCCAGGACACTCCGTATCACTACGAAGATCCACAGTTTATTGGATACTCCATCGTATGGTTATATACGAACTCGAAAGGAACTTATTCCAGTTCGGGGATGGATTCTGGTCCAGGAGAAATAGGAATAAGGTTTATTCGGTTGTCTTTTATCCTCACCTTCTCTCGCATTGCGAGTGCTCCTAGGATTAGGACAGTACACCCATTATGCTTATTGGATAGTCTTCTTCCAAACCATAGGCTGGTGCCGAACGGTAGGGAAGGAAGAAAACCATTTGGCCTAAGGGGTGTGCAGAAGGTAATGACTAAAGACATATAAAGGGATTTGGAGAGGTGGCAAAGAATTATACGGTTATAGTTGTGAATCTGGATAATGGTAGAGGCATTACTAGGAATACCAGGATACCCCATCGAAACATTTCAATGTTTTCAGTTCACTGTGTACTGTTAAAAGAAAACTGATTTCCCGATTAGATACTCACTCCAGGGTATGTATTTACCAGGTATAATTCTCACATCTGTATGGTTTTACAGATGATGAGTGGGAGTCAGTTATTGGGAATTGGGTGATCATCCTCATTATATCGGGATTCGTTGTAATCGGTGATATTTGAGGAGATCACCTGGGCTGTTTGCCGGTCGGCAAATATTTGGTTTTGAATATCCGCTGTTGTGCACCAATTTCAAATTGTTATATCTGTACGTCTGTTTTCATAGAGTGAGATATACCTTTTGATATTATGTCGATGACATTTACCTATATCAGTGGTTGGTTAGGTAAGGAGCATTAAACAGCGGTGTAATTCTTCTTAACCATAAGTACAGTTTTCAACCTACGACACACAGTGAAAGAGTTGTTAGACTCGGTGGACTTATACAGAGTATTGTATGTTGTCCAGTGTCCATTAGGACAGAGGGGTTGGTCCTCATACTATATTCTGTTTACTTTTAACTTCTCTAGTTCTTAGACATGTGTTTCGTAGAAACACAGGGTCTAAGTTTTGAGGAGTTATAGGTATTTGAATAGAGTAGAGAACCAGGTGTAGCAAGTATCGGGATTCTTCAAGTGATCGAAGATGTAGATACTTGTGTATCGTATTCAGTTGATAGTAATGATAAAGAGAACTTGTTTCTCTTTCAGGTTACTCATAATTGGAAGCATTCCTAAGTTGAGTAACGCTGATCGGCCTCCTTCCTTTTTGTTGACATGCACTGGAGATAGCTGCATGATTTGAATCTGGTTAAATTAAATCAGTGCCTCTGTTTCTATATTGTATATAGAACAGTTCGTATCTTAACGATGTTAAGTTACGGGGAGTTGTCCGGATTATGCTTAAAACCAGACTCTGGATAACTCAAAGGCACGTTTCTGTAATGGCTGTTTGTGGGTTGACCCAGGCTATGACGAGGGTTGACTATCTACCATCTGGAAGATCAATAGTGATATTGTTCTTCACTCGCCACAATTTTAAAAGAAATAGATTTTTTCAAAAACAGTAGTGGGAGTATGGTAGAACTGGAAGTGATTCCAGAACCGCAAACGATTACTGATGATTTGATAAGGAACCTAAAGATTCAATCTGATTTGACATTCCATTGGCCACTCCGCAAATAAGGTGGGTAACTTCAGGCACCCGAGAGGTACTCCGGTAGCCTCAAGGACGGTGACAGGGAAGTTCTTGTTTACCCACACTTGCCATTGTTGTTGTTCCAGGCTGCGAGACCCGGCAGGAGGATGAGTATAGCGTCGTTCTAAACTAGCTTTAGAAGTGCACGTCTATATGACTTTGCCAGAGGGTTGTCGTAGTCAGTGGGAGCAGCGGAAGCATTGGTGGACATCAGGCTTATGTCTATTCATAGACTAAAGCAGATATAGCGGAGATAGATCATCTATTTCTGATGTGACAGTCGTGGGTTTGACGTCATCAGAATAGAGGATGGATCTGTTGAGAAGGTAGTAGGGTGTGATATCCGGGTTTTGGATGACATACACAGAGTAGGAAGTGATATTCCTATGCTACGATCGGTTATACTTTGGTTGTCACACAGTGTTTTCTCCACATGGGACTTGGACATAATATCGGACATACTGGTTACTAGATCTATGGTTTTAGATCTAGATTTGGGTGGTTTCCCAATCAGGGTACCTTGACAGCATTCTAAGAGTATTTAGAATGGACGACTCCTGGCACGGTAGTGTACCTGCAGGTGATGGAGTCACCCTCTCTAAAGGTGTCTTATAGACTAAAGTAGAGAGGGATGTGCATGATTGGCAGATCACTTGCTTAGGCAATTGAGTCAATCATGAGATGTCAAGTACCACACCAGATGTTGTTCTTGCACTAGATGCAATAAGTTGATATTGATCCAATCCTGGAGAAACAGTCGGAAGCAGTTTTAGAACATAAGTGGATGTTCTAGGGATATGATAACGACAGCCTCATTTCGGAGACAGTTGTCATTCCAAGCTTCCAAGGTGACATGGACGACAAGCAGGTTGTCAGAGTTATAGTTTTTCCTTCTGACGAGGGGCAGTATTTTGGACAGGTGGTCCAAGGAAATACTGAGGGAGGCATGGCGCAGGATACTGATTAAGTTCAGTTGACGATACAGTCTAAGAAGTTTGGGTTTGGAGTTCATTTATGAGCTCGGTCCCATCAGACATCCAGACATTCTAAGACAGGTATTGCTCATTTCGGGAGATGGCTTTCTCTGCGAGCTTGAGATATAGAGAGACATAGAAAGGAACACCACAGGCGGATCCACTCACTGAGGCTATTCCTCGAACGCAATAGTTTCGCAAACAGGCTTTGTGAGACTGACTAGTAGAGGAGTTGGGTGTTCGGTATCACACGGGCTGTGAGTATGCGACATCGCAATAATTAGCCTTGAGTGCAAGTGGGAGATTGTTGGAGATAGTGCCCTCAGAGTCAATTATTGGATCACAGGCACGTGATTGCAATGATTGAGGGAGGACCTATCCCGGTACAACAGTCTTACTCGAGATGATAGTTTGCTATCTGGTTTACCTTTATCATCGTGTACTGCTTTAGGTGACCTGACAGGTCGCTATTGCACGTTGATAAAGCCCCTAGGATTCTTGCTTGACGACCAGCAGTATGAGGGCGATCATATACGTGAGAGCTGGGGTCTACAAGCATATCCTTAAAAGGTCCCTAGTCGTGGGAGTTTCGAGACAGGGCATCGATTCTCCAGAGTAGACTAGTGTATACAGTCGAGACCCCGACGAGGGGCGGTGGCCGGTCTCACAAGCCACTGGTGTCTGTTGGTTCACCTAAGATGTATACAGGTGCTCATTGGGTTATGAGTACACCGGACAGGACTCGCCGGGAACATGCTAGTTGGTCTTATACCTGACGTCAGATAGCTGTTCCCAGGTGACATGTGTACAGGTTAGTTCATCGACCTGGGGATCGTCATTTGTCTCGTGTGAGTTCCCACTGTATTTTGATTACTACCCTACCACGGCTCAAAGGAATCGTGCAAACAGGTTTTAGTTGGGTACAGTCCCGAGCCACATGGAGGCAGTGAGCGGATCTTCGGGGGTTTCGTCTCTCCCGGTATTGGGGGTGAGGTCGCGCTATGTCTAGGAGAGCCATTACACGAAGTCCTTGGCCAAGGCAGGAGATTTACTGGTAGGTATTCCAGTAGTATCTCAGGGTGTTCTGGGCTACACTCCGACACGACTTGTACCGCTTTTGGGGGTCTGACTTTTACCAACCCCCTAGGCCCGCCATGCGATGCTCATAGACGAACGGACCGGACTGCACGGATATTGTCACTGACAGGCTCAGTAGGGTGTCAGGATGAGTTCGCTCATCGACGTCCCTTTTAGTCAATAGCTGGTGGCCCGTTACGTATTGGCTTATACCTCTGACGGGCTAGTGGTTAAATCCACAGCCATAGTATTGACGAGTCTTTAGAGTCTACCACACTTTCAGTTACTCAGCTTTCGGGCGAAACGCTGTAGAGGCCGTATGGAGATATGGCAGGGTCCGATCAGATACGTGCGGTATTGTACGGATCAGGATCGGACGGTTTGTACTAGTAGCCGTATAGGTTTATGGCAGGGTTCGATCAGATACGTGCGGTATTGCACGGATCAGGATCGAACGGATATTACTAGCCGGCTTTGGTTTAAGTCGGTCCTAGTTTAGTACAGTGTAGATTTTGTCTCTTTGCATTTGTATCCGGACGGAATACAGATGCGGGTGTGTATGCACAGTATCGGGGTTTTCCTGTAATTTATTACGGGACCAGTTTTCTGGAGTTGCCAGTTTGCATTCCGTTCCGGCCGGTTTTCCTTTGTTCTTTCCCGGCCGGACTTTTCCGATGGAGGGGGTTATTTGCAAGTTTGCAAATAACACTTTGTGGAGGTTTTATATGCATAAAGATTGATTATGATATCTTTGTTCTCTTTCATCCATTACTTGCTTTAATGTGATTTGAAATGAGTATGGTGTGATTTGAAATGAAGTATGGTGTATGTTTCTTTGACCTTGGATGTGGTCACCATTTTTTGATCCTACACTCACCTCCCTTTGTTTTTCCTTCCCACCAATTTCCTACTTGATTGGGCCGGCCACATTTTGGTGAGAGAGAGAGAGAATGGTTCATATTTGTATGAGGAAATTTCATGATCTCATTTTTGACCTTGCACACAAAACCTTCTCACCTCTCCAAAGTTCTTCTTGATTCCTCCATCCAAAGGCAACAAACCCCAAAGAGACAAGTAGCCTCTACACTACACTTCCTACAGCATATCTTGGGTACGTCGAGTAGCCGGCTTCGCGCCCGAGTTGCCTCGGTATTGAGGTGGGAGCCCGTAAAAGCTACAGGCGATGTGGTGCCCTTTCCGACGAGGAGGAGACGGACGAAGATCCCGCGAGGAGATCGGAGTGGAGATGAAGACCGGAGGACTCGGATCAGTCGGTACATCTCTTCCCTTTCTTGTTAGTAGCTTAGACTTGTTAATGGTTACGATCCGGAGTTTAGTGCGCGGTGGTGCCGGTTTGCAAAGTCCGCAAAAGATAAAGTTTATCACCGCTTCCGCACTTGGCCGTCGGTTTGACGGCCGGGGCGCCGCCGTGCACTTACAACTGCAAGCATATATAAACTATACCGAGTGCAGGAACGAAATCGTGTGCATGCATACGCACAAAACCAACTCAACTGTTTAAAATCGTAAAATCACAAACATGTGAAACTGAAGCACGAAAACGATATCAAGTGCAACACTGTGCAAAGATCGTAAATTCTCAATCATCAAAATCAAATCATACGAATAAATCACCCAAAACATCGTAATCAATAATGGCGGAATAGTACTGCTCAAGCGCATCCTCTAAGAATCTCGGCCAACTGTCGCGGTCACTAGTGGGACGTCTCGTCGATGATCATGAACTCTGTCCTGCTGGAGTGCGTAAACATGACCACTCCTGGGTCAAGGTCTTCACTGTGAATTACCAATCTTTCGGTCCATCGGCTCATCGGCCCTGTCAGGTGTGCTAACGGGGATGATTCCGTTCTGGCACTTCTCTGGTCATCTTTTGGTCAATCATCGCGACCACTCGTAAGACAGCATATTACTGGCGTCGGCCTCTGGCTCTCTGAATGTACGTGACACATCTGATCCTGGGTGCAAGTATCATTGCAGCAGTGTCCTGGAAGGAATCCTGCTCACGGTCTCTTCCATGTCTCGTCTCTGCCAACTGTCCGGAAGTCATTGTCCTTTCCTATATCTGCATCTTGCTCTGGAACGACTGCATACTCATCGCGACTCCTTCTGGAAGGTAAGTCCAAGTACCATGCCTCGGCATGCGCATCGCATCTCTGATTTCGGCGGAGTGGAACGTCATCTCATCTAGATCTGGTACGAACCTCTTACTCCACTTTTCTCTAATGTCGTCTGCTTTGGACTCGTCTCATCGCGGCCACATGGACTGAGCTCCAACGACTATCCTCGTATCTGGAGTCTCCCAAGAATGCATCTCACCACCTAGCATCCGAATTAAGTCGAGCCATCCAATCGATCCGTCAAAACCTCATAATCCCCCAAGAGCTCAATATCTTGGGTACAGTTTAATAGTATCGAGTACATACCACAGCATCGGTGGTCCAGCCGTAGAAGGGCAAACCCAAGCCTCACTAATGGCGCCGCAGAACTGCCGCAAACCCTAAGGTTCAAAGGCTTTCACACGGTCATTAAGTCGAGTTAGGGTTTCATTCTTCTAGAGGGACCATAGAATTGCCTGCATGTCTTTCCGACTATCTTAAACTTGGAATAATAGGTTTCTGACATTCGATCGTCTCTGTCGACTCCCAACGTCTCCGCGTGAAGTCGTCTCTAGCTGGAATCAATCTATCTGATGACCTCGCATCGGGGTAGGCGAACGATCCACATGTCCTAGTCATTCATCCTCGATGACTAGCGACCTTCTATCATCTCTTAGTACAACTTATACTGCAATAGCTCCAACATCTGGGGCGATATCTCGTCGTTCGCAGCAATAACTGGCTCACTCGTCTGCATGCTGAACCGTGCCTCAATCATCAGGAGTAAGCAACACACCAACGGTCATCAAAATCTGGCTGGCCTCCATCATTGGCTCAATTCTCTAGTGTCGATCAGCACCTCCGAGTAACCTCATGAAGGCGATCCGCCAAACGCTCGTGGCGCGGAAACACAGTAAAAAGACACATCTCTGCAATCGTGTGTCGCCGGAATTTTGCCCTGGTCAGTCCTCGTTCGTGACGAGCTTGTGCTGACCGCAACTCTAGCCGTAGCTCTCCCTGCCCGTAACCGTAGCAGCAAAACCAAACTGGTACCGATGAGGCTAGATCAGGAAGGAATATAATACTGAACAAGGAAATGTACATCCTAAGGCTTCTTAAGTGGAGTGGCGTGTCGTAAATATGCCGCGGAACATACCAACGGTACGTCACTCTACTTTAGTCACCTATTCCATCAACCAAGGGTCGTCCTACGCTCCGAAGGTTAAAACCTAACGCTCTGATACCAACTTTGTCACGACCCGAAAGTACGGAACATGACCGGCACTTAAACTACGAACGTCTCGAGGCATACGTAATCTAAGTAAACCGAAAACCCAGAAATCCAAACCAAGAAAATAGTAGAGTGCAGGAAAAACCAACTTAAAGCAAGTATTTTCAATACCATAAGCCGAATTATGCGGTTTTTTAAAAACATCAAAATTTTACTGAAAATTTCGGCAGTCTCCTTTGTAAATACTGGCCCCCAAACGGGATACAACATGAATAGTATACGAAATCAAGAAAAAGGCATCCCCAAGCGGGAGCTAGCTCTTCGTCAAACGACGGTCACAACCACACAAGCAATATAATAGACAACGCCAACGGCGGGGATCAAAACTCAAAAGGAAACTCAAAACCACCAGAAATCCACAGAAATAAAACGCGCGACTCTAAGGTCGAAAGAATAACATCACGGGTCTCTATCTCAAAAATAAATACATGTTTGGTTGATGGAACTTCTAGATACAACTGAATAATAATATACAAGATATAAGGATGGGTAAGATATAAATAACCCACCTACTAGCAAGCCACCCAGAATGGAAATAGTGCCAGCAAAGCCGTAATGAAACCTGTACGGCAAACCTGCAAGAAACTGGGGCACAACGGGGGTGAGTTGCCAACTCGTGAATAGAAAAACATCTACGCACAGAAATCGCATAAATAACGCAATCCTAGGTCAATGATCATAATATATCCTCAAATATATGAATAACACGTAGCCTATAACATGGCTAGGGTAAATATCTAACCCGAGTGTAATCTCATGTGCCCGTGTCAGTGCCTCAGGTAGCAATATATCATATGGATGATGTATGAATGCATAAAACAGAATGCATGTACTGAATAAAACTGGTTTCATAAATCAGTGAGATTTCTATATTTTAAAAGAAATGAGGTACCATATATGAAATCAGCATAAAACAGTGCCCAGCATCGACACAAAACAAGTGTCCAAATACCTCGTTATCTCTGTGTCACAATTTATGTACCTCAAGTCTCAATCTCAATGTCTCAATCACAATATCTAGGGCGCCGTCAGTCCAGACCGGCCCCTACCATCCATCTCAAGACCACGACGGTATCCTCCGGATATCCGACGCGTCGGGTAATATCACCGGTAGGTAGTGCTCCCCTGCCAGGCTCACATCGTCATCATCACGTGCTTCTTGCCCCGGGGTACCTTACCGGGTCCACCATGTACCCGAAACGGTTCATCCGTCTCCTCGAATCGGGTCTCGAAATCCATCAGCAAACTCATGGTGGACGACTCATACATCATGGGAAAACCGCACTTTTTATTTTAAAAAGAGAGAAATCAGTTCATATAAGTTTTTGCGGTTTTCCTCCAAATCCAGAAAATCTCATGGAAATCCGAATCCAAAACCTCAATAACACGTAAAATAGTGAATATATGCATGAGAATCCAGGAATGCGGCATAACAATGAATAACAGTATGCATGAAGTAGCCGGTAAAAACTACAATGTCTAAACTAACATAGAAGGCAAGTACACTAATATCATGTCTAACTATCAGCTAACAGGCTATGTCAAGCAATAATATTTTCTAAGGTGTACGTGACATGGCAATTACCGATGAAGATGTGTGTGAGCCGGCAATTAAGTGTACGTGGTACATACGCATAATCGGTAATGGTGCTGGTGTCCTAACAGCATGATATCAATAATGGAGTATGAAACATAAAATAAGCATGCGATGCGAAGCGGACCACAAAAATGAGCGGGAGCTGAGAACTAGACGCAACTATAACTAATCTGCATTAATCTAATATCAGTCCTACAAATGGTGCCTTTTGAAATAACACGAATCATGGAGTTTTGAAAATAGGGGCTACGGTGTTTTTATGAAAAGATACGTCTTTTGAAATATCCGTAGGATCCCTTGGGCTGTCTTTAAAAATGCCCACGACTCGTTAGTTTTGAAATATGTAAGAAGTCTAATCTAATCTAACAACTACACTAAACTATACGGCTGAACTAACAAGCTGAACTACAGGTAAGGAAACCGCCTAACATCTGAGTCGATACATATACATACCTGTATGTATATATTAGTCGGTGATCCCGCCTCAATAATATCATATCCGATACCATATCTATAATCAGGCATCCCAAGTCAAGAGTGCGGATCAATCATCAATATAGCTCGTACGTAAATCCGTCGTACGGCATCCCAATCTGGGTACGGGTCAAAGTCACATCAATCACACTATTCATTTGGTATCTTCTTTATCAAATATCATGATCCGGAATAATGTCCTACGTCTAGTACAATATTGATGCCATCTATGTATGCATGCGGGTGTAAGAATTACTACGTCAGAAGACCCGCTAAAACATCATGTCGTATCTCAATACGAACCAAATCACGTCACCGATCTCCTGACCTCAAGCCCAATCTCATCGACTCATCTCAAATTCCAAATACTATCCTCAAATCCAGTATATGAACACATAGTCCCATACCCATGTGAACACATAAATATATATTCCCATACACGCACATATGAAATAAGGAATGTATGCAAGTATGTATGTGTGTATGTGTAGTGCAACACTACCCTAGGGTTCGCAACACTAAAGTAATCCAACACACCAATATCCACCCTAAGCATCGTTATTAATCCCAAATACCATATAATAAATGTTGGTGTGTATACGAATCCGTATACACCACCACGGACTGCGGGGGTGCTATACGCCATCCACCCGACTTCTCCCCGTAGATATAAATCTACTCACCTGGTCCTCGCTAGCCGGTGCCGACGTCGCCACGCGCTTGCTTGTCGTCTCGAAGTCCACATGGGGGTACCTACATATCATAACGCACCATATCGCATTAAAACTAAATTCGAAATCGAAACGGCATACGAAAATCAAATCGGCACGCGTATCACGCATAGGTCCAAACCTATCGCCTACGCATGCAAGAATAGTCAAACCAACACTCGATGTCGATGTACAAACGTCAAACCATCGAGAAAAATCCAATCATACTCATTTGCACATTCACGAACACTAATTTTAATATAAACTAGGTTAAAACTCATAAAAACCCCAATTTCACTTAAAAAGTCATTTTTCCGCAAATCTAGCAAGCACAATTCGCCGTTTTTGTACAAAACATGATGTTTAAATTAATGTAGCGGCAAATATACTTATTAAATATCTTAAATAAGTCATAGAAAAAATTTCCGGAATTTAATCTCATTAAATTCCAAAAACCCTAATATTCTAGTTTACAAAATACCCCTTTTTAACAATTTCATAGCAAAAATGCACAAACTACAATTTAGGTTGGATTTTCATAAACTAAAGTGTTAAACTACACTTAATAAAGTTAATAATATGATAGAAACCCTAACCATATTTTTAATCTCATATTTCGAATTAAATCAAAAAAACTAGTTTGCAACAAAAAGCTTAATTTGGACATTTTTCAAGTAACAACTTGTAATTAACAACTAGATTTGTTTTCTACAAAACTAAATATGTTAATCCACCTCACTAAACCATACACAATCAAACACAACTCATTTCCACAACAAACCCTAACTTAGTAATCAAAACCCTTTCTTTAAATTTCAAAACGTGAAATTTAAAACACTAATTTAACACCTAATAGCTAGATTCAAGTAATTTAACAACAAATTAAGCATAAGGTTATGATTATACCTCACAAGCTTGAGATCAAACTTGCAAAAATCTTAGCCTCCAACAATGATTTCATGCTCCAAGATCCATGTTTGAATAGCTAAAGAATAATGGGTAAAGCTTGGATTTAGAATTAGCTTTGAATTTTTGAGAAAAAGGGTGGATTTTTGATAGAAATTTTGGGGATTTTGATGGAAAAATGAGATGAAGTATTTGGGGCTGTTTTGGTTCAGGTTTGGGCCAGAAATCTTGGGGGATTGGGTGAGGGAGGATAGAGAGTGAGGTGGGGAAAGTTAGTTCAAGTCAAAGTCAACTCAAATTATACCATTTTCTACTCTTTTTTCTTTTCTTTTCTTTCATTTCTTTTCTTTAAAATCCAAGTGGGGACAAAAGAGGGGGCTGCTGAATTCTTCAAGGGGATAAGTGAATGGGGGTGTGTGGGTGTGGGTACGGGTGTGGGGTGATGAAAAATGATAAATACAATACCCCAAACATCCATTTACGCTAAAAAAAAGCCTTTTTTCTTCAATAATTTCTAAACCGTTTTGGCAAATGATTTCGTTCCAAAAACCACATGATAAAATTATATTTAATATTTTATGATGCACAAAATTTGTTTCAACTCATTCCAATTTGTAATTTTCCCTAATTAAATGTATTAGTGACGGCTTAAAATAATAATAAAATAATATTTTTTTCAGAAAATTTGAAATTTCACCAGCGGCTCAATAAACACCAAATAATAGCAATTATATAGCTAGAATGTGTATATTTAATTTTTATAATAAAATATTTGTATTTTGAATTTTTACAGAAAACCCCCTTATTTTATCGATTTTTTTTGAAATTTCACCGAAACGATTTTCAAAACGTTACAATCTTCCCCCCTTAAAGAAATTCGGTCCCCGAATTTAAATTCAAACTCCCCCAAATACTAAAACATCTAAGAAAAACCATTAAGTCGTCGGGGCTCCGAAATTGTAACTACATAGAACAAATCGTAGCGCAGCGCATGCGCTTGAAAAATGAGCATATAACTCAAATCAAAACTCCGTCAAGCATCCCGCAATCATCGGAGTCATGGAGAAGACATCAATGCCAAATCCAAATCAAAACCAATATGACATAACTCGAAACTATACATGTAAATATCGAATCTATATATATAAGTATCTGAAGGAAATGCATGCCAAATCTCTTTAAGTCGCTGTGCACGCGTATAACACTGCACAGTGGCGGACGTCTATCATAAGAAAATAAATATATACATATATACCTTTGTTTGAAATGTACGTTCCGCCGTTTTGGAAACAATTTAGAAGGGTCTCCTTGTTTTAAACATTTCGTGTCATATCAGACACGTAGGTAAATACTGAGGCTATAGCTCGCTTTTTGGAAATCCCTTCAATAACTATCAATGCATGCAAAATATATTCAGGTACTGTCCTCTGACTAGTCCTGCTCAGTACGAAAACACATAGCAATATCATAAAAACGTACTGCTCTATACGAAATAAATCCCAAAATATGCATATGAATGCTACGTGCGTCTGGTGCGCACGGAAATCAAAATCCATGAATGTGCCATACATGCGCACAGAAACAACATCTAAGTGCATCGGGTGTGCACGAAACATCTGTCGTAGGCAACATGTGTACCTGACAGCAAAATCAGGTGCATCTATCGTGCACGAAATCATGAAATCCAATATCAAGCGCCGAACGTGCGCAAAATCAATCAGGTGCACAAGGTGCACAAAACAAGTATCGGGTATCACAATCGAAATCGAAATCCAGTGCATCTAAGTGCACAAAAGGCGTATCACTGCACTGCAAGCATATATAAACCATACCGAGTGCAGGAACGAAATCGTGTGCATGCATACGCACAAAACCAACTCAACTGTTTAAAATCGTAAAATCACAAACATGTGAAACTGAAGCACGAAAACGATATCAAGTGCAACACTGTGCAAAGATCGTAAATCCTCAATCATCAAAATCAAATCATACGAATAAATCACCCAAAACATCGTAATCAATAATGGCGGAATAGTACTGCTCAAGCGCATCCTCTAAGAATCTCGGCCAACTGTCGCGGTCACTAATGGGACGTCTCGTCGATGATCATGAACTTTGTCCTGCTGGCGTGCGTAACCATGACCACTCCTGGGTCAAGGTCTTCACTGTGAATTACCAATCTTTCGGTCCATCGGCTCATCGGCCCTGTCAGGTGTGCTAACGGGGATGATTCCGTTCTGGCACTTCTCTGGTCATCTTTTGGTCAATCATCGCGACCACTCGTAAGACAGCATATTACTGGCGTCGGCCTCTGGCTCTCTGAATGTACGTGGCATATCTGATCCTGGGTGCAAGTATCATTGCAGCAGTGTCCTGGAAGGAATCCTGCTCACGGTCTCTTCCATGTCTCGTCTCTGCCAACTGTCCGGAAGTCATTGTCCTTTCCTATATCTGCATCTTGCTCTGGAACGACTGCATACTCATCGCGACTCCTTCTGGAAGGTAAGTCCAAGTACCATGCCTCGGCATGCGCATCGCATCTCTGATTTCGGCGGAGTGGAACGTCATCTCATCTAGATCTGGTACGAACCTCTTACTCCACTTTTCTCTAATGTCGTCTGCTTTGGACTCGTCTCGTCGCGGCCACATGGACTGAGCTCCAACGACTATCCTCGTATCTGGAGTCTCCCAAGAATGCATCTCACCACCTAGCATCCGAATTAAGTCGAGCCATCCAATCGATTCGTCAAAACCTCATAATCCCCCAAGAGCTCAATATCTTGGGTACAGTTTAATAGTATCGAGTACATACCACAGCATCGGTGGTCCAGCCGTAGAAGGGCAAACCCAAGCCTCACTAATGGCGCCGCAGAACTGCCGCAAACCCTAAGGTTCAAAGGCTTTCACACGGTCATTAAGTCGAGTTAGGGGTTCATTCTTCTAGAGGGACCATAGAATTGCCTGCATGTCTTTCCGACTATCTTAAACTTGGAATAATAGGTTTCTGACATTCGATCGTCTCTGTCGACTCCCAACGTCTCCGCGTGAAGTCGTCTCTAGCTGGAATCAATCTATCTGATGACCTCGCATCGGGGTAGGCGAACGATCCACATGTCCTAGTCATTCATCCTCGATGACTAGCGACCTTCTATCATCTCTTAGTACAACTTATACTGCAATAGCTCCAACATCTGGGGCGATATCTCGTCGTTCGCAGCAATAACTGGCTCACTCGTCTGCATGCTGAACCGTGCCTCAATCATCAGGAGTAAGCAACACACCAACGGTCATCAAAATCTGGCTGGCCTCCATCATTGGCTCAATTCTCTAGTGTCGATCAGCACCTCCGAGTAACCTCATGAAGGCGATCCGCCAAACGCTCGTGGCGTGGAAACACAGTAAAAAGACACATCTCTGCAATCGTGTGTCGCCAGAATTTCGCCCTGGTCAGTCCTCGTTCGTGACGAGCTTGTGCTGACCGCAACTCTAGCCGTAGCTCTCCCTGCCCGTAACCGTAGCAGCAAAACCAAACTGGTACCGATGAGGCTAGATCAGGAAGGAATATAATACTGAACAAGGAAATGTACATCCTAAGGCTTCTTAAGTGGAGTGGCGTGTCGTAAATATGCCGCTGAACATACCAACGGTACGTCACTCTACTTTAGTCACCTATTCCATCAACCAAGGGTCGTCCTACGCTCCGAAGGTTAAAACCTAACGCTCTGATACCAACTTTGTCACGACCCGAAAGTACGGAACATGACCGGCACTTAAACTACGAACGTCTCGAGGCGTACGTAATCTAAGTAAACCGAAAACCCAGAAATCCAAACCAAGAAAATAGTAGAGTGCAGGAAAAACCAACTTAAAGCAAGTAGTTTCAATAGCATAAGCCGAATTATGCGGTTTTTTAAAAACATCAAAATTTTACTGAAAATTTCGGCAGTCTCTTTTGTAAATACTGGCCCCCAAACGGGATACAACATGAATAGTATACGAAATCAAGAAAAAGGCATCCCCAAGCGGGAGCTAGCTCTTCGTCAAACGACGGTCACAACCACACAAGCAATATAATATACAACGCCAACGGCGGGGATCAAAACTCAAAAGGAAACTCAAAACCACCATAAATCCACAGAAATAAAACGCGCGACTCTAAGGTCGAAAGAATAACATCACGGGTCTCCATCTCAAAAATAAATACATGTTTGGTGGATGGAACTTCTAGATACAACTGAATAATAATATACAAGATATAAGGATGGGTAAGATATAAATAACCCACCTACTAGCAAGCCACCCGGAATGGAAATAGTGCCAGCAAAGCCGTAATGAAACCTGTACGGCAAACCTGCAAGAAACTGGGGCACAAGGGGGGTGAGTTGCCAACTCGTGAATAGAAAAACATCTACGCACAGAAATCGCATAAATAACGCAATCCTAGGTCAATGATCATAATATATCCTCAAATATATGAATAACACGTAGCCTATAACAAGGCTAGGGTAAATATCTAACCCGAGTGTAATCTCATGTGCCCGTGTCAGTGCCTCAGGTAGCAATATATCATATGGATGATGTATGAATGCATAAAACAGAATGCATGTACTGAATAAAACTGGTTTCATAAATCAGTGAGATTTCTGTATTTTAAAAGAAATGAGGTACCATATATGAAATCAGCATAAAACAGTGCCCAGCATCGACACAAAACAAGTGTCCAAATACCTCGATATCTCTGTGTCACAATTTATGTACCTCAAGTCTCAATCTCAATGTCTCAATCACAATATCTAGGGCGCCGTCAGTCCAGACCGGCCCCTACCATCCATCTCAAGACCACGACGGTATCCTCCGGATATCCGACGCGTCGGGTAATATCACCGGTAGGTAGTGCTCCCCTGCCAGGCTCACATCGTCATCATCACGCGCTTCTTGCCCCGGGGTACCTTACCGGGTCCACCATGTACCCGAAACGGTTCATCCGTCTCCTCGAATCGGGTCTCGAAATCCATCATCAAACTCATGGTGGACGACTCATACATCATGGGAAAACCGCACTTTTTATTTTAAAAAGAGAGAAATCAGTTCATATAAGTTTTTGCGGTTTTCCTCCAAATCCAGAAAATCTCATGGAAATCCGAATCCAAAACCTCAATAACACGTAAAATAGTGAATATATGCATGAGAATCCAGGAATGCGGCATAACAATGAATAACAGTATGCATGAAGTAGCTGGTAATAACTACAATGTCTAAACTAACATAGAAGGCAAGTACACTAATATCATGTCTAACTATCAGCTAACAGGCTATGTCAAGCAATAATATTTTCTAAGGTGTTCGTGACATGGCAATTACCGATGAAGATGTGTGTGAGCCGGCAATTAAGTGTACGTGGTACATACGCATCATCGGTAATGGTGCTGGTATCCTAACAGCATGATATCAATAATGGAGTATGAAACATAAAATAAGCATGCGATGCGAAGCGGACCACAAAAATGAGCGGGAGCTGAGAACTAGACGCAACTATAACTAATCTGCATTAATCTAATATCAGTCCTACAAAAGGTGCCTTTTGAAATAACACGAATCATGGAGTTTTGAAAATAGGGGCTACGGTGTTTTTGTGAAAAGATACGTCTTTTGAAATATCCGTAGGATCCCTTGGGCTGTCTTTAAAAATGCCCACGACTCGTTAGTTTTTGAAATAGGTAAGAAGTCTAATCTAATCTAACAACTACACTAAACTATATGGCTGAACTAACAAGCTGAACTACAGGTAAGGAAACCGCCTAATATCTGAGTCGATACATATACATACCTGTATGTATATATTAGTCGATGATCCCGCCTCAATAATATCATATCCGATACCATATCTATAATCAGGCATCCCAAGTCAAGAGTGCGGATCAATCATCATTATAGCTCGTACGTAAATCCGTCGTACGGCATCCAAATCTGGGTACGGGTCAAAGTCACATCAATCACACTATTCATTTGGTATCTTCTTTATCAAATATCATGATCCGGAATAATGTCCTACGTCTAGTACAATATTGATGCCATCTATGTATGCATGCGGGTGTAAGAATTACTACGTCAGAAGACCCGCTAAAACATCATGTCGTATCTCAATACGAACCAAATCACGTCACCGATCACCTGACCTCAAGCCCAATCTCATCGACTCATCTCAAATTCCAAATACTATCCTCAAATCCAGTATATGAACACATAGTCCCATACCCATGTGAACACATAAATATATATTCCCATACACGCACATATGAAATAAGGAATGTATGCAAGTATGTATGTGTGTATGTGTAGTGCAACACTACCCTAGGGTTCGCAACACTAAAGTAATCCAACACACCAATATCCACCCTAAGCATCGTTATTAATCCCAAATAACATATAATAAATGTTGGTGTGTATACGCATCCGTATACACCACCACGGACTGCGGGGGTGCTATACGCCATCCACCCGACTTCTCCCCGTAGATATAAATCTACTCACCTGGTCCTCGCTATCCGGTGCCGACGTCGCCACGCGCTTGCTTGTCGTCTCGAAGTCCACATGGGGGTACCTACATATCATAACGCACCATATCGCATTAAAACTAAATTCGAAATCGAAACGGCATACGAAAATCAAATCGGCACGCGTATCACGCATAGGTCCAAACCTATCGCCTACGCATGCAAGAATAGTCAAACCAACCCTCGATGTCGATGTACAAACGTCAAACCATCGAGAAAAATCCAATCATACTCATTTGCACATTCACGAACACTAATTTTAATATAAACTAGGTTAAAACTCATAAAAACCCCAATTTCACTTAAAAAGTCATTTTTCCGCAAATCTAGCAAGCACAATTCGCCGTTTTTGTACAAAACATGATGTTTAAATTAATGTAGCGGCCAATAAACTTATTAAATATCTTAAATAAGTCATAGAAAAAATTTCCGGAATTTAATCTCATTAAATTCCAAAAACCCTAATATTCTAGTTTACAAAATACCCTTTTTTAACAATTTCATAGCAAAAATGCACAAACTACAATTTAGGTTGGATTTCCATAAACTAAAGTGTTAAACTACACTCAATAAAGTTAATAATATGATAAAAACCCTAACCATATTTTTAATCTCATATTTCGAATTAAATCAAAAAAACTAGTTTGCAACAAAAAGCTTAATTTGGACATTTTTCAAGTAACAACTTGTAATTAACAACTAGATTAGTTTTCTACAAAACTAAATATGTTAATCCACCTCACTAAACCATACACAATCAAACACAACTCATTTCCACAACAAACCCTAACTTAGTAATCAAAACCCTTTCTTTAAATTTCAAAACTTGAAATTTAAAACCCTAATTTAACACCTAATAGCTAGATTCATGTAATTTAACAACAAATTAAGCATAAGGTTATGATTATACCTCACAAGCTTGAGATCAAACTTGCAAAAATCTTAGCCTCCAACAATGATTTCATGCTCCAAGATCCATGTTTGAATAGCTAAAGAATAATGGGTAAAGCTTGGATTTAGAATTAGCTTTGAATTTTTGAGAAAAAGGGTGGATTTTTGATAGAAATTTTGGGGATTTTGATGGAAAAATGAGATGAAGTATTTGGGGCTGTTTTGGTTCAGGTTTGGGCCAGAAATCTTGGGGGATTGGGTGAGGGAGGAGAGAGAGTGAGGTGGGGAAAGTTAGTTCAAGTCAAAGTCAACTCAAATTATACCATTTTCTACTCTTTTTTCTTTTCTTTTCTTTCATTTCTTTTCTTTAAAATCCAAGTGGGGACAAAAGAGGGGGCTGCTGAATTCTTCAAGGGGATAAGTGAATGGGGGTGTGTGGGTGTGGGTACGGGTGTGGGGTGATAAAAAATGATAAATACAATACCCCAAACATCCATTTACGCTAAAAAAAAGCCTTTTTTCTTCAATAATTTCTATACCGTTTTGGAAAATGATTTCGTTCCAAAAACCACATGATAAAATTTTATTTAATATTTTATGATGCACAAAATTTGTTTCAACTCATTCCAATTTGTAATTTTCCCTAATTAAATGTATTAGTGACGGCTTAAAATAATAATAAAATAATATTTTTTTCAGAAAATTTAAAATTTCACCAGCGGCTCAATAAACACCAAATAATAGCAATTATATAGCTAGAATGTGTATATTTAATTTTTATAATAAAATATTTGTATTTTGACTTTTTACAGAAAACCCCCTTATTTTATCGATTTTTTTTGAAATTTCACCGAAACGATTTTCAAAACGTTACATCATGGAACCCAACCACCAGATATCGTAGTCATGGTATGTAGCAATGGCATGTAGGATTTGGATGGACTTAAGCATTGTCCCTAGAAAAGGTTTCATCATTATCCACACCTGGTTGATGACTAAAACCTTTAACAAGTCTAGCTTTGAAAGTCTCAACTTTTCCATCTACACCAAGTAATCTTCTCAAGATATACTTGCTCCTGATGGGGATTTAACCCTTCAGATATAGCAGCTAAAGTCCATACTTTGCTGGTGTACATGGATTCCATCTCAGATCGCTAAGTATCCAGCCATTCTTACAGAGTCCCTGCTCGAATCTAGTTAGGTCATCATCTCATGATGCAGTCCTCGCTCCCACTATCATCGAGAAACCGAAGTATCTCTCAGGCAGGTGAGGAACCCTACCAGATCGGCGGAGAGGCTAAGGTTCGTCGGGGATTATTGAATCCTTTGGTTCTGTCAAATCATCAGCTGCAGTTTGTATAGCTGGAACCTTTCCAGTTCTACAGAAATGACCCTGCCTCGATCTTGTCCGGATTTTGCTTTTGACATAGGCCGGACAATCCCAAATCTTAACTTATTTAAGAGATAGTCTCTTCCCATACCATATCTTATATGGAGTGCTAGGCACTGATTTGATTCAAATCCAATTCAATAGGTATGCAATTTCTCAAGTGCACAACCCCCAAAAGGAAATAGGTAACTCAGTAGTACTCATCATAGAGCACACCATATCTAATATTGTGCGATTGCTCCGTCCTGATACACCGTTGTGCTGTGGTGTATTTAGAGGAGTAATACGGAGAGAGAATCTCATTCTCCTTTAGAACAATCCAGGAATTCTATGCATAAGTATTCTCCTCCCTGATCACATCAAAGGACATAATACTTATACCCGTATTGGTTCCCTGCTTCTAGCTTATATTCTGTGAATATCTCAAAAGCTTCGGGCCTATGTTTCAACAGGAACATATGTCTGAATCTTGAGAGATCATCAGAGAACGTAATGAAGTACAAAGAACCTGTCCTGGCATGTGTAGATAGGAGACCTTACATACATCATCATGTATCAGTCCCAAGAGTTAACGAACTCTTTCTCTGTTTCCAATAAACAGAGCTATGGCCATCTTATCTTTGTGACATGACTGGCAAGTTTCACAAGATGTAAATTCAAACCGATTTAAATATGCATCTAAAATGTAACTTCAGCCAGTCGGGTCGCATTGATATGACCTAGTCTACAATGCCTCAAGAAGGAATCGTTCATTTCTGAACTCTTCCTCTTGTGTGTGTTCTGTATACTAGGAACTGTAGTTTGATTTAGAATATCAATGCTTTTAGATAACGTGCCTGATCCGACCAACTTTTGATATAGGAAATGTTCAAAACATTATCCAACAATACAAAATTTTATCATTTATTTACTTCTAAAGAGACTGATATGATTTTGTATATCAGGTTCGGTATCTAATAACATTCATTCAGAATCAATGTATTTTGGTAATACAGGATGACAGTGACCAACAGACTTGGCTGAAACACTTGCCCCGTTTTCTGTCTCATGAAACTTATCACCCGTTCTCAGTTTTCTACCTTTCTGTAGCCCTATGTAATAGATTACATATCTGGGATCCTGATCCGGTATCAAATACCGAGGATGCATAGGATACTGAGAAACAGTTCTTTGTAATGAACATACCCGAAGGAGATGGATCATATGCACTTTCTTCGTTTGGGCAGCATAGGAATTCTGGTATTCCCCTATTTGCTGCTCTGTCTTATAACAATTATAAGTTGGAGCGGGGACCAACGTTCCCCAGCTCAGTATAACAAGCGGGTTCGGTCAATACATCCATATTATTATCTTGATTAAGGCGTGATATGGTCGCTACCTGGAGAGAGAGAGAAGAAAATACTCTGCGTGCGCTCTTGCAAGATTAGATTGGTTATATATTTTATCTAATCAGGATGGCTCCCACTGTTTTTATCAAATCTTCCTTCAAACCCTAAAAGGAAAGACTAGCCGGGATTAATTAGACTCTACAAGTTCGCCAATCTTTCAGCCATGCCAGTGTCGGTACTTTGAGGGAGGTTCCCCGTGCTTTCGTACGGACCTAATTACAGTAAACCTTGTTTTTCCAGAGGCGTAACCCCGTTGACACCTTTCTAGACACCTACTTGATCGGCTAATTGCAAAGTGCAAAACACTCCCAGGAGTAACAATTTCTCGCAGTGGGTATCGGGATCCAACTATCACATAGAAGGTATGCAATCTCATTGCAAATTTCAACACTTGAAACTCCCGATAAAGGTTTTTACCCCTAGCACCTATGACCTTAACTATGGTCAACAAATCATAAGTACTAGTCAAGTTCTACCCGTCATTTCGTGATTAATTAGACCCACCCACATGACCCTTAACTAAGGTCAACAAAGTCACGCGACTGTCCTAACTAATCGCATCACATGCGGTGTAGGAAGACATCACTTAGCTACCGTACACTGTGCCTTAACTAATGTCAACAAACACAGCACGAATACTAAGTACTCTACTTCTAAAATGACGGAGGGTTGCGGATGGTTTTTATGAAAACCTTTAACGCTTTGAACTTGATCTCGTTGCGGAATCAAATGGTTTTTAAATGGAATGTTTTTGAGGCTTTTCTAGTTTTGCTAAAGGGGTCACTCCCGGTGAAGGGATCGTCGGCCCTTTCCTCGTCGAATGAGGTGCGGGATATATCATATATATCACTGTGCAAAGCATAAACTATAGAAGCAATCAAAAGACAAACCAAGTGTGTAGCATTAGCCAGATATTGCTAAAGGAGTCACTCCCGGTGAAGGGATCTCGGTCCTTTCCTCATCGAATAAGGTGCAGGATGTTCTACAAGGTGTTAGTTATATGTATGCCCTAGAGGCCATTACTATACATAGGATGTATATTGTAGTGGATGCTTGGACATATATAGGGAGGACTTTCTTGCTCGACATGATAGTATGCTATCTGGTTACTCTTTACCTTAACGTGTATACTGATTGTCTCTCTGTTACATGTTGGTAAAGCCCTTAGGATGTGTACTTGACAACCTGGACTATGATGCGGTTCATACTAGTGGGGACAGGGTAGTCCATAAGTACATCCTTCAAGGTCCCTAGTCGTGGGTGTATCGAGACAGGGCATCGATATACCAGAGTAGACTAGCGTATACCTTCTCGACCCATACAGATGGGCGATGGATGATCCCATATCCATTGGTGTTTGACATCAGAGAAGATATACGGGTGCTCAGTGGAGACTGGGTACACTGGACGGACTCGCCGAGAACTCCCAGATGGTATTATACCTTACGCCAGATGGCAGGTCTCTGGTGACCTGGTACAGAGTAGTCTGTTGACCCGAGATCGTCATAGAGTCTTGTGTGGTTCCCACTGTACTTTGATTTCCACCTTACCACGTCCAAGAAGGCGTGCAAAACGGTGGCTTTTGGGTACAGTCCCGAATCACATGGAGGCAATGAGCGATAGGAGGGGATTCGTCTCTCCCGGTATAGGGAGTTGATGTTGCGCTGTGTTCGATTGGCTATAACCGGAAATCCCTGGCCAGGGTTGCTGAGATTTACTGGTAAGTGTTACCAGTAGTTTCTCGAACTGTTATAGACCTCATATCGACACGACTTATCGAGCTATTGGGGTCTGACGTTTACCACCCCTAGGCGAGATATGCGACATATCAGACGAACAGACCGGACTGTACGGTAAGTGTTACTGGTTGGATTCACAGGAGTATGAGCGGGCTTGCTCGTCGATCTTCTGATCGCTCAATACCCAGGTGGCCGTTACGTTTAGTAGACCTCTTGCGGCTTGTGGGTGTTTGATATGATCATCATCTGCTGCCGGCGTATTGACGAGTCTTTAGAGTCCTACACAGAGGTTTCCTGGCTCAAGCGAAACGAAATAGGAGCGCATATGAGATATATGCGGGACCGAGAATAATGCGTGTATGCGATACCGTATTCTATTCTCGCGATGAATGTGTCGAATGGTTATATGCGATATAACCTAGTTATCAAATCAAGGATTGATTCGATAAATTGATACATTGAATACTAGTCGGTTGTGTGCGACATGACCGGATCATTGAATCAAGTGTTGATTTAATGATTTAATGCATAATTATATATTTGATATATTACTTTGCATTAACTAGTGTTGGTTCACTTTAAATGGATTTTCTCACTTGAATTGTGCACATTGTATATGTGATATACTTTTGTACACAAGTTTGTATCATGTTTGATGATACATGCATTCTTGAGTATGTGTAAAGATTAAACCATGGTTGTGTAATGGTTAGGGTTTTCCTTTTATTTATTTATTCATTTATTTATTTATTTCTTTATGGAAAAGATAATGAAAGAAAATGGTGGCTTATTTTGTTTGATTTTGAAGCTTCATGAAGCTTTGACTAAGTGACCATTTTGTCTCATGCTTAACCCTAACCATTCCACATAACCCTAGTTCATTCTCTACACTTGACCATGGTTATTATTATGATAAGTATTCTTTTTCATTTCCTTTTTAATATACTTATCATAATATTCCTTCTTCTTCTTCTTCATCATCAACATGAAGAAAGCTTGCTCCATCAATGGAAACTTGAGCAATTGAGTGAGAAATCCAATTCTAAAGTGAACCCACCTCCTATTTCTTCATCCTCTACCTCTTGCCAAGTAGTAAAGGGTGTTTTCTTCACAAGTTTCATGACTTGGTGAAGTGGGAGCTTGATCTTGTGATGCCTCGACGTAGATCATCTTCGGCACGAAGCCGATGACCTTGCCCGCCCATTTCTCTGATGAAGCCGACGACCTTGCCCGCCCATTTCTCCGATGAAGCCGACGCTAGAGCCCGGGTTTCCATTTGGACAGCGAGGAGACTTCATTGTGGAGCTAAGAAGGTGGAGGACCGGATCTACAAAGGTTGTATTTCCGTTCTTTTAGTTAAATTGTTAACTAGTTGCATGTGTTCGCCTAATATTCTAGTTAACGATCCGTATTAGGGTTTCTCGGCACCCGTAAAATTTGAAATTGGCATGGTTGATGCCTTGTGAGACCTCTTGAGAGTGCCTAGGAACCCTACACAAGGAACACCGTGATGCAAAGCAAGAACTGTAGCTACCTGTTTTTATTTTGAAATTCGATTCCACAACATCAATTAGGTTTATTTTCTTTCATTAATCTCATTAATGAATATCCCATCATTTAAGTCCACCTAAACATCACAGATAAATATAACGTACGCTTATGCCATCCGCATTCGCCTCGATGTCCCGTCTGCACCGTTAGGTTAGGTAACTAACGCCAGAGCGAGGCAGGGCTAGCGCGGGTGTAAAACATAAGCAACGTCTATATAATATATCATATATACTATATATAGTATCTATCTGAACAAATCACATAATCACATCAGAGATAACGCGGCAGAAAAAATCATATGAAATATTGGATATACTAGGACGTCCGTGTTTTTAATACGAGCCAGTATAAAACACGGATTCCACGGTCGTGATGAATAGCCAATCCCACACCCCTAGACCCCTACGAGAGCGGCAAGCAACCCTACCAATTCTAGGGTTAGGAGACCCGGACTCGACTCCTCGAGATGGTCTCCCACTGGACCCTAGAACCCGGTTACTTGTGCTCCCCTCCTTGGGTCTTTCCTACTGCGGAAAAGTAAATAATATACAAAAGGTGACATATTCCGCAACCTGGAAGTGCCCCAATAAAAGAATATTACATACTAGTTTTTACATGAATGAAAATGAAAAACACTCGTCTCACATAAAAAACCCCGGCTATTCAAACACGACGATCCAATATAACATATCCAGCAACACATAACATAACATGTCATCAACGTAAGTAAATATGCGCATCCCAATTGTCGTTGACATATAGCAACGAAACCGGCGATATCACATATTACACTTACGGTCACAGAAAAGAAAGTGTAAAACTACAATAGTTGGAATCCGCAATCTCTTTAGACATCGCATGCCTAATCAAATGAATTCCTTAGACATCGCATGCCTAATAATTATAAACCCCGCATTTAGTCTCATTATCGAAAACACTTTTCAATATTAAGTCGGGCAATTCAACAAGATTCCCGACATCATGATCGAATGCTCGTCGCAAACTTTAGTAGGCAGCTGCACCCCCGACGCCGTCGACGAAGTGCACCAAGGCGTAACACCGCTGCCGCGAGCACCCGAACGGATGCTTTCGGCGACGGGGTTCTCCTACAGTCACTTGGTCGGGGCTATTTGGCGAGGCTGTCTATTAAGTTTACCCGGCGAGTATCCGCGTACGCTACGTGATTGCGACGGACTTTTGATCACATCAAAATTCCGTGGCAACCGATCAAGTGAGACTAAACTGCTTTGTTTATAACATTCATTCAGTTATCTCATAACTACTTGTGAATTCCAAATGTTGTATCACATTCCGGGTAAATGGAAAATGTTAAACTTTCCGATCGAACAATCGAACACCCAAGTTTTCCCAAAACAGCTCAACATATGAAATAAGTTTTAAAACATTCACTTCCTGCCTCAGTACCAACGGTCCAGCCATAGAAGGTTCAAGCCAACGCCTCACATGTGGCATGCCATACTGCCCCAAACCCTAAGGTTCAAAAGGCAGTTCAAGACAGTCACATAATCGAGTTATGGTTTGTTGTCTTCTAGAGGGACCATCGCGTTATCTCCACTACTTAGAACGTCATTAAACTACGGAAAAATCCAACAATTGGAAATTTCCCGGCAGGGGAAAAAGTGGGTATTTATATCTGGTCGAATTTTTTAACATATTCTAAAATTACCCGGAAAAACACATAGACAAAGTTTAATAATCCGATCAAATTTACGAAGTCCCAATACAACCCAGAAAACTCAACTCTTGAGTGATATTTAAAAAATCCCAGAAAATCCAGAACCAAAATATAGGAATTACTGTGCAAAAATTATTGGGCAATGTGACCAAACGGCCGCGGAATCGCCGCAAAAGCCATGCTTCTGCCGCTGTTCCGCGGCGGTTTAGATGATACAGGAGCTCCGTTTTGCACTATAATTCTTAGAACTTCCTGCTGAATTTTTTAAGAATTTTTAATCTGGAAAAAACCCAGTTTTTAAAAAATTTCCAGAGAGGGTTCAATTCTAGGGTTTCGGGGTTCGATCGGGTTTCTAGCTTCGTCTACGCATCGCCTAAGGCTCTAGCTAGGCTCTGATACCACTGTAGGGTTCCTAGGCACACTAATGAGGTCTCACAAAAGATCAAACATGCCCAATTCAAATTTTTTCATGTGCCTACAAACCCTAATACGGATCGTTAACTAGAAGTATAGGCGATGCAAGCAAGTAAACAAATTTATTGCTAAAGGAAAGAGGCTACAACCTTTGTAGATCCGATCCTCCACCTCCATAGCTCCGTGATGAAGTCCCCTCGCTGTGATCATCAGGTCCCGGGCTCTAGCGTCGGCTTCATCGGAGAAATGGGCGGGCTAGGTCGTCGACTTCGATGCCGAAGATGATCTACGTCGAGGCAACACAAGATCAAGCTCCAACTTCACCAAGCTATGAAACTTGTGAAGAAAACACCCTATACTACTTGGCAAGTGGTAGAGGATGAAGAAATAGGAAGTGGGTTCACTTTAGAATTTGATTTCTCACTATTTTTCTCATGTTGTCATTGATGGAGGCAAGGTTTCTTCTTTGTTGAAGAAGAAGAAGAAGAAGAAAGAATATGATGAGTATTATCAAAATAGAAAATAATATGATACTTATCATATTTACAACCATGGTTAAGTGTAGAGAATTAACTAGGGTTTAGTTGAATGGTTAGGGTTAGGACATGAAGACAAAATGGTCACTTAGTCAAAGCTTCATGAAGCTTCAACAACAAAACAAACTAAGCCACCATTTCATTTTTGCCCAAAATGAATTAATGAATAAATAAATAAATGAATAAGTAAGTAAATCAAAACCCTAACCATTAACATAACCATGGTTTAATTCTTTACACAAACCCAAGTTTGCATGTATCATCAAACATGATACACACAAGTGCACAAAAGTATATCACATATACAACTTGTGTACATCAAGTGAGAAAATCCAATTTAAGTGAACCAATACTAGTTAATGCAAAGTAATATATCAAATATATAATTATGCACTAAACCATTAAATCAATACTTGATTTAATGATCCGGTCATATCGCATATAACCGACTAATATCCAATGTATCGGCTTATCGAATCAATCCTCGATTCGATAACTAGGTTATATCGCATACAACCAATTGATACATTCATCACGAGAATAGAATACGGTATCATATACACGCATTATTCTCGGTCCCGCACATATCTCATATGCGCTCCTATTTCGTTTCGCTTGAGCCAGGAAACCTCTGTGTAGGACTCTAAAGACTCGTCAATACGCCGGCAGCAGGTGATGATCATATCAAACACCCACAAGCCGCAAGCGGTCTGCTAAATGTAACGGCCACCCGAGTATTGAGCGATCAGAAGATCGACGAGCAAGCCCGCTCACACTCCTGTGAATCCAACCAGTAACACTTACCGTACTGCCCAGTCTGTTCGTCTGATATGTCGCATATCTCGCCTAGGGGTGGTAAACGTCAGACCCCAGTAGCTCGATAAGTCATGACGATATGTGGTCCATAACAATCGTGAAACTACTGATAACTCTTACCAGTATATCACTGCAACCCTGGCCAGGGATTTCCTGTTATGGCCAGTCGAGCATAGCGCAACATCAACCCCCAATACCGGGAGAGACGAATCCCCTCCTATCGCTCATTGCCTCCATATGAATCGGGACTGTACCCAAAAGCCACCTGTTTGCACGACTCAGTAGAGCCGTGGTAGGGTGGAAATCAAAGCACAGTAGGAGACACACAAGACTCTATGACGATCTCGGGTCAACAGACTAAGCTGTACCAGTGTCACCAGAGAACTGCCATCTGACGTGAGGTATAATACCATCTGGGAGTTCTCGGCGAGTCCGTTCAGTGTACCCAGTCTCCACTGAGCACCCGCATACCATCACTGATGTCAAAAACCAATGGATATGGGATCATCCATCGCCCATAACATAGGTCGAGAAGATATACGCTAGTCTACTCTGGAATATCGATGCCCCGTCTCGATATTCCCACGACTAGGAGCATTGAAGGATGTACTCATGGACTACCCAGGCCCCACTAGTATGATCTGCATCATAGTCCTGGAAGTCGAGTACACATCCTAAGGGCTTTATCAAAATGTAACAGAGAGACAGAAAGTATACATGTTAAGATAAAGAGCAACCAGATAGCGTACTATCATGTCGAGCAAGAAAGTCCGACCTATATATGACCCAGCATCAACTAAAATATACATCCAATGTACAGTAATGGCCTCTAGGGCATACATATAACTAACAAAAATGACTGAATCTGACTGTTATGACTGCAAAGGTCTGTCCAGATTTCCATTACCCATGACAAGCTGGGATACCTCTTAACTAATCAAATCCCTGTCGTCTCAGGACCAGTTTCCACTGTCGTGGATATTGATATCCGTAAGACATCGGGAAAGGACTATGCGAATGCCAAGTACCTCATGTTGGCCTTAGTTGATGGTGCATACCAGAGGCAACACGAGAAGATGGACTTAGTTTCTATCTTCCTCCATAACAAAGATTTATATGGAGAGCAATCTCGTATCGCAAGATATGAGACCTCGAATGAATTTCTTCAAGCGAGGTTGGCTTTCGGGTCATCAATAGGGGACAACGTCCATACAGAGACCAGCTATTTTGATGAGCTCACGGACCTGATGACCACGTTGGAGAACGGTTCAAATACTGACTTGCTTCTACAGTCTCTGCCTTCTACTTATACCCTAAAGGAAACCAGGGAAGTAGAAGGAAAGGGAAGGGCAAAAGTTTCGGGGCTTGATGTAGTAAAGGAGGGACGTTCCTATTGTTACGGGAATGAACATTGGCAGAAGGATTGCAGGGCTAGCAAAGCAAGTAGCCAGGATTTGAAGCATGTTATGGCTTCGGCTTCGGGTGTGTTTGTAGTAGAAAACTGTATGTCAATTAACCCTACTTCCTGGGTATTGGATACCGGATCAGGATCACACATCTGTAATTCATTACAGGCTCTGAGAAACCGTAGAGTTATCAGGATAGGTGATATGACTCTCAGGGTTGCCAACAGAAAGAGCATGGACGCTGAATCCGTAGGTGAATATCATCTTGGATTGACAACTGGGCAGATATTGATTCTGCGTAACTGTTTGTATGTACCTAGTGCGACTTGTAATATCATATTTGTATCCTTACTGTCTAAGGAAGCATATGATTTTACTTTTTTAAGCGATGTGGTCCACATCCACCTAAATCAAGTTCTGATTGGGTCAGGTACATTAGAAAATGGAATATACGTATTAAATCATGCTCAGGTTTTCAGAACACACTTAAAGAATGTCTCCGGAAACAAATCAGACTTTCTTATGGCATTGTAGACTTGGTCACATTAATGAGACACGGTTAACAAAGTTACATAAAGAGGGATACTTGAATCCGTTCGAGTATCAGTCTTATGCTACTTGTGAATCTTGTCTCATGGGAAAGATGACAAAGACTCCGTTCACTGGACACGGAGTAAGAGCGGGCGAGCTCTTGGGACTCATACACAGTGACGTGTGTGGTCCAATGTCTACACATGCATGAAGTGGTTATTCATACTTCATTACCTTTACGGATGATTTCTCTAGGTATGGACATGTCTTCCTGATGAAGCATAAATCCGAGGCCTTTAAGAAATTTCGGGAATACAAGAATGAAGTTGAAGAAAAAACAGGCAAAAGTATCAAGACACTGAGATCTGATCGAGGTGGTGAATACTTGAGTGCGAGTTTCTGTGCTACTTAAAAGAGAATGGAATTCTCTCTCAGCTTACTCCTCCATACACACCACAACACAACGGTGTATCGGAAAGACGGAATCGAACTCTATTGGATATGGTTCGTTCCATGATGAGTAAGGCTGAGTTACCGCGATCTTTCTGGGGTTATGCATTAGAAACAACTGCATATCTTTTGACCAAGGGTCCTACCAAGACTGTGCCGACCACCCCATATCAGATGTGGAGTGAGTAGAAACCCTGTCTTAAATATCTTAAGACATGGGGATGTCCAGCTTTTGTAAAGAAGCAGCATGCGGACAAGCTCGAGGCACGCTCAGTACTGTGTAAGTTTGTGGGATACCCCAAGAACTCTAGGGGGTATCTTTTCTATTCCGCAGAGGAAGAAAAGGTTTTCGTTTCTAAGCATGCCCACTTCTTGGAAACTGAATTTTTAGAAAATCGGATAAGTGGGAGCGCAATAGAACTAGAAGAAATTCCAGAACCACAAGCTATTACTGAAAGCTCAGTAGAACTAGAAGTTTCAGGAGAACCGGACATCCCAGCGCCACTCCGCAGGAGTAGTAGGCAGTCTCATCCGCCCGAGAGATACTACGGTTTTCTCATAGACGGGGATCGAGAGGATTGCGTCATTGAAAATGATGAGCCTACTAGCTTCCAGCAAGCCATTCAGAGCGGTGACTCGGTAAAATGGCTGGATGCAATGCGGACCGAGATGGAGTCCATTTACACCAACAAAGTTTGGACTTTGGAAATTGCTTTAGAAGGGGTAAAACCCGTAGGCTGCAAATGGATCTTCAGAAAGAAGATTGGTGTAGATGGGCAGGTTGAAACCTATAAAGCTAGACTAGTTGCAAAGGGTTTTCGTCAAAGACCGGGTTTGGACAATGACGAGACCTTTTGTCCAGTGGCTATGCTCAAATCCATTCGGATCCTTCTTACCATTACTGCCTTCCACGATTATGAGATCTGGCAGATGGACGTAAAGACGGCTTTCCTAAATGGAAATTTGGAAGAGTGCTTCTATATGGATCAGCCGGAGGGATTCATTCAGAGTGGGAGCAGCGGTAAAGTATGCAAGTTGCTTAAGTCCATCTATGGATTGAAGCAGGCATCGCGGAGTTGGAACATCTTCTTTAATGATACTGTCAAAGAATTCGACTTGATCAAAAATCCGGATGAACCATGCATTTACAGTAAGATTGTAGGGAGAATTGTGGTATTTCTCGTCTTGTACGTGGATGACATTCTCCTAATAGGAAATGATATTCCTATGCTACAGTCAGTCAAAGGATTCTTGTCACAGAGGTTCTCCATGAAGGACCTGGGCGATGCCAACTACATTCTGGGGATCCAGATCTATCGTGATAGATCTAAGAGGATGTTGGTACTTTCACAGTCCAGGTACATCGACTCCATACTGAAACGATTCAGTATGGAAGATTCAAAGCGCGGTTATCTACCAGCTTGTCACGGAATCACCCTCTCCAAAGAGATGTCTCCCAAGACTGATTTGGAAAGGGCTCGCATGTCATCTATACCCTACGCATCTGCGGTAGGCTCTATAATATATGCTATGTTATGTACCAAGCTAGTTGTAGCATACGCATTAAGCGTTGTAAGCCGGTATCAGTCGGACCCAGGGGAGAAACACTGGATAGCCGTAAAGAACATTTTCAAGTACCTGAGAAGGACTAAGGAGATGTTCTTGGTGTATGGTGGAAAAGACCTCCAGATCGAGGCCTTTGCTGACTCCAGCTTCCAGAGTGACAAGGATGACTCCAAGTCCATGTCGGGTTATGTCTTTACCCTCAATAGAGGGGCGGTTTGCTGTAAGAACTCCAAGTAGGAAACCGTTGCTGACTCAACTATGGAAGCGGAGTACATAGCTGCTTGCGATGCCGCAAAGGAAGCTGTCTAGATGAAGAAGTTCCACACGGAGCTTCAGGTGGTTCTTACCATTGTTGATCCAATACCGATGTATTGTGACAATAACGGCACTATAGCTTTAGCGAAATAACCAAGGTCCCATCAGAAGTCCAGCACATTTTGAGGCGGTACCACCTGATCAGGGGGATCGTAGATTGCCGGGAGATCGAGGTGAAGAGAGTAGATTCGGAGAATAACACTGCAGATCCATTCACGAAGGCCATACCCCAGACTCAGTTCGAGCGGCTGATTGAGATGATAGGTCTTCGATAGGCCAGTACATGGCCCTAGTGCAAGTGGGAGATTGTTAGTGTATATTCCCTAGAGGCCATTACTGTATCATACTAGTTTGTATATTACATAATGGAAGCTTGGAATATTCACAGCTGTATAGACAATCTTGCTCAAAATGGTAGTATGCTACTTGGTTTGTTTCTACTTTAATAAGTGCATGTGTTTCTTTTAGCATATCACTTATACATATTAGTAGAGCCCTTAGGATCGTTGCTTGATTACCAGCGTTGTGATGGTAATCACACTTGTGGGGGCTTGGAAATCTATAAGCACATCCTTATACAGGTCCCTAGTCGTAGGATTATCGAGACGGGGCATCGATACTCCGAAGTAGACTAGCGTATGCGCTTCTCATCCCAGCAGGGGAGATGGTCTGTCCCACAGCCATCAGTACGTCGTACTGGAGATAGTATGCGGGTGCTCGTTAGGTTACGAGTACACTGGACAGGACTCGTCGGTAACTATTGGTTGGTACTATACCTATCGTCAGATAACAGTTCCAAGGTGACAGGAGTACAGCTTAGTCCATCGACTTGATACTGCTACTTCGCCTCGAGTGTGTTCCCACTGTACTTTGATTACTATCCTACCACGGCTCAAAGGAGTCGTGCAAACAGGTAGTAGTTGGGTGCAGCCCCAAAGCACTTGGAGGCACTAGCGGTTAGATAGGATTCGTCTCTCCCGGTATTGGGGGTTGATATCGCGCTGTGTCCAGGAGAGCCATTACACAAAGTCTCTGGCCAGGGCAAGCGAGAATTACTGGTAGTGTTTCTAGTAGTTTCTCAGGGTGTTATGGGCTAAACTCCGGCATGACTTGTACCGCTATTAGGGGTCTGACGTTTACCGCCCCTAGGCCCGACATGCGATACTCATAGACGAACAGACCGGACTGTACGAAGATTATCACATTCAGGCTCAGTAGGAGTTCGGTTGGGTTTACCTCATCGGCCTTCTTATCGACATCTACCTGGGGACCGTTACGTACAGCTAGTGCCGCTTGCGGTCTGTGCCTAAACCCCCTGCCAGCGTAGTGTCGAGTCTTTAGAGTCCCAAACAGAGAGTTTCCCTGCACTGGGCGAAAGGTGTAGAGGCCGTATGGTTTTATGGCAGGGCTACGATCACTTACGTGCACTTATGCGCATATGCTGTTCGGACAGACAATGCTAGTAGGCTTTAGTTTAAGCCGGATCCTAGTATTGTATGGATAGATTAGTTTTGTCTTCTGTTCTTTCGCATTCTACGGAATGCGGATGCGGGTGTGCATTTATGGTTTTAAGGAGCGAAGAAGGAGGAGATGCCTCATTAGGGTTTTGACCGTTGGTTCGGTCAAAACCATTATGAGGTGAGGAAAATATTTACTAATCTTTTTAATGATAATTATGTTATGGCTAATTGCTTTGACCTTTTGACCATGCTTGACCATGTTGACATTTTGACCATTGTTGACTTGGATCTTTCATGAGAGAACTAGACTCTTCTTTTGCTTTTTGATTTATCAAGACATGATACTGGTTAAATCAATCTTAGCCATCATAATTATGATAAAAGATTGGTTTTTATTTTTCCATGGTTGATTATTCTTTTGGGCATTGTCTCTCTTCATTTTTGAGCTCTCATATTTTGTTCTTCTTTCTCCTCCTCACTAAGAAATCCTAAAGTTCTTATGTGTTGAGATAATTAGGATTTAAATAGACAAATAAATCCACCATCATATTCTACACCATCTAGGACATCAAGAGTAGCATAATTGTTGCCTTAGTTACCTCGGCTTGAGGTGGAGCTTGGATTACAAACTCTCGGGTGGATCGTCTTCGACTCAAGGAGGCCGCGGAGGTGACAAAGATCCGGATAGATCCTTGGAGCTTGCATGGACGAGGAGGAAAGCGGAAAGAAGACCCGAAGGACTTGGTTCGTGAGGTATAATCTCTTGAGCATAGTAGATAGAACCTCTTGTAGTTTGTTAGCGATGGTTTGGCAAAGATCCTCAAGTTTTTAGTCCATGTTACCTTGTGTCAAAAAAATTGTTTTTTTACCTATTTCGCCTCCCCGTAAGCACCGGGGTGGGTAACGTGCACTTACAACCCTAAAACCATGTTTCTGTCGATTTTAAAATGAGCTCCAAAATTTTTTCAAACAAGTGCAGAATCATATTTGGGAAAATATAAGAACATAGGAGATAATTGGGACCATGTGCTCGGATTTTGGCCGAGCACATTGCCACAAATTCCGAGCTGGCCGGCCCTGCAGCGGTATTTTGGTCCCAATTTTTTTTCCATGCATTGGTCTCTGGGTTTTGGTGTTTCAGGTGTTGTTTATTTTTTCTAATTGTACATGTGATGTAATCTTTCATTATAAGCACGTCGGAGTGTTTCGTATTCGTAGTTTTATCATTGTTTCGGGTTATTCACGAATTGTCTAGGCGAAGTTAAAAAGTTCGATCGAATGTCAAAAACCCATTTTTCCAAGTTTAACGTATTCGGAAAAATATGCAGGTTATTTTGTGGACCCTCTATAAGAATGTAAACCTTAACTCGATTATGTGGCCGTCAAAACCGCCACTTGAACCCTAGGGTTTGTGTAGTTTAGCGTTGTCACATGTGAGGCGTTGGTTTGGCCCTTCTACTGCTGGTTCATAGGTACTGTGGCATCTTCTTCGTATTACTAAATCTGTGCTCAAGTGTTGAGCTGTCGGGAAATTGTGGGACTTTGATGAATCGATCCAAGAGTTTAACGTCGTCCAGATATTATGTGATGGGATACAATATTTGGAATCCACAAGTTGTTATGAGATAACTAATTTGAATGTTATAAATCTAGCAGTTTAGTCTCATTTGATCGGTTGCCACGGGATTTTGATGCGATCAAAAGTCCGTCGCAATCACGTAGCGTACGCGGATACTCGCCGGGTATACTTAATAGATAGCCATGCCCCATAGCCTCGACCAAGTGACTGTAGGAGAACCCCGTGGCTAAAAGCATCCGTTCGGGTGCTCGAGGCAGCGGTGTTCCGCCTTAGTGCACTTCGTCGATGGCATCGCGGGGTACGGCCGTTTACTAATGTTTCCGATGAGCATTCGATCAGGATGTCGGTATCACGACCCGAAAGAGCACGTGACTGGCCCTTGAACCATATGAAGTCTATAGGACCCCATCTGATCCAAGTAAGCCAAAAGCCCAGAAATCTAAAACCATTTTAAGGAGTAAATAAGGAAAACTGGTTTTAAGAAGTAAAGAAAACATGTCTTGAAAATCAAGGTTTTTAAATAACTAGCCGAATATGCGTTTTTAAAATGTGTAATCTTTCCTGAAAATTTCGGCAGAGTTTCCTTTGTAAAAACTGGCCCCGAATGGGGTACAACAACAATAATATATATATGCAAGGAAAAAGGCATCCCCAAGCGGGAGCTAGCTCTTCGTCAATCGACGGTCACAACCATGCAAGCAATATAATATACAACGCCAAAGGGCGAGGATCGAAACTCAAAAAGAAACTCAAAACAGCCAGAAAACCATAATACTACAAGCGCGACACTAAGGTCGAGATAATACATCACTGTTTTCTAAATCTGAAACAATATACAAGTTTTGGTTGATGGAATTTCTAGATACAATGAATAATAAATGTACAATAGTGGTTCTGATACAAAGAACCCACTTACCCAAGCAAGTCACCTATATAGAAGAAGTGTGCGAGAAAAGCCGCTATGGAATCTGTACGGCAAAACTTGCAAGAACTGTGGCACAACGGGGTTGAGTTGCCAACTCGTGAATAGAAAATATCTACAAGCAGAGATCGAATGTATGACCCATCCTAGGTCAATACGATCAGATATATATATATATATATAAAACTCAATATGAATAAATCTGAAGCATGCTAAACTGGCAATGTAATCTCTATACATGAGTGTAGTGCCAAGTGCTCGCGCCAGTGCCTCAGGTAATAGCACATCATAAATATGAGGTATGATCAATGTAATCAATCTGCATGTACGTGGATCCCATCCACTCGTCACTCAATGACAATAAGCATCATGCATGTAAATGCCATAAAGCATATGCATGGAAAATATGAGGATATAACCAAAAGCATAGAACCTGAGTGCCTAGCATCGACACTCAGAAACATCATGAAAACCTGTGCCTAGCATCGGCACGTAAATCCTCATATATCGGGCATCCGTCAGTCCAGGTCAGCCCACTCTCTCATATATCGGGCATCCGTCAGTCCGGGTCAGCCCACTCTCTCATATATCGGGCATCCGTCAGTCCGGGTCAGCCCACTCCCTCATATATCGGGCATCCGTCAGTCCGGGTCAGCCCACTCCCTCATATATCGGGCATCCGTCAGTCCGGGTCATCCCACTCTCTCATATATCGAGCATCCGTCAGTCCGGGTCAGCCCACTCTCTCATATATCGGGCATATAATTAGAACCGATAAATCTCATGGTGGCTGCGCAAATATCATATCAAGGAAACCGGGTTTTTTTCAAATAAGTACATACTCTCCTTTGAAATTATCCATGGTTCCCAAATCCAGAAATATCATGGAAACAACATATCTCAATGCGCATAATCAGAAAACATGATGTATGTGTCATAAAAATGAAGTGCAAGTATAACGGTATATCATGCAGCATGGAATAATAGTATGCACATATAAGGGTCATGTCCTGATGCAATAATACTACTGTGTATTGACATGGCAATTACCGATGAAGATGTGTGTGAGACGGCAAGTAAGTGTTACACATCATCGATAATGGTGCTGGTGTCCTAGCAGCATGATTGTAATATATCAATAAACACAAGCAACGCAATGCAATGCAAATAGCATGAATACGTGGAATCAAATAATCAACGCAACAGTGAAGAATCTACCTCAATAAATATATCATGCAGCTTTGCCATTTGAAATAAGACGAATCAGGGTTATTGGTAAAATAAGGGCTACGGTTTTTAAGAAAAGATGCGTCGTTTGAAAATATCCGTAGAATCCCTTTTTGCCTATCTTTAAAATATCCCGATTCGTTAGTTTTGAAATTGGTATGACTCGGGTCTAGTCTAACGCCTACTATGCGAACTATGGACCCAACAATCAAGTCAATCGGGAAGGGTATGAAAACCACCTAAATCTGAGTCAATATATACATATATATGCAATAGTCGGTGATCCCGCCTCAATAGTATCATGTACGATACAATATATCATATAACATCCTCGAGTCATGAGTGCGGATCTAACATCAATACAAAGCTCGTACGGCAAATCGTCGTACGGCATCCCAAATCTGGGGTACGGGTCAATATCACATTATTTCATCACATATCAGGTATCACTACCATCATATCACATAATCTAGGGTACAGACCTAAGTCCAATACAATCGATACCATCTATATAAGTATGAATGCGGGGTAAAACACATGCCCAAAGGCCCGCTAAAGCATCCAGTCGTATCTCCCATTCGATTCCTGTCATATCGCCGATCTCACGGCCTCAAATCGAATCACATCGACTCAACCCACATCCCAAGCACTATCCTCATTATCCAGTATATGTACACATAGTCCAATACCCATGTGAACACATACAAACATATATTCCTATATACACATGCGAAAGAAAGTATGTATGTAAGTGTGTGTGTGCGTGTGTGTATGGGTGCAACCCCTACGCTAGGGTTACGCACTACACTAAACCAATCCATCTTATCATCAATAATCTCAAAGAACATATAATAAATATATGTGTGTATACGTATTCGTATACATCACCACGGACTGCGGGGGTGCTATAAGCCATCCACCCGACTTCCCCCGTAGATATAATCTACTCACTTGCGTCCTTATCTGTCGATGTCGCCACGCGTTTGCTTGTCATCCCGAAGTCTTCATGGGGTACCTAGACATTAACGTATCGCAAATGCGTATCAAAACCAATTCAAAACTAAAACGACATACGAAACCCCAAAACGATACGCTATGTTCTATAGGTTAGAACCTATGGACAACGCCTTCTAAAACCATCAACAACCCTCGATATCGTGTATAAATGCCATGTAGTCGAGGTAAAACACCATACGCAAATTCAGAATTAGAAATACGCAATACGGAAAAACGAATCCAAAACAGCAACTAAGGAAATAGGCTCCAGATTTCACCCTAGGTCAAATTAGACAAATCTATACATGCCAGGGGTCTAATCTATATATGTAGGAGCTACAGAACCAGAACAAGGCAAAATGGTGGGGTCCAGGCCGCAATTTGCGGCCAAACAGGATAAATCTGCGGCCTGAAAAAGGAGTTGGGGGCTGGGGTTTTGTGTGGTGGTTCTAGGGTTCCTGCACATCTCACTGTCCAACCAATTTTATTTTAGGATGTCTCGGGTGATAGCTGATTACAAAATACACTTCCAGATTTACAGTTTTTCCCGATATTGATTCCATAATTCTGTATTCTGGTTTCTAGTTTAGGTTTGGGTCCAAAATAACATCACCCTTTGAGTTCTAAGGTCATCACAAGCCTCAATTCCACTTTTGATTTTCGATCCACCCTAAACCCTAACTAGGTTGTCCTTAAGTCCACCAAAACACATAATATCGGTTCTAAGCTAAACATAGGGTATAAGAAATGCTAAAACTAAACTAATGATCCAGAAATTACCTCATTTGGCAACTCAAGAATTTTCTTGAGTTGCCCCTAGTGGCCAAAATCCTCGCTTTCTTGGTCTATTGTGTAGATCTTGATCTTGTACACACTTATAATGAAATAGGGGTAGGGTTTTGGTGATGTTTTAGAGATATTTTTGTGGCTTGGAGATGGAGGAAAAATGAGGAGCAAGAGCAGCAGCAGCAATGGAGAAAGAGGGAGAGAAATGATTGAAAGAATGAAGAGAATGGCTAATTCTTTGGTCAAAATAACCCATACCTCTCTCTTTCTCACCAACCCTCATATTTTATTACTTTTCCATTTTCTTTTCTCTCAATTTCCTTCTCACTCAAATAGTGTACCCAAATGAACAACCATGGCAAGAAAAATGTAACACAAGTGTAGAAAAAGATATGTGCATGTTTTGCACAAAATTTGCTAAAAATCCGATTTGCGATTTTTAATCGCGATTAGCGATTTTTAATCGCGATCAGCACTAAGTTAGCATATAAATGATCACAAAAACTTTTAAAAAATGGCATAATTCCAATAAATACCGCTTTTTAGAATTTTCCCTAATTTCCCCCCCTTTATTTGTATTTAATTATACCGGAATATTAAAATATTCATTAAAATGATATTAAATTATAAAAATTTCCAAAAATAATATTTTATTATTTTGAAACGATACAATCTACCCCCCTTAAAGAAATTCGGTCGCCGAATTTAAATTTAAACCCCAAAGTACTAAAACATTTCGATACAAAGTCCAAATCGTCGGGGCTCCAAAATCATCAATACACAAAACGCATCATAGCGCAATGCATGCGCATGAGTAATGAGTAGGTAACTCAAAATCGAAACTCCGTCAAGCATCCCGCAATCATCGGAGTCATGTTAAAGACATATATGTCAAATCCAATACAAAACCAAATACGATATAAATCAGAACTATACATGTAAATATCGAATCTATACATATAAATAGTTGAAGTAAATGCATGCCAAATATATCCAGGTACTGTCCTCTGACTAGTCCTGCTCAGTCTGAAAACACATAGCAAATATCATAAAACGTACTGCTCGATAAAATCAATCCCAAAATGTATATAGGAATACCATATGCGTCTGGTGCGCACGAAATCAAATCCATGTATGTGCACAGAAACAACATCTAGGTGCAACGGGTGTGCACGAAGCATCTGTCATAGGCAACGTGTGTGCCTGACAGCAAAATCAGGTGCATCTGACATGCACGAAGAATCCCGATTTAGTGCATCTGGTGTGCACCAAAATCGTATCTCAAAACATGCGCCCAACACGCGTGAAAATCCAAATCGGTGCATCCATCATGCACGAAATAAATCTAAACCCTGCGCACTCAACATGCACGAAATCACAAAATCCAATAGCAACGCCGAACATGCGTAAGTCCAATCAAAAGCACGGAGTGAAAGAATCAATCATCAATATCAGGGTCAAAATCGACGATATACAAGGCGCTCAATCAAAATCAGGTGTACCGCGATGGAAAATCTCACAAGCGTGTGCATCAGCATGCACAAAATAGATCAAAACACTAAAAGTGCCTGAAAACGATGCTGGAAGCGTAAATCAAATCACCAGCATAAGATAGGCAGGAAATCACAATCAATACTTCAAGCGTAATAACTCTGCAAAAAATATGAATACCCAGTAAGTGCAACCATAGTGCACAAAATCAAATATCATGGAACTCAGTCATCAAGACTAAATCACGTGAATAGATCGCCCAAAATACCGAAATCCAAAGTGACGGATACGTGATAATCGAATCACAAAATCGCAGATCAAAAATACCGTCGTAGGTATATCCTCCGTCAAGGTCGAGAAGGTTCCGGTACATCTAATGTTAGCAGCGCAAGATATCTACGTGTCTCTTGCTCATGGTCTGGCGTCCTCTGTCTCAGGTTCTTTATCTTCTCTGCGGATTAACGATCTCGCTATCCTCCGGCTCATCGGCCCTGTCAGATATACTAATGGGAACGATTCCGTTTTGGCACTTCTCTGGTCATTTCTCGGTCAATCCTTATGACCACTCTTAAAACAGCACGTCACTGGTGCCGACCTCTGTATGCATATCCAACCTTTAATCTTAACGGGGAGTAACAACAGCTCAACGGCATCTCGCACGTACCTTTCATCCCGCTTGTCTGTATCATCGTCGACTTCGACATCACGTCTCTATCTTCATACTGTAATGTCCTCGGCTACGGTCCTTCTGAAGTCTTTCACACGGACTCAAAATCACGAACTCGGTATCTTCATCACTCAGTAGAAGATATCTAGCCGAACACGTCCTCAGCGTGCGTAGCGCATCTCTGATGTCAGTGGAGTGGAACATCATCTCGTCGAAATCTCATGCGAACTCTTTACTCCACTTGCTCCAATGTCGACTGATTCGGACTCATTTACTAGTGGCTGCATGGACTACGCTCCAACGGCTATGCTCGTATCTGGAGTCTCCCAAGCAATATGTCCCATCACATGATATCCGATTGATGTCGAACCATCCGATCGACTCGTCAGAACCTCATAATCTCCCAAGAGCTCAACATTTTGGATACAGTTTAATAGTATCGAGTACATACCACAGCATCGGTGGTCCAGCCGTAGAAGGGCAAACCCACGCCTCACTAATGGCGCCGCGGAACTGCCGTAAACCCTAAGGTTCAAAGGCTTTCACACGGTCATTATATCGAGTTAGGGTTTCATTCTTCTAGAGGGTCTATAGAATCGCTTGCATGTCTTTCCGAATACTTTGAACTTGGAAAATGGGTTCCTGACATTCGATCGTCTCAATCGACTCTCAACGAATCTGCGTGAAGTCGTCTCTAGCTGGAATCAACCTATCTGATGACCTCGCATCGGGGTAAGCGAACGAACCACATGTCCTAGTCATTCACCCTCGGGTGACTAGTGACTCACCATCATATCTCTAAGTATATGCTCAAGCTGCAGTAGCTCCAATCATCTGGGCGATATCTCGTCATTCGCAGCAGCAACTAGCTCATTTGTCTGTATGCTGAACATCGCCTCAATCATCATGAATAAGCGATATATCAATGGTCATCACATCCATGGCTGGCCTCTATCAGTGGCTCAATCCTCTGGTACCGATCGGCACGTCCGGAAAATCTCGTAAAAACGATCAGTCAAACGCTCATAGTGCGAAAACACAATAAAACCACGCCTCTATATGCAATCGTATGTCTCTGGAATCACGCCATGGTCAGTCCTCGTCCACGACGAGCTCATGCTGACGCAACTCGAGCCATAGCTCACTCTGTAAGTCCACGGTAGCTCCCCGGCCGTCTAACAGACGCCAAATGCGGAACAAAAACTTTTTACAACTGGCGCTATCGCGTACTATAACCCGGATCTGCCATTAAAGCTAAACTAACATATTGTAAAAGGGTAGAATTGTTATACCGAATGATCCGAGTCCTTCGGTCTTCAACTATCATCCCACGCTTTGTTGCGGCTGCTCCGATCTCCTGAATCTCTAATCTTCTCATCCAGGTGGCACCACGTCGACGGATCATTAAACGGGCTCCCGCCTCTGAACTGAGGCAACTCGGTCATCAAGTTTGCTAAAAGAGACGACCAAGATGATGTAGAGAATGAGTAGAACACTTTGTCTCGTTACGTCCAAAGCTATGGACGAACGGTTAATGAAGTTGCCATTTGAGTCGGGTGATGGAATGAAATGAGCTATGAAATTTCCATACACCTAAACTATCATAATCTTTCAACCAAATGAATCAATCAAGTGAGTGCATTAGAAGGAGGGGAGGGGCCGGCCATATAAACGAAGGTGGGGGGGTGAGTGTAGGAGCAAAGAGGTAAGCCTAAGATAAAAGATCTCACACAAAATATCTTAAGGTTAACAAGAAACATTAATGTTAAGGTGACTCACTAACCGTAGTCACCCTTTCATTAAATGCTACCAATCAACAAAGAACACCTCACAAACTCTAGAAGCTTCCACACACACGACTCACCTCATGACTCACCCAGAAAGAAAAGATAAATCCGCATTTAACCGAATGTTAAATACGGCTGATAGAAAACTGGAAACTGGCAACATCCAAAAGTGATCCTGAAACGAATTTCAGGATAATCCCGTAAAGGTATAAACATACCCGCATTTGTATTACAACTGAATACAAATGCATCTGAGACAAAGATATTATATCTACACAGTATAATACTGTGTTCCGGCTTAAACCAAGGCCTACCAGTATTATCTGCCCGAAAAATGACACGTGCAAAAACGCATGTCCATTATCCAAACCCTGCCATAAATCCATACGGCCTCTACAACGTTTCGCCCGAACTTGGGAAAGTGTCTGTGGGGGACTCTAATGACTCATCAGCACACTGGCACTGGGTATAACCTCTAGCACATCAGAGGTATAAGCTGTACGTAACGGTTTGCCTATGTATTGATTGGAAGGGAAGCTAACGAGCGAACTCATCCATAAACCCTACTGAGCCTGATAGTGACAATGTATATACAGTCCGGTCCGTTCGTCTAAAGAGTATCGCATATCAAGTCTAGGGGGTTGGATAAAGTCAGACCCCTAATAACACGATAATTCGTGTCGGTATGAAGCCCATCACCATCTGAGAAACTACTGATCCAAATCAGTAATTCTGCACTGCCTTGGCCAAGGATTTCAAGTGATGGCCACCCGTGCACTGCGCGACATCAATCCCCAATACCGGGAGAGACGAGTCCCCGACGATCCGCTCACCGCCTCCATGTGGCTCGGGACTGTACCCAAAAAATACATGTTTGCACAACTCCTTTGAGCGTGGTAGTGTAGGAATCAAAACACAGTGGGAACTCATATGAGACAAATGACGATCTCAGGTCGACAAACTAACCTGTACACATGTCACCAGGGAACTGCTATCTGACGATATGTATAATACCAACTAGCATGTTCCCGGCGAGTCCTGTCCGGTGTACTCATAACCCAATGAGCACCTGTATACATCTTAGGTGATCTAACTGACACCAGTGGCTTGTGAGACCGGCTACCGCCCCTCGTCGGGGTCTCGACTGTATACACTAGTCTACTCTGGAGTATCGATGTCCTGTCTCGAAACTCCCACGACTAGGGACACATTAAGGATGTGCTTACAGACCCCAGCTCCCACGTATATGATCGCCATCATACTGCTGGTAGTCAAGCAAGAATCCTATGGGCTCTATCATCATTCAATAGCGAACTAAAGCATGTATACGATGATAAAGACAAAGCAGATAGCATACTATCATCTCAAGCAAGACTGTTATATCGGTATAGGTCCTGCCTCAATCATTGCAATCACGTACCTGCAATCCAATAATTGACTTTGAGGGCACTATCTCCAACAATCTCCCACTTGCACCTAAGGCTAATTATTGCGATGTCGCATACTCACAGCCCGTGTGATACCGAACATCCAACTCCTCTACTAATCAGTTTCACGAAGCTAGTTTGTAAAACTCTTATGTTCGAGAAATAGCCTCAGTGAGTGGATCCGCCCTGAAGTTTCTTTCTATATCTCTCTAAATCTCAAGTTCGCGGAGAAAGACGTCTTCCGAATCGAGTAATACCTGTCTTAGAATATGTCTGAATATCTGATAGGACCTAGTTCATAAATGAACTCCAAATTCAAACTTCTTAGACTGTATCGATAACTGAACCTAATCAGTATCCAGCACCAAGCCTTCCACAGTATCCTCTTGGACCACCTGTCCATAATACTGTCCCTCATCATAGGGAAAACTATAACTCTGACAATCACTCTGTCATCCATGTCACCTCTGAAGCCTGGAATGATAACCGTCTCCCAAAGGAGGCTGCCGTCATCAAATCCGTAGAACATGCACTTATGTTCTAAAACTGCTTCATAATGTTTCTTCAGGATTAGATTAATATAAATTTACTGCATCTAGTGCAAAAATAACATCTGGTGTAGTACTTGACATCTCATGATTGACTCAATTGCCTAAGCAAGTGATCTGCCAATCATGCACATCCCTCTCTCCTTTAGTCTGTAAGACACTTTTAGAGAGGGTGACTCCATCTCCTGCAGGTACACCACCATGCCAGGAGTCATCTATTCTAAATACTATTAGAATACTGTCAAAGTACCCAAATTGGGAAACTACCCAAATCTAGATCTAAAACCATAGATCTAGTAACCAGAATGTTAGATATTATATCCATATCTTTTGTGGAGAAACAACTGTGTGACGACCATAGTACAACCGATCGTAGTATAGGAATTTTACTTCCTACTCTGTGAATGTCATCCAAATAACAGGACATCACACCCTACTATCTTCTCAACAGATCCATCCCTTATTCTGATGAAGTCAAAGCCATGACTGTCTCGTCAAAATCAGATGATCTAATCTCCGCTATAACTGCTCGAGTCTATAAATAGACATAAGCTACTTGCCCACTATGCTTCCGCTGCTCCCACTGACTACGACAACCCTCTGGCAGAATAATATATACGTACACTTCTAAAGCTAGTTTAGAACGACGTTATACTTATCCTCTTGCCGGGTCTCATAGTCTGGAACAACAGTAGTGTCAAGTCTGGGTAAATAAGAATCTCACTGTCACCTTCCTTGAGGCTACCTGAGTACCTCTCGGGTGTCTGAGGTTACCCTCCATATCTGCGGAGTGGCTATTGGAATGTCAAACCTGATTGAATATATAAGTCCTATTAAATTTTCCGTAATCGTTTGCGGTTCTGGAATCACTTCCAGTTCTACCATACTCCCACTACTGTTTTCTGAAAAAATCTATTTTATTAAAACTGTGGCGAGTCAAGAACAATATCAGTATTGATCTTCCAGATGGTAGAAATGTCAACCCTCGTCAAAGCCAGGGTCAACCTACAAACAGCCATTATAGAATGTGCCTTGAGTTATCCAGTGTCTGGTTTTAAGTTTAAGCTGGACAACTCCCCTTACCTTAACATCGTTAAGATATGAACCATTCTATATACAATATAGAAATAGAGGCACTAATTTAATTGGAAGTAGATTTAAATCAGGCAGCTGTCTCTAGTGCATATCATCTTAATGGAGAGAGGCTAATCAACATTACTCAACTTAGGAATCCATCAAATTATGAATAACCTGAAAGAGAAACAAGTTTCTCAAAATCATTACTATCAATAGAATACCAATCACAAGAATCTACATCTTCGATCTCTTTGAACAATCCCGATACTTGCGATATCTGGTTCTCTACTTTATTCTTATACTCACAACTTCTCATAACTTAGACATTGTATTTCTACGAAACACTTGTCTAAAAACTAGAGAAGTCACAAGTAAACAGAACAAGGTACGAGGACCTACCCCTTTGTCCTGACGGACACTGGACAATATACAATACTCTGTATAAGTCCGCTGAGTTTAAATAACTCAACAACCTGTGCATCATAGGTTAAAAACTGTACCCAGGCAATTTCCTCAAATATCACCAATTACAACGAATTCCGATATAATGAGGATGATCACCTAATTCCCAATAACTTACTCCCACTCATCATCTGTAAAAACCATACAGATATGAGAATGAAACCTGGTAAATACATACCCTGGAGTAAGTATCTAATCGGGAAAACAGTTTTCTTTTAACAATGCGCAGTGAAACTGAAACATTAAAATGTCTCGTAGGGGTATCCTTGTATTCCTAGTAATGCCTCTTCCATAATCCTATTTATAACTGTAACCGTATATTTCTTTGCATTCTCTCCAAATCCCTTTATTTGTCTTTAGTCGTTACCTTCTGTACACCTTCGTCAGGCTAAATGGTTTTCTTCCTTCCCTACCGTTCAGCACCAGCCTATGGTTTGGAAGAAGACTATCCGGTAAGCATAACAGGTGTACTCTCCTAAACCAAGGAGTACTCGCAACTTGAGAGAAGGTGATGATAAAAGACAATTGAATAAAAGCTTATTTTATTTCTCCCGAACTGGGGAAAAAGAAAAGGTGAAATAGGAGTGGCGATGAAGTACGCGGTTTGGTCGTGAATGATAACAGTCGCAATTTACTCTGCCCTCTTTCTAATCCCTTTATTTTGTCTTTACATATTACCTTCTGTACACCCTACTTTAGGCTAATTGGTTTTCTTCATTCCCTACCTTTCGGCACCTGCCTATGGTTTGGAAGAAGACTATCCAATAAGCGTAATAGGTGTACTCTCCTAAACCAAGTAGTACTCGCAACCTGAGAGAAGGTGATAATAAAAGACAACTGAATAAACTAATTCTATTTTTCCTGAACCTGGATCCATCCTCGAAGTAGTACCTTCGAGTTCGTATATAACCATACGATGGATCTATCCAATGGAAGTGGATGTCCGTAGTAATACGGGGTGTTCTGAGAAATACAAAGGGAAAAAGAAGGAGCGGTAATGACTTATGCAACTTTAGACAATCCAAAAGCCAGTATATTAAGAAGGTTCGGTCAACTTGGTCACTGAGTCATAGTCTAGGGTCGGTCAAAGGTCGCTGCCAAAGAGAGAGAGAAAAGAAACACTCTGCGTGCACTCTAACCTAGATCAGAATGGTTATCACTTTATCTAATCAGGAAACCTTCCACTGTAATATCAAATTCTCCTCCAAACCTGAAAGAAGAATTAGTCGGGATCACCCGAAGAGTAAACCGACTCATCAGTGAGAATCGGGATCCAACTATCATCGCATGATAACTTTATGGAAGCCACTCAACTTATCACACTCCAGAAGGTATGCGCATACTTGGCAAGTTTCAGTTTCTTTAGAAACTTCCGATATTATTTTTGCCCCATGCTCTTATAACCTTGGCGTTGGTCAAAATGTCATAAGTCACATGCCAAGTTCTACCCGTCACTGTCCAGGTCAATTTGAACCCACCCGCACATGCCCCTAACATTGGCCAAATGGCAGAACGGCTGTCCCAAACTAACTCATCTATCTATGCAACAAATGAAATACCCCAGCAGCTACCAAACACTATGCCCTGGCGTTGGTCAAATGCATAGCTTGAATACTACTGAATACCCAAAAGAAATGACGGAGGGCTACGGCTGGTTTTCGGCGAAAAATCTTTAACGTAATGAACTTGATCTCGTTGAAGGAAACCGATAGCTTTTTATAAAAATATAGTGGCGAAAACCTTTTGCTAAAGAGGTCACTCCCGGTGAAGGGATCTCGGCTCTTTCCTCGTGGAATGAGGTGCAGGATATTCTCACTGAATACCGCGATGCATAGCAACTTGTAATCGACTATATTGAAGTTATTACCCTGACATAAACTTCTGCCCAAGGGGTCACTCCCAGTGAAGGGATCTCGACCCTTGCCTCGTCGAATGAGGTGCAGGATATTCTAACTGAATATCACTATGCAAAACAAAAGGAAACATCTTTGTAATAACACCTTTTAAAATTTGTTCCAAAAACATCAAATATAGGTTTGTTTTATCTCTGCATTGATAAGAATCAATGCCGTCTCATCAATCAATCACACCAGAAAAGAACGAAAATAAAATGTACGTATATGCCATCAGCATTCGTCACTGGGTCCCGTCATCAGCCGTTAGGTTACTTAACCAACGACAGAGCGGGGGCTGGACTAGCGCGGGTGTAAAACATATACAGCACCAAATAGTATATATACCAATATACAATAATCTCTCCAGGCGTGATAATATGCAACATTACATAAAAGTAATAAGCATCACAGAACAATACAGATAATCTGGAATCCGCGGGTTTCACAGAGCCGCTACTGAAACCCGACGTTCCCCTGGTTATGTGGATAGCCTGTGTAATGAAACCTAGACCCCTATGGGTGCGGCAAGTTACCCGCCAAAACCTGAAGCGAGGTAGTCCCCCACAGCATAGTGAATGGAACACCCGTCACTTCACGGAATCCGGTAAATTGTCCACCTTTCCTTGGGTCAACCTGTACCCCCTACGAGTGCGGCGAATAGTCTGCCAATTCTAGAGTGAGGTCCCTCTGCCTCTCAAAGCCTTGAGATATGGACCCGTTTCCCTCCAGAACCCGGCTATCCGTGCACTCCGTCACGGGATAAACCTAATACAAAAAAATATGTACAACAGGTACATCGACCTCAACCCGGCCGTGCCCCAAAAGAATATTATACAACAGGAAGTAACAGCAGTCCACATGTTGGACGCTCGCCCCACAACATCAAATGTACAAATAAATCCAAGCTGCACTATCATTGCACCATGCTATCCACCACGACATATCTGCAACATCACAGCACAACACAGAACATCAACGCGAATGTCACGTTCGCAAACCCGTCTAAAAGAACTAGAGCAATCAGACGTGGTTTACCGATCAAATGGCATTCCCAGTCGGGGATATAATGTAAATACTGCAAACTAACAAATTTAAAATTTCGATGGACCAAATTTCCCGAAGTGGGCCCCACGTACTTCTGCTGTACAGTAACAAAATCTGGGCCCAAAAGAACTATACAAAAAACTACAATTTCCAAAAATGAAGCTATCTGTGAAAAAATGATGCACTGTTCCCACTAAAGCGCCGCGGTTCCGCGGTGCACTTGTGGGATCACGTGCCCAATTTTCAGCCGTATGCTTAAAAAAACCCTGCTTAATTATCTGTGATATGAAAAATTATTTTTAGACCCTGTTAAAAATCGACAGAAACTTAAGCACTTGAAAATTGTGATTTCGGAAATTCCGTTCGATCGATCTTTTAAACGCGTTAGCACAATTTAGTATAGCTTAATGGTGAGGCTCTGATACCACTGTAAGTCTACGGTAGCGTCCCGGCCGTCTAACAGACGCCAAATGCGGAACAAAAACTTTTTACAACTGGCGCTATCGCGTACTATAACCCGGATCTGCCATTAAAGCTAAACTAACATATTGTAAATGGGGTAGAATTGTTATACCGAATGATCCGAGTCCTTCGGTCTTCAACCATCATCCCACGCTTTGTTGCGGCTGCTCTGATCTCCTGAATCTCCAATCTTCTCGTCCAGGTGGCACCACGTCGACGGATCTTTAAACGGGCTCCCGCCTCTGAACCGAGGCAACTCGGTCGTCAAGTTTGCTAAAAGAGAAGACCAAGATGATGTAGAGAATGAGTAGAACACTTTGCCTCGTTATGTCCAAAGCTATGGAAGAACGGTTAATGAAGTTCCCATTTGAGTCGGGTGATGGAATGAAACGAGCTAAGAAATTTCCATACACCTAAACTATCATAATCTTTTAACCAAATGAATCAATCAAGTGAGTGCATTAGAAAGAGGGGAGGGGCCGACCATATATAAGGAGGTGGGGGGTGAGTGTAGGAGCAAAGAGGTAAGCCTAAGATAAAAGATCTCACACAAAATATCTTAAGGTTAACAAGAAACATTAATGTAAAGGTTGCTTCGCTTCGGGTACTTGGCGGGTAGTTTGCCGCACCCGTAGGGGTCTTGGGTGGGGTATTGGCTATTCACCGCGACCTTGTAATCTGCTTTTCGTTACAGGCTCATACGAATTGCGGATTCCTAGTATATCCAATGTGTTCATCTGTGATCTGAAATGGCTATCATTGCAATATATCTATATATGATATTATTTAGGCGTTGCTTATGTTTTACAGCCGTGCTAGCCCAGCCCCCGCTCTGTCGTTAGTTAAGTAACCAAACGGGTAATGACGGGGCCCCGTGGCGAATGCGAATGGCATAAGCGTACGTCATATTTTGGTTGTTTTCTGTAATGGTAGGATTAAATGATGGGACGCATTAAAAGAACTAATGCAAGAATATCACGCATTAAAAGAACTAATGCAAGAAAATAAACCATGTTAAAATCGTTGGAACACTTTCGGAAAACCACTCGGTTCTTTTCAAAAATAACTTTTAAATGCGGAGCTTGAGCCACTCCTTTTAAAAGCTATCTCGTTACATCGATTATATCAAGTTCACTACGTTCACGGTTTTGCGAAAACCATTCGTAGCCCTCCATCATTTCAGTTAAATATTCGGTAGTATTCAAGCTATGTATTTTGACCTCATGCCAAGGCATAGTGATTGGTAGCTGCCGGATATTTATCTGTTGCATAGATAGAATGCGTTGGCTTGGAACAGCCGTACTACCATTTTGGCCTACGTCAAGGGTAGGTACGGGTGGATTCAAATTAACCTGGATAATGATGGAAAGAACTTGACATGTGACTTATGACATTTTGACCTTACGCCAAGGTCATAAGAGCATGGGGCAAAAATCCACATCGGGAGTTTCAAAAGAACTGAAACTTGCTAGTGTTGCATACCATTTGGAGTGTGATGATTCTGGTAGGATTCCTTCAGTTTCTTCACGCGATGATATTTGGATCCCGATCCTACTGTGAGTATATGCTACTCCTCGGGAAATTTCTCACTGAACGATCAATGCTATAAACCTAGTAGGTGTCTAGAAAGGTGTTAGCGGGGCTACGCCCCCAGGGAAAAGAGGTTATTTAATTAAGGAACTTTGCGAAAGCGTTGGAAAACCACCCTCGAAGTACCGACACTGGCATGGCTGAATGGCTAAGCAAGTATTGTACGGTGAGATTGATCCTGACTAATTCTTCCTTTTTGGTTTGAGGAGGGATTCGAGAAACAGTGGGAGCCATCCTGTTTAGACAAACTAAAAACCACTCTAAACTTGCAAGAGCATCATGCTGAGTGTTTCTTCTTCTCTTTCCTAATTGCAGCGACCAATCGACATGACTGGACTTAAGTTACTTCTAGATAAAAACATACTGACAGGGCCAAACTACAAAGATTGGCTCAGGAATGTCAAGATGGCAATCACTTACGACAAACTGGGGTATCTTCTTACCACCAAAGCTCCCCCAGTCCCTGGTCCTACTTCCAGCGTCGCGGATAAGGAAATCCGTAAGACTTGGGAGATTGATAGCGCGAAGGCCAAGTGCCTCGTACTTGCCTCTATGGGCAATGAACATCAGAGGAGGCACGAGAATATGGACTTGGAATCCATATTTCTTCATACAAAAGAACTGTATGGAGAGCAATCTCGTATCGCAAGATACGAAGCGTCGAAAAAGTTATTTTCGGCAAGGATGGCCGTCGGATCATCAGTAGTAGAACACGTGCTTAAGATGATCGGCTACATTGAGGAACTCGTGGACCTAGGGACACATTGGAGAGTGAGCTCTATACGGAGTTAGTTCTCCAGTCCCTTCCTTCCACTTACGCCCAGTTTATACTGAACCTCAACTTACAAGAAAAAGAAGTTGAACTTTCAGAGCTCCTCAACATGCTGAGGAGCGCAGAGGGCACCCTACAGAAAGGTAGGGAAACATCCACTTTGTTTGTAGGAGGATCATCTTCTTCTAGGTCCAAGGAGAAAGCCAAGGGAAAGAAGAAGAAAGCCCCCGCCAAACCAAGAGGCGGTGTTAGTAAAGTGGATACGAAGGGAAAAGCTAAAGCAACAAAGAATGCGGGGAAGCTTGTGGATAAGGAAGAATGCTTCTATTGTCATAAGAAAGGACACTGGAAGAATGATTGCAAGGCCTGGAAGGCCAGAACACAGGAATTGAAGCAGGTTGCAGCTTCAGCTTCAGGTGTGTATGTTATTGAAAACTGTCTTTCAATAAACTCTACTTCCTGGGTATTGGATACCGGATCAGGATCTCATATCTGTAATTCTTTGCAGGCGTTGAGAAACCGTAGTGTTTTGAAAGCAGGTGACATGACCCTCAGAGTTGCGAACGGAGCTAGCATGGATGCTAAAGCCGTGGGGGACTATCACCTGGGAATGTCAGATGGACATGTTTTGGTTTTGCGTAATTGCTTTTTTGTACCCAACGCAACTTGTAATATCATTTCTGTATCTTTGGTTTCTAAAGAAGGTTATGAATTTGCGTTTGTAAGCAATGTTGTAAACATTCACCTTAATCAAGTTCTGATTGGGTCAGGTACATTGAGCAATGGTATATACGTATTAAACCAACCACAGATTTTCAATGTCCAGAATACACACAAAAGAAAGTCTCCGGAAATAAATCAGACTTTCTTATGGCATTGTAGACTGGGTCACATCAATGAGTGAAGGTTGACAAAGTTACATACAGAAGGACATTTGAATCCGTTCGAATATCAATCGTATGCCACTTGTCAATCCTGTCTCAAAGGAAAGATGACAAAGTCTCCGTTCACTGGACACGGAGTAAGAGCGAGCGAGCTCTTGGGACTCATACACAGCGACGTGTGCGGTCCAATGTCTACACATGCGCGAAGCGGTTTTTCTTACTTCATTACTTTTACGGATGACTTTTCAAGGTACGGTTATGTCTTCTTAATGAAACATAAATCCGAAGCCTTTGGAAAGTTCCAGGAATATAAGAATGAATTAGAAAAACAGACCGGAAAAAGTATCAAGATTCTACGATCGGATCGAGGTGGTGAATACTTGAGTGCCGAGTTCCTGGACTATTTAAAAGAGAATGGAATTCTCTCTCAACTTACTCCTCCATACACTCCGCAACATAACGGTGTATCGGAGAGACGGAACCGAACCCTATTGGATATGGTACGGTCCATGATGAGTAACGCTGAGTTACCGCGATCATTCTGGGGGTATGCGCTAGAATCAGCTGCATACCTTTTGAACCGAGTTCCCACTAAGACTGTGCCTACCACACCTTATGAGTTATGGAGTGGGAAGAAACCCTATCTTCAATATCTGAAGATCTGGGGATGTCCAGCTTTTTTCAAAAAGCAGCATGCGGACAAACTCGAGGCACGCTCAGTACTGTGCAAGTTTGTGGGATACCCAAAGAACACCAGGGGGTATCTTTTCTACCACGCAGAGGAACAAAAAGTCCTTGTTTCTCGTAATGCCCACTTTCTAGAACACCAGTTCTTAGAAAAGGAAATTAGTGGGAGCGCAGTAGAACTGGAAGAAATTCCAGAACCACGAGCTATTACTAAAAGCTTAGTGGAACGAGAGGGTTCAAAAGAACAGGACATTCCTACGCCGCTCCGCAGGAGTAGTAGGCAGTCTCATCCGTCCGAGAGATACTACGGTTTTCTCATAGACGGGGATAGAGAGGATTGCATCATAGATTATGATGAGCCTACTAGCTTCCAGCAGGTCGTTCAGGGCGTTGACTCAGTAAAATGGCTGGATGCAATGCGGACCGAAATGGAGTCCATGTACACCAACAAAGTATGGACGTTGGACATTGCTCCAGATGGGGTAAAACCCGTAGGATGCAAGTGGATCTTCAAAAGGAAGATTGGTGTAGATGGAAAGGTTGAGACCTATAAAGCTAGACTTGTTGCAAAGCGTTTCCGTCAAAGACCTAGCTTGGACTATGACGAAACCTTTTCTCCAGTGGCTATGCTGAAATCCATTCGGATCCTTCTTGCCATTGCTGCCTTCCACGATTATGAAATCTGGCAAATGGACGTAAAGACCGCTTTTCTAAATGGAAATTTAGAGGAGTGTGTCTATATGGACCAACCAGAGGGTTTCATTCAGAGTGGGAGCAGCGGAAAGGTGTACAAGTTGCTTAAGTCCATCTATGGACTAAAGCAGGCATCGCGGAGTTGGAACATCTGTTTTGATGAGACGGTCAAGGAATTTGGCTTTATCAAAAATCCAGATGAACCATACATCTATTGTAGATTTGTAGCGAGAACTGTAGTATTCCTCGTTTTGTACGTGGATGACATTCTCTTAATAGGAAATGAGATTCCTATGCTACAATCTGTCAAGGGGTTCTTGTCACACAGGTTCTCTATGAAAGACCTGGGTGATGCCTCATACATCCTGGGAATCCGGATCCATCGTGATAGATCCAAGAGGATATTGGGACTTTCACAGTCTAGGTACATCGACATCATACTGAAAAGATTCAGTATGGAAGATTCCAAGCGCGGTTACCTACCGGCTAGTCACGGGATCACCCTCTCTAAAGAGATGTCTCCCAAGACTGATTTGGAGAGGGATCGCATGTCTATTATACCCTACGCTTCTGCGGTATGCTCTATAATGTATGCGATGTTGTGTACCAGACCGGATGTAGCTTATGCACTGAGTGTGGTAAGCCGGTATCAGTCAAACCCTGGGGAGAAACACTGGATAGCAGTAAAGAACATTCTCAAGTACCTGAGAAGGACTAAGGAGATGTTCTTGGTGTATGGCAGAAAAGACCTCCAGATCGAGGCCTTTGCTGACTCCAGCTTCCAGAGTGACAAGGATGATTCCAAGTCCATGTCGGGTTTTGTCTTTACCCTCAATGGAGGGGCGGTGTGTTGGAAGAGTTCCAAACAGGAAACCGTTGCAGACTCGACGATGGAAGCGGAATACATCGCTGCATCTGATGCCGCAAAAGAAGCTGTCTGGATGAGGAAGTTCTTGAAAGAGCTTCAGGTGGTTCCGTCCATTGTTGATCCAATACCTCTGTATTGTGACAACAACGGGGCTATAGCTTTAGCGAAGGAACCCAGGTCCCATCAGAGATCCAGACACATCTTAAGGCGGTATCACCTGATCAGGGAGATCGTGGATCGCCAGGAGATCGAGGTTCGGAGAGTCGCTTCAGAAGATAACACTGCAGATCCATTCACCAAGGCCTTGCCCCAGACTCAGTTCGAGCGGCTGATCGAGATGATAGGTCTTCGATACGCCAGTACATGGCCTTAGTGCAAGTGGGAGATTGTTAGTGTATATGCCCTAGAGGCCATTACTGTATCATACTAGTTTGTATATTACTTAATGGAAGCTTGGGATATTCACCTTGTATATACAATCTTGCTCAAAATAGTAGTATGCTACTTGGTTTGTTTCTACTTCAATGTGTACATGTGTTTATTTTAGTATATCGCCTATACACATTAGTGGAGCCCTTAGGATCTTTGCTTGATTACCAGCGTTGTGATGGCAGTCACACTAGTGGGGCTGGGTAATCTATAAGCACATCCTTATGCAGGTCCCTGGTCGTAGGACTATCGAGACAGGGCATCGATACTCCGGAGTAGACTAGGGCATGCGCTTCTCATCCCAGTGTGGGACACGGTCTGTCCCACAGCCGTCGGTACGTCGTACTTGAGATAGTATGCAGGTGCTCGTTGGGTTACGAGTACACTGGACAGGACTCGTCGGGAACTGACTAGTTGGTATTATGCCTATCGTCAGTTATCAGTTCCCAGGTGACATGAGTACAGCTTAGTCCGCTGACTTGACACTGTCACTTCGCCTCGAGTGTGTTCCCACTGTACTTTGATTACTACCCTACCACGGCTCAAAGGAGTCGTGCAAACAGGTGGTAGTTGGGTGCAGTCCCGAAGCACTTAGAGGCAGTGACGGTTAGACAGGATTCGTCTCTCCCGGTATTGGGGGTTGACATCACGCTGTGTCTAGGAGAGCCATTACACGAGTAGTCCCTGGCCAAGGCAAACGAGATATACTGGTAGGCTTCCAGTGTTATCTCAGGGTGTTTTGGGCTTCACTCCGACACAACTTGTACCGCTATTGGGGGACTGACGTTTACCGCCCCCTAGGCCCACCATGCGATGTATCAGACGAACAGACCGGACTGTACGGAGAATGTCACAATCAGGCTCAGTAGGAGTTCAGATGGGTTTCGCCTCGTCAGTCTTCTTGTCGGCATCTACCTGGGGACCGTTACGCACAGCTAGTGCAGCTTGCGGTCTGTGGTTAAACCCACTGCCAGCGTAGTGTCGAGTCTTTAGAGTCCCACACAGAAAGCTATTCGCCTTTAGGCAAAAGAGTAGAGGTCGCATGGTTTTGCGACATGTCGCATGGTTTTGCGACAGGGTTCGGTCACATCCGTGCACTTGTGCACGTACAGTGTCCGGACAGTTCACACTATCGGGCTTTGGTTTAAGCCAGATCCTAGTGTACCTTTTGGGATTGGTTTTATCCAGTATGCATTCGTGTTCCTCGGCACGCGGATGCGGGTGTGTATGCACAGTTGACGGAGAGACAGAGGCAGAGGATTCTCATTAGGGTTGTTGACCGTTGACAGTTGACTATTGACTTTTTGCTCAACCCTAATGAGAATATGATATGTGATTAACAATTATATTAATTAAGTATTATGGTGACATGGTTGTTGAGGGATTGACTTTGTTGACTTGTTGACTTTTGTTGACTTGTTGACTTTGTTGACCGGTTGACTAGGCTTGACTAGTTGACCATCATGATAACTATAGCTATCATTTCATGGCAAAGACTTTTGCTTGCTTGCTCTTTTGTGCAAAATGAGTGCATGAAATGATATGGCTATGGTTGCTTAAACCATCACATAATACTTGATTGATATGAGGTGTTATGATTGTTTTGGATTATGAGAGCCAAATGAGAAAAGTCTTCTCTCATTCTTTCATGCTCATTCTCTCTCTTGTTCTTGAGCTCTCATCTTCCTCCTCTTGCTCTCCCTCTCTTGATTCTATGGTTCACTTGTCTCATGAGTTGAGAACCAAGAACCATAGATAAAATCCCATACAAACTCTTCTCTACTCACTCTAGTTCACAAGGTTTAGCAAACCGAGTGAACTAGTTTCTTCAAAGTTCGAAGAAGGAGCCAAAGGTTGAAGCTTTCAGGTGGATCTATCTTCGGCGCAAGGAGACGACGGGGAGAAGCCGATTCGGACAACCATCGAGGCTTGAAGACGAAGGAGTTCGAGATAAGAAAGGTATAAACTCCCTAACCGAGTAGTTAACAACTCCTAGTTAGGTTGTTAGTTAGATGTTTAACAAAGATCCGGGTTTTAAGTCCATGCTACCACCTCTAAGAAAATTGTTTTTCACCAAATTCCGCATGCCCGAAAGTACCGGGAGAGCTAGCATGGACTTACACAAGCAAGCCGCGGTTCCACGGCGCATTAGCCGAGTTAGGGGATCGAATTTCTCCGGTGTTCTATAAAAAGCCTGAGCCAATTTTTAGTCCATGATTTATTAATTTTTGGACAGATCTAAAAATCGGCAGAAACTTGAATTTTCCGGGGTGTTTTGCAGTTTTTCGTCCGGTCGAAATTCTAGATACTTTGCTAACTTGCTAGTTTATGTTTAGCTAGGCTCTGATACCACGGTTAGGTCCACGTTACCTCTCCCGGTACTTTCGGGGTTGTGGAAACGGTAAAACAACAATTTTCTAGACTTGGTAACATGGACCGTAAAAGCCGGATCTTTGCTAAACTAGAAACTAGCAACTAAAGGAGGTGCTAACTACTATGCCGAAGAAGTTATACCTCACGATACCGGTCCTTCGGGTCTTCACTCCGCTGCGCCGTTTGTTCATCCATGCTCCGAGGGTTGATACGGACTTTGGTCACCTCCGCGGCCTTCTTGAGTCGAAGACGATCCACCCGAGAGATGTACACCGAGCTCCACCTCGAGCCGAGGTAACTAGGGCAACAAGATTGCTAGTCTTGGTACCCTATGTTGTGAAGAAGAGAAAGATGGAGGTGTTTGTCTTTGTGGGATCTTTATCTCTCAACACATGAGATCAAAAGATGAATCAAGAAGAGGAAGAAGGAGGAGCTAGCAACCATGGTGCATTTCTTTTCTTCTCATGAGAAAGAGCAAGAGAGAGAATGAGAAAAGAATTATGAAAAGCATAACTCAAGAAAATGAACCATGGTTGCAATAATACACCAAAACCATCATTACTAATTCTATCATGATAAAGTTGATGCTACATTGAATTGACCATTATCATAAGCAAAAATTAAAAAGAAAATCAAAGAAGAGTGTAGACCTCTCGTGAAGGTCAATGGTCAACACGGTCAACCGGTCAACAAAGTCAAGAGAGGTTATGGTGGTCAAATGGTCAATGCAATTAGCCATCATAAAATTATCACTAAAAGGATTAGTAAATGATGTCCGCGGCTCATAATGGTTTTGACCAAACGAATTGCCAAAACCCTAATGAGCCTACCACATAACGGTTTTGGCCGAACCAACCGCCAAAACCCTAATGAGGCACCTCCTCCTTCATCGCTCCGGAAAACTGTGCATACACACCTGCATCCGCATTCCGTAGAATGCGGATGCACAGAAGACAAAACAAATCCATCCGTGCAATACTAAGATCCGGCTTAAACCAAAGCCCACTAGTATTGCCTGCCCGAACACCACACGCACACAAGTGTACATAAGTGATCGCAACCCTGCCGTAAAACCATATGGCCTCTACACGTTTCGCTCAGTGCAGGGAAACTCTCTGTGTGGGATTCTAAAGACTCGACACTACGCTGGCAGTGGGTTTAACCACAGACCGCAAGCGGCGCCTGCTGTACGTAACGGTCCCCAAGTAGATGTCGATAAGAAGGCCGATGAAGTAAACCCATCCGAACTCCTACTGATCCTGTATGTGACAATCTCCGTACAGTCCGGTCTGTTCGTCTGATACATCGCATGGCGGGCCTAGGGGGGCAGTAAACGTCAGTCCCCTAATAGCGGTACAAGTCGTGTCGGAGTGAAGCCCAGAACACCCTGAGATAACACTGGAAACCTACCAATATATCTCGCTTGCCCTGGCCAGGGACTACTCATTTAATGGTTGTCCTTGTCACATCGCGATGTCAACCCCCAATACCGGGAGAGACGAATCCTGTCTAACCGTCACGGCCTCCAAGTGCTTCGGGACTGCACCCAACTACTACCTGTTTGCACGACTCAGTAGAGCCGTGGTAGGGTAGTAATCAAAGAACAGTGGGAACACACTCGAGGAGAAGTGACAGTGTCAAGTCAGCGGACTAAGCTGTACTCATGTCACCTGGGAACTGATAACTGACGATAGGTATAACACCAACCATCAGTTCCCGACGAGTCCTGTCCAGTGTACTCATAACCTAACGAGCACCCGCATACTATCTCAAGTACGACGTACTGACGGCTGTGGGATAGACCGTCTCCCGTGCTGGGATGAGAAGCGCATACGCTAGTCTACTCCGGAGTATCGATGCCCTGTCTCAATAATCCCATGACTAGGGACATGAATAAGGATGTGTTTGTGGATTACCCAGCCCCCATGAGTGTGATCGCCATCACAACGCCGGTAATCAAGCAAAGATCCTAAGGGCTCTACTAATGCGTATAGGTGATATAATAAAGAAACACACATGTACACATTAAAGCAGAGACAAACCAAGTAACATACTACTATATCGAGCAAGATTGTCTATACAACTGTGAATATCCCAAGCTTCCATCAAGTAATATGCATACTAGTATGATACAGTAATGGCCTCTAGGGCATATACACTAACACCATCAATCTCAAAACCACGACGGTATCCTCAGGATATCCGACGCGTCGGGTAAAATCACCGGTCCGTAGTGCTCTCCTGACAGGCTCAACGCCATCATCTGCGATCCTCTTGCCCCGGGGTACCGCAACGGGCCCACCATGCACCCGAAACGGTTCCTCCACTCCTCGAATCGGGTCTCGAAATCCATCAGCAAACTCACGGTGGACGACTAATACATCATGGGAAAACCGCACTTTTTGTTTAAAAGGAGAGAAAGCAGTTTATATAAGTTTTGCGGTTTTCCCCCAAATCCAGAAAAATATCATGGAAATCCGAATCATCAATAGCATGTAAAACCATTAATATAATCATGAGAATCCATGAATGCGGCATATAATGAACAACAGTATGCATGAAGTGACAGGTAATAACTACAATGTCAAGCTGGCATATCAGGCAAGTACACTAATGTCATGTCACTACTAGCTAACAAGCTAAATCAAGCAGTAATATTCTTTAAGTGTACGTGACATGGCAATTACCGATGAAGATGTGTGTGAGCCGGCCAATAAGTGTACGTGGTACATACGCATCATCGGTAATGGTGCTGGTGTCCTGATATCATGATATCAATAATGGAATATGAATCACAACAGTATGCAATGCGGAGCAACAACAATAAAGTGCGGGAGCTGAATACTAAACACAATGATCGCTAAACTGCATCTAATGTCACAAGAGTCATATAGCTACACCACTATAAGGCTGAGCTAAGCTAACAATAGGTAAGGGAAACCGCCTAACCTCCGAGTCGATATATAAATATACATATATAGTCGGTGATCCCGCCTCGATAATATCACATCCGATACCATATCTCTATAATCAGTTATCCCCAAATCAAGAGTGCGGATCAAACATCAAAGTAAAGCTCGTACGTGAATCCGTCATACGGCATATACTAATCTGGATACGGGTCAAAATCATATTCATTATATTACTTATCTGGTATCCTCTTTATCAAAGATCATAATCCGGGTACTGACCTACGTCTAGTACAAACCTAATATCATCACTATAATTATGATCTGACTACTGATCGACAGTCTCGCATGAATCGATATCATCAGCACATATCATCTCAAGGAGTAAACATCGCCGAATGCGGCCTACCATAATTATCTTGTCATATCATATCATATCATATCTCGTAACATAATCGCATGTCGACCATTTTATATATAGATATATCACTATTCCTATGGCATCATCATCCCAAAATCCCGCTAAAGCATCAAGACGTATCTTAAATATGAATTTTACCATATCACCGATATCGTAATCTCGGATCAAATATCATCGACTAGTCTCAAACCCAAGTATCATCCTCAAATCCATATGTGAACACATAGTCCCATACCTACGTGAACACGTATCGATATAGAATCCTATAACCACATATGAAATAAGGATGTATGCAAGTATGTATGTGTAGTGTACCCACTACTCTAGGGTTTCGTAACCTTTCACCAATCCAACACACCAATACCCATCTTAAACATCATCATGAATCACAAATAACCAATAATATTTGTAAGTGTGTATACGCATCCGTATACATCACAACAAATTGCGGGGGTGCTATACGCCATCCACCCGACTTCTCCCCGTAGATATAAATCTACTCACCTTTCCTTATGCGTGCCGGTGCCGATGTCGCCATTTGCATCTCCAACGCTTCGACGCCACGTGGGGTACCTACAAGGATATCACACGCTAAAACACATAAAAACCATGTCGAAAACCAAAATGGTGCACGCTACGTCTATAAGTAAAAACCTATAACCTTGCGTGCAAACACGGCCAATAACCCTCTGCCGTTGGCGTTCAAACGCCACCCGACAGAAACGAATCTCCAAATACCAAAAATCCCTGCTAAACAAGTCATAAATCATGCGCCAACTCAAGAAAATCAACCCAGATTCTACCCTGGTTGGAACCAGACAAAACTAGACATACCCAGGATCAAGTCTATAGGGTATAAGGCTACAAAACCGAAACGAGCACCAGAACCCATGCTCTGGCCGCAATTTGCGGCCAGATGGGATTTATCTGCGGCCAGGAAGTGGGTCCAGGGGCTGGGGCTTTGGGTGTTGGCTTCTTTCTACCTGCATATCTCACTGCCAAGTCAAAATTATTTTAGGGTACCTCGGGTTGTAGCAGATTCCAGAAAGGTCACAAAATCGACAAAACCGATAAAATACGCCAAGTCGAAACACTCTGGTAACTTACTGGAAATCTGGGGTAATCTTGGTTACAGTGGTCTCAAATACACCTAATAAGGTTACCCTAACGATCAAAACCATCACTTGGTCACATCTCACTCAAATTTATCTAAACTAGCACTAATCTACTTAATAACACTAAGTTTCAGCCAATTATCCATAACTTAACAAGATAGGAGTTGGGTTGCAAGATTATACCTCAAGGAAATCCTAGGATGTAGGAGAAGGGAAGAAGGAGGAGTGGGTTAGTGCGGCTGAAGTTCTGGACTGAAGTTGCTCCTTGGGTTGTTTTTCCTTGTTGCCGTTGCTGTATCAGGCTGCTGCTGCTGCTTGCTATTTTCCTTTTTGTTGCTGTTGCAGCAGCTACTACAGGGGCTGTTGTTTCTTTGTGGGGGGGTTGTGTTCGGCTGAGTTGTGGTATGATGAGGGTGTGGGGATGTTTAATATGATGTTACTGCTATTGCTGCAGATGCTGATGCAATTGGGGCTGAAATGTGTTGATGGTGGCTGAAGTGTTGATATTGGCTGATGCTTTTGTTGCTGTAGTTGTAGTATCAGCAGATGTAGGGGGGCTGTTTTTTGGCTGATGTAGCTGCTGATGTGTTGATATGGGGGCTGAAGTTGTGCTGATGTGAATGTGTAGGTGTTGGGCTATGGTGTTAGGGCTGGTGTGGCTGCTGATGTTATCTTCATTGCTGATGCAGTTGCTATTTCAGCTGCTGTTGAAGTTGTTGTTGTGGTTGTTTTGGCTGATGTAGGGTGAAGTGTTGTGTATTTGATGGTGGGGTGTGAGAGTCAGAGGTGTGAGTGTGAGAGAGAGTTGAAGGATGTGCGAAAGACAAGAAAAAGTGCTGAGGTGAGAAGTCTTGAAATGAAATGGTGTGACATAACCTCATAGCCTCCCCTCTCTCTCTCATTTAATGTTGCTTGCTCAAGCCATCATGGCTCTTTCTCTCTCCCTACACAAGTCCACCCCCCATCCTAATCACCCTTAATAAAGCTAAAAACCCTTAATTGACCCAATTCACCTAATCAAATGGTTCAACCCACCATGGTCATCTCAACATGGTAACCCTAGACTCAACCCAAACATGCACAAGTGTGTGCAGTCCAGATAAAATTCCAATGAAATATTCATAAAACCAGATAAAATATCTAAAAGACGTTTTGGTAAACTTTTAACCAAAAACCCCACATTAAGACACACTTACCACTAAACACAAACTCAGGTGTTACCGTCTTCCTCCTTTAAGAAAATTCGTCCCCGAATTTTAAAATATAAAGCAACGCATAATGAAGGAACTTCTCCCGCATCTCGCCCTTGGCCTCCCAAGTGACCTCTTCACCATTCGAGCTGCGCCAAAGAATCCTTACCGATGGCACGACCTTTGGTCTAAGTTTCTTCACTTGTCGGTCCAATATCACGACTGGCTGTTCGGTGAATGTAAGATTGCGCTCGGGCTGAATGGTCTGATGCTGAATCCTGTGCGAAGGGTCATGTAGGTATCTGCGAAGCATCGACACATGGAACACAGGGTGAACATCTGGGAAGTCGGGTGGAAGAGCCAAACGATATGCTACTGTGCCCGCATGCTCGAGGATCTCGAAGGGACCTATGAATCTGGGGCTAAGCTTCCCCTTCCATCCACACCTCATCACTCCCTTCATCGGAGAGACCCTCAGAAGAAACGTCATCACCAACTGTGAACTCTAATCTGTGGCGGCGCCTGCCAGCATACGATCTCTGCTTGCTCTGAGTTGTCCTCATCCTGTCTCGAATCAGCTATATCTTCTCTGTCATCTCCTGTACAATCTGTGGCCCCAAAATACTGCTCTCGCTGAGCTCTGTCCAACAGACGGCGATCTGCATCTCCTCCCATTAAAAGGCCTCGAAAGGTGCCATCTGAATAGTATCCTGGAAGCTGTTATTGTAGGAGAACTCCACCAAGGGTAAATGATGATCCCAGCTACCACCAAAGCCTAAAACGCACGCTCGGTGCATGACCTCGAGAGTCTGAATAGTCCGCTATGACTGTCCGTCGGTCTGCGGATGAAATGCTGTGCCGAAACTTAAACGAGTGCCCAAAGCCTCCTAAAGCCTCTGCCATAGTCGGCCGGTAAACTGGGTGCCTCTGTCGGACACGATACACGTCGGGACTCCATGCAGTCGTACAATCTCGTCGATATAAATCTGGGCGTACTGAGCAAATCTGAAAGACGTCTTCACTGGCAGGAAGTGAGCCGCTTTCGTCAAACGATCTACAATCACCCAAATGGAGTCATACCCTTGCTTAGTCCTGTCTAGACCCACAACGAAATCCATCAAAATCTGTTCCCATTTCCACTCCGGAATAGGTAACGGCTGTAGTTCACCTGCTGGTCTTTGGTGCTCGGCCTTGACTTGCTGACAAGTCACGCATCTCGACACGAAATCTGCGATGTCCCTCTTCATTCCGTCTCACCAGTAAACATCTCTCCTATCATGGTACATCTTAGTGGAACCCGGATGAACACTGTACACCGATCGATATGCCTTCTCAAGAATCTCACGCCGCAGTCCCTCGGCATCTGGTACGCACAGTCTAGTCCAAAATCACCGTATCCCCTGATCATCAAATCAGTCATGCGAATAGATCGCCCAAACATCGAAATCGAGTATGGAGGAATAGTTCCGCTCAAGCACATCCTCCAAGAATCTCTGGCAACGGTCGTGGTTACTCATAACATGTCTCGTCGATGATCATGAACTCTGGCCTGTTGGTGTGCGTAACATGCCCACTCCTGGGTCCAGGTCTTCTCGGTGGATTTCCAATCTCACGATCCATCGGCTCATCGGCCCTGTCAGGTTGCTAACGGGGACGATTCCCTCTTGGCACTTCTCTGGTCATCTCTCGGTCAATCATTGCGACCACTCATGAAGCAACATGTCACTGGTGTCGGCATCTGGTTCTCTGAATGCATGTGACACATCTGATCCTGGGTGCAAGTATCATTGCAGCAGTGTCCTGGAAGGAATCCTGCTCAAGGTCTCTTCCAAGTCTCATCTCTGCCAACTTTCTGGAAGTCATCGTCCTTTATTATATTTGCCTCTTGTCCTGGAGCGGCTGCACACTCATCGCGACTCATTCTGGAAGGTATATCCAAGTACTATGCCTCGGCATGCGCATCGCATCTTTGATGTCGGCGGAGTGGAACATCATCTTATCCAGATCTTGTACGAACCTCTTACTCCACTTTTCTCTAATGTCGACTGCTTCGGACTCGTCTCGTCGTGGCTGCATGGACTGAGCTCCAACGGCTATCCTCGTATCTGGAGTCTCCCAAGAATGCATCTTACCATGTAGCGTCCGAATTATGTCGAACCGTTCGATCGATTCGTCAAAACCTCATAATCCCCCAAGAGCTCAACATCTTGGGTACAATATAATAGTATCGAGTACATACTACAGCATCGGTGGTCCAGCCGTAGAAGGGCAAACCCAAGCCTCACTAATGGTGTCGCAGAACTGCCGCAAACCCTAAGGTTCAAGGGCTTTCACACGGTCATTGAGTCGAGTTAGGGTTTCATTCTTCTATAGGGACCATAGAATTACCTGCATGTCTTTCCGAACACTTTAAACCTGAAATAATAGGTTTCTGACATTCGATCGTCTCTGTCGACTCTCAACGTCTCCGCGTGAAGTCGCCTCAGCTGGAATCAATCTATCTGATGACCTCGCATCAGGGTAGCGAACGATCCACATGTCCTAGTCATTCATCTTTGGTGACTAGCGGCCTTCTATCATCTCTTAGTACAATTCGTACTACAATAGCTCCAACATCTGGGGCGATATCTCGTCGTTCGCAGCAATAATTGGCTCACTCGTCCGCACGCTGAACAGTGCTTCAATCGTCATGAATAAGCCATACATCAACGATCATCAACATCTGGCTGGCCTCTGTCAGTGGCTCAATCCTCTGGTGCTAATTTGCATGCCCGAGTAATCTCATACAGCGACCCATCAACGCTTGTAGTGCAAAAACACAGTGAAAGACACATCTCTGCAATCGTGTGTCGCCGGAAACATGCCATGGTTAGTCCTTGTTCGTAACGAGCTCGTGCTGACCGCAACTCTAGCCGTAGCTCTCCCTGCCCGTAATCGTGGCAGCCAAACCATAACTGGGACCGATGAGGCTAGATCAGGAATGAATATGACACTGAACAAAGAAATGTACATCCTAAGGCTTCTTAAGTGGAGTGGCGTGTCGTAAATATGCCGCGGAACATACCCACGGTACGCCACTCTACTTTAGTCACATATTCCATCAACCAAGGGTCATCCTATGCTCCGAAGGTAAAACCTACTGCACTGATACCAACTTTGTCACGTCCCGAAAGTATGAAATATGACCGGCACTTAGACTACGAACGTCTCAAGGTGTACGTAATCGAAGTAAGCCGCAACCCAGAAATCCAAACCAAGAAAAGTATTAGAGTGTAGGAAAACCATTTTAAATCAACTAGTATGCAACATAATATACAACGCCTAAAGGCGAGGATCATAACAGAAAAGAAATCAACAGCATGAAATCCATAGAATATAACGCGCGACTCTAAGGTCGAAAGAAAAACATCACTGGTCTCTATCATAAATAAGTACATGTTTGGTTGATGGAACTTCTAGATATAACTGAAATATAATATACAATGTATAATGATGGGTACGATACAAATAAACCCACCTACTAGCAAGTCACCCGAAAAAAACAGTGCCCGCACACCGTAATGAAACCTGTACGGCAAAACCAGCAAGAACTGGGGCACAACGGGGGTGAGTTGCTGTTGGGTTTCCTCAACACCTCTATTAGGGTTTAGAAGCATCACACATGCTATAACAATAAAATTTTGAGGTGCTAAGCAAACTATACATGAATCGAACTAGAATATATGAAGTAACAGTTAATAGTATCAACAAAGAAGACTTAAGTTATACTAAATGATGAGACTACAACCTTTGTAGACCTCTTTGGAAGACTCCTTGGATTTGAAAGGGTTCGCTAGATCAACTCCTTGTCCACGACGATCCACCCGAAGCACTTTGCCCTAAGCTTGATGCTTCCTTCGATCTTTAAAGAACTTGAAGCACAACACCCTACACAAGATGGCTAAGGTTGTGTACGATGATGAAGTGGTTGCTATTCTTATTTAATACCTTTTCTTTTCTTTTTCTAACTCTATTTTAACATTTAAAAGAGAGCTAGGGTTTTGAGGAAGAAGATGGCTCTCTCTTTTCTTTTGGAGTGAAAATGATAATGATAAAAAGAAAATGAGAGAGAGAGAGAGATCTTATCATAACCATAACAATAGTTAAATATAATATCTAGATATTTCAATTTTAGGTTAAAGGCAAAAGGAAAAGAAACCATGGTTGAGTTAAATTCAACCATGGAAATGTATAGAAAAGTGTAGAAGAAATGACTCATTAATCTTTTCTTTTGCCTTTAATCTTTATTGAAAATATCCATATATTATTTTATCTACAATATGATTCTTACATTGCCATCCTCTTTGTATCATCAACCATGATACTTTTCATGTATGTATTTATGTATGCACATCATCATGTACATATACATGCATGTATCCAAAAGAAGAAAAGGATTTAAATAAATAATATAAAAGCCAATATTAAATCAACACTTGATTTAATAAATTGGTCATATCTTATACGACCCGACTAACATTAAATGCCCGATTAAAATACAGTATCTCATACTAGTATTTAATCGAGGCTCCGCACATATCTCATATGTGCACCACTTCGTTTCGCCAGAGCCGAGAAACTTCTATGTGGGACTCTAAGACTCGTCAATACGCCAGCAGTAGATGATGATAATATCAAACACCTACAAGCCGCAAGCGGTCAACTAAACGTAACGGCCACCCGGGTATTGAGCGATCAGAATAAGAACAAGCGAACCTGTCAAAACTCGTGTCAATCCATCCGGCAACACTAACCATACAGTCCGGTCTCTCGTCAGATATGCTGCATACTGAGTCTAGGGATGGAATCGTCGACCCCAATAACTCAATAAGTCATGCCGGTATATGGTCTATAACAGATCGAGAAACTTACTGATAACACATACCAGTAATATCTCAGCAGCCCTGGCCAGGGACTTCCCGTTATAGCCAATCGTGCACAGCACAGCATCAACCCCCAATACCGGGAGAGACGAAACCCCTACTATCGGTCACTACCTCCATATGCCTCGAGAATATACCCAAAATCCACCTGTTTGTACGACTCAGTAGAGCCGCAGTAGGGTGGAGATCAAAGTACAGTGGGAGGACACACAAGACTCTATGACGATCTCAGGTCTACAGACTAACATGTACTAGTGTCACCTGAGAACTGCTATCCGACGTATGATATAATACCAAATAGGAGTTCTCGGTGAGTCCGTTCAGTGTACCCAGTCTCACTGAGCACCCGTATACTATCTTCGGTGTCAACACACCAGATGGATATGGGATCATCCGTCGCCCATCATATGGAACAAGAATGGTATACGCTAGTCTAAACTGGAATATCGATGCCCTGTCTCGATATACCTACGACTAGGAACATTTTAAGGATATGCTTATAAAGTACAGATGTCCCACTAGTATGATCCGCATCATAATGCCAGTAGTCAAGCCAATATCCTTAGGGCTTTATCAACATGCACCAAATGAATATAAACATGATCAAGTGAACATATGATAAAGTAAAACCAGATAGCATACTATCATATCGAGCAAGACTGTCCTCTGAATATATATATATATTTATATACACATCAGTACATACACTATCTCATAATGGCCTCTAGGGCATACATATATCCAACAATCTCCCACTTGCACTATGGTCAGTTATTGGCATATCTCATACCCAACATCTCAAAAAGTCGCTCATGCTGCAGCTGAGGGAGGGCCTTGGTGAATGGATCCGCAGCGTTGTTCTTTGTGTCTACTCTCTTAATCTCGATCTCGCGGCGATCAACTATCTCCCGGATCATATGATATCGCCTCAGGATGTGTCTGGACTTCTGATGGGACCTGGGCTCTTTGGCCAACGCCATAGCCCCATTATTGTCACAATACAGAGGTATTGGATCAATAATGGTTGGAACTACTCCTAGCTCCGCGATGAACTACCTCATCCAGACTGCTTCCTTGGCAGCATCATTTGCAGCAATATATTCAGCTTCCATCGTTGAGTCTGCAACGGTATCCTGTTTGGAACTCTTCCAACTCACCGCCCCTCCATTGATGGTAAATGCAAACCCTGAGATAGACTTGCTGTCATCCTTGTCACTCTGGAAGCTCGAATCAGTAAAGGCCTCCATTTGGAGATCCCCGTTACCGTATACCAAGAACAATTCTTTAGTCCGTCGCTAGTACTTAAGAATGTTCTTCACAGCAATCCAGTGATTCTCTCCTGGGTTTGATTGATACCTGCTTACTATATTAAGTGCATAAGCAACATCACGGTGTTTACATAACATCGCATACATTATTGATCCTACTGCCGAAGCATAGGGAATAATGCTCATGCGAGCTCTCACTATATCAGACTTTGGGCAATCGTCTTTTGAGAGAGTGACTCCGTGGCAAGCGGGTAAGGCACCCCGCTTGGAGTCTTCCATACTAAATCTCTTTAGGATGGTCTTTATGTACTTGGTTTGGGACAATCCCAATAACCTTTTGGATCTATCCCTATAGATCCGTATACCCAATATGTATGTGGCATCTCCCAGGTCTTTCATGGAGAACCTTTGTGATAAGAATGATTTGACCGAATGTAGCATAGGAATGTCATTTCCTATCAGAAGTATGTCATCTATGTACAATACGAGGATTGCCACATTTCTTCCTACAGTCTTGTTATATACACAAGGTTCATCTGGATTTTTGATGAAATCAAACTCTTTGATAACATCATCAAAACAAATGTTCCAACTCCGTGATGCCTGCTTTAATCCATAAATGGATTTAAGCAGCTTACATGCTTTTTCGCTGCTCCCACTATCAATGAATCCTTCTGGCTGATCCATATAAACGCATTCTTCTAAATCACCATTTAGGAATGCAGTTTTAACGTCCATCTGCCAGATTTCAAAGTCGTAGTGAGCAGCAATAGCAAGTAGGATCCGAATGGATTTAAGCATGGCTACCGGAGAGAAAGTCTCGTCATAGTCCAAACTTGGTCTTTGACGAAAACCTTTCGCTACCAACCTTGCCTTATAGGTCTCTACCTGTCCATCTACACCGATCTTCCTTTTAAAGATCCATTTGCATCCCACAGGTTTTATCCCGGAGGGTACATCTTCCAAAGTCCATACTTTTTTGGTGTACATGGACTCCATTTCGGATCTCATGGCATCCATCCATTTCACAGAGTCACCACTCGTGATAGCCTGATGAAAACTGGCAGGGTCATCATCATCCATGATGCAATCTTCTCTATCACCATCAACGAGAAAACCGTAGTATCTCTCCGGTGGGCGAAAAGTCCTTCCAGATCTTCGGAGTGGCTGAGGTTCATTAGATTCTGTTATAACTTCAGGTTCAGCCAAGTTGTCATTTGTAACATGTATTTCTAAAACTTCTTCTAGATCTACCACATTTCCATTTATATTGTTTGAAAAAATCTCATCTTCTAAAAAGGGGGCATACTAAGAAACAAATACTTTTTGTTCCTCTTTGTGGTAGAAAAGATACCCAAACGAATGTTTAGGATATCCTACAAATATACATTTGACTGATCGTGTCTCGAGTTTGTCTGGATTCTGCTTTTTAACAAAAGCCGGACAACCCCAAATGTTAACTCTTTTACGAGATGGTTTCTTCCCATGCCATATCTCATATGGAGTGGTAGACACGGTCTTGGTTGGAACTTTGTTTAACAGAAAAGCTGCTGTTTCCAATGCATGCCCCCAAAACGAGAGAGGGAACTCAGAATCACTCATCATGGATCGTACCATATCTAATAGGGTACGGTTCCTTCGTTCTGACACACCGTTGTGCTGTGGTGTGTAAGGTGGAGTGAGCTGAGAGAGAATCCCATTCTCTTTTAGGAAGTCTAAGAACTCAGTACTTAAGTACTCTCCACCTCGATCTGATCGAAGTATCTTGATACTCTTTCCTGTTTGGTTTTCTACTTCATGTTTATACTCCTTGAATTTCTCGAAAGCATCAGATTTATGGTTTATCAAATACACATGACCAAATCTTGAGAAATCCTCAGTAAAAGTTATGAAGTATGAAAAACCGCCTCTAGCATGTGTAGACATAGGCCCACATACATCACTATGTATGAGGCCTAGGAGCTCAGTAGCTCTTTCTCCATGTCCTGTAAACGGGGTTTTGGTCATTTTACCTTTGATACAAGACTGGCAAGTTGCATAAGATTTATACTCAAATGAATTTAAATATCCATCTTTATGAAGCTTGTTTAGTCTTGTTTCATTAATATGACCAAGTCTACAATGCCAAAGAAAAGCTTCATTTATCTCTGAAAATTTTCTTTTATTTTTTTGTTGTACGTTGAAAACTGTGTGTTGATTAAGAACGTATATCCCGTTATTTAATGTACCACAACCAATCAACTCTCGATTCAGTCTAATGTTCATAACATTGTGTTGCACAGCAAAATGATACCCTTTATTGTCTAACAAGAAAACAGATATAATATTACAAAGCATATTTGGTACAAAATAACACGGGTTCAAAACCAATATACAACCCGAAGGCAAACCTTGGTGATACTCTCCTACTGAAACTGCATTTACATTGGAACCATTTCCAACTTGGAGAGTATGATCACCTGTCTTCAGAACTCTGCTATTTCTCAACGCCTGCACAGAATTGCAAATATGAGAATCCGAACCGGTATCCAATACCCAGGAAGCAGAGTTAATAGAAAAACAGTTTTCAATTACGAACACACCTGAAGCTGAAGCATCACCATGCTTCTTCTTGAGTGCTAGGTACTCAATACAGTTCCTCTTCCAGTGTCCCGTCTTCTTGTAATGGAAACATTCACCTTTCTCTGATGCCCTAACCTTGGACTTGCCTTTTCCCTTCACCTTTTTGACTCCACCCTTAGGTTTGGTGGGTTTCTTCTTCATCTTTCCCTTGGCCTTAGCCTTTGGGTAAGAGGAGGAGGATTGCCCAACACTCATAACGGGAGTCTTCACTGACTTCAGTGTTCTCTCTGCACTCCTTAACATATTAAGGAGTTCAGGAAGTTCCTTCTCCATGTTGTGCATGTTGAAATTAACGGTGAACTGAGCAAAGGTGGAGGGGAGAGACTGCAGAATAATATCTGTATACTGTTCATTGTCCATTGTCCACCCAAGGTCCTCAAGCTCTTCTATGAGAGCAATCATTTTCAGAACATGGTCTCCTACTGCTGTGCCAACGGTCATGCGCATCTGAAACAGTTTCTTAGACGCTTCGTATCGTAATACGCGGGATTGCTCTACATACAACTCTTTTGTATGGAGGAATATGGCTTGTATGTCCATATTCTCGTGCTGCTTTTGATGTGTGTTATCCATCGATGCAAGCGCGAGGTATTTTGCCGTGGCACAGTCAACGTCCCATGTCTTGCGGATTTCCCTATCCGCAACTGAAGATTTAGGACCTAGGGGGGGCAAGGCTAGAGCTGTAAGGAAATATGATACTTTATCATAAGTCAAGGCTATGTTTAAATTCCTCAGCCGGTCTTTATAGTTGGTCCCATTCAGCTTGTTTTTATCTAATAAAAGCTTAAGTCCTGTCATGGGTATCTGCCATTAAGAGAGAGAAAAGAATACACTTAGCGAAAGCTCTTGCAAAGATCGGATTGGTTATTATCTTGTCTAATCGATGTCTTCCACTGTTTTTATCAAATTTTCTTTAAAACCTTTTAAAAAGAAAACTAGACGGGATTAATTACATTCTACAACTTCGCCAACCTCTCAGCCAGGCCAGTGCCGGTACTCGAGGGAGGTTCCCCGTGCTTTCGCACGGACCTAATTAAAGTAAACCTCATCTTCCCAGAGGCGTAGCCCTGTTTGGCACCTTTCTAGACACCTACCGAGTCAGCTAATTGTAAAGTGCAAAATTCTCCCAGGAGCAACATTTGCTCGCAGTGGGATCGGGATCCTACTATCATATAGAAGGTATACAATCTCATTGTAATTTTCAACTCTTGAAATTTCCGATATTATTTTTACCCATAGTACTTATGACCTTAACTAAAGTCAACATATCATAAGTACTAGTCAAGTTCTTCCCGTCATTTCGTGATTAACTAGACCCATTCATATGACCCTTAACTAAAGTCAACATAATCATATGAATGTTTTAACTAATCTGCATCATATGCAGTGTAGGAAGACATCACTCAGCTACCGTACACTGCGCCTTAACTAAAGTCAAAATACGCAGCACGAATACTAAGTACTCTACTTCCTAAAATGACGGAGGGTTGCGGATAGTTTTTAAGAAAACTTTTGACGCTTTGAACTTGATATCGTTGTAGAATCTAATGGATTTAAAAGGAGTGGCTTAAGCTCCGCATTTTGAAACTTGCTTTTTTTAATAAGAAAAGGCCGAGTGTGTTTCAAATCTGATTCTACAACATCCTTTTAGGTTCATTTATCTTTTACATTAATCTCATTAATGTAGTCCCATCATTTAAATCCTAAGCCATTACAGAAATAAACGAAAATATAACGTACACTTATGCCACTGGCATTCATCACAGTGTCCTAATATGCACCATTAGGTTACTTAACTAACAGCATACCGGGACGGGGCTAGTGCGGGTGCAAAACATAAGTAACGTCTAATATATATCATATATATATTTAATATTTCATTCGTCTTAGATATGCATTAAAAGATCTCATCAGAAAATAAAAGCAGCAGAAGCACATAAAGGATATCTAGGATGTCCGTATTTTATATTTAGCCAGCAATAAAAAATACGGATTCCACGGTCGCGATGAATAGCCATGCCCACATCCCTAGACCCCTACGAGAGCGGCAAGCGACCCTACCAATTCTGGAGTTTAGGAGACCCGGTCTCGACTCCTCGAGATGGCCTCCCACTGAACCCAAGAACCCGGTCACTTGTGCCCTCCACCTTGGGTCTATCCTAATGCGGAAAAGTAAATAATATACAACACTGGTGACAACAATCTCATCCCGGAAGTGCCCCAAATAAAAGAATATTACATATAATTTAATTTTACATGAATTAAAAGAATACTCTCATCTCACATAAAAAGAAAACCCCCGGCCATTCATTGCGACAATCCTACATTTCAAATCTCATCGACACATAATATCAAATATCATCAACGTAAGTAAGTATGCATACACCGACCGTCGTTGATATATAGCAACGAAGACCGGTAATACATACTACACTTACGGTCACAGAGAAATAAAATAAAAAAAATACAACAATTGGAATCTTTAACTGCCTTTAGACAACACAAACCCAGAATATCACATATACAAGATTTCATGCCTAAATAATGTAAAGCACGCATTTGGGTCTAATTCAAGAAAACACCTTTTCAAAACAAACCGGATAATTCAACAAGATTTCCGTTTATCCTGAGACCGAAGTGCTAGATTTACACACAACAAACAAATTTGTAGATTTCAATTATTGTATCACATACTATTAAACTAAGCGACGTTGAAACATCCGATCAAATGATTTAAACAACCACAGTCTGCTCTGAAAGCTCAACACTGGAGCAGATTATAAAAATACCAGTAACATCAGCAAACACATACGGGCCAGCACAAGAAAATACGGCCCATGAATCACCTACAGCACCGCGGAACCGCCGCAACAAGGCCACTTTGGCCGCGGTTCCGCGGTCGTATGGTCGATTTAGGGCATCGTTTTTCTGGTGGGCCCATATATTTTCCTGCTCAATTTTTTACATATTTTTAATTTTAAAAATTCCTGGTTTTGAAAAAATTTCCAGAGAGCACCCCCGGGTGTCGTGTTTCGTCCGTTCGATGTTCTCAACATCGTCTAGGTTACTACAAAGCTCTAGCTTGGCTCTGATACCACTGTTTGGTTTCCTCAACACCTCTATTAGGGTTTAGAAGCATCACACATGCTATAACAATAAAATTTTGAGGTGCTAAGCAAACTATACATGAATCGAACTAGAATATATAAAGTAACAGTTAACAGTATCAACAAAGAAGACTTAAGTTATACTAAATGATGAGACTACAACCTTTGCAGACCTCTTTGGAAGACTCCTTGGATTTGAAAGGGTTCGCTTGATCAACTCCTCATCCACGACGATCCACCCGAAGCACTTTGCCCTAAGCTTGATGCTTCCTTCGATCTTTGAAGAACTTGAAGCACAACACCCTATACAAGATGGCTAAGGTTGTGTAGGATGATGAAGTGGTTGCTATTCTTATTTAATACCTTTTCTTTTCTTTTTCTAACTCTATTTTAACATTTAAAAGAGAGCTAGGGTTTTGAGGAAGAAGATGGCTCTCTCATTTCTTTTGGAGTGAAAATGATAATGATAAAAAGAAAATGAGAGAGAGAGAGATCTTATCATAACCATAACTATAGTTAAATATAATATCTAGATATTTCAATTTTAGGTTAAAGGCAAAAGGAAAAGAAACCATGGTTGAGTTAAATTCAACCATGGAAATGTGTAGAAAAGTGTAGAAGAAATGACTCATTAATCTTTTCTTTTGCCTTTAATCTTTATTGAAAATATCCATATATTATTTTATCTACAATATGATTCTTACATTGCCATCCTCTTTGTATCATCAACCATGATACTTTTCATGTATGTATTTATGTATGCACATCATCATGTACATATACATGCATGTATCCAAAAGAAGAAAAGGATTTAAATAAATAATATAAAAGCCAATATTAAATCAACACTTGATTTAATAAATTGGTCATATCTTATACGACCCGACTAACATTAAATGCCCGATTAAAATACAGTATCTCATACTAGTATTTAATCGAGGCTCCGCATATATCTCATATGTGCACCACTTCGTTTCGCCAGAGCCGAGAAACTTCTATGTGGGACTCTAAGACTCGTCAATACGCCAGCAGTAGATGATGATCATATCAAACACCTACAAGCCGCAAGCGGTCAGCTAAACGGAACGGCCACCCGGGTATTGAGCGATCAGAATAAGAACAAGCGAACCTGTCAAAACTCGTGTCAATCCATCCGGCAACACTAACCATACAGTCCAGTCTCTTCGTCAGATATGCTGCATATCGAGTCTAGGGATGGAATCGTCGACCCCAATAACTCAATAAGTCATGCCGGTATATGGTCTATAACAGATCGAGAAATTTACTGATAACACTTACCAGTAATATCTCAGCAGCCCTGGCCAGGGACTTCCCGTTATAGCCAATCGTGCACAGCACAGCATCAACCCCCAATACCGGGAGAGACGAAACCCCTCCTATCGCTCACTGCCTCCATATGCCTCGAGACTATACCCAAAATCCACCTGTTTGTACGACTCAGCAGAGCCGCAGTAGGGTGGAGATCAAAGTACAGTGGGAGGACACACAAGACTCTATGACGATCTCGGGTCTACAGACTAACCTGTACTAGTGTCACCTGAGAACTGCTATCCGACGTATGATATAATACCAAATAGGAGTTCTCGGTGAGTCCGTTCAGTGTACCCAGTCTCACTGAGCACCCGTATACTATCTTCGGTGTCAACACACCAGATGGATATGAGATCATCCGTCGCCCATCATATGGAACAAGAATGGTATACGCTAGTCTAAACTGGAATATCGATGCCCTGTCTCGATATACCTACGACTAGGAACATTTCAAGGATATGCTTATAAACTACAGATGTCCCACTAGTTTGATCCGCATCATAATGCCAGTAGTCAAGCCAATACCCTTAGGGCTTTATCAACATGCACCAAATGAATATAAACATGATCAAGTAAACATGTGATAAAGTAAAACCAGATAGCATACTATCATATCGAGCAAGACTGTCCTCTGAATATATATATATATTTATATACACATCAGTACATACACTATCTCATAATGGCCTCTAGGGCATACATATATCCAATTGTTCCCAACTCGTGAATAGAAAAACATCTACGAACAGAAAATCGCATGTATGACGCAATCCTAGGTCATACGATCATAATATATATTCCTCAAATATATAACCAGCAATCTATAACCATGGCTAGGGTAACTATCTAACCCAAATGTAATCCCATGTGCCCGTGTCAGTGTCAGTGCCTCAGGTAGCAATGTATCATATGAATGATGTATGAATGCATGAAAAGTATGATGAAGTATTTAAATTGATGTTAATACACATATATTAGCGTCCCATTCCACTAATATTGGTGTAAGGGCATATATAATAGTGTTCTCATCCCCTGTTATATATACATATGAAGTATGATCAATGTAATCGTGCATGTAAATATGAGGATAGAGTCAAAATCATGGAAAAACATCATGAAACCTGTGCCCAGCATCGGCACAAAACATAGCCTCAATCTCAATATCTCGATGTCTCTGTACCTCAATATCTCAAAGTCTCGGATAAATCTTAGTATCTAGGGCGCCGTCAATCCAGACCGGCCCCTACCATCAATCTCAAGACCACGACGGTATCCTCCGGATATCCGACGCGTCGGGTAAAATCACCGATCGGTAGTGCTCCCCTGCCAGGCTCAACGCCATCATCTGAGATCCTCTTGCCCCGGGGTACCGCACCGGGCCTACCATGTACCCGAAACGGTTCCTCAACTTCTTGAATCGGGTCTCGAAATCCATCAGCGAACTCAGGGTGGACGACTAATACATCATGGGAAAACCGCACTTTTTATTTAAAAAGAGAGAAAGCAGTTTATATAAGTTTTGCGGTTTTCCCCAAAATCCAAAAAAATATCATGGAAATCCGAGTCATCAATAGCATGTAAAACCATGAATATAAGCATGAGAATCCATGAATGCGGCATATAATGAACAACAGTATGCATGAAGTGACAGGTAATAACTACAATGTCAAGCTGAATATCAGGCAAGTACACTAATGTCATGTCACTACTAGCTAACAAGCTAAATCAAGCAGTAATATTCTCTAAGTGTACGTGACATGGCAATTACTGATGAAGATGTGTGTGAGCTGGCCAATAAGTGTACGTGGTACATACGCATCATCGGTAATGGTGCTGGTGTCCTAACATCATGATATCAATAATGGAATATGAATCACAACAGTATGCAATGCGGAGCAACAACAATAAAGTGCGGGAGCTGAATACTAAACACAGTGATCGCTAAACTGCATCTAATGTCACAAGGGTCATATAGCTACACCACTATAAGGCTGAGCTAAGCTAACAATAGGTAAGGGAAATCGCCTAACCTCCGAGTCGATACATAAATATACATATATAGTCCGTGATCCCGCCTCGATAATATCATATCCGATACCATATCTCTATAATCAGTTATTACCAAATCAAGAGTGCGGATCAAACATCAAAGTAAAGCTCGTACGTGAATCCGCCGTACGGCATCCCCAAATCTGGGTACGGGTCAAAATCATATTCATTATATTACTCATCTGGTATCCTCTTTATCAAAGATCATAATCCGGGTACTGACCTACGTCAAGTACAAAGCTAATATCATCACTATAATTATGATCTGACTACTGATTGACAGTCTCGCATGAATCGATATCATCAGCACATATTATCTCAAGGAGTAAACATCGCTGAATGCGGCCTATCATAATTATCTTGTCATGTCATATCATATCATATCATATCTCATAACATAATCACATGTCGACCATTTTATATATATATCACTATTCCTATGGCATCATCATCCCAAAATCCCGCTAAAGCATCAAGATTTATCTTAAATATGAATTTTACCATATCACCGATATCATAATCTCGGATCAAATATCATCGACTAGTCTCAAACCCAAGTATCATCCTCAAATCCATATGTGAACACATAGTCCCATACCCACGTGAACACATATCGATATAGAATCCCATAACCACATATGAAATAAGGATGTATGCAAGTATGTATGTGTGTATATGTATGTGTATTGCACCCACTACTCTAAGGTTTTGTAACCTTTCACCAATCCAACACACCAATACCCATCTTAAACTTCATCATGAATCAAAAATAACATATAATATTTGTAAGTGTGTATACGCATCCGTATACATCACCACTAATTGCGGGGTGCTATACGCCATCCACCCGACTTCTCCCCGTAGATGTAAATCGACTCACCTTTCCTTATGCGTTCCGGTGCCGATGTCGCCATTTGCATCTCCAACGCTTCGACGCCACGTGGGGTACCTACAAGGATATCACACGCTAAAACACATAAAAACCATGTCGGAAACCAAAATGGTGCACGCTACGTCTATAAGTAAAAACCTATAACCTTGCGTGCAAACACGGCCAATAACCCTCTGCCGTTGGCGTTCAAACGTCACCCGATAGAAACGAATCACCAAATACCAAAAATCCCTGCGAAACATGTCGTAAATCATGCGCCAACTCAAGAAAATCAACCCAGATTCTACCCTGGTTGGAACCAGACAAAACTAGACATACCCAGGGTCAAGTCTATAGGGTATAAGGCTACAGAACCAAAACGAGCACCAGAACCCATGCTCTGGCCGCAATTTGTGGCCAGACGGGATTTATCTGCGGCCAGGAAGTGGGTCCAGGGGCTGGGGCTTTGGGTGTTGGCTTCTATCTACCTGCATATCTTACTGCCAAGTCAAAATTATTTTAGGGTAACTCGGGTTGTAGCAGATTCCAGAAAGGTCACAAAATCGACAAAACCGATAAAATACGCCAAGTCGAAACACTCAGGTAACTTACTGGAAATCTGGGGTAATCTTTGTTACATTGGTCTCAAATACACCTAATAAGGTTACCCTAATGATCAAAACCATCACTTGGCCACATCTCACTCAAATTTATCTAAACTAGCACTAATCTACTTAATAACACTAAGTTTCAGCCAATTATCCATAACTTAACAGGATAGGAGTTGGGTTGCAAGATTATACCTCAAGGAAATCCTAAGATGTAGGAGAAGGGAAGAAGGAGGAGTGGGTTGGTGCTGCTGAAGTTCTGGACTGAAGTTGCTCCTTGGGCGGTTTTTCCTTGTTGCTGTTGCTGTATCAGGCTGCTGCTGTTGCTTGCTATTTTCCTTTTTGTTGCTATTGCAGCAGCAACGGCAGGGGCTGTTGTTTCATTGTGGGGGGGGGGGGTTGTGTTGGGCTGAGTTGTGGTATGATGAGGGTGTGAGGTTGTTTAAAATGATGTTACTGCTATTGCTGCAGATGCTGATGCAATTGGGGCTGAAATGTGTTGATGGTGGCTGAAGTGTTGATATTGGCTGATGCTTTTGTTGCTGTAGTAGTAGTATCAGCAGATGTAGGGGGGCTGTTTTGTGGCTGATGTAGTTGCTGATGTGTTGATATGGGGGCTGAAGTTGTGCTGATGTGAGTGTGTAGGTGTTGGGCTATGGTGTTAGGGCTGGTGTGGCTGCTGATGTTATCTTCACTGCTGATGCAGTTGCTGTTTCAGCTGCTGTTGAAGTTGTTGGTGTGGTTGTTTTGGCTGATGTAGGGTGAAGTGTTGTGTATTTGATGGTGGGGTGTGAGAGTGAGAGGTGTGAGTGTGAGAGAGAGTTGAAGGATGTGTGAAAGACAAGAAAAAGTGTTGAGGTGAGAAGTCTTGAAATGAAATGGTGTGACATAACCTCATAGCCTCCTCTCTCTCTCTCTCATTTAATGTTGCTTGCTCAAGCCATCATGGCTCTTTCTCTCTCCCTACACAAGTCCACCCCCAATCCTAATCATCCTTAACAATGCTAAAAACCCTTAATTGACCCAATTCACCTAATCAAATGGTTCAACCCACCATGGTCATCTCAACATGGTAACCCTAGACTCAACCCTAGCTAACATGCACAAGTGTGTGCAGTCCAGATAAAATTCCAATGAATTATTCATAAAACCAGATAAAATATCTAAAAGCCGTTTTGGTAAACTTTTTACCAAAAACCCCCACATTAAGAAACACTTACCACTAAACACAAACTCGGGTGTTACATCACCCTTTGCTTTCGCCCTGGATGCAGAAGAAGAAGGTCCCCTATTAAGCAGAGCGGGTGTCTCCCTGGTTTCTTTCAGGGTGTAAGTAGAGGGTAGGGACTGTGGAAATAAGTTAGCGCATGACCTGTTTCCCAACGTGGTCTCCAGGACCGTGAGCTTATCAATATAGCTTGTCATCGTAAGGACGTCGTCCCCTACAAATGATCCGACAGCAAAACTCACTTGAAGCAATTCGTTCGAGGTCTCATATCTTGCGATATGAGATTTCTCTCCATATAAATCTTTGTTATGGAGGAAGATGGAAAATATATCCATCTTCTCATGATGCTTCTGGTATACACTATCAACTGAAGCCAATACGAGGCACTTGGCTTTCGCACTGTCCTTTTCCCTAGTCTGACGGATATTCATATCCGTGACTGTGGAAACTGGACCTGGGATGGTGGGGCTTGAGTGGTAATAGGGCGGTCCAGCTTGTCATAGGCAATGGACATCTGGACAGACCTTTGCCAAACATAAAAGTCAGATTCAGTCATTTTGTTATCTAGATGTAACCATGGTCACATGGTCGCTGCAATGAGAGAGAGAGAGAGAGAGGGAACACTTTAGCATGATGCTCTTGCAAGTTTAGAGTGGTTTTTAATTTATCTATACTGGATGGCTCCTACTGCTTCTCGAATCCTTCCTCAAACCATAAAAGAAGAATTAGTCAGGACTGATCTCACCGTACAATACTTTCTTAACCGTTCAGCCAAGCTAGTGTCGGTACTTCGAGTGAGGTTTTACGACGCTTTCGCGAAGTTCCTTAATTAAATAACCTCATTTCTCTGGAGGCGTAGCCCCGTTGACACTGTTCTAGACACCTACTTGGTTTATAGCATTGATTGTTAAGTGACGAATCTCCTGATCAGTAGCGGATACTCACAGTAGGATCGGGATCCAAATATCATCCTGTGATAATGCTGAAGGAATCCTACCAACATAATCAAACCCCAAATGGTATGCAACACTAGCAAGTTTCAGTTTCTTTAGAAACTCCCGATGTGGATTTTTGCCCCATGTTCTTATGACCTTGACTAAAAGGCCAACAAATCATAAGTCACATGTCAAGTTCTACCCATCATTATCTTGTTAATTTGAACACACCCGTATATACTCTTGACTAAGGTCCAAACAAAGTAATACGACTTTCCCAAACCAACGCATCTATCTATGCTATATGTGAACACCCCAGTAGTTACCAATCACTATGTCTTGACTAAAGGCCAAACAAACATAGCTTGAATACTACCGACCATCCATATGAAATGACGGAGGGCTACGACTAGTTTTGGCGAAACCTTGAACGTAGTGAACTTGATATAATCGAAGGAACCTGATAGCTTTTTAAAAGGAGTGGTTAAAGCTCCGCAATTAAAAATTCTGCTCTTTTTAAAATTACCGAGTTGTTTCTTTTAAATTTGTTCCAACGATTCAACTTTGGTTTGTTTTCTTTGCATTAAAATAATGTGTCGCATCAATTATCTTATCATTGCAGAAAACAACGAAAATACAACGTTCGCTTATGCCATCTGCATTCGCCACCGGGTCCCGTCATTCACCCGTTAGGTTACTTAGCTAACGACAGAGCGGGGGCTGGGCTAGCGCGGATGCAAAACATAAGCAACGCCTACTAGATATCATACATAGATATTGTACATTCGTCAGACGCAATAATAGGCATTCCAGATCATAGATGAACATTACTGGATATACAAGCAATCCGCGTTTCCTTTGAGCCTACAACGAAAAACGGATTACACAGTTGTGATGAATAGCCATTACCCCACCCTAGACCCCTACGGGTACGGGAAACTATCCGCCAAGTACCCGAAGTGAAGCGGTCTCCCTCAACAACGTGAGTAGGCCACTAAACACTTCAAAGTACCCGGTAGTTTGTGCACCCCACCTTAGGTCTATCCAAGGAGCATAAAATAGTAAATGAAATAATACAACGGTGGCTACAACCTCAGCCCGGATGTGCCCCGCAAAAGAATATTACATCATATTACAATTTATATCGAATGAAAGAATATAAAAACTCATCTCAAACCCCGGCTAATCATCACAACGATCCAATCAAGTTCATATACACAGACCAGTAAAAACTATTACAGAAATGTGCAACCCCCAGCTAACCGACATACTAGCAATTAGGGGAGGTTTACGAACACATTAAACAATACAGATAAAACTTGATTAGCAAATAACTTAGAATTTCGATCGACGACCTTTTTCCGTCTCTATCCCATGTGCAAGCCAGCACTGAAATAACCTGGGCAGAAACAAAATATACAGAAAAACAAAACACCAAAAAATAAGAGTTACTGTGTAAATACGAGTCAACTCTGTGTTGACTCGGCCACGGATCCGCGGCGGATCGCACTAATCCGCCGCGCTTTTGCGGCAGTCTAAACGAGTTAGCTCCTCGTATTTCTCTAGTAGTCTTAGAATTCCCTGCTTTGAATTTTCTTACCTATCAAATAATTTTTTCGACACGTTTAAAATTGACAGAAACTTGGGGGGTTCAGGGTTAAGTTTTCGTGTTTTTCCGACGATCGAAATTCTAATTAGTTGCTAAGAAGCTGGTAAAGGTTTAGTTGGCTCTGATACCACTGTAAGTCCATGTCACGCACCCTACGAGCTTGCGGGTAGGCGGAATATATGAAAAACAATTATCAAAGCTTCGTAACACGGACTTGAGCACACGGATCGTGTCTAAACCATTACTAGCAAACTACGAAAGGTTTAACTACTCGGATTCGAAGTTATACCTTACGTTACTTGTCCTTCGGGTCTTCATCGCTATCCTCCACACCTCGTAGGTTCTATAGAACAAGGGCACCTCAACGGCCTCCTCGAGTCGAAGAAGATCCATCCGAGAGTCTATAGTCCGAGCTCCTATCTCGAATCTGAGATAACTACGGCTTCTAGATCGCTAATCTAGAAGTCCTAGAGGGTGTAGAGTAATTAGATGGATTACTTAGTCACTTAAACCCCAGGATTCTCAACTCATGAGAGCTATTAGGGTTTTAGGAAGAAGATGAAGACTTAAGGAGAGAGAAAACTTTTGTGATAATGATATGAATAATAACTTATGAAAGAATATAATGAAGCATACAAATATCACTTGATCAAATATCTAGAAATATCTTGTGAGCTTCATTTAATCCTAAGGGTGAATCACCTCATGAGTCATTAAGCATTTAATGAAAACTTACAACTCATCTCTCCACCTCATTTGTGTTTAATCCAAAAAGAAATAAAAACAAATGAGTCATCTTCTTCTAGAAGCTTCCCGACAAATTACGAGACTGCCCCTCCCATCCGTATTTCCGAAAAACACGGATAATCTTTGACTGAATAAATCCATCTGTATAATACTAGAATCTGGCTTAAACCAAAGCCCGCTAGTATTATCTGCCCGATCATAATACGTGCACAAGTGTATGTAAGTGATCGCGGCCCTGCCGTAAAATCATACGGCCTCTACACCTTTTGCCCGGTGCAGGGAAACTCTCTGTGTGGAACTCTAAAGACTCGACACAACGCTGGCAGTGGGTTTAACCACAGGCCGCAAGCGGTACTAGCTGTACATAACGGTCCCCAGGTAGATGTCGATAAGAAGGATGATGAGGAAACCCCTCTGAACTCCTACTGAGCCTGATGTGAAAATCTCCGTACAGTCCGGTCTGTTCGTCTAGGACTATCGCATATCGAGCCTAGGGGGCGGTAAACGTCAGACCCCTAATAGCGGTATAAGTCGTGTCGGAGTGAAGCCCATTACACCTTGAGAAACTACTGGAATCTACCAGTAAATCTCGCTTTCCTTGGCCAGGGACTTTACGTAAAGGCTCTCCATACACAGCGCGATATCAACCCCCAATACCGGGAGAGACGAATCCTGTCTAACCGCCATTGCCTCCAAGTGCTTCGGGACTGCACCTAACTACTACCTGTTTGCACGACTCCTTTGAGCCGTGGTAGGGTAGTAATCTAAGTACAGTGGGAATACACCCGAAGCGAAGTAGCAGTGTCAAGTCGACGGACTAAGCTGTACTCATGTCACCTGGGAACTGCTATCTGACGATGGGTATAAAACCAACCTGCATTTCCCGGCGAGTCATGTCTGGTATACCCGTAACCTAACGAGCACCTGTATACTATCTCCAGTACGATGTACTGATAGCTGTGGGACAGACCATCTCTCCAACTGGGATGAGAAGCGTACACACTAATCTACTCCGGAGTATCGTTGCCCTGTCTCGATAATCCTACGACTAGGGACCTGTATAGGATGTTGCTTATAGACTACCCAGCCCCCACTAATGTGACTGCCATCACAATGCTGGTAATCAAGCAAAGATCCTAAGGGCTCTAATAATATGTATAAGCGATACGTTAAAAGAAACATATGCACATATTAAAGTAGACACAAACCAAGTAGCATACTACCATTTTTAGCAAGACTGTCAATACAATTGTGAATATCCCAAGCTTCCATTAAGTAATATACAAACTAGTATGATACAGTAATGGCCTCTAGGGCATAAACACAAACAACTAGTTGCCGGTGTACCGCTTGCCCAACTGCTCGAACAATTTCTCAAACTGGACTTAAGCGATGGCCTTGGTGAATGGATCTGATGTGTTGTCATTCGTGTCTACTCTCCGTACCTCGATGTCCTGGTGATCCACTATCTCCCTGATGAAGTGATACCGCCTCAAGATATGTCTGGATTTCTTATGGGACCGCGGTTCCTTTGCCCAAGCCATGGCTCCATTGTTATCGCAATACAGAGGTATTGGATTAGCAATGGATGGAACCACCTAAAGTTCAGAAATGAACTTCCTCATCCAGACTGCCTTTTTTGCAGCATCATTAGCAGCAATAAACTCAGCTTCCATCGTGGAGTCAGCGACGGTATCTTTCTTGGAACTCTTCTAACATACCGCCCCTCCATTTAGGGTAAATACAAACCTGAGATGGACTTACTATCATCCTTGTCGCTCTGGAAGCTTGAGTCGGTAAAGCCCTCCATTTAGAGATCTCTGTTACCATACACCAAGAACATTTCTTTAGTTCTTCTCAAGTACTTCAGAATGTTCTTCACAGCAGTCCAGTGTTTCTCCCCTGGATTGGATTAATACCGGCTTACTGCACTCAGTGCATAAGCTACATCTGGGCGAGTACACAACATCGCATACATTATAGATCATACCGCCGGAGCGTAGGATATAATGCTTATGCGAGCCCTCTCCTCATCAGTCTTTGGAGACATCTCTTTGGAGAGGGTGATCCCGTGACAAGCAGGTAAATTACCCCTCTTGGAATCTTCCGTACTAAAACCCTTTAGTATGGTGTCAATGTATCTCGATTGGGACAATCCCAATAATTTCTTAGATCTATCTGTCACGATCCAAGTTTGGATGTGACCAGCACCTAGATTGTATCATATTTAAAGATATCCACACAGTCCAAGTAAGCCGAAAAGCAAGATCAAAATCCTTTTTGCGGAATTCTTTATATAGAAAATTTAGTTTTTAAGTAAAAATCACATGTTATGAAGTTAAAATATTAAGCAAGTATAAGGTGTTAAGTTTGGTTGCATCCCCAGTTGGGATCAACAATATCAACAGCGGAAAATAAAATCTCAGTATATAGGACATTAATACTAATCACAGACATAAAGAAATGAAATAACAATTTATAGAACTAAACGATCTCAACTGTCAAATAATATACATATCATCTCTCACTCTAGTCAAAATACAGGTCTGATAGAGATTTTCTAGATACAGCATACAATACCCAAAAGAGAAGGTTACTATATATGTAACCCACCTAGCAAAAGATGTGATAAAGCTACAAACGTACATCTGCACCGCAGCTAACCATCCACTCTACCCTTGCAAGGAACTGTGGCACAACGGGGGTGAGTTTCCAACTCAGTGAATATAACTAACATATAACGGTTAATTATGTAAATATGACGATCATACTAACTGAAATATGAACAAGTATAATATATAATTGTCTGTGGAAATAATGAATCTATAATATACGAATCTCATAATCAAAACTGAAATTTCATCATTTATTCCCAATAAAATTTTCATTTCCCCGTGTCCATCATCGACACAAAACATCCATTTCTCACAGGCATCATTCCTCGAATGATCCTGAAATCAACAAAGTCCACTATGTATCCGACTGTATTCCCCACTGACTCAGTCTGGATAAAACTGTAAATCCATAACCGTATATCCACCGACTCGGTTCGGAATAATACTATAAATCCGTAACCGTATATCCACCGACTCGGTTCGGAATAAAACCAAATCATAAAAACATCTCAGGTGTACCTGTCACATCAATCATGAAAATCACGGAATTTATGTAATAGTATTCAAAACTCAAAACCATAAATCCTCAACAATCCCATTACCTTTTACATCAACATAGAATACTCAGATATTAAACATGATATTAATGATTCTATTTACTACTATTATTAGGGTGTAAGATACGATATGAATCATTTTAACAATAAATTTGCTAAGTGTAAAAGTGACATGGTAATAACGACGGCGTGTGTGCAACATATAAGATATGCACGTGGCATGACTCTTCGATACTTGTGTAGTGTTCTAGCAACTAAACAAGTATATGTTAATGATTAATGCATTGAATTAAATAAAAATACGGGTGTATCACGCCATCTTTACACAATTCCCCGGTAGGTGTTTAGTCTACTCACTGGAAACGTCGAATCTATTCAGGAATTGCCAATCCTTTCCCTTTCCTCGCTGCCTCCGTAACTCCCGTATTCGAATCTAATATCACAATTTAATTTATATAAGGAAACGGCTACTCCGATATGACGGAAATGAAAAACACCCGTTCCCATGTACTAATTATATTGTATACGACTACTATTAACCACTTAACCTTACTGGATTTTTAACTCAAATCTGTATCGCGACAGAAAACAGTTCGCGATACGCTTTAACCGTGTTGTATTTTTGTGTTTTAAGATATCCTTTCCGATATACGCTTCCAGACTCTTTCTGCAGTGGATTTAATTTATTTAAACAATACCAAAATGGCCAAAATGATACACTGAAATACACGCAACCAACCAAAACTACCTAGCCACCTAGAAAACCGGCGTCGCCGGAATTCCCATATTGGTCGCCGGCCCAAATTCGAGCCCTCTGGTTCGTGATCCTATGGGTTGTTCTAGGTGTTACATACATCATTTTATCACTGTTTTGTTAAGTTTATTCTTCTCTAAATGATAGTAGATTTTAACTGAGCCTATGATTAACAAAAATACGATATTATGGAACTTGTTCATTTCAAAATAATTTAAGTACAGAACCTAAATTTCTACTGTGATTAAGAATTTACCCCCAATATGTTGTTGGAATAACCCCTCCAAGATGCTAAGCCTCTTGTCCTAACCTGCTGATGATGAAAAACTAGAACTTAGCTTCCTTCTTCTTCTTCTTCCTCTTGTTGTTTCTTTCTCTCTTTAGTTTTTGTTTTCACTCAGAAATTTCCGAATTTTTAATTAACTATAATCTGAACAAGGTTTATATATGGCAATTGAAGGGATAAGGTGAAGACGGAGGTGTGATCAAGCTAGAGGTAAGGGTTTTATGCAAGTAGGAGGTGTGAGGTGAGTGTTGTGCCTGCAAGTAAGAGGTGTTCATGCCTTATCTTCATAATTTTTTTTAATTTGAATTTAAATTCTGAACTAAATGATTTTCCATCCCATTTTCATTTACACCCTTAACAATTTTCCATTTGCACAATAATCCTTAACTTTACCTAAAACCCCTCACAACTTAGTTTACTATAAAACACACATTTTATTAAAATGAAGCTAAAATTGTCACAAAAACCCTTATAACTTATTTATGTTCTATACTAAATTTTTTATTTAAATTGTTTTACATAGAACTTATGAAAGTTGACTTATTTGTTTTTAACAACTTTGCGATTTATCGTATTATTATTAAATTAATTAATTTTATTTATTTCTAAATTTTCAGAATGCTACAATATCCCCCCTTAAGAAAATTCGGTCCCCGAATTTAAAATAATTAACTAGACATACCTTCGAAAAGATGTGGAAACTTCTTCCGCATCGTTTCCTCGGTCTCCCAAGTAATCTCCTCGCGATTCTTTCATTTCCAAAGAACCTTTACAGACGGAAGTACCCTTGATCGTAATTTCTTTGCCTGCCTGTCAAGAATAGCGACTGGCTGCACTGTGGAGGATAAATCCGGCTCAAGCTGTAAGGTCTGATGCTGGATCGTGTGAGAAGGATCGTGAAGATACTTGCGAAGCATGGAAACATGAAACACCGGATGCACATCGGGAAAACTTGGTGGAAGTGCTAAGCGATAAGCTACAGCATCCACTCTCTCTAGAATCTTGTAAGGTCCGACATATCTGGGGCTGAGCTTCCCCTTTTTCCCGAATCGCATCACACCTTTCATTGGAGATACACGAAGGAACACATGATCTCCTACTCCAAACTCGAGTCTACGACGTCGTCGATCTGCATACGATTTCTGTTTGCATTGGGCCGCCTTCATTCTATCCCGTATCAACTGAATCTTCTCTGTAGTCTCCTGTACTATCTACGGTCCCAAGATGCAACTCTCACTCAGTTCCGTCCAGCAAACGGGTGATCGACATTTCCTCCCATACAAAGCTTTAAAGGGTGCCTTCTGGATTGTCTCCTGAAAACTGTTATTGTACGAGAATTCTATCAAAGGTAGGTGTCGATCCCAACTACCACCGAAATTAAGGCTACAAGCCCGAAGCATATCCTCTAGTGTCTGAATGGTCCGCTCAGACTAACCATCTGTCTGTGGGTGGAAAGCTGTACTAAAACTCAACCGTGTATCCAAAGCTTCTTGAAGTTTCTGCCATAGCCTGCTAGTAAACTGGGTACCCCTATCTGAAACTATGCACGTCGGAACCATATGCAGACATACAATCTCATCAATATGAATATGAGCATACAGTGCAAAACCATACGTCGTCTTCACTGGGAGAAAATGAGCTGCCTTCGTCAATCTATCAACAGTCACCCGAATGGAATCGTACCCTTTGCTAGTCCTGGGTAGACCCACCACGAAATCCTTGGAAATCTGTTCCCATTTCCACTATGGAATGTGTATGGGCTGTAACTCTCCGGCTGGCCTCTGGTGTACTGCTTTGACTTGCTGACAAGTCAAGCATCTCGAAACATATTCAGCAACATCCCTCTTCATCCCTTCCCACCAGTAAACATCCTTCATATCATGATACATCTTGGTGGAACCAGGATGAATACTGTATGCTGACCTATGGGCCTCCTCTAAAATCTCATGCCACAATCCGTCAGAATCTGGCACACAGAGACGAGTCCTAAAATGTAATACTCCATGATCATCAATCACAAACTCTGTCTCCCTGCCCTGCCTAACCTGATCCATGATCTCCATCATACGAGTATCTGCGGGCTGTGCCTCTCGAATGCGATCTAATAACTGAGGCAGGGTGCGAACATGTGCTAGCTGGCCTCCTGTCGCTGTGAACTCAAACTGTATATGACTATCACATAAAATCTGCCAGTCTGTAGAAGACTGTCTCTGCAAGATACGCAAATGAGATAAGCTACCTCCAGGTCTCCAACTCAAAGCATCTGCTACAACATTCGCTTTTCCTGGATGATACAAGATCTCATAATCGTAATCTTTCACCAGTTACATCCATCTTCGCTGCTTTAGGTTCAGATCTCTCTGCTGAAAAATATACTTTAAGCTCTTATGATCTATGAAGATTTGACACGACACTCCATATAAGTAATGTCTCTACATCTTCATTGCAAATACCACAGCAGCCATCTCTAGATCATGAGTGGGGTAGTTTTTTTCGTGCCTCTTTAATTGTCGAGAAGCATAAGCTACAACCCTGCCGTGCTGCATCAGCACACAGCCTAAACCCACTCTAGAAGCATCACAATACACAACAAAACAACCTGACCCGGAAGGTAAAGATAAGACAGGTGCAGTCGTCAAGCGCGTCTTCAACTGTTGGAAACTCTGTTCACATGCATCTGTCAACTGAAATGGAACCTCCTTCCTAGTCAATCCGGTCAAAGGTGCAGCTATCCGTGAAAAATCCTGCACGAAGCGTCGGTAATAACCTGCCAGACCTAAGAAACTCCGAACCTCTGTAACTGAAACAGGTCTGGGCCAGTGCTGTACCGCTTCAATCTTCTTTGGGTCCACACATATACCCTCTCTTGTAACTATGTGACCCAAGAACTCCACACTATCGAGCCAAAAAGCACACTTAGAGAATTTTGCAAACTGCTGATGCTCCTTCAAGGTCTGCAACGTAATACGCAAATGCTGCTCGTGCTCCGTCCGACTCTGAGAATAAACAAGAATGCCATCTATGAACACTATAATAAACCGATCAATGAAGGGACTAAAGATACGGTTCATCATATCCATAAAAGCTGTTGGAGCATTGGTGAGTCCGAACGACATCACCGAAAATTCATAGTGCCCATATCTTGTACGAAACGCCGTCTTCGGAATATCGTCCTTCCGAACCCTTAACTGGTGATACCCCGACCTCAAATCAATCTTCAAGAAATAACCAGCTCCCTGCAACTGATCGAACAAGTCATCTATACATGGTAGTGGATACCTGTTTCGCACAGTTACGCGATTCAGCTGTCGGTAGTCAATGCACAGTCTCATACTACCGTCCTTCTTCTTTACAAATAAGACAGGAGCTCCCCACGGTGATACACTGGGACGAACAAGCCCTCTATCTAACAACTCTTGCAACTGGCTTTTGAGTTCCTTCAATTCCGTCGGTGCCATTCGATAGGGTGGTATAGAAATTGGCCCCGCACCCGGAATCAAGTCAATGCAAAATTCAATGTCACGATCGGGTGGCAATCCTGGTAACTCAGCAGGAAACATCTCAGGAAATTCTCGTGCGATCGAAACCTGGTCCAATGGAATCTCAGCGACCCCTAAGTCCTGAACAAAAGCCAAGAACCCATGACAACCCTTTTTCAAGAGTCGCCCCGCTGAAAGAGCAGAAATCATGTTGGCAGGAGTTTTTTTATAATCCCCCTGCCCAACAAACACCGGTTCACCTGGAAAAAAAAATCTAACCGCCTTTCCCCGACAATCTACATAGGCATGACAGGCGGCTAACCAATCCATACAAGAAGTATATCAAAATCTAACATATCTAGGAGAATCAGATCAACTAGCGAATCTCTATCACCAATACGCACAGAAAATGATCTAAATACGTGCCGAGCTATAAAAGAATCTCCCACCGGGGTAATCACTACTAATGGTAACTCTAACAATGACGACCCTTCCCCCAAAGAATGTGCAAATCGTGAAGATACATAAGAATGTATAGAACCGGGATCAAATAAAACATGGGCCTCTAACGAGCATACTGTAAGAGTACCTGTCACGACTGCATTTGATGCCTGGGTATCCTGTGGAGTCAGCGCAAATACCCATGCCAGGCCCCTGTCGCATCCTGTCGTCCTCTACCTCTATCTCCTCGACCTCTCTGAGAACGTCCTGCAAGGCCTCGACCTCGTGGTGCAACTGCCTGGCGTGTAGCGCCAACTGGGGGAGGAAGTAAAGTCATCGGCGTAGAAGGTGCAAGGGGTAAAGCAGCCTGTGGAGTAACAGTCCCACTATAACGTGTACACCCTCTAGCCGTATTCCCTGGATGCCCGCAATTATAACATGTAAGTGGGGTACCCTGATCATCGGGGTATGAACTGAACATCTGGCCCTGAGTCCAACCTCGCCCGAAACTGCGGCCTGGAGTATATCTTCCCCTACCTCCACCAAACTATCTAGCCAGTGGCCCGTTCGGCCTACTCCTCTTTGGCTCTGTAACAACCACTGCCTCGCTCAAACGCTCCTCTACTCGTATTGCTGCATCCATGGCCTGTGCATACGTATCAAAATGCTGGGAGCCTATTGCCAGATACAACTGCGTGTCCAGACTCCTTAGGAACCTCTTCACCCTAAGCTCCTCCGTAGGTACTAAGTATGGAGCATAGCGCGACAGCTGGGTGAATCGTAAATCAAAATCTACCACCGACATACTTGCCGATTTCCGAAACGCTTCAAAACTGCTAGTTCTAGCGTCCCTCACACTCTGGGGAAGAAATCTGGCAAGAAAGACCGTGGAAAACTCGGTCCACGACATCGAAGGAAGACTCGTGGCTCGCCCTCTCTCCATCGACTCACACCACTCCTGTGCAAGTCCCTCCAAACGAAAGCTAGTCAGCTCAACTGACCTCGCATCTGTACATCGCAATGATCTGCCAATCCTCATCATCCTATCAAGAAAGGACTGAGGATCATCCGGTACATCGGTCCCTGTAAATACCGAAGGTCTCAATCTCATAAACTCTGCAAGCGATACCTCCATCACCCTCGTATCTACCAGTTCCACCGTCTGCGTAGGCTGTACCCCGGACTCTGCTACGGTAGGTGCCGGATCCTGTCTCAGTACTCGTGTGGCCTCAGCTAACTGTCCTACCACTCGCTGCAATCTCAACATGCCCTCCTCAATCCTAGTCATGCGATCTGGAAGAGGAGGATCAACATGCTCATGCACCGCCGGAACTTCCGGTGTACCAGTCGCCGTCACAGGCGGACTCGCTCTAGCTGCATCTCTGGCTGTGGCTCTCCTAGCCTACGTAGCCATAGCAAATGGATTAAGAAACGAGAGTTGATAAGGCGTATGAATAGGAACAATCAATAACAGAGAATCAACGAAAGGATAGATCAAGATTTACATCCTAAGGTTAGTTAGGCCGAATACGATAACGTAAATATGCCGCGGAACATACGTACGGTACTGCATTCATCCTAGTTCACCAACTCCATCAAACCAAAGGTCATCCTAACTCACGGACTCATGTCAACCTTTCTTAATCCCTTGCTCAATTCCATAAGGTTATTCCTAAGCTCTGATACCAACTTTGTCACGACCCAAATTTGGATGTGACCGGCACGTAGATTGTATCATATCTAAAGGTATGCACACAGTCTAAGTAAGTCAAAAACCAAGATCAAAATCCTTTTTGCGGAATTCTTTATATAGAAAATTTAGTTTTTAAGTAAAAATCACATGTTATGAAGTTAAAATATTAAGCAAGTATAAGGTGTTATGTTTGGTTGCATCCCTAGTTGGGATCAACAATATAAACAGCGGAAAATAAAATCTCAGTATATAGGACATCAATACTAATCCCAGACATAAAGAAATGAATTAACAATTTATAGAACTAAACTATCTCAACTGTCAAATAATATACATATCATCTCTCACTCTAGTCAAAATAGAGGTCTGATGGAGATTTTCTAGATACAACATACAATACCCAAAAGAGAAGGTTACTACATATGTAACCCACCTAGCAAAGGATGTGATAAAGCTGCAAACGTAGATCTGCACCGCAGCTAACCGTCCGCTCTATCTCTGCAAGGAACTGTGGCACAACGGGGGTGAGTTGCCAACTCAGTGAATATAACTAACATATAACGGTTAATTATGTAAATATGACGATCATACTAACTGAAATATGAACAAGTATAACATATAATTGTCTGTGGAAATCATGAATCTATAATATACGAATCTCATAATCAAAACTGAAATCTCATCATTTATTCCCAATAAAATTTTCATATTCCCGTGTACATCATCGACACAAAACTTCCATTTCTCACAGGCATCATTCCTCGAATGATCCTGAAATCAACAAAGTACACTATGTATCCGACTGTATTCCCCACCGACTCAGTCTGGATAAAACTGTAAATCCGTAACCGTATATCCACCGACTCGGTTCGGAATAATACTATAAATCCGTAACCGTATATCCACCGACTCGGTTCGGAATAAAACCAAATCATAAAAACATCTCAGGTTTACATGTCAAATCAATCATGAAAATTACGGGATTTATGTAATAGTATTCAAAACTCAAAACCATAAATCATCAACAATCCCATTACCTTTTACATCAACATAGAATACTCAGATATTCAACATGATATTAATGATGCTATTTACTACTATTATTAGGGTGTAAGATACGATATGAATCATTTTAACAATAAATTTGCTAAGTGTAAAAGTGACATGGTAATATCGACGAGGTGTGTGTAACATATAGGTTGTGTACGTGGCATGACTCGTCGATACTTGTGTAGTGTTCTAGCAATTAAATAAGTATATGTGAATGATGAATGCATTGAGTTAAATAAGAATACGGGCGTATCACGCCATCTTTACATAATTCCCCGGTAGATATTTAGTCTACTCACCAGAAACGTCGAATCTATTTAGGAATTACCAATCCTTTCCCTTTCCTCATTGCCTCCGTAACTCCCGTATTCGAATCTAATATCAAAATTTAATTTATATAAGGAAACGGCTACTCCGACATGACGGAAATGAAAAACACTCGTTCCCACGTACTAGTTATATTGTATACGACTATATCGAGCTATTAACCACTTAACTTTACTGGATTTTTATCTCGAATCTGTATCGCGACAGAAAACAGTTCGCGATACGCTTTAAACGTGTCGTATTTTTGTGTTTTAAGATATCCTTTCAGATATACGCTTCCAGATTCTTTCTGCAGTGAATTTAATTTATTTAAACAATACCAAAATGGCCAAAATGATACACTGAAATACACCTAACCAACCGAAACTACCTAGCCACCTACAAAACCGGCGTCGCCGGAATTCCCATATTGGTCACCGGCCCAAATCCGAGCCCTCTGGTTCGTGATCCTATGTATTGTTCTAGGTGTTACATACATCATTTTATCACTGTTTTGTTAAGTTTTTTCTTCTCTAAATGATAGCAGATTTTAACAGAGCCTATGATTAACTAAAATATGATATTATGGAACTTGTTCATTTCAAAATAATTTAAGTACAGAACCTAAATTCCTACTGTGATTAAGAATTTACCCCCAATATGTTGTTGGAATAACCCCTCCAAAGTGCTAAGCCCCTTGTCCTAGCTTGATGATGATGAAAAACTAGAACTTAGCTTCCTTCTTCTTCTTCTTCCTCTTGTTCTTTCTTTCTCTCTTTAGTTTTTGTTTTCACTCAGAAATTTCAGAAGTTTTAATTAACTATGATCTGAACAAGGTTTATATATGGCAATTGAAAGGATAAGGTGAAGGAGGAGGTGTGATCTGAAAGGTTCCTAGGCACCCTAGTGAGGTCTCACAAGGCATCGAACATGCCAATTTCAAAAAAAATGGTGCCGAGAAACCCTAGACTACGGATCGTCGCTAGAATTCTAGGCGAAAAATAAATCTAGTTAACAATTTAACTAAAGTTAAGATGCTACAACCTTTGTAGATCCGGATACCCACTTCCTTAGCTCCACGAGGGCGTCCTCTCGCTGTCCATCTTGAACCTTGGACTCTCGTGACGGCTTCATCGGAGAAACGTGCGGAATAGGTCGTCGGCTTCGTGTCAAAGACGATCTACGTCGAGGTTGCACAAGCTCAAGCTCCGACTTCACAAAGTTGTGAAACTTGTGAAGAAAACACCCAAAACAACTTGGCAAGAGGTAGAGGGTGAAGAAATAGGAGGTGGGTTCACTTTAGATTTGGATTTCTCTCACTAGATCTCAAGTTGCCATTAAAGTAGCAAGCTTGAAGAAGAAGAAGATGAAGATGGTTATGATAAGTTCTATTAAAAAGAAATAGAAAATCAATACTTATCATAACTTAAACTACGGTTAAGTGTAGAGAATAAACCATGGTGAATTAAGTGGGTTAGGGTTAAGCAAGAAGACAAGAATGGTTAAAGAAGTCAAAGCTTCATGAAGCTTCAACTAATGACAAAAGAAAGCCACCATTCTCTTTAAACTTATCCAAATAAATGAATAAACAAATAAATGAATAAATAAATATGCAAAACCCTAATTATCATAATAACCATGGTTTAATTCTATTCACTTAACCATATGATCAAGTATCATCAAACATGATACAAAAAAGTGCACAAAAGTATATCACATATACAATGTGCAATCCAAGTGAGAAAAATCCGTTTAAAGTGAACCAATACTGGTTAATGCAAAGTAATATATAAAATATATAATTATACATTAAATCATTAAATCAACACTTGATTCAATGATCCGGTCATGTCGCACATGACCGACTAGTAATCAATGTATCGGCTTATCGAATCGATCTTCGATTCGATAACTAGGTTATATCGAATATAACCATTCGATACATATATCGCGAGAATTGAATACGGTATCACATACACGCATTATTCTCGGTCCTGCACATATCTCATATGCGCTCCTATTTCGTTTCGCTTGAGCCAGGAAACCTCTGTGTAGGACTCTAAAGACTCGTCAATACGCCGGTAGCAGATGATGATCATATCAAACACCCACAAGCCGCAAGCGGTCTGCTAAACGTAACGGCCACCCGGGTATTGAGCGATCAAAAGATCGACGAGCTAGCTCGCTCACACTCCTGCGAATCCGACCAGTAACACTTACCGTACAGTCCGGTCTCTTCGTCTGATATGTCGCATATCAAGTCTAAGGGTGGTAAACGTCAGACCCCAATAACCCGATAAGTCGTGCCGATGTGAGGCTCATAACGGGTCGAGAAACTACTGGTAACACTTACCAGCAAATCTCTGATCAGCCCTGGCCAGGGACTTCCCTGTTACGGCCAATCGAGCACAGCGCAACATCAACCCCCAATACCGGGAGAGACGAAATCCCTCCTATTGCTCATTGCCTCCATGTGACTCGGGACTGTACCCAAAGACCACCGTTTTGCACGCCCTCATGGACGTGGTAAGGTGGAGATCAAAGCACAGTGGGAATCACACAAGACTCTATGACGATCTCGGGTCTACAGACTAACCTGTACAAGTGTCACCTGAGAACTGCCATCTGACGTGAGCTATAATACCATCTGGGAGTTCTCGGCGAGTCCGTCCAGTGTACCCAGTCTCCACTGAGCACTCGTATACCATCTCTGATGTCAAACACCAATGGATATGGGATCATCCATCGCCCATCACATGGGTCGAGAAGCATATACGCTAGTCTACTCTGGTATATCGATGCCCCGTCTCGATACACCCACTACTAGGGACCTTGAAGGATGTACTTATGGACTACCATGTCCCCACTAGTATGATCTGCATCATAGTCCAGGTAGTCAAGTACATATCCTAAGGGCTTTACCAACATGTAACTATAAGACAGTATAAAGAGACTAGTGTACATGTTATGATAAAGAGTAACCAGATAGCATACTATCATATCGAGCAAGAAAGTCATCTCTATATATGTCCAAGCATCCAATATAATATACATCATCTGTACAATACTGGCCTCTAGGGCATACATACAACTAACAATCTCCCACTTGCACTAGGGCCAGCTGCTGTAGTATCGCATACCGAGCATCCCGAAGAGTCTCTCAAACTGTATCTGGAGAATGGCCTTCGTGAGTGGATCCGCGGTGTTGTTCTTCGTGTCAACCCTCCTGACCTCGATCTCCCGGCGATCAACTATCTCCCGGATCAGGTGATACCGCCTTAGAATATGCCTGGATCGCTGATGGGACCTGGGTTCCTTGGCCAAAGCCACCGCTCCATTGTTATCGCAATACAAAGGTATTGGATGCTCAATGGATGGAACCACACCAAGTTTAGTAATGAACTTCTTGATCCAGACAGCCTCTTTGGCAGCATCGTTGGCAGCGATGTATTCAGCCTCCATCGTCGAGTCTGCCACGGTTTCCTGCTTGGAACTCTTCCAGCTAACCGCCCTTCCGTAAAGGGTAAAGACAAAGCCCGACTGCGACTTAGAGTCGTCCTTATCACTCTGGAAGCTCGAATCGGTAAAGGACTCCACTTGGAGTTCCCCGTTACCATACACCAAGAACATATCTCTAGTCCTTCGTAAGTACTTGAGAATGCTCTTCACAGCTGTCCAGTGACTCTTTCCAGGATCAGCTTGATACCTGCTCACTACACTTAGTGAGTATGCTACATCGGGTCTGGTACATAGCATCGCATACATGATAGAGCCTACTGCCGAAGCATAGGGTATCCCTTGCATGCGAGCTCTCTCCAAATCAGTCTTGGGAGACATTTCTTTGGAGAGAGTGACTCCAGAGATCGTGGATAAGTTCCCACGCTTGGACTCTTCCATACTAAACCTCTTTAGTATGGTGTCAATGTACCTGGATTGGGACAATCCCAAAATCCATTTGGATCTATCTCTATAGATCCTGATTCCCAATATGCAGGAGGCATCACCAAGATCTTTCATTGAGAATCTTTGTGATAAGAAGAGCTTGACCGCTTGCAGCATAGGAATATCATTTCCTATCAAGAGTATGTCGTCCACGTACAATACGAGGAAGACAACCTTACTCTCTGCCACCTTCTTGTAGATACAAGGTTCATCTGGATTTTTGACGAAATCAAACTCTTTGATAACGACATCAAAGCAGATGTTCCAACTCCGCGATACTTGCTTTAATCCATAAATGGATTTAAGCAGCTTGCACACCTTCCTGCTGCTCCCACTGTCTACGAAGCCCTCTGGCTGAGTCATGTACACGCACTCTTCTAAATCACCATTTAGAAAGGCGGTCTTAACATCCATTTGCCAGATTTCGTAGTCATGAAAGGCAGCAATGGCAAGCATGATCTGGATGGATTTAAGCATAGCCACTGGAGAAAAGGTTTCGTCATAGTCCACACCTGGTCTTTGACGAAAACCCTTTGCTACAAGTCTAGCTTTGAAAGTCTCCACTTTCCCATCTACACCAAGTTTCTTCTTGAAGATCCACTTGCTCCCAATGGGTTTTACCCCTTCAGGAGCAACGTCCAAAGTCCATACTTTGTTGGTGTACATGGATTCCATCTCGGACCGCATAGCATCCAGCCATTTCACGAGTCCCTACTCGTGATGGCCTGCTCGAAGCTAGTTGGGTCATCATCCTCCATGATGCAATCCTCGCTCCCACCATCCATGAGAAAACCGTAGTATCTCTCAGGTTGGCGAGGAACCCTACTAGGTCGGCGGAGTGGCTGGGGTTCATCGGGAACTACGGAATCCTCTGGTTCAACCAAATCTTCTGTTGTAGTCTGTGTCGCTGGAACCTCTTCCAGTTCTACCTCAGAGCCACTAATTTCTTTTGCAAGAAATTCCTTTTCGAAAAAGGTGGCATGTTGAGCAACAAATACTCTTTGTTCCTCACTGTGGTAGAAGATATACCCTCGCGAATGTTTGGGATATCCAACAAACTTACACAAAACAGATCTTGCCTCGAGTTTGTCCGGTTTTTGTCTTTTGACATAGGCCGGGCAACCCCATATCTTTATAAAATTAAGATATGGTCTCTTCCCTTCCCATATCTCATATGGTGTGGTAGGCACAGATTTGGTGGGAACCCTGTTCAGTAGGTATGCTACTGTTTCCAGTACATATCCCCAGAAGGAAATAGGTAACTCAGCTACACTCATCATAGAGCGCACCATATCTAATAGGGTGCGGTTTCTCCGCTCCGATACACCGTTGTGCTGTGGTGTATATGGAGGAGTTAGCTGAGAGAGAATCCCATTCTCTTTTAGGAAGTCCAGGAATTCAATGCTTAAGTATTCTCCTCCTCGATCAGATCGTAGGATTTTAATACCTTTTCCGGTTTGGTTCTCAACTTCTTGCTTATATTCCCTAAATTTCTCAAAAGCTTATGATTTGTGTTTCATCAGGAACACATACCCGAACCTAGAGAGATCGTCAGTGAATGTAATGAAGTATGAAGAACCATCCCTGGCATGTGTAGACATGGGACCGCATACATCACTTTGTATCAGTCCTAAGAGTTCGGTAACTCTTTCTCCGTGTCCCGTAAACGGAGTTTTGGTCATCTTGCCTTTGAGACATGACTGGCAAATGTCATAGGATGAAAATTCAAACGGATTTAAATATCCATCTTTATGCAACTTAGCTAGTCGTGTCGCATTGATGTGACCCAGTCTACAATGCCACAAGAAGGATTCGTTCAGTTCTGAACTCTTCCTCTTGTGTGTGTTTGTTATGCTCAGAACTGTTGATTGATTTAGAACATAAATGCCATTGCACAACGTGCCTGATCCAACCAACTTTTGGTTACGGAAAATGTTCATAACATTGTCCTGTAATACAAAATTATATCCCTCTTTACTTAATAAAGAAACCGATATAATGTTGCATATCAGGTTCGGCATGTAATAGAATTCGTTCAGAACCAATGTATTACCAGTTGGTAATACAAGGTGATATTCCCCGACAGTCTTAGCTGCAACAATTGCACCATTTCCAACTCTAATGTCTTTATCACCTTCTCCAAGTTCTCTACCTTTCCTAAGCCCATGTAACTGATTACATATATGGGATCCTGACCCGGTATCTAATACCCAGGACGTAGAGCAAATGGAGAAACAGTTCTCAGTAACGAACACACCCGAAGAAAATGCATCAACATGTACTTTCTTCATTCGGGTGGCATGGGAATCCTGGTATTCCCTTATATCCTGTTCATTCCTATAACTCTTATAAGAAAGAACGGAACCAACGTTCCCCAGCACAGTATAACATGCGGGTTCGGTCAATACATCCATATTATTATCTTGATTAAGGCATGAAATGGTCGCTACCTGGAGAGAGAGAGAAGAAAACACTTTAGCGTAAGCTCGTGCAAGATCAGATTGGTTAATATCTTATCTAATCAGGATGGCTCCCACTGCTTTTTATCAAATCTTCCTCCAAACCCTAAAAGGAAAAACTAGCCGGGATTAATTACACACTACAAGTTCGCCAATCTTTCAGCCAGGCCAGTGTCGGTACTTTGAGGGAGGTCCCCCGTGCTTTCGCACGAACCTAATTAATGTAAACCTCGTTTTCCCAGAGGCGTAACCTCGTTAACACCTTTCTAGACACCTACTTGATCGGCTAATTGTAATGTGTAAAACTCTCCCAGGAGTAACTCTTACTCGCAGTGGGTATCAGGATCCAACTATCTCATAGAAGGTATGCAATCTCATTGCAAATTTCAACACTTGAAATTCCCGATAATATTTTGCCCCAAGCATCCTATGACCTTGATGGAGGTCAACAAACCACAGGGTGCAAGTCAAGTTCAACCCGTCATTTCTTGATTGAATCAAACCCACCCGCACGACCCTTAACGGAGGTCAACAAGGTCGTACGACTACCCTAATCCAATCTGCATCATATGCATAAGCAGACAAATACTAGTTAGCTACCGCACACTACGCCTTGACGGAGGTCAACAAACGTAGCACGAATACTAAGTAGGATTTATCTGAAATGACGGAGGGCTACGCAGGTTTTCATAAAACCATGAGCGTAATGAACTTGATATCGTTGTAGAATCAAAAGATGTTTTGAAATGGAGTGATTTTGAGGCTTTTCCAGTTTTGCTAAAGGAGTCACTCCCGGTGAAGGGATCTCGGTCCTTTCCTCGTCGAATGAGGTGCGGGATATATCATATATATCACTGTGCAAAGCATAAACTATAGAAGCAATCAAAAGCAAACCGAGTGTGTAGCATCTGCCAGTTACTGCTAAAGGAGTCACTCCCGGTGAAGGGATCTCGGTCCTTTCCTCATCGAATAAGGTGCAGGGTATATCATATATACCGCTATGCAAAGCAAGAACTGTAGCTACCTGTTTTGTTTTAAAATCTGATTCTACAACATCTTAGGTTTCTTTTCTTTCATTAATCACATTAATGAAGTCCCAACATTTAAGTACCTAAACATCACAGATAGATATGACGTACACTTATGCCATCCGCATTCGCCTCGATGTCCCCTCGTGCATCGTTAGGTTAGGTAACTAACGACAGAGCAGGGCAGGGCTAGTGCGGGTGTAAAACATAAGTAACGTCTATATAATATATCATATATACTATATACTATATCCATCACAGAATCACAACACAGATATCGCAGCAGAATAAACATATGAAATATTGGATATGCTAGGACGTCCGTGTTTTCAATACGAGCCAGTATAAAACACGGATTCCATGGTCGTGATGAATAGCCAATCCCACACCCCTAGACCCCTACGAGAGCGGCAAGCAACCCTGCCGATTCTAGGGTTAGGAGACCCGGACTCGACTCCTCGAGTTGGTCTCCCACTGGACCCCAGAACCCGGTTACTTGTGCTCCCCTCCTTGGGTCTATCCTAATGCGGAAAAGTAAATAATATACAAAAGGTGACAACTTCCGCTACCTGGAAGTGCCCCAAATAAAAGAATATTACATACAAGTTTTTATGTGAGATGAGTGTTTGTCATTGAGAGTCCAAGGTTCAAGATGGACAGCGAGAGGACGCCCTCGTGGAGCGAAGGAAGTGGATATCCGGATCTACAAAGGTTGTAGCATCTTAACTTTAGTTAAATTGTTAACTAGATTTATTTTTCACCTAGAATTCTAGCAACGATCCGTAGTCCTAGGGTTTCTCGGCACCATTTTTTTTGAAATTGGCATGTTCGATGCCTTGTGAGACTCACTAGGGTGCCTAGGAACCTTTCATTGGTATCAGAGCAAGAAAGTCATCTCTATAGATGTCCAAGCATCCAATATAATATACATCATCTGTACAATACTGGCCTCTAGGGCATACATACAACTAACATGATCAAGCTAGAGGTAAGGGTTTCATGCAAGTAGGAGGTGTGAGGTGAGTGTTGTGCATGCAAGCAAGAGGTGTTCATGCCTTATCTTCATAATTTGTTTTAATTTGAATTTAAATTCTGAACTAAATGATTTTCCATCCCATTTTCATTTACACCCTTAGCAATTTTCCATTTGCACAATAATCCTTAACTTTACCTAAAACCCCTCACAACTTAGTTTATTATAAAACACACATTTTATTAAAATGAAGCTAAAAATTGTTACTAAAACCCTTATAACTTATTTATGTTGCATACTAAAATTTTATTTAAATTGTTTTACATAGAACTTATGAAAGTTGAATTATTTGTTTTTTAATAACTTTGCGATTCATCATATTATTATTAAATTAATTAATTTTATTTATTTCTAAATTTTCAGAATGCTACACTATCTCTATAGATCTTAATCCCCAAAATGTATGAGGCATCACCCAGGTCGTTCATGGAGAACCTCTGTGATAAGAATAGTTTGACCGATTGTGTTAGTTATGTATATGCCCTAGAGGCCATTGTTGTACATTTGATGTATATTATAATGGATGCTTGGATATATAGAGAGAGGACTTTCTTGCTCGTTATGATAGTATGCTATTTGGTTTCACTTTATCTTAACATGTTGACTTGCATTGGTTTACTGTCTTTCTCTCATATGTTGATAAAGCCCTTAGGATCTGTACTCGACTACTGGGATTATGATGAGATCATACTAGTGGGGCCACGGTAGTCGATGAGTACATCCTATAAATGTTCCTAGTCGAGGGTATATCGAGACAGAGCATCGATACACCAGAGTAGACTAGCGTATCGCATCTTGACCCATATCATGGGCGATGGATGATCCCATATCCATCGGTGTTTGACATCAATGATGGTGTACGGGTGCTCTGTGGAGACTGGGTATACTGGACGGACTCGCCGAGAACTCCCAGTTGGTGATATACCACACGTCAGATGGCATTACTCTGGTGACACTGGTACAGGGTAGTCTGTAGACCCGAGATCGTCATAGAGTCTTGTATGATTCCCACTGTGCTTTTATTTCCACCTTACCACGTCCAAGAGGGCGTGCAAAACGGTGGCTTTTGGGTACAGTCCCAAACCACATGGAGGCAATGAGCGATAGGAGGGGATTCGTCTCTCCCGGTATAGGGAGTTGATGTCGTGCAGTGTTCGATTGGCTATAACTGGAAGTCCCTGGCAAGGGCTGATATAGAGATATACTGGTAAGTGTTACCCATAGTTTCTCGACCTGTTATGAGCCTCACATCGACACGACTTATTGGTTGCTGGGGTCTGACGTATACCACCCCTAGACTTGATATGCGACATATCAGACGAACAGACCGGACTGTACGGGAGTGTTACTGATTGGATTCACAGGAGAACGGACAGGCTAGCTTATTGATCTTCTGATCGCTCAATACCTGGGTGGCTGTTACGTTTAGCTGACCGCTTGCAGCTTGTGGGTGTTTGATATGATCATCACCTGCTACCGGCTTATTGACGATTCTTTAGAGTCCTACACAGAGGTTTCTTGGCTCAGGAAAACGGAGTAGAGGCACATATGTGATATGTGCAGGACCGAGGATAATGCGATATGAGATACCGTACTATATTCTCGCGAGATTTAGATATGAATCGGGACATCGGATCAAGTGTTGATATGAATCGGTACATGATATATTAGTCGGTTATATTCGATATAGCCGGATCGTCGGATCAAGTGTTGATTCGATGATTTAATGTATAATGATTTATATGATATATTGTATTACATTATCTAATATTGGCTCGCTTTATTATTTCATTTTCTCACCGGATTAATACATTGATATATATGCGATATATGTTAATTGTATTATTTTCTATTGTTGGAAATATATAATATATGTGTGATATATATTATTGTGACATGATATGATTTATTATAAAACATGTTTAAGGATGATAAAAATGGATTAGGGTTTGATTAGGGTTAGCACTTTCAAGTTCATTCTAGAAGGATTTTATTTTGTCTTGGTTAAGATATTATGGTTGATACTTATCCTTAACCTAACCAAACCCTAACTCTAGTTTATTCTCAATAAGTTTTATCCTATCATCCTTGACCATGGTTCTATAATCAATCATATACACTAGACTTCTATTCATGACAAAAGGATTATTCTTTCATTCTTCATCTTCTTCTCTCTTTGGTTTTTGAAAGAGAGAGCTCACTAGAAATTCCTTATGTGATGATTTATTGTGAGAAAGTGAAATAAAAAGATAGCATAAATACTACTCCATCATCCTCATCTAATCTTGCCCATTAGATTAGGGTGTTCATCTCTTTAGAGTGAGAAAGCTTGGGTTATAGCAACTTCGACGTAGATCATCAGAGAATCGGAACACTTCAAGCTAGAATGGATCGTTCGAGTCGTGGAGCCTCTTTTGAGTCCGGGAGATCATGGATAGCGGCGAAGGGACTTCTACTCGGAGCTTGTGAAGCGAAGGAGCGGACTACAAAGGTTGTAATCCCTCACACTTAGCTTTAAAGATGTTATCTTGCATGCTAAATCCTAATAATCTAGCAAAGATCCCGTCTTTGGGTTGTTCGGCACATGTAAAATTTTATTCGGGCATGTTTGATGCTTTATGAACCTTCACAAGTGTGCCTAGGAACCCTACAGTGGTATCAGAGCCTAGCTAGAGCATTAGGCGATTTGTTAACGAAGTTAAAACCCCGATCGAACCCGAATACGGAATTTCAAACCCCTCTCTGTACATTTTTTAAAATCTGGGTTTTTTCCAGAATTAAAAATACCTAAAAAATTCAGCAGGAAAATATAAGAATTATGGTGAAACACGTGCCCCCAATTCGTCAATATAGCCGCGGAACCGAGGCAAATACCCACCTTTGGCGGCGGTTCCGCGGCAGTATAAGGGTATTAGGTACGGATGTTTTACACAGTAATTCTTGTCTCTGTGATTACTATTTTATGGGTATTTTTAATCTGACTCAAGTGTTGAGTATTCTGGGGTTTATTTTGTAATCTTCGATTCGATCGGAAATTTTAAATTCATTATTAAAATTTCCTGATATTTAGAAACTGTTAAACTGTTTGAACGGATATCATTAACTCACTTTTTCCTGGCACGGCAAACTTTCAAGTGTTGAATTTTTATCGGTTTAAATCTTTCGGAAAAATTGTACAAGTTAAGCGGTGGACCCTCTAGAAGACAACAAACCTTAACTCGATTATGTGACCGTCTTGAACTGCCTTTTGAACCTTCGGGTTTGGGGAAGTACGGCGTGTCACATGTGAGGTGTTGGCTTGACCCTTCTATGGCTGGATCACTAGTACTGTGACATATTCTGCGATTATTTGAACTCCTCTCAAGTGTGGAGCACTTTAGGAAATTTTGGGTGTTTGATTATCTGTTCGGAAAGTTTAATACTGTCTATTTATCTGGAATGTGATACAATATGTGGAATTCATTGTGTTAGGCATGAAATGCGAAGTATGTGATATTTCGGATTTACGATGTCTAAAGTGATTGTGGATTCCAAATATTGTAGTTTAACAATTTCTTTTCTGTGACCGTAAGTGTAGTATGTAGTTGTATTGCCGGTTTTCGTTGTTATACATCGACGACGATCGGTGTATGCATACTTACTTACGTTAATGATATGAGATATTATTTGTTGCTGAGATAAGATGTGCAGGATTGTCGCGATTGAATAGCCGGGGGTTTTATGTGAGATGAGAGTTTTATATTTTCATTCATGTAAATTCAAATGTATTGTAATATTCTTTTATTTGGGGCACTTCCAGGTTGAGGTTGATGCACCAGTGTTGTATATTATTTACTTTTCCGCATTAGGATGGACCCAAGGAGGGGAGCACAGGTGACCGGGTTCTGGGGTTCAGTGGGAGATTGTTAGTTGTATGTATGCCCTAGAGGCCAGTATTGTACAGATGTTGTATATTATATTGGATGCTTGGACATATATAGAGATGACTTTCTTGCTCGATATGATAGTATGCTATCTGGTTACTCTTTATCTTAACATGTACACTAGTCTCTTTATACTGTCTTATAGTTACATGTTGGTAAAACCCTTAGGATTTGTGCTTGACTACCTGGACTATGATGCAGATCATACTAGTGGGGACATGGTAGTCCATAAGTACATCCTTCATGGTCCCTAGTCGTGGGTATATCGAGACGGGGCATCGATATACCAGAGTAGACTAGCGTATACGCTTCTCGACCCATGTGATGGGCGATGGATGATCCCATATCCATTGGTGTTTGACATCAGAGATGGTATACGGGTGCTCAGTGGAGACTGGGTATACTGGACGGACTCGCCGAGAACTCCCAGATGGTATTATACCTCACGTCAGATGGCAGTTCTCAGGTGACACTTGTACAGGTTAGTCTGTAGACCCGAGATCGTCATAGAGTCTTGTGTGATTCCCACTGTGCTTTGATCTCCACCTTACCACGTCCATGAGGGCATGCAAAACGGTGGTCTTTGGGCACAGTCCCGAGTCACATGGAGGCAATGAGCGATAGGAGGGGTTTCGTCTCTCCCGGTATTGGGGGTTGATGTTGCGCAGTGCATGATTGGCCGTAACAGGGAAGTCCCTGGCCAGGGCTGATCAGAGATTTGTTGGTAAGTGTTACCAGTAGTTTCTCGACCCGTTATGAGCCTCACATCGGCACGACTTATCGGATTATTGGGGTCTGACGTATACCACCCCTAGACTTGATATGCGACGTATCAGTCGAAGAGACCGGACTGTACGGTAAGTGTTACTGGTCGGATTCGCAGGAGTGTGAGCGGGCTAGCTCGTCGATCTTCTGATCGCTCAATTCCCGGGTGGCCGTTACGTTTAGCAGACCGCTTGCGGCTTGTGGATGCTTGATATGATCATCATCTGCTACCGGCGTATTGACGAGTCTTTAAAGTCCTACACAGAGGTTTCCTGGCTCAAGCGAAACGAAATAGGAGCGCATATGAGATATGTGCGGGACCGAGAATAATGCGTGTATGTGATACCGCATTTCATTCTCGCGATTTGTAGCATTGATCGGTTATATGCATTATAGCCGGGTTATCGGATCAAGTGTTGATTCGATAAGTTGTTACTATTGATATTAGTCGGTCATATGCGATATGACCGGGTCGTTAAATCAAGTGTTGATTTAATGATTTAATGTATAATTATATATTTGATATATTACTTTACATTAACTAATATGGGTTAACTTTAAATGGATTTTCTCACTTGATGTGCATGATGTATATGTGATATACTTTTCTACACTTGTTTGTATCATTTTAGATGATGCATGTTTATTTGGTTAAGTGTAAAGAATAAACCCATGGTTAAGAGGATAATTAGGGTTTTGGTTTTATCACACATTTATTTATCCATTCCTTTTTATTTAAATTGTTTTATAAAAACAAAATGGTTTTCTTTTGTCATGAAGCTTAATGAAGCTTCATGAAGGTTTGACTCAAAGACCATTTTGTCTTTATGCTAAACCCTAACTATTCCCACTTACCATGGTTTGCTCTCTACACTTAACCCAAGTTAGATTATGATAAGTATCAATTTTATTTCATTATTGAAAAAACACTTATCATATTTCTTTCTTCATCTTCATCTTCTTCTTCAACAAAAGCTCAAGGTCCATCAATGGCAACTTGAGCTTGAGAGTGAGAAATCCAATTCTAAAGAGAACCCACCTCCTATTTCTTCATCCTCTACCTCTAGCCAAGTTGTAGAGTGTGTTTTCTTCACAAGTTTCATTACTTTGTGAAGTCGGAGCTTGAACTTGCGATGCCTCGACGTAGATCGTCTTTGACACGAAGCCGGCGACCTAGCTCACCCGATTCTCCGATGAAGCCGACGCTAGAGCCCGGGGTTCGACATGGACAGCGAGGAGACTTCGTTGCGGAGCCGTGGAGGTGGATATCCGGATCTACAAAGGTTGTAATTTCCATATCCAAGTAGTTAAGTGTTAACTAGATTATCATTTCGCCTAAATATCTAGTCTAAGATCCGTAGTCTAGGGTTTCTCGGCACCATTTTTTTTAAATTGGCATGTTCGATGCCTTGTGAGACTTAACTAGAGTGCCTAGGAACCCAGCATGAAATACCTGGTTTGGTCGTGAATATCAGTCGTAGTTTACTTTGCCCTCTTACTAATCCCTTGCTTTGTCTTAACTTAATACCTTCTGCACACCATCGTTATGCTAATTGGTTTTCTTCATTCCCTACAGTTCGGCACCAGCCAAAGGTTTGGAAGAAGACTATCCAATTTGCGTAATAGGTGTACTACTCCTAAACCAAGGAGTACTCGCAACCTGAGAGATGGTAAAAGGATAAGACAACTGAATAGTCCTATCCGTTTTCTCCAGAACCTGAAACCATCCTCGAATAAATTCTTTCAAGTTCGTATCTAACCATACGATGGTTTTGTCCAATGGATGTGGACGTTCGTAGTAATACAGGGTGTCCTGGAGAAAAGGGTAAAAGTAGGAGTGGCAATGAGGTCTGCAACTCTGACAATCCAAAAGCCAGTGTTTAAGAAGGTTCAGTTAATTTTGGTCACTGAGTCATAGTCTTAGGGTCGGGTCAATGGTCACTGCCGAAGAGAGAGAGAAAATAAACACTCATCGTGCACTCTAACCAAGATCAGAATGGTTACCAATTTATCTAATCTGGAAATCTCCCACTGTACCGTCAAATTCTCCTCCAAACCTAAAAGAAGAATTAGTCGGGATCACCCGAGGAGTAAACCAACTCATCAGTGGGAATCGGGATCCAAATATCATCACATGATAATGTGACGGAATCCGCTCACATCATCACACTCCAGAAGGTATGCGCATATCTGGCAAGTTTCAGTTTCTTTAGAAACTCCCGATGTGATTTTTACCCCATGCTCTTATGACGTTGAGTTTGGCCAACAAATCATAAGTCACATGTCAAGTTCTACCTGTCATTCTCCAGGTTAATTTGAATCCACCCGTACCTACCCTTGACTTTGGCCAACAAGGCAGTACGACTGTTCCAAACCAATGCATCTATCTATGCTGCATATGAATAACCAACAGCTACCAAACACTGTGCCTTGACTTTGGCCAACAAACATAGCTTGAATACTATTGACTACCCATATGAAATGACGGAGGGCTACGAATGGTTTCTCGTGAAAACCTTTAATGTAATGAACTTGATATCGTTGAAGGAACGGATAGCTTTTTAGAAAAATATAGTGACGAAAACCTTTGCTAAAGAGGTCACTCCCGGTGAAGGGATCTCGGCTCTTTCCCCGTAGAATGAGGTGCAGGATATTCCAACTGAATACCATGATGCAAAGCAAAAGTAATCGGCTATAGTGAAGTTATTGCCCTGAGGCAAACTTTTGTCCAAGGGGTCACTCCCGGTGAAGGGATATCGGCCCTTGCCTCTTCGACTGAGGAGCAGGATATTCCAACTGAATACCACTGTGCAAAACAAAAGTGAACGTCCTTGCAAATAACAGCTTTTTGAAAAATGTTCCAACAACATCAGATTAGGTTTGTTTTTAACTTGCATTGATCCGAATCAATGCAGTCCCATCAATTGATCATACCACAAAGAACGAAAATATACTGATGTACGTATATTCCATCCGCATTCGCCACTGGGTCCCGTCATCACCCGTTAGGTTAGCTAACTAACGACAGAGCGGGGACTGGACTAGCGCGGATGCAAAACATATACAACATCTACTAATATATATACCAATATATTATATTCGCTCAAGGCGTGATAAAAATGCAACATCACAGAAATATACAGCATCACAGAACAATACAGATATCTGGGATCTCCGGGTTTCACAGAGCCGCTGAAACCTGACGTTCCCCTGGTCATGTGGATAGCCTGTGCGATAAAATCCTAGACCCCTACGGGCGCGGCAAGTTACCCGCCAAAACCTGAAGCGAGGCATCCCCCTTCAGCAACGTGAATGGACCACCCAGCACTTCACGGAATCCGGTAACTTGGGCACCCCTCCTGGGTCAACCTGTACCCCCTACGAGTGCGGCGAATAGCCCGCCAATTCTAGAGTAAAGCCCCCTCCGTCTCAATGCCATGAGATGCGGGCTTGTTGCCCTCCAGAACCCGGCTATCCGTGCACCCCTCCGTGGGGTAATCCTAGTACAGAAAGTAAAATATACATACAACGGGTACATCGACCGCAACCTGGTCGTGCCCCAAAATAATAATACAAACAGGCAGTGACGGCAGTCCACATGTCAGACGCTCGCCCTGCAATATCAAATGTACATAATACAACAAAAACTGTACTAGCGTTGCAACCAGGCTATCAACCACGACCAATCCGCAACATCACAGCAATACACAGAACATCAACGTGAAAGTCACGTTCGCAAATCCGTCTAACCGGGCTATAGCAGTTAGACAGGATTTACCGATCAAGTGACATTCACGGTCGCAGATATAATGTAAATACTGTGAACCAATGTGTTTAAAATATCCGATCGATCAAATTTACCAAGTGGGCCCCCAAGTACTACTGTAGCACATCAAGAAATCTGGGCCCAAAAAATAACATTCCAGAAACCATATTTTCAACTCAGGAACATTGTGCAAAAGTTTGGGGGACTGAACAGTTAAAGTCGCGGCGGAACCGCGGCCTAAGCATGGGTTTGGCCGCGGTTCCGCGGTGGTTTGGACTGTTCACGAGCCCAAATTTTCACAGAACTCTTAGAATTTCCTACACATCATTTTGAAACAACTTGAAAAATTTTTGGACTTCAAAAAATTTCGACAGAAACTGATGTGAAGAAAAATACAGTTTTTGGAAAATTGTTCGATCGGAAATGTAAAACACATTAGACAAAGCTAGACTATGTTAATGGCGAGGCTCTCATACCACTGTAAGTGCACGGCGGTGCCCCGGCCTCCATCCCGAGGCCAAATACGGAAGCGTTGGTTAACTTTAATTTTCCTCGAACCGGCACCACCGCGCACTAAAACCCGGATCGAACCATTAACTAGTCCTAGCTAACTACAAGATGGGAAGAGAGATATACAGAGCGATCTGTGTCCTCCGGTCTTCTCGCCGTCGTCCCGATCTTCCGCGGAATGTCCGGTCTCCACCTCCTCGCCGAAAGGGTACCACGTCGCCTGCTTCTTTTACGGGCTCCCACCTCTATACCGAGGCAACTCGGGCACGAAGCTGGCGAGTCGGCGTGCCCAAGATTTGCTATAGAATAGTGCAGAGATCTATATCTCATTTGGGGTTTGTATGGAGTTGCCTATTGAGATGGTGGAGGAATGGAGTTTTGGAGATGGAACTAAATGGATTTTGTGCAATACAAATGAACCAAAAAACCCATCCAAAATTTTGGGACAGCCCCCTTCATCTCATGGCCGGCCAAGTCTTTTGGAGGAGATAGATAGGAGTGTGAGAATCAAAGGAATGAGTGTGAGCCAATAAACAAGAGAGAGAAAAGGGTTATCATGAAAAAGGAAATTATCACCTACTAAAACTCACACTCCATCAACCAATCATCAACAACCATGATGACTCAAAAGTCAAGCCATGATGAAAAGATGAAGAAGTCAAGTGGTGGAGGAATTATCATGATACAAGAATATGCAAATAACACCCTCCACTATCCAAATTTGCATGCTTGCAAATAGGCCCTCCTCCACCAATCTTCGGCCAATGAAGGATACAAAGAAATATGGCCGAAACGGAAAGCAAACTAGCAACTCCAGAAAACTGGTCCCGTAATAAATTACAGGAAAACCCCGATACTGTGTATACACACCCGCATTTGTATTCCAACCGAAATACAAATGCAATGAGACAGAATCTACACTTTACTATACTAGAATCCGTCTTAAACCAAAGCCGGCTAGTATTATCCGTCCGATCCTGATCCGTGCAATACCGCACGTATCTGATCGAACCCTGCCATATTTCCATACGGCCTCTAGTACAAACTGTCCGATCCTGATCCGTGCAATACCGCACGTATCTGATCGGACCTTACCATATCTCCATACGGCCTCTACAGCGTTTTGCACGAAAACTTGAGCAACTGAATGTAGGGGACTCTAAAGACTCGTCAACACCTTGGTTGTGGATTTAACCACTAGCACGTCAGAGGTATAAGCCAATACGTAACGGGCTACCAGGTATTGACCAAAAGGGACGTCGATGAGCGAACTCATCCTGACACCCTACTGAGCCTGTCAGTGACAATATCCGTACAGTCCGGTCCGTTCGTCTATGAGCATCGCATGGCGGGCCTAGGCGGTTCGTAAAAGTCAGACCCCCAAAAGCGGTACAAGTCGTGTCGGAGTGTAGCCCAGAACACCCCGAGATACTACTGGAATACCTACCAGTAAATCTCCAGCCTCGGCCGAGGGCTTCGTGTAATGGCTCTCCTAGACACAGCGCGACCTCACCCCTAATACCAGGAGAGACGAACCCCTGAAGATCCACTCACTGCCTCCATGTGGCTCGGGACTGTACCCAACTAAAACCTGTTTGCACGTCTCCTTTGAGCGTGGTAGGGTAGTAATCAAAGTACAGTGGGAACTCACACGAGACAAATGACGATCCTCAGGTCGATGAACTAACCTGTACACATGTCACCAGGGAACTGCTATCTGACGTCTGGTATAATCCCAACTAGCAGGTTCCCGGCGAGTCCTGTCCGGTGTACTCATAACCCAATGAGTACCTGTATACATCTTAGGTGAACCAACTGACACCAGGGGCTTGTGAGACCGGCCACCGCCCCTCGTCGGGGTCTCGACTGTATACACTAGTCTACTCTGGAGTATCGATGCCCTATCTCGAAACTCCCACGACTAGGGACCTTTTAAGGATGTGCTTATAGACTACCAGCTCCCACGTATATGATCGCCCTCATACTGCTGGTAGTCAAGCATGAATCCTAGGCCGTGTAATAGCGACCTGTCTGGTCACCTAAAGCAGTACACGATGATAAAGATAAACCAGATAGCATACTATCATCTCGAGTAAGACTGTCCTACCGGGATAGGTCCTCCCTCAATCATGGCAATCACGTGCCTGTGATCCAATAATTGACTCTGAGGGCACTATCTCCAACACCATGTACACCAATAAAGTATGGATTTTCGAAAATGCTCCTGAAGGGGTAAAACCCATTGGGAGCAAGTGGATTTTTAAAAAGAAATTTGGTGTAGATGGAAAAGTTGAGACTTTCAAAGCTAGACTTGTAGCAAAGGGATTTCGTCAACGATCAGGTGTGGATTATGACGAAACCTTTTCTCCAGTGGCTATGCTTAAGTCCATCCGGATCTTACTTTCCATTGCTGCATATCATGACTACGAAATCTGGAAAATGGATGTTAAGACCGCCTTTCTAAATGGTGATTTAGAAGAGTGCGTGTACATGACTCAGTCAGAGGGCTTCGTAGATAGTGGGAGCAGCGGAAAGGTGTGCAAACTGCTTAAATCCATTTATGGGTTAAAGCAAGCATCGCGGAGTTGGAACATCTGTTTTGATGTAGTAGTCAAAGAGTTTGACTTCATCAAAAACATAGATGAACCTTGTATCTATAAGAAGGTAGCAGAGAGTAAGGTTGTCTTCCTCGTATTGTACGTGGATGGCATACTCTTGATAGGAAATGATATTCCTATGCTGCAATCAGTCAAGCTCTTCTTATCACAAAGATTCTCAATGAAAGATCTAGGTGATGCCTCATGCATATTGGGGATAAGGATCTATAGAGAAAGATCCAAAAGGATATTGGGATTGTCCCAATCCAGGTACATTGACACCATACTAAAGAGGTCTAGTATGAAGAATCCAAGCGTGGGAACCAACCCATGATCTCTGGACTCACTCTCTCTAATGAGATGTCTCCCAAGACTGATTTGGAGAGAGCTCGCATGTAAGGGATACCCAATGCTTCGGCAGTAGGCTCTATCATGTATGCGATGCTATGTACCAGACCCGATGTAGGATACTCACTAAGTGTAGTGAGTCGGTATCAAGCAGATCCTGGAGAGACTCACTGGACAGCTGTGAAGAACATTCTCAAGTACTTGCGAAGGACTAAAGATAAGTTCTTGGTGTATGGTAACGGAGAACTCCGGGTGGAGTCCTTACCGATTCCAGCTTCCAAATTGATAAGGACGACTCTAAGTCACACTCGGGATTTGTCTTTACCCTCAATGGAGGGGCGGCATGTTGGAAGAGTTCCAAACGGGATACCGTTGCAGACTCGACGATGGAGGCTGAATACATCGCTGCCAACGATGCTGCCAAAGAGACTGTCTGGATGAAGAAGTTCATCACTGAACTTGGTGTGGTTCCATCCATTGAACATCGAATACCTCTGTATTGCGATAACAATGGAGCTGTGGCTTTGGCCAAGGAACCCAGATCCCATCAGAAGTCCAGACATATTCTGAGGCGGTATCACCTGATCAGGGAGATTGTTGATGGCCGGGAGATCGAGGTCAGGAGAGTAGATACGAAGGACAAAACTGCGGATCCACTCACGAAGGCCATTCCCCAGATACAGTTTGAGAGATTATTCGGGATGCTAGGTATGAGATACTACAGCAGCTGGCCTTCGTGCAAGTGGGAGATTGTTAGTTATGTATATGCCCTAGAGGCCATTGTTGTACATTTGATGTATATTATAATGGATGCTTGGATATATACAGAGAGGACTTTCTTGCTCGTCATGATAGTATGCTATTTGGTTTCACTTTATCTTAACATGTTGACTTGCATTGGTTTACTGTCTTTCTCTTACATGTTGATAAAGCCCTTAGGATCTATACTCGACTACTGGGATTCTGATGAGATCATACTAGTGGGGCCACGGTAGTCGATGAGTACATCCTATAAATGTTCTTAGTCGAGGCTATATCGAGACAGGGCATCGATACACCAGAGTAGACTAGCGTATACGCATCTTGACCCATATCATGGGCGATGGATGATCCCATATCCATCGGTATTTGACATCAAGGATGGTGTACGGGTGCTCAGTGGAGACTGGGTACACTGGACGGACTCACCGAGAACTCCCAGTTGGTGATATACCACACGTCAGATGGTAGTTCTCTGGTGACACTAGTACAGGGTAGTCTGTAGACCCGAGATCGTCATATAATCTTGTATGATTCCCACTGTGCTTTTATTTCCACCTTACCACGTCCAAGAGGGCATGGAAAATGGTGGCTTTTGGGTACAGTCCCGAATCACATGGAGGCAATGAGCGATAGGAGGGGATTCGTCTCTCCCGGTATAGGGAGTTGATGTCGTGCAGTGTTCGATTGGCTATAACTGGAACTCCCTGGCCAGGGCTGATATAGAGATATACTGGTAAGTGTTACCAGAAGTTTCTCGACCTGTTATGAGCCTCACATCGACACGACTTATCGGTTACTGGGGTCTGACGTATACCACCCCTAGACTTGATATGCGACATATCAGACGAACAGACTGGACTGTACGGGAGTGTTACTGATTGGATTCACAGGAGAACGGACAGGCTAGCTTGTTGATCTTCTGATTGCTCAATACCTGGGTGGCTATCACGTTTAGCTGACCGCTTGCAGCTTATGGGTGTTTGATATGATCATCACCTGCTACCGGCGTATTGATGATTCATTAGAGTCCTACACAGAGGTTTCTTGGCTCAGGCAAAACGGAGTAGAGGCACATATGTGATATGTGCAGGACCGAGGATAATGCGATATGAGATACCGTATTATATTCTCGCGATATTTAGATATGAATCGGAACATCGGATCAAGTGTTGATTCGATGAATCGGTACATGATATATTAGTCGGTTATATTCGATATTGCTGGATCGTCGGATCAAGTGTTGATTCGATGATTTAATGTATAATGATATATATGATATATTGTATTACATTATCTAATATTGGCTCGCTTTATTATTTCATTTTCTCACCGGATTAATACATTGATATATATGCGATATATGTTAATTGTATTATTTTCTATTGTTGCAAATATATAATATATATGTGATATATATTATTGAGACATGATATGATTTATTATAAAACATGTTTAAGGATGATAAAAATGGATTAGGGTTTGATTAGGGTTAGCTCTTTCAAGTTCATTCTAGAAGGATTCTATTTTGTCTTGGTTAAGATATTATGGTTGATACTTATCCTTAACCTAACCAAACCCTAATTCTAATTTATTCTCTACAAGTTTTATCCTATCATCCTTGACCATGGTTCTATAATCAATCATATACACTAGACTTCTATTCATCACAAAAGGATTATTCTTTCATTCTTCATCTTCTTCTCTCTTTGGTTTTTGAAAGAGAGAGCTCACTAGAAATTCCTTATGTGATGATTTATTGTGAGAAAGTGAAATAAAAAGATAGCATAAATATTACTCCATCATCCTCATCTAATCTAGCCCGTTAGATTAGGGTGTTCATCTCTTTAGAGTGAGAAAGCTTGGGTTATAGCATCTTCGACGTAGATCATCGGAGAATCGGAACACTTCAAGCTAGAATGGATCGTTCGAGTCGTGGAGCCTCTCTTGAGTCCGGGAGATCATGGATCGCGGCTAAGGGACTTCTACTCAGAGCTTGTGAAGCGAAGGAGCGGACTACAAAGGTTGTAATTGTTAGTGTATATGCCCTAGAGGCCATTACTGTATCATACTAGTTTGTATATTACTTGATGGAAGCTTGGGATATTCACCTTGTATAAACAATCTTGCTCAATATAGTAGTATGCTACTTGGTTTGTTTCTACTTCAATGTGTACTTGTGTTTATTTCAGTATATCACTTATACGCATTAGTGGAGCCCTTAGGATCTTTGCTTGATTACCAGCGTTGTGATGGCAGTCACACTAGTGGGGGCTGGGTAATCTATAGGCACATCCTTATACAGGTCCCTAGTCGTAGGACTATCGAGACAGGGCATCGATACTCCGGAGTAGACTAGCGTATGCGCTTCTCATCCCAGTGTGGGAGATGGTCTGTCCCACAGCCATCAGTACGTCGTACTGGAGATAGTATACGGGTGCTCGTTGGGTTACGAGTACACTGGACAGGACTCGTCGGGAACTGAAAGGTTGGTATTATACCTATCGTCAGTTATCAGTTCCCAGGTGACATGAGTACAGCTTAGTCCGCTGACTTGACACTGGCACTTCGCCTCGAGTGTGTTCCCACTGCACTTTGATCACTACCCTACCACGGCTCAAAGGAGTCGTGCAAACAGGTGGTGGTTGGGTGCAGTCCCGAAGCACTTGGAGGCAGTGACGGTTAGACAGGATTCGTCTCTCCCGGTATTGGGGGTTGACATCGCGCTGTGTCTAGGAGAGCCATTACACGAGTAGTCCCTGGCCAGGGCAAGCGAGATATACTGGTAGGTTCCAGTGTTATCTCAGGGTGTTTTGGGCTTCACTCCGACACGACTTGTACCGCTATTGGGGGACTGACGTTTTACAGCCGCCTAGGCCCGACATGCGATGTATCAGACGAACAGACCGGACTGTACGGAGAATGTCACATTCAGACTCAGTAGGAGTTCAGATGGGGTTTCACCTCGTCAGCCTTCTTGTCGGCATCTACCTGGGGACCGTTACGCACAGCTAGTGCCGCTTGCGGTCTGTGGTTAAACCCACTGCCAGCGTAGTGTCGAGTCTTTAGAGTCCCACACAGAGGGTATTCGCCTCTGGGCAAAACAGAGTAGAGGTCGCATGGTTTTGCGACAGGGTTCGTTCTCATCCGCGCACTTGTGCACGTTTGGAGTCCGGACGGATTATACTGGCAGGCTCTGGTTTGAGCCAGATACTGGTATATGTTTTGGGGTTGCTTTTATCTCTTGGTATTCTTGTTCCTCGGAACGAGAATGCAGGTGTGTATGCACAGTTGCTTGAGGCGGAGGATGAGGTATTTCATTAGGGTTTCGGAACGGGTGCGTATGCACAGTTGACAGTCGTCTTTTTCCAAACCCTAATGGATTTGTATTATATCAATTAATAATATATAATAAAATGAAATTGTGTCATGGTTGGTTTTTATTGACTTGTTGACCATGGTTGACTTGTTGACCATGGTTGAAGTTTTGACCATCATCATTACAAAAGAAAGATGCTCTTTGATTCTAGCAAATTCATTTAATGTTTGAAATGATAATGGTCATTCTAAAACTTTCCATCAACCTTTTCATTTTCATTATTATTATTATTGATAATTCTTTTTCTTTTGCATTATGGTTGCAAGAAAGAAAAAGGATAGCTCATTCTATCATATTCATTCTCTCTCTTCACTTCATCTTCTTCTTCCTCTAGCTAAAGAGAAACCTTCTCATGTGTTGAGAATCCTTCTCTTTAAAAAGAAAAGCACCCCTTAGACACTATCTACTCATTCTAGGTTCAAGGTTTAGCAAGCCGGAAACCCTAGTTCACTCAAAGCACGAGGAAGAGCCCAAAGGTTGAACTCTCGAGGTGGATCCATCTTCGACGGAAGAAGGCGACAAAAAGAGAACCATCAACCTCTACAAAGTTTGAAGAAGAAGGAGTTCAAGTTTAGGTATAACCATCTTCATCCGAGTAGCTAACTCTCTTTAGCTAAGTATGCTAGTTTTAGTTTAGTTAAAGATCCCGACTTTGCTTAGTCCATGTTGCCCCTTGCGCTAAAAATTTGATTTTTATACCGTTTCCGCCTCCCCGTAAGAACCGGGGGTCGCAACGTGGACTTACAGTGGTATCAGAGCCTAACTAAACTTAAACTAGCTTGGTAGTGAAGTGTAACGAAGTTCGGAACCGAAAAAAATCACAAAACCGGAAAAACAAAACCCTAAGTTTCTGTTGAAATGTTTTCTGCTCTAAATGAAATACTTTATACTTGTAAATTCGGCTCAGGGTTTTGTGTGAACACCCAAGAAAAACGATGCAGTGATTCGTTCAAACCACCGCGCTTCCGCCGCACGAGGTAGGCATGTGCCGCGGAAGCGCCGCGGTTTGTCGTCTTCTGTGCATCGTTTTTCGTGCAGTGTGTGTCTGTGTTGGTTTTGGGATTTTTAAAATATAATATATGTGCCCAGATTTTCCAGAACTGAAATTCACTTTTGGGGTCCTATAATTCCGTATTTTTTTCCGAACTTCACTGCATTTTGACTATGATATTGGATTGTGTATATGAATGTGTTGGACTGTCGCGGGTGAATAGCCGGGGTGGATGTGAGATGAGCTTTTGTTTTTCTTTCATTCATTGTAAATGTAAATTGATGTATTATTATTATTTGTTTGGCCGCACAACCGGGTCGGGGTTGTAGCCGTCATTGTATAATTCTTTTTACTGTTTTTGCTCCTAGGATAGACCCATGGAGGGGTGCACAAACTACCGGGTACTTGGCGGGTAGTTTGCCGCACCCGTAGGGGTCTTGGGTGGGGTATTTGGCTATTCACCGCGACCGTGTAATCCGCTTTTCGTTGCAGGCTCGAAAGGATTGCGGATTGCTAATATATCCAATGTATTCATCTGTGATCTGTAATGTCTATCATTGCTTTCTATTTAGGCGTTGCTTATGTTTTACAGCCGCGCTAGCCCAGCCCCCGCTCTGTCGTTAGTTAAGTAACCTAACGAGTGATGACGGGACCCCGTGGCGAATGCGAATGGCATAAGCGTACGTCATATTTTGGTTGTTTTCTGCAATGGTAGGATTAAATGATGGGACGCATTAAAAGAACTAATGCAAGAATATCACGCATTAAAAGAACTAATGCAAGATAATAAACCAAGTTAAAATCGTTGGAACACTTTCGAAAAACCACTCGGTTCTTTTCAAAACTAACTTTTAAATGCGGAGCTTGAGCCACTCCTTCTAAAAGCTATCTCGTTCCATCGATTATATCAAGTTCACTACGTTCACGGTTTTACCAAAACCATTCGTAGCCCTCCGTCGTTTCGCATGAATAGGCAATAGTATTCAAGCTGTGTATTTTGGCCAAAGTCAAGGCACAGTGATTGGTAGCTATTGGGTGTTCATGTGTGGCATAGATAGATGCATTGGTTTGGGACAGTCGTGCTGCCATTTTGGCCAAAGTCAAGGGTATGTACGGATGGATCCAAATTAACCTGGAAAGTGACGGGTAGAACTTGACATGTGACTTATGATATTTTGGCCAAAGTCAAGGTCATAAGAGCATGGGGCAAAAATCCACATCGGGAGTTTCATAAGTACTGAAACTTGCTAGATTTGCATACCATTTGGAGTGTGATGATTATGGTAGGATTCCTTCATTTTTCGTCACGCAATGATATTTGGATCCCGATCCTACTGTGAGTATATGCTACTCCTCGGGAAATTTCTCACTAAACGATCAATGCTATAAACCTAGTAGGTGCCTAGAAAGGTGTTAGCGGGGCTACGCCCCCAGGGAAAAGAGGTTCTTAAATTAAGGAACTTCGCAAAAGCGTTGGAAAACCTCCCTCGAAGTACCGACACTGGCCTGGCTGAACGGTTAAGCAAGTATTGTACGGTGGGATTGATCCCGGCTAATTCTTCCTTTGTGGTTTGAGGAGGGATTCGAGAGACAGTGGGAGCCATCCTGTTTAGACAAATTAAAAACCATTCTAAACTTGCAAGAGCATCGTGCTAAGTGTTTCTTCTCTCCCCCTGCAGCGACCAAATCGAAATGACTGGACTTAAGTTACTTCTAGATAAAAACATACTGACAGGGCCAAACTACAAAGATTGGCTCAGGAATGTCAAATTGGCAATCGCTTACGACAAGCTGGGGTATCTTCTTACCACCAAAGCTCCCCCCGTCCCAGGTCCCACCTCCAGCGTCGCGGATAAGGAAATCCGTAAGACTTGGGAGATTGATTGCGCGAAGGCCAGGTGCCTCGTGCTTGCCTCTATGGACAACGAACATCAGAGGAGGCATGAGAATATGGACCTCGAGTCCATATTTCTCCATACAAAAGAACTGTATGGAGAGCAGTCTCGTATCGCAAGATACGAAGTGTCGAAGAAGTTGTTTTCGACAAAGTTGGCCGTCGGATCATCGGTAGCGGACCACGTGCTTAAGATGATTGGCTACACTGAGGAGCTCGCAGAACTTGGTACCACGTTGGATAGTGAACTCTATACAGATTTAATTCTCCAGTCCCTTCCATCCACTTACGCCCAGTTCATACTGAATTTCAACTTGCAAGAAAAGGAAGTTGAACTTTCAGAACTCCTCAACCTGCTGAGGAGCGCAGAGGGCACCCTACAGAAGGGTAGGGAAACACCCGCTTTGTTTGTAGGAGGATCTTCTTCCTCTAGGTCCAAGGCGAAAGCCAAGGGAAAGAGGAAGAAAGCCCCCGCCAAACCAAGAGGCGGTGTTAGTAAAGTGGGTACGAAGGGAAAGGAAAAGGCAACAAAGATTGCGGGGAAGCTTGTTGGAAAGGAAGAATGCTTCTATTGTCATAAGAGTGGACACTGGAAGAAAGATTGCAGGGCTTGGAAAGCCAGGACACAGGAACTGAAGCAGGTTGCGGCTTCAGCTTCAGGTGTGTATGTTATTGAAAACTGTCTTTCTATAAACTCTACTTCCTGGGTATTGGATACCGGATCAGGATCTCATATCTGTAATTCTTTGCAGGCGTTGAGAAACCGTAGGTTTTTGAAGGAAGGTGACATGACCCTCAGAGTTGCGAACGGAGCTAGCATGGATGCTAAAGCCGTGGGGGACTATCACCTAGGAATGTCAGATGGGCATGTTTTGTTTTTGCGTAATTGCTTTTTTGTACCCAACGCAACTTGTAATATCATTTCTGTATCTGTGGTTTCTAAAGAAGGTTATGAATTTGCGTTTGTAAGTAATGTTGTAAACATTCACCTTAATCAAGTTCTGATTGGGTCAGGTACACTGAGCAATGATATATACGTATTAAACCAACCACAGATTTTCAATATCCAGAATACACACAAAAGAAAGTCTCCAGATATCAATCAGACTTTCTTATGGCATTGTAGACTGGGTCACATCAATGAGAGAAGGTTGACTAAGTTACATACAGAAGGATATTTGGATCCGTTCGAATATCAATCATATGCCACTTGTCAATCCTGTCTCAAAGGAAAGATGACAAAGACTCCGTTCACTGGACACGGAGTAAGAGCGAGCGAGCTCTTGGGACTCGTACACAGCGACGTGTGCGGTCCAATGTCTACACATGCGCGAAGCGGTTATTCTTACTTCATTACTTTTACGGATGATTTTTCAAGATACGGTTATGTCTTCTTAATGAAACATAAGTCCGAAGCTTTTGAAAAATTCCAGGAATTTAAGAATGAAGTAGAAAAACAAACCGGCAAAAGTATCAAGATTCTAAGATCGGATCGAGGTGGAGAATACTTAAGTGCCGAGTTCCTGAATTATTTAAAAGAGAACGGGATTCTCTCTCAGCTTACTCCTCCATACACTCCGTAACACAACGGTGTATCGGAGAGACGGAACCGAACCCTATTGGATATGATACGGTCCATGATGAGTAACACTGAGTTACCGCAATCATTCTGGGGGTATGCGCTAGAATCAGCTGCGTACCTTTTGAACCGAGTTCCTACTAAGACTGTGCCTACTACACCATATGAGATGTGGTGTGGGAAGAGACCCCATCTCAGTCACATTAAGACTTGGGGAAGTCCAGCTTTTGTTAAAAAGCAGCATGCGGACAAGCTCGAGGCGCGCTCAGTACTGTGTAAGTTTGTGGGATATCCAAAGAATTCCAAGGGATATCTCTTCTACTACGAAGAGGAACAAAAAGTTCTTGTTTCTCATCATGCCCACTTTCTAGAACATCAGTTCTTAGAAAAAGAATTAAGTGGGAGCGCAGTAGAACTGGAAGAAATTCCAGAACCACAGACTATTACTGAAAGCTTAGTGGAACCAGAGGGTTCAAATGAACAGGACATTCCTACGCCGCTCCGCAGAAGTAGTAGGCAGTCTCATCCGCCCGAGAGATACTACGGTTTTCTCATAGACGAGGATAGAGAGGATTGCATCATAGACTATGATGAGCCTACTAGCTTCCAGCAGGCCGTTCAGAGCGTTGACTCGGTAAAATGGCTGGATGCAATGCGGACCGAAATGGAGTCCATGTACACCAACAAAGTATGGACGTTGGACATTGCTCCAGACGGGGTAAAACCCGTAGGATGCAAGTGGATCTTCAAAAGGAAGATTGGTGTAGATGGACAGGTTGAGACCTATAAAGCTAGACTTGGAGCAAAGGGTTTCCGTCAAAGACCTGGCTTGGACTATGACGAAACCTTTTCTCCAGTGGCTATGCTGAAATCCATTCGGATCCTTCTTGCCATTGCTGCCTTCCACGATTATGAGATTTGGCAGATGGACGTAAAAACCGCTTTTCTAAATGGAAGTTTAGAGGAGTGTGTCTATATGGATCAGCCAGAGGGTTTCATTCAGAGTGGGAGCAGCGGAAAGGTGTGCAAGTTGCTTAAGTCCATCTATGGACTAAAGCAGGCATCGAGGAGTTGGAACATCTGTTTTGATGAGACGGTCAAGGAATTTGACTTTATCAAAAATCCAGATGAACCATGCATCTATAGTAGATTTGTAGCGAGAACTGTAGTATTCCTTGTTTTATACGTGGATGACATTCTCTTAATAGGAAATGACATTCCTATGCTACAATCTGTCAAGGGTTTCTTGTCACACAGGTTCTCCATGAAAGACCTGGGTGATGCCTCTTACATCCTGGTGATCCGGATCCATCGTGATAGATCCAAGAGGATATTAGGACTTTCACAGTCCAGGTACATCGACACCGTACTGAAAAGATTCAGTATGGAAGATTCCAAGCGCGGTAACCTACCGGCTTGTCACGGGATCACCCTCTCTAAAGAGATGTCTCCCAAGACTGATTTGGAGAGGGATCACATGTCTATTATACCCTACGCTTCTGCGGTAGGCTCTATAATGTATGCGATGTTGTGTACCAGACCGGATGTAGCTTATGCACTGAGTGTAGTAAGCCGGTATCAGTCAAACCTTGGGGAGAAACATTGGATAGCAGTAAAGAACATTCTCAAGTACCTGAGAAGGACTAAGGAGATGTTCTTGGTGTATGGCGGAAAAGACCTCCAGATTGAGGCCTTTGCTGACTCCAGCTTCCAGAGTGACAAGGATGATTCCAAGTCCATGTCGGGTTTTGTCTTTACCCTCAATGGAGGGGCGGTGTGTTGGAAGAGTTCCAAACAGGAAACCGTTGCAGACTCGACTATGGAAGCGGAATACATCGCTGCATCTGATGCCGCAAAAGAAGCTGTCTGGATAAGGAAGTTCTTAAAAGAACTTCAGGTAGTTCCGTCCATTGTTGACCCAGTACCTCTGTATTGCGACAACAACGGGGCTATAGCTTTAGCAAAGGAACCCAGGTCCCATCAGAGATCCAGGCACATCTTGAGGCGGTATCACCTGATCAGGGAGATCGTGAATCGCAAGGAGATCGAGGTTCGGAGGGTTGCTTCAGAAGAGAACACTGCAGATCCATTCACCAAGGCCTTACCCCAGACTCAGTTCGAGCGGCTGATCGAGATGATAGGTCTTCGGTACGCCAGTTCATGGCCTTAGTGCAAGTGGGAGATTGTTAGTGTATATGCCCTAGAGGCCATTACTGTATCATACTAGTTTGTATATTACTTGATGGAAGCTTGGGATATTCACCTTGTATAAACAATCTTGCTCAATATAGTAGTATGCTACTTGGTTTGTTTCTACTTCAATGTGTACTTGTGTTTATTTCAGTATATCACTTCTACGCATTAGTGGAGCCCTTAGGATCTTTGCTTGATTACCAGCGTTATGATGGCAGTCACACTAGTGGGGGCTGGGTAATCTATAGGCACATCCTTATACAGGTCCCTAGTCGTAGGACTATCGAGACAGGGCATCGATACTCCGGAGTAGACTAGCGTATGCGCTTCTCATCCCAGTGTGGGAGATGGTCTGTCCCACAGCCATCAGTACGTCGTACTGGAGATAGTATACGGGTGCTCGTTGGGTTACGAGTACACTGGACAGGACTCGTCGGGAACTGAAAGGTTGGTATTATACCTATCGTCAGTTATCAGTTCCCAGGTGACATGAGTACAGCTTAGTCCGCTGACTTGACACTGGCACTTCGCCTCGAGTGTGTTCCCACTGCACTTTGATCACTACCCTACCACGGCTCAAAGGAGTCGTGCAAACAGGTGGTGGTTGGGTGCAGTCCCGAAGCACTTGGAGGCAGTGACGGTTAGACAGGATTCGTCTCTCCCGGTATTGGGGGTTGACATCGCGCTGTGTCTAGGAGAGCCACTACACGAGTAGTCCCTGGCCAGGGCAAGCGAGATATACTGGTAGGTTCCAGTGTTATCTCAGGGTGTTTTGGGCTTCACTCCGACACGACTTGTACCGCTATTGGGGGACTGACGCTTTACCGCCCCCTAGGCCCGACATGCGATGTATCAGACGAACAGACCGGACTGTACGGAGAATGTCACATTCAGACTCAGTAGGAGTTCAGATGGGGTTTCACCTCGTCAGCCTTCTTGTCGGCATCTACCTGGGGACCGTTACGCACAGCTAGTGCCGCTTGCGGTCTGTGGTTAAACCCACTGCCAGCGTAGTGTCGAGTCTTTAGAGTCCCACACAGAGCGTATTCGCCTCTGGGCAAAACAGAGTAGAGGTCGCATGGTTTTGCGACAGGGTTCGTTCTCATCCGCGCACTTGTGCACGTTTGGAGTCCGGACGGATTATACTGGCAGGCTCTGGTTTGAGCCAGATACTGGTATATGTTTTGGGGTTGCTTTTATCTCTTGGTATTCTTATTCCTCGGAACGAGAATGCAGGTGTGTATGCACAGTTGCTTGAGGCGGAGGATGAGGTATTTCATTAGGGTTTCGGAACGGGTGCGTATGCACAGTTGACAGTCGTCTTTTTCCAAACCCTAATGGATTTGTATTATATCAATTAATAATATATAATAAAATGAAATTGTGTCATGGTTGGTTTTTGTTGACTTGTTGACCATGGTTGACTTGTTGACCATGGTTGAAGTTTTGACCATCATCATTACAAAAGAAAGATGCTCTTTGATTCTAGCAAATTCATTTAATGTTTGAAATGATAATGGTCATTCTAAAACTTTCCATCAACCTTTTCATTTTCATTATTATTATTATTGATAATTCTTTTTCTTTTGCATTATGGTTGCAAGAAAGAAAAAGGATAGCTTATTCTATCATATTCATTCTCTCTCTTCACTTCATCTTCTTCTTCCTCTAGCTAAAGAGAAACTTCTCATGTGTTGAGAATCCTTCTCTTTAAAAAGAAAAGCACCCCTTAGACACTCTCTACTCATTCTAGGTTCAAGGTTTAGCAAGCCGGAAACCCTAGTTCACTCAAAGCACGAGGAAGAGCCCAAAGGTTGAACTCTCGAGGTGGATCCATCTTCGACGGAAGAAGGCGACAAAAAGAGAACCATCAACCTCTACAAAGTTTGAAGAAGAAGGAGTTCAAGTTTAGGTATAACCATCTTCATCCGAGTAGCTAACTCTCTTTAGCTAAGTATGCTAGTTTTAGTTTAGTTAAAGATCCCGACTTTGCTTAGTCCATGTTGCCCCTTGCGCTAAAAATTTGATTTTTATACCGTTTCCGCCTCCCCGTAAGAACCGGGGGTCGCAACGTGGACTTACAGTAATCCCTCACACTTAGCTTTAAAGATGTTATCTTGCATGCTAAACCCTAATAATCTAGCAAAGATCCCGTCTTTGGGTTGTTCAGCACATGTAAAATTTTATTCGGGCATGTTTGATGCTTTATGAACCTTCACAAGTGTGCCTAGGAACCCTACAGATTATAGAATAGAAACATCATTTCTATCAAAAGAATGCCGTCCACGTACAATTCGAGGAATGTAACAGTACTCTCTACAATCCTTTTATAAATACATGGTTCATCTATATTTTTTATAAAACCATACTCTTTGATTGTATCATCAAAGAAGATATTCCAACTCCGTGATACCTGCTTTAATCCATAGAAGGATTTAAGCAACCTACATGCTTTTCCGCTGCTCCCACTATCAACGAAGCCTTCTGGCTGATGCATAAAAACGCATTCTTCTAAATCACCATTTAGAAATGTTGTTTTAACATCCATCTGCCATATCTCATAATTATTGTGAGCAGCTATAGCAAGTAGGATCCGAATGGATTTGAGCATCGCGACTGGTGAAAAGGTTTCAGCATAGTCCAACCCTGATCTTTGATGAAATCCTTTTGCGACCAGCCTAGCTTTATAGGTTTCCACCTGACCATCCACACCGATCTTTCTCTTAAAGATCCACTTGCACCCTATGGGTTTTACTCCAGAAGGTGCAACCTCCAAAGTCCATACTTTGTTGGTGTGCATGGATTCTATTTTGGATCTCATGGCATCCAGCCACTTCACTGAGTCACCACTCGTGATAGCTTGCTGAAAACTAGTAGAATCATCATCATCCATGATGCAATCTTCTCTGTCACCATCAATTAGAAAACCGTAGTATCTATCAGGTGGGTGAGAAGTCCGACTAGATCTACGGAGTGGCTGAGGTTCATCAGGTTCTATTGAAACCTCAGTTTCAACCAAATCATCGGTAATTGTTTGTGTATCTGGAATTTCTTCCAGTTCTACCACATTGCCAACAGTTTCATTTGTAAAAAATTAATTTTCTAAAAATGTGGCATACTGAGAAACAAACACCCTTTGTTCCTCCTTGTGGTAGAAAAGATATCAATACGAGTGTTTTGGATATCCCACTAATATACACAAAACCGATCGTGTCTCGAGTTTGTCCGGATTCTTCTTTTTCACATAAGCCGGACAACACCATATCCCGACTCGTTTAAGAGATGATCTCTTACCATACCATATTTCATATGGAGTGGTAGACACGGTTTTGGTCGGAACCCTATTCAATAGATAAATCGCAGTCTCTAATGCGTTCCCCCAGAATGATATTGGTAACTCAGTATCACTCATCATAGATCGTACCATATCTAATATGGTACGATTCCTCCGTTCCGACACATCATTGTGTTGTGGTATGTAGGGAGGAGTGAGCTGAGAGAGAATTCCACTCTCTTTTAGGAAATCTAGAAACTCTGAGCTTAGATACTCACCTCCTCGATCTGATCGAAGTTTCTTAATACTTAATCCTGTTTGTTTTTCTACTTCAGATTTATACTCCTTGAATTTTTTGAAGGCTTCAGACTTATTTTTCAACAAGAACACGTTCCCGAATCTCGGGAAATCATCAGTAAAATTTATGAAGTAGGAAAAACCACCTCTCGCATGTGTAGACATTGGTCCACATACATCACTATGTATGAGGCCTAAGAGTTCAGTAGCTCTCTCTCCGTGTCCACTAAATGGAGTTTTGGTCATTTTGCCTTTGATACAAGACTGGCAAATCGCATAAGATTTATATACAAATGGGTTTAAATATCCATCTTTATGTAGCTTGGTTAGACTTGTTTCGTTAATATGACCAAGTCTACAATGCCAAATGAAAGCTTCATTTATGTCTGAAACCTTTCTTTTGTTTGTGTGTTGTATATTGAAAACTGTATGCTGGTTTATGACATATATCCCGTTATTTAATGTACCAGACCCAATCAACTCTTGATTAAGGTTAATGCTCATAACATTAGATTGTAATACAAAATTATATCCAGCATTGTCCAACAACGATACAGATATAATATTACATAACATCGAAGGTACAAAACAACATGTGTTCAAAACCAATATAAAACCCGACAGCAAAGCAAGGTGATACTCTCCCATTACTGCAGCATGTAAAGAGGAACCATTTCGAACCCGGAGAGTTGTTAGTGTATATGCCCTAGGGGCCATTATTGTATCATACTAGCTTGTATATTACTTAATGGAAGCTTGGGAAATTCACAGTTATATTAACAGTCTTGCTAAATGTAGGGTTCCTGGCACTCCCAAGAGGTCTCACAAAGCATCGATCATGCCAATTTCAAAAATTAACTGTGCCGAGAAACCCTAATACGGATCGTCGGCTAGAATTCTAGGCGAAAAGTAAACTAGTTAACAACTTAACTAAAGTTTAAACGGAAATACAACCTTTGTAGATCCGGTGCTCCACCTCCATAGCTCCGCAACGAAGTCCCCTCGCTGTCCAAATGAATTCCCGGGCTCTAGCGTCGGCTTCGTCGGAGAAATGGCGAGCTAGGTCGTCGATGTCCATGCCGAAGATGATCTACGTCGAGGCATCGCTAGATCAAGCTCCACCTTCACCAAGCCTTGAAAACTTGTGAAGGAAACACACTCTACTACATGGCAAGAGGTAGAGGATGAAGAAATAGGTGGGTAGACTTTAGAATTCGATTTCTCACTTGTTTTCATCAATCACCATTGATGAAGTAAGCTTCTTCATGGAAGAAGAAGATGAAGAAGATGAATATCTTGTTATAATAAGTTATTTCAAATAGAAAATAAAAGGAATGCTTATCATAATCTAACCATGGTGAAGTGTAGAGAATCAAGTAGGGTTGAGTGGAGTGGTTAGGGTTAAGCATGAGACAAAATGGTGACTAAGTCAAAGCTTCATGAAGCTTCAACATGCAAGTCCAAAATTAGCCACCATTTCATTTCTTTATGCTTAATATTTTCCAAAATAAATAAATAATTAAATAATGGATAAAACAAAACCCTAATTTCCAACTTAACCATGGTTTAATTCTTTACACTTAACCAAAAAGCATGTATCATCAAACATGATACAAGCTTGTGTATAAAAGTATATCACATATACAATGTGCACAAACCAAGTGAGAAAATCCGTTTAAAGTGAACCAATACTAGTTTGTGCAAAGTAATATATCAAATATATAATTATGCATTAAATCATTAAATCAACACTTGATTCAATGATCCGGTCATGTCACACACAACCGACTAGTATCCAATGTATCTGCTTATCGAATCAACCCTCGATTCGATAACTAGGTTATATCGCAGATAACCATTCGATACATTCATCGCGAGAATAGAATACGGTATCACATACACGCATTATTCTCGGTCCCGCACATATCTCATATGCGCTCCTATTTCGTTTCGCTTGAGCCAGGAAACCTCTGTGTAGGACTCTAAAGACTCGTCAATACGCCGGCAGCGGATGATGATCATATCAAACATCCACAAGCTGCAAGCGGTCTGCTAAACGTAACGGCCACCCGGGTATTGAGCGATCTGAAGATCGACGAGCAAGCCCGCTCACACTCCAGTGAATCCAACCAGTAACACTACCATACAGTCCGGTCTGATCGTCTGATATGTCGCATATCTTGCCTAGGGGTGGTAAACGTCAGACCCCAATAGCTCGATAAGTCATGTCGATATGAGGTCTATAACATTCGAGAAACTACTGGTAACACTTACCAGTAAATCTCAGCAACCCTGGCCAGGGATTTCCTGTTATAGCCAATCGAACACAGCGCAACATCAACCCCCTATACCGGGAGAGACGAATCCCCTCCTATCGCTCATGGCCTCCATGTGATTCGGGACTGTACCCAAAAACCACCATTTTGCACGCCCTCTTGGACGTGGTAAGATGGAAATCAAAGCACAGTGGGAACCACACAAGACTCTATGATGATCTCGGGTCAACAGACTACTCTGTACCAGTGTCACCAGAGAACTGCCATCTGACGTAAGGTATAATACCATCTGGGAGTTCTCGGTGAGTCCATCCAGTGTACCCAGTCTCCACTGAGCACCCGTATATCATCTCTGATGTCAAACACCAATGGATATGGGATCATCCATCGCCCATCTGTATGGGTCGAGAAGGTATACGCTAGTCTACTCTGGTATATCGATGCCCCGTCTCGATACACCCACAACTAGGGACTTTGAAAGATGTACTTATGGACTACCATGTCCCCACTAGTATGATCCGCATCATAGTCCAGGTAGTCAAGTACAAATCCTAAGGGCTTTACCAACATGTAACAGAGAGACAAACAGTGTACACGTTAAGGTAAAGAGCAACCAGATAGCATACTATCATGTCGAGCAAGAAAGTCCTCCCTATATATGTCCCAATTGTAGGGTTCCTAGGCACTCTAGTGAGGTCTCACAAGGCATCAACCATGCCAATTTTGTAAAAATTACGGTGCCGAGGAAACCTAGAACGGATCGTTGGCTAGAAGTATAGGCAAAGCAAGCAAGCTAGTTTACAACTAAACTGTAAGATAACGGAAATACAACCTTTGTAGATCCGTTTGTCCACCTCCATAGCTCCGTAACGAAGTGCCTTCGCTGTCCAAGTGAACTCCCGGGCTCTAGCGTCGGCTTCGTCGAAGAATAAGCAAGCTAGGTCGTCGATGTCCATGCCGAAGATGATCTACGTCGAGGCATCGCTAGATTAAGCTCCACCTTCACCTAGTCGGAAAAACTTGTGAAGGAAACACCCTATACTACTTGGCAAGATGTAGAGGATGAAGAAATAGGAAGTGGGTAGACTTTAGATTTGGATTTCTCACACTTTTTCATTACTTGCCATTGGAGTAGCAAGCTACATCCATGGAAGAAGAAGATGAAGAAGAAGAAGATATGATAAGTTAATTCCATAAAAGAAAAATAAAATAAATGAATACTTATCATCTCTTTGACCATGGTTTAGTGTAGAGTTTTAACTAAGGTTAGAGAGTGGTTAGGGTTAGATAAAAGACAAGAATGGTGGACTAAGTTCAAAGCTTCAAGAAGCTTTCAAATAAAAACAAAAACTAGCAACCATTCTTATCTCTTTATCTTTTCTTTTTCCAAAATAAACAAAAGGAATAAATAAATGATTAAGTAAATGAAAAAGAAACCCTAATCACTAATTAACCATGGTTTAACACTTTACACAAAACCAAGCTAGAATGTATCATCAAACATGATACAATCATGTGCACAAAACTATATCGAATATACAATGTGCACAACCGCGCGAGAAAATCCATTTAAAGTGAACCAATACTAGTTAATGCAAAGTAATATATCAAATATATAATTATACATTAAATCATTAAATCAACACTTGATTCAATGATCCGGTCATGTCGCATATAACCGGCCAGTATCCTATGTATCGGCTTATCAAATCAATCCTTGATTCGATAACTAGGTTATATCGCATATAACCAATCGATACATAGATCGCGAGAATGGAATACGGTATCACATACACGCATTATTCTCGGTCCCGCACATATCTCATATGCGCTCCTATTTCGTTTTGCTTGAGCCAGGAAACCTCTGTGTAGGACTCTAAAGACTCGTCAATACGCCGGCAGCAGATGATGATCATATCAAACACCCACAAGCCGCAAGCGGTCTGCTAAACGTAACGGCCACCCGGGTATTGAGCGATCAGAAGATCGACGAGCAAGCCCGCTCACACTCCTGCGAATCCGACCAGTAACACTACCGTATAGTCCGGTCTGTTCGTCTGATATGTCGCATATCTCGCCTAGGGGTGGTAAACGTCAGACCCCAATAGCTCGATAAGTCATGCCGACTTGAGGTCCATAACATTCGTGAAACTACTGATAACCCTTACCAGTATATCACTGCAACCCTGGCCAGGGATTTCCTGTTATGGCCAGTCGAGCATAGCACAACATCAACCCCCAATACCGGGAGAGACGAATCCCCTCCTATCGCTCATTGCCTCCATGTGAATCGGGACTGTACCCAAAAACCACCTGTTTGCACAACTCAGTAGAGCCGTGGTAGGGTGGAAATCAAAGCACAGTGGGAGACACACAAGACTCTATGACGATCTCGGGTCAACAGATTAAGCTGTACCAGTGTCACCAGAGAACTGCCATCTGACGTGAGGTATAATACCATCTGGGAGTTCTCGGCGAGTCCGTTCAGTGTACCCAGTCTCCACTGAGCACCCGCATACCATCTTCGATGTCAAACACCAATGGATATGGGATCATCCATCGTCCATCACATGGGTCGAGAAGATATACGCTAGTCTACTATGGAATATCGATGCCCCGTCTCGATATTCCCACGACTAGGAACAATTCAAGGATGTACTCATGGACTACCCAGGCCCCACTAGTATGATCTACATCATAGTCCTGGAAGTCGAGCACACATCCTATGGGCTTTATCAACATGTAATCAGAGAGACAGAAAGTATACATGTTAAGATAAAGTGCAACCAGATAGCGTACTATCATGTCGAGCAAGAAAGTCCTTCCTATATATGTCCCAGCATCCACTACAATATACATCCAATGTACAGTAATGGCCTCTAGGGCATACATATAACTAACAATCTCCCACTTGCACTAGGGCCATCTGTAGCAGTGGTTGCAGTATCACATACTCAACCATCCCCTAAAAGTCTCTCTTTGGGAAAAAGGCCTTCGTGAGTGGATCCGCCGTGTTGTCCTCTGAGTCTACTCTCCTAACCTCGATCAACCTGGAGATCAACTATCTCCATGATCAGGTGATGCTTCCTCAGAATATGTCTGGGTCACTGATGGGACCAGGGTTCCAGGGCCTAAGCCACACTTCCATTGTCATACAATGGCAGGAACCAAGTTCATCTTATGAACCAAAATACACCCAAACTGCCTCTTTGGTAGTATCTTCAATAACGATGTTACCAGCCTTTATCGTCTAGTTTGTCACGGTATCTAGCTTGGAAATCTTCCAACATACCGTCCCTTTACTGAGGGTAAAGACAATGCCTGTGACTGACATTCAGTCGTCTTTATCACCCTGGAACACTTCCAGTGATTCTCCCCAGGATCGATTGATACAATCTCACTATACCTAGTGAGAACACTAATATCCCTTTAGATCTATCTCATAGGTCCAAATCTCAGGATTTAGGAGGTATCATCTTTATCCTATTTGGAGAATCCTTGTGATAATAGGAGATTGATCGATCGTAGTATAGGAAACTCTTTTCCTATCAAGAGTATGTTGTCTACGTACAATACGAAGATGACCACCTTACTCTCTACTACCCTTTTGTATATACAAGGTTCGTCTACCATTTTGATGAAGTCAAACACTTTGACTATCACATCAAAACAGACGTTCCAACTCCGCGATGCCTGCTTCATTATGTAAAGCAACTTGCACACGTTTCCGCTGCTCCCACTGTTTACAAAGACCTCTGGCTGTGTTCTTATAGACGTTCTCTTCTAAATCAGTATTTAGAAAAGCAGTCATGGCACCCAACCGCCAGATATCGTAGTCATGGTATGTAGCCGTGGTAAGTAGGATCTGGATAGACTTAAGCATAGCTACTGGAAAAAGGTTTCATCATTATCCATGCCTGGTCGATGACGAAAACCTTTAACAAGTCTAGCTTCGAAAGTCTCAACTTTTCCATCTATACCAAGTAATCTTCTCAAGATTTACTTGCTCCTGATGGGGATTTAACCCTTCAGATATAGCAGCTAAAGTCCATACTTTGCTGGTGTACATGGATTCCATCTCAGATCGCTAAGCATCCAGCCATTCTTACAGAGTCCCTACTCTCGATGGCCTGCTCGAAACTAGTTGGGTCATCATCTCATGATGCAATCCTAGCTCCCACTGTCATCGAGAAACCGAGGTATCTCTCAGGTGGGTGAGGAACCCTACTAGATCGGCGGAGAGGCTGAGGTTCGTTGGGAACTATAGAATCCTTTGGTTCTGTCAAATCATTAGCAGTTTTGTACAGCTGGAACCTTTCCAGTTCTACAGAACTGATTTTGCCTCGATCTTGTCCGGATTTTGCTTTTGACATAGGCCGGACAATCCCAAATCTTAACTAACTTAAGAGATAGGCTCTTCCCATACCATATCTCATATGGAGTGGTAGGCACTGATTTGATTCGAACCTAATTCAATAGGTATGCAGCTTCTCAAGTGCATAACTCCCAGAAGGAAAAAGGTAACTCAGTAATACTCATCATAGAGCACACGATATCTAATATTGTGTGATTGCTCCACCCCGATACACCGTTGTGCTGTGGTGTATTCAGAGGAGTAATACTGAGAGAGAATCTCATTTTCCTTTAGAATAGTCCAAGGATTCCATGCACAAGTATTCTCCTCCCTGATCTCATCATAGGACATAATACTTATACCCGGTTATTGGTTCTCTACTTCTAACTTATATTCTGTGAATACCTCAAAAGGTTCGGACTTATGTTTCAACAGGAACATATGACTGAATCTTGAGAGATTATCAGAGAATATAATGAAGTAAAAAGAACCAGTCCTGGCATGTGTAGACAGGAGACCTTACATACATCATCATGTATCAGTCCCAAGAGTTTACTAACTCTTTCTCTGTTTCCAGTAAACAGAGCTGGTGTCATTATATCTTTTTGACATGACTGGCAAGTTTCACAAGATGTAAATTCAAACTGATTTAAATATGCATCTAAATGTAACTTCAGCCAGTCGGGTCGCATTGATATGACCTAGTCTACAATGCTTCAAGAAGAATTCGTTCATTTCTGAACTCTTCTTCTTGTGTGTGTTCAGTATACTAGGAACTGTAGTTTGATTTAGAACGTTAATGCTTTTAGATAGCGTGCCTGAACCGATCAACTTTTGATATAGGAAATGTTCAAAACATTATCCATCAATACAAAATTATATCATTTCTTTACTAATAAAGAGACTGATATGATTTTGTATATCAGGTTCGGTATCTAATAGTATTTGTTCAGAATCAATGTATTCGTAATACAGGGTGACAGTGACCAACAGACTTGGCTGCAACACTTGCCCCGGTTTCTGTCTCATGAAACTTATCACCCGTTCTCAGTTTTTCTACCTTTTTGTAGCCCTATGTAACAACTTACATATCTGGGATCCTGATCCGGTATCATATACCCAGGATGCAGAGGATACTGAGAAACAGTTCTTTGTAATGAATACACCCGAAGGAGATGCATCATATGCATTTTCTTCGTTTGGGCGGCATAGGAATTCTGGTATTCCCCAATTTCCTGCTCTGTCTTATAACAATTATAAGTTGGAGCGGGACCAACGTTCCCCAGCTCAGTATAACAAGCGGGTTCGATCAATACATCCGTATTATTATCTTGATTAAGGCGTGATATGGTCGCTACCAGGAGAGAGAGAGAAGAAAACACTCTGCGTGCGCTCTTGCAAGATCAGATTGGTTATATATTTTATCTAATCAGGATGGCTCCCACTGTTTTTATCAAATCTTCCTTCAAACCCTAAAAGGAAAGACTAGCCGGGATTAATTACACTCTACAAGTTCGCCAATCTTTCAGCCAGGCCAGTGTCGGTACTTTGAGGGAGGTTCCCCGTGCTTTCGCATGGACCTAATTACTGTAAACCTCGTTTTCCCAGAGGCGTAACCCCGTTGACACCTTTCTAGACACCTACTTGATCGGCTAATTGCAAAGTGTAAAACTCTCCCAGGAGTAACAATTACTCGCAGTGGGTATCGGGATCCAACTATCACATAGAAGGTATGCAATCTCATTTCAAGTTTCAACACTTGAAACTCCCGATAAAGGTTTTTACCCCTAGCACCTATGACCTTGGCTAAGGTCAACAAATCATAGGTACTAGTCAAGTTCTACCCGTCATTTCGTGATTAATTAGACCCACCCACATGACCCTTGGCTAAGGTCAACAAAGCCACATGACTGTCCTAACTAATCGCATCATATGCGGTGTAGGAAGACATCACTTAGCTACCGTACACTGTGCCTTGACTATGGTCAACAAACACAGCACGAATACTAAGTACTCTACTTCCTAAAATGACGGAGGGTTGCGGCTGGTTTTTGTGAAAACCTTTAACGCTTTGAACTTGATCTCGTTGCGGAATCAAATGGTTTTTAAATGGAATGTTTTTTAGGCTTTTCTAGTTTTGCTAAAGGGGTCACTCCCGGTGAAGGGATCGTCGGCCCTTTCCTCGTCGAATGAGGTGCGGGATATATCATATATATCACTGTGCAAAGCAGAAACTATAGAAGCGATAAAAACAAACCGAGGGTTGTAGCATCTGCCAGTTATTGCTAAAGGAGTCACTCCCGGTGAAGGGATCTCGGTCCTTTCCTCATCGAATAAGGTGCAGGATGTTCTATAATGAACACCGCAATGCAAAGCAAGAACTGTAGCTACCTGTTTTTATTTTGAAATTCGATTCCACAACATCAATTAGGTTTATTTTCTTTCATTAATCTCATTAATGAATATCCCATCATTTAAATCTACCTAACCATCACAGATAAATATAACGTACGCTTATGCCATCCGCATTCGCCTCGATGTCCCGTCTGCACCGTTAGGTTAGGTAACTAACGGCAGAGCGAGGCAGGGCTAGCGCGGGTGTAAAACATAAGTAACGTCTATATAATATATCATATATACTATATATAATATCAGCCACAGAACACAGAACATCGCATGATCACAGATAAAATACAGCAGAAGAAACATATGAAATATTGGATATACTAGGACGTCCGTGTTTTCAATACGAGCCAGTATAAAACACGGATTCCACGGCAGTGATGAATAGCCAATCCCACACCCCTAGACCCCTACGAGAGCGGCAAGCAACCCTACCAATTCTAGGGTTAGGAGACCCGGACTCGACTCCTCGAGTTGGTCTCCCACTGGACCCCAGAACCCGGTTACTTATGCTCCCCTCCTTGGGTCTATCCTAGTGCAGAAAAGTAAATAATATACAACGGGTGACGACTTCCGCAACCAGGAAGCGCCCCAATAAAAGAATATTACATACAAGTTTTTACATGAATGAAAATGAAAAACACTCATCTCACATAAAAACCCCCGGCTATTCAAACACGACGATCCAATATAACATATCCAGCAACACATAACAACACATATCATCAACGTAAGTAAATATGCGCATCCCAATTGTCGTTGACATATAGCAACGAAACCGGCGATATCACATATTACACTTACGGTCACAGAAAAGAGAATGTAAAACTACAACAGTTGGAATCCGCAATCTGCATAGACATCGCATGCCTAATCAAATGAATACCTTAGACATCGCATGCCTAACAGTTATAAACCCCGCATTTTAGTCTCAAAATCGAAAACTCTTTTCAATATCAAGTCGGGCAATTCAACAAGATTCCCGACATCCTGATCGAATGCTCGTCGCAAACTTTAGTAGGCGGCCGCACCCCCGATACCGTCGACGAAGTGCACCAAGGCGGAACACCGCTGCCGCGAGCACCCGAACGGATGCTTTCGGCGACGGGGTTCTCCTAGGGTCACTTGGTCGGGGCTATGGAGTGAGGCTGTCTATTAAGTTTACCCGGCGAGTATCCGTGTACGCTACGTGATTGCGACGAACTTTTGATCAAATCAAAATTCCGTGGCAACCGATCAAGTGAGACTAAACTGCTATGTTTATAACATTCATTCCGTTATCTTATAACTATTTGCGAATTCCAATTATTGTATCCCATTCCGGATAAATAGAAAATGTCAAACTTTCCGATCGAACAATCGAACACCCAAGTTTTCCCGATACAGCTCAACACATGAAATAAGTCTAACAACACTCCGTTCGTGCCTCAGTACCAACGGTCCAGCCGTAGAAGGGTCAAGCCAACGCCTCACATGTGGCACGCCGTACTGCCCCAAACCCGAAGGTTCAAAGGGCAGTTCAAGACGGTCACATAATCGAGTTAAGGTTTGTTGTCTTCTAGAGGGTCCATCGCGTTACTTGCACTACTTAGAACGTCGTTAAACTTCGGAAAAATCCAACACTTGAAAATTTCCCGACAGGGGAAAAATTGGGTATTTATATCCGGTCGAACTTTTTAACATATTCAAAAAATTATCCGGAAAGCCAAATAGACAAAATTTGATACTCCGATCGAAACACCGAATCCCCAAAACAACTCAGAAAATTCAACTCTTGAAAAATATTAAAAATTCCCAGAAAAATCACCACTGGAAACTAACAGTTACTGTGCAAAATAATTTAAATATTGCGGCCGTACGGACGCGGAACCGCCGCATGAGCTATTGCTCATGCCGCGGATCCGCGCTTGAAAAATTGAATTGGGCCTCCAAAATTTACAGTAACTCTTAGATGTTTGTGATGTGTTCTCTGCATATTTTTAATTTTGAAAAAGACCAGATTTCAGAAATCGTCCAGAGAGCAATTTTGGGTTCGGGTTTTCGGTTCGTCCGGGTTTCAAATTCCGACTAGACTTCGCCTAAGGCTCTAGCTAGGCTCTGATACCACTGTAGGGTTCCTAGGCACTCTAGTGAGGTCTCACAAGGCATCAACCAAGCCAATTTTGTAAAAATTACGGTGCCGAGGAAACCTAGAACGGATCGTTGGCTAGAAGTATAGGCAAAGCAAGCAAGCTAGTTTACAACTAAACTGTAAGATAATGGAAATACAACCTTTGTAGATCCGTTTGTCCACCTCCATAGCTCCGCAACGAAGTGCCTTCGCTGTCCAAGTGAACTCCCGGGCTCTAGCGTCGGCTTCGTCGAAGAATAAGCAAGCTAGGTCGTCGATGTCCATGCCGAAGATGATCTACGTCGAGGCATCGCTAGATTAAGCTCCACCTTCACCTAGTCGGAAAAACTTGTGAAGGAAACACCCTATACTACTTGGCAAGATGTAGAGGATGAAGAAATAGGAACTGGGTAGACTTTAGATTTGGATTTCTCACACTTTTTCATTACTTGCCATTGGAGTAGCAAGCTACATCCATGGAAGAAGAAGATGAAGAAGAAGAAGATATGATAAGTTAATTCCATAAAAGAAAAATAAAATAAATGAATACTTATCATCTCTTTGACCATGGTTTAGTGTAGAGTTTTAACTAAGGTTAGAGAGTGGTTAGGGTTAGATAAAAGACAAGAATGGTGGACTAAGTTCAAAGCTTCAAGAAGCTTTCAAATAAAAACAAAAACTAGCAACCATTCTTATCTCTTTATCTTTTCTTTTTCCAAAATAAACAAAAGGAATAAATAAATGATTAAGTAAATGAAAAAGAAACCCTAATCACTAATTAACCATGGTTTAACACTTTACACAAAACCAAGCTAGAATATATCATCAAACATGATACAATCATGTGCACAAAACTATATCGAATATACAATGTGCACAACCGCGCGAGAAAATCCATTTAAAGTGAACCAATACTAGTTAATGCAAAGTAATATATCAAATATATAATTATACATTAAATCATTAAATCAACACTTGATTCAATGATCCGGTCATGTCGCATATAACCGGCCAGTATCCTATGTATCGGCTTATCAAATCAATCCTTGATTCGATAACTAGGTTATATCGCATATAACCAATCGATACATAGATCGCGAGAATGGAATACGGTATCACATACACGCATTATTCTCGGTCCCGCACATATCTCATATGCGCTCCTATTTCGTTTTGCTTGAGCCAGGAAACCTCTGTGTAGGACTCTAAAGACTCGTCAATACGCCGGTAGCAGATGATGATCATATCAAACACCCACATGACGCAAGCGGTCTGCTAAACGTAACGGCCACCCGGGTATTGAGCGATCAGAAGATCGACGAGCAAGCCCGCTCACACTCCTGCGAATCCGACCAGTAACACTACCGTATAGTCCGGTCTGTTCGTCTGATATGTCGCATATCTCACCTAGGGGTGGTAAACGTCAGACCCCAATAGCTCGATAAGTCATGCCGACTTGAGGTCCATAACATTCGTGAAACTACTGATAACCCTTACCAGTATATCACTGCAACCCTGGCCAGGGATTTCCTGTTATGGCCAGTCGAGCATAGCACAACATCAACCCCCAATACCGGGAGAGACGAATCCCCTCCTATTGCTCATTGCCTCCATGTGAATCGGGACTGTACCCAAAACCCACCTGTTTGCACAACTCAGTAGAGCCGTGGTAGGGTGGAAATCAAAGCACAGTGGGAGACACACAAGACTCTATGACGATCTCGGGTCAACAGACTAAGCTGTACCAGTGTCACCAGAGAACTGCCATCTGACGTGAGGTATAATACCATCTGGGAGTTCTCGGCGAGTCCGTTCAGTGTACCCAGTCTCCACTGAGCACCCGCATACCATCTTCGATGTCAAACACCAATGGATATGGGATCATCCATCGTCCATCACATGGGTCGAGAAGATATACGCTAGTCTACTCTGGAATATCGATGCCCCGTCTCGATATTCCCACGACTAAGAACAATTCAAGGATGTACTCATGGACTACCCAGGCCCCACTAGTATGATCTACATCATAGTCCTGGAAGTCGAGCACACATCCTATGGGCTTTATCAACATGTAATCAGAGAGACAGAAAGTATACATGTTAAAATAAAGTGCAACCAGATAGCGTACTATCATGTCGAGCAAGAAAGTCCTTCCTATATATGTCCCAGCATCCACTACAATATACATCCAATGTACAGTAATGGCCTCTAGGGCATACATATAACTAACACCAATCTCCACTACAATATACATCCTATGTATAGTAATGGCCTCTAGGGCATACATATAACTAACAATCTCCCACTTGCACTAGGGCCATCTGATAGCAGTGGTTGTAGTATCTCATACTCAACCATCCCATAAAAGTCTCTCTCTGGGAACAGGCCTTTGTGAGTGGATCCGCTGTGTTCTCCTCTGAGTCTACTCTCCAAACCTCGATCACCCTGGAGATCAACCATCTCCATGATCAGGTGACACTGCCTTAGATTATGTCTGGATCACTGATGGGACCGGCGTTCCTCGGCATAAGCCACAACTCCATTGTCTCACAATGGTTGGAACGTAGTTCATCTCATGAACCAATATACACCCAAACAACCTCTTTGGTAGCATCTTAAGTAGTGATGTATCCAGCCTTTATCGTCTAGTTTGCCACGGTATCTAGCTTGGAACTCTTCCAACATACCGTCCCTTTACTGAGGGTAAAGATAATGCCTGCGACTGACATTCAGTCGTCATTATCACCCTGGAACACTTCCAGTGATTCTTCCCAGGATCAATTGATACCGTCTCACTACAACTAGTGAGTATCCTAATATCCATTTAGATCTATCTCATAGATCCAAAACCCAGGATTTAGTAGGTATCACTTTTATCCTATGTGGAGAATCATTGTGATAAGCGGAGATTGATCGAGCGTAGCATAGGAAACTCTTTCCTTATCAAGAGTATTTCATCCACGTACTCTACGAGGATCGTCACCATACTCCCTACTACCTTTTTATTTATACAAGGTTCATCTACCATTTTGATGATGTCAACTTCTTTGACTAATCCATCAAAACAGATGTTCCAACTCCGCGATGCCTGCTTTATACTATAAAGCATCTTGCACATGTTTCCGCTGCTCCCACTGCTTACGAGGCCCTCTGGTTGTGTACTTATAGACTGCCTTTTCTAAAACATCATTTAGAAAAGATGTCACGACACCCAACCGCCAGATATCGTAGTCATGGTATGTAGCCGTGGCAAGTAGGATCCGGATGGACTTAAGCATAGCCACTGGAAAAAGGTTTCATCATTATCCATGCCTGGTCGATGACGAAAACCTTTAACAAGTCTAGCTTTGAAAGTCTCAACTTTTCCATCTACACCAAGTAATCTTCTCAAGATATACTTGCTCCTGATGGGGATTTAACCCTTCAGATATAGCAACCAAAGTCCATACTTTGTTGGTGTACATGGATTCCATCTCAGATCGCTAAGCATCCAGCCATTCTTACAGAGTCACACTCCTGATGGCCAGCTCGAAACTAGTTGGGTCATCATCTCATGATGCAATCCTCGCTCCCACTGTCATAGAGAAACCGAAGTAGCTCTCAGGTGGGTGAGGAACCCTACTAGATCGGCGGAGAGGCTGAGGTTCGTTGGAATCTACTGAATCCTTTGGTTCTTTCAAATCATCAGCTGCAGTTTGCATAGCTGGAACCTTTCCAGTTCTACATTACAGACTTTGCCTCGAGATTGTCCGGATTTTGCTTTTAGACATAGGCCGGACAACCCCAAATCTTAACTAACTTAAGATATGGGCTCTTCCCTTTCCATATCACATATGAAGTGGTAGGCAACTGATTTGATTCGAACCCTATTCAATAGGTATGCAGCTTCTCAAGTGCATAACTCCCAAAAGGAAATAGGTAACTCAGTAGTACTCATCATAGAGCACACCATATCAAATAGGGTGTATCTGCTCCGTCCCGATATACCATCGTGCTATGGTGTATACGGAGGAGTAATGCTTAGAGAGAATCTCATTCTCCTTTAGAAAAGTCCAGGAATTCCGTGCTCAAGTATTCTCCTCCTTGATCTCATCAAAGGACATAATACTTATATCCGTGTTTTGGTTCTCTGCTTCTAACTTATATTCTATGAATATCTCAAAAGGTTCGGACTTGTGTCTCAACAGGAACATATGTCTGAATCTTAAGAGATTATCAGAGAATGTAATGAAGTATAAACAACCGGTCTTGGCAAGTGTAGACAGGGGACCTACATACATCAACATGTATCATCCCAAGAGTTCACTAACTCTTTCTCTGTTTCCAGTAAACAGAGCTAGTGTCATTATATCTTTTTGACATGACTGGCAAGTTTCACAAGATGTAAATTCAAACAGATTTAAATATGCAACTAAATGTAACTTCAGCTAGTCGGGTCGCATTGATATGACCTAGTCTACAATACCTCAAGAAGAATTCGTTCATTTCTGAACTCTTCCTCTTGTGTGTGTTCTGTATACTAAGAACTGTAGTTTGATTTAGAACATCAACAATTTTAGATAACATGCCTGAACCGATCAACTTTTGATATAGGAAATGTTCAAAACATTGTCCAACAATGCAAAATTTTATCATTTCTTTACTAATAAAGAGACTGATATGATTTTGTATATCAGGTTCGGTATCTAATAACATTCGTTCAGAATCAATGTATTGGTAATACAGGGTGACAGTGACCAACAGACTTGGCTGCAACACTTGCCCCGTTTTCTGTCTCATGAAACTTATCACCCGTTCTCAGTTCTCTATGTAACAGATTACATATCTGGGATCCTGATCTGGTATCAAATACCCAGGACGCAGAGGATACTGAGAAACAGTTCTTTGTAATGAACACACCCGAAGATGATGCATCAACATGCACTCTCTTCGTTTGGGCGGCACGGTAAATCTGGTATTCCCCAATTTCCTGCTCTGTCTTATAACAATTATAAGTTGGAGCAGGACCAACGTTCCCCAGCTCAGTATAACAAGCGGGTTCGGTCAATTATCCGTATTATTAACTTGATTAAGGCGTGATATGGTCGCTACCTGGAGAAAGAGAGAGAAGAAAACACTCAGCGTGCGCTCTTGCAAGAATAGATTGGTTATTATTTTATCTAATCAGGATGGCTCCTGTTAGTGTTTATGCCCTAGAGGCCATTACTGTATCATACTAGTTTGTATATTACTTAATGGAAGCTTGGGATATTCACCTTGTATATACAATCTTGCTAAAAATAGTAGTATGCTACTTGGTTTGTTTCTACTTCAATGTGTACATGTGTTTATTTTTGTATATCGCCTATACACATTAGTGGAGCCCTTAGGATCTTTGCTTGATTACCAGCGATGTGATGGCCGTCACACTAGTGGGGCTGGGTAATCTATAAGCACATCCTTATGCAGGTCCCTGGTCGCAGGACTATCGAGACAGGGCATCGATACTCCGGAGTAGACCAGCGTATGCGCTTCTCATCCCAGTGTGGGAGACGGTCTGTCCCACAGCCGTCAGTACGTCGTACTTGAGATAGTATGCGGGTGCTCGTTAGGTTACGGGTACACTGGACAGGACTCGTCGGGAACTGACTAGTTGGTATTATGCCTATCGTCAGTTATCAGTTCCCAGGTGACATGAGTACAGCTTAGTCCGCTGACTTGACACTGTCACTTCGCCTCGAGTGTGTTCCCACTGTACTTTGATCACTACCCTACCACGGCTCAAAGGAGTCGTGCAAACAGGTAGTGGTTGGGTGCAGTCCCGAAGCACTTGGAGGCAGTGACGGTTAGACAGGATTCGTCTCTCCCGGTATTGGGGGTTGACATCGCGCTGTGTCTAGGAGAGCCATTACACGAGTAGTTCCTGGCCAGGGCAATCGAGATATACTGGTAGGTTTCCAGTGTTATCTCAGGGTGTTTTGGGCTTCGCTCCGGCACGACTTGTATCGCTATTGGGGGACTGACATTTACTGTCCCCTAGGCCCACCATGCGATGTATCAGACGAACAGACCGGACTGTACGGAGAATGTCACACTCAGGCTCAGTAGGAGTTCAGATGGGTTTCGCCTCGTCGGTCTTCTTGTCGGCATTACCTGGGGACCGTTACGCACAGCTAGTGCCGCTTGCGGTCTGTGGTTAAACCCACTGCCAGCGTAGTGTCGAGTCTTTAGAGTCCCACACAGAAAGCTTTTCGCCTTTAGGCAAAAGAGTAGAGGTCGCATGGTATTGCGACAGGTCGCATGGTTTTGCGACAGGGTTCGGTCACATCCGTGCACTTGTGCACGTACAGTGTCCGGACAGTTTACACTAGCGGGCTTTGGTTTAAGCCAGATCCTAGTGTACCTTTTGGGATTGGATTTATCCAGTGTGCATTCATGTTCCTCGGAACGAGGATGCGGGTGCGTATGCACAGTTGACAGGGAGACAGAGGCAGCGGATTCTCATTAGGGTTGTTGACAGTTGACTAGTTGACTATTTGACTTTTTGTTCAACCCTAATGAGAATATGATATGTGATTAACTATTATATTAATTAAGTATTATGGTGACATGGTTGTTGACTTGTTGACTTTGTTGACTTGTTGACTTTTGTTGACTTTGTTGACCGGTTGACTAGGCTTGATAGTTGACCATCATGATAACCATAGCCATCATTTCATGGCAAAGACTTTTGCTTGCTTGCTCATTTGTGTAAAATGAGTGCATGAAATGATATGGTTATGGTTGCTTCAACCATCACATAAGACTTTTTTTAGTATGATGAGTTATCATGACTTTGGATTATGAGAGGGTGAGAGGCAAAAGAGTTGCTCATTTTCTTTCTTGCTCATTCTCTCTCTTATTCTTGAGCTCTCTTGTTTTTGCTCTCACCCTCAACCTCTTCCTCCCTCTCTTGATTCTATGGTTCTCTTGTCTCATGAGTTGAGAATCAAGAACCATAGATAAAATCCCACACAAACTCTTCTCTACTCATTCTAGTTCACTAGGTTTAGCAAACCAAGTGAACTAGTTTCTTCAAAGAACGAAGAAGGAGCCAAAGGTTGGAGCTTTCAGGTGGATCTATCTTCGGCGTACGGAGACGACGAGAAGAAGCCATTCCGGACCACCATCGGAGCTTGAAGACGAAGGAGTTCAAGACAAGCAAGGTATAACCCCCTAACCGAGTAGCTAGGAACTCATAGTTAGGTTGTTAGATAGATGTTTAACCAAGATCCGGGTTTTAGGTCCATGTTACCACCTCCGTAAAAATCGTTTTTTACCAAATTCCGCATTCCCGAAAGTACCGGGAGAGGTAGCATGGACTTACAGTGGTATCAGAGCCTAGTTAAACTCTATCTAACATGTTAGCAAGTAACTAGAAGATCGATCAAAGAAAAAGTCCCGAAAACAAAACCCCAAAAATTCGAGTTTCTGTCGATTTTTATACTGTTCAAAAGTTGATTATTTTCACACCTAAAATCGGCTCAGGGTTTTTAAAAGACACTGTAGAAAAATCACCAAGAGTTCCTACTAAACGACCGCGGAAACGCGGCAATAGCTTGCTATTGCCGCGGTTCCGCGGCCTCCTTGTCCCCTCTCTGGTGGTTCTTTGCTACAGTGTACTTGCAGGGGTATTTTGGGATTTTTGGAATATATATTTTCAACCCAGATTTTCCAGAACGAAAAATTTATTTTGGGGTCCTGAAAATCCGTATTTTTTATCGAACTTCTAAAAGACTTAAGCTAACGGGTTTTTCTGTAATGTGATATTTGTATTGAACGTCTACTAATCGCTATATGTCGATTAGTGGGGGTTATACAAATCTGTGATCTGTAATGTTGCTGGAATGTGGATATGAATATGTTGGATTGTCGCGGGTGAATAGCCGGGGGTTGTGAGACGAGAGTTTTCTTTTCTTTCAATTCATGTAAATTTGTAAATTGATGTAATAATTATTTGTATGGCCGCACAACCGGGTCGGGGTTGTAGCCGTCATTGTATAATTTCTTTTTACTGTTTTTGCTCCTAGGATAGACCCATGGAGGGGGTGCACAAACTACCGGGTATGCCGAAGTGTCGAGTGGCCTACTCATGGAGATGAGGGAGGTTACTACGCTTCGGGTACTTGGCGGGTAGTTTGCCGCACCCGTAGGGGTCTTGGGTGGGGTTTTGGCTATTCACCGCGACCGTGTAATCTGTTTTTCGTTACAGGCTCGTACGAATTGCAGATTCCTTGTATATCCAATGTATTCATCTGTGATCTGAAATGTTTATCATTGCAGTATATCAATATATGATATTATTTAGGTGTTGCTTATGTTTTACAGACGCGCTAGCCCAGCCCCCGCTCTGTCGTTAGTTAAGTAACCTAACGGGTAATGACGGGGCCCCGTGGCGAATGCGAATGGCATAAGCGTACGTCATATTTTGGTTGTTTTCTGCAATGGTAGGATTAAATGATGGGACGCATTAAAAGAACTAATGCAAGAATATCACGCATTAAAAGAACTAATGCAAGATAATAAACCAAGTTAAAGTCGTTGGAACACTTTCGAAAAACCACTCGGTTCTTTTCAAAAACAACTTTTAAATACGGAGCTTGAGCCACTCCTTTTAAAAGCTATCTCGTTCCATCGACTATATCAAGTTCACTATGTTCACGGTTTTGCCAAAACCATCCGTAGCCCTCCGTCGTTTCACATGAATAGTCAATAGTATTCAAGCTGTGTATGTTGGCCAAAGTCAAGGCACAGTGATTGGTAGCTATTGGGTGTTCATGTGTAGCATAGATAGATGCGTTGGTTTGGGACAGTCGTACTGCCATTTTGGCCAAAGTCAAGGGTAGGTACGGATGGATCCAAATTAACCTGGATAATGACGGGTAGAACTTGACATGTGACTTATGATATTTTGGCCAAAGTCAAGGTCATAAGAGCATGGGGCAGAAATCCACATCGGGAGTTTCATAAGTACTGAAACTTGCTAGATTTGCATACCATTTGGAGTGTGATGATTCTGGTAGGATTCCTTCAGTTTCGTCACGCGATGATATTTGGATCCCGATCCTACTGTGAGTATATGCTACTCCTCGGGAAATTTCTCACTAATCGATCAATGCTATAAACCTAGTAGGTGCCTAGAAAGGTGTTAGCGGGGCTACGCCCCCAGGGAAAAGAGGTTCTTTAATTAAGGAACTTCGCGAAAGCGTTGGAAAACCTCCCTCGAAGTACCGACACCGGCCTGGCTGAACGGTTAAGCAAGTATTGTGCGGTGGGATTGATCCCGACTAATTCTTCCTTTATGGTTTGAGGAGGGATTCGAGAAACAGTGGGAGCCATCCTGTTTAGACAAACTAAAAACCACTCTAAACTTGCAAGAGCATCATGCTGAGTGTTTCTTCTTCTCTCTCCTAATTGCAGCGACCAAATTGACATGACTGGACTTAAGTTACTCCTAGATAAAAACAAACTGACAGGGCCAAACTACAAAGATTGGCTCAGGAATGTCAAGATAGCAATCACTTACGACAAGCTGGGGTATCTTCTTACCACCAAAGCTCCCCCTGCCCCTGGTCCTACTTCCAGCGTCGCGGATAAGGAAATCCGCAAGACTTGGGAGATTGATAGCGCGAAGGCCAAGTGCCTCGTACTTGCCTCGATGGACAACGAACATCAGAGGAGGCACGAGAATATGGACCTTGAATCCATATTTCTCCATACAAAAGAACTGTATGGAGAGCAATCTCGTATCGCAAGATACGAAGCGTCGAAAAAGTTATTTTCGGCAAGAATGGCCGTCGGATCATCAGTAGCCGAGCACGTGCTAAAGATGATCGGCTACATTGAGGAGCTCGCGGACCTAGGGATCACATTGGAGAGTGAACTATATACGGATATAGTTCTCCAGTCCCTTCCTTCCACTTACGCCCAGTTTATACTGAACATCAACTTACAAGAAAAAGAGGTTGAACTTTCAGAGCTCCTCAACATGCTGAGGAGCGCAGAGGGCACCCTACAGAAAGGTAGGGAAACATCCACTTTGTTTGTAGGAGGATCATCTTCTTCTAGGTCCAAGGCGAAAGCCAAGGGAAAGAAGAAGAAAGCCCTCGCCAAACCAAGGGGCGGTGTTAGTAAAGTGGATACGAAGGGAAAATCCAAAGAAACAAAGATAGCGGGGAAGCTTGTGGATAAGGAAGAATGCTTCTATTGTCATAAGAAAGGTCATTGGAAGAATGATTGCAGGGCTTGGAAAGCCAGGACACAGGAATTGAAGCAGGTTGCAGCTTCAGCTTCAGGTGTGTATGTTATTGAAAACTGTCTTTCAATAAACTCTACTTCCTGGGTATTGGATACCGGATCAGGATCTCATATCTGTAATTCTTTGCAGGCGTTGAGAAACCGTAGTGTTTTAAAAGCAGGTGACATGACCCTCAGAGTTGCGAACGGAGCTAGCATGGATGCTAAAGCCGTGGGGGACTATCACCTGGGAATGTCAGATGGACATGTTTTGGTTTTGCGTAATTGCTTTTTTGTACCCAACGCAACTTGTAATATCATTTCTGTATCTTTAGTTTCTAAAGAAGGTTATGAATTTGCGTTTGTAAGTAATGTTGTAAACATTCACCTTAATCAAGTTTTGATTGGGTCAGGTACATTGAGTAATGGTATATACGTATTAAACCAACCACAGATTTTCAATGTCCAGAATACACACAAAAGAAAGTCTCCAGAAATAAATCAAACTTTCTTGTGGCATTGTAGACTGGGTCACATCAATGAGAGAAGGTTGACGAAGTTACATACAGAAGGGTATTTGAATGCGTTCGAATATCAGTCGTATGCCACTTGTCAATCCTGTCTCAAAGGAAAGATGACAAAGACTCCGTTTACTGGACATGGAGTAAGAGCGAGCGAGCTCTTGGGACTCGTACACAGTGACGTGTGCGGTCCAATGTCTACACATGCGCGAAGCGGCCATTCTTACTTCATTACCTTTACGGATGACTTCTCAAGGTATGGTTATGTCTTCTTAATGAAACATAAGTCCGAAGCCTTTGGAAAATTCCAGGAATATAAGAATGAAGTAGAGAAACAGACCGGCAAAAGTATTAAGATTCTAAGATCGGATCGAGGTGGAGAATACTTAAGTGCCGAATTCCTGAATTACTTAAAAGAGAACGGAATTCTCTCTCAGCTTACTCCTCCATACACCCCGCAACATAACGGTGTATCGGAGAGACGGAACCGCACCCTATTGGATATGGTGCGGTCCATGATGAGTAACGCTGAGTTGCCGCGATCATTCTGGGGATATGCGCTAAAATCAGCCGCATACCTTTTGAACCGAGTTCCCACTAAGACTGTGCCTACCACGCCATTTGAGATGTCGTGTGGGAAGAGACCCCATCTTAATCACATTAATACATGGGAAAGTCCAGCTTTTGTCAAAAAGCAGCATGCGGACAAGCTCGAGGCACTCTCAGTACTGTGCAAGTTTGTGGGATATCCAAAGAATTCCAAGGGATATTTCTTCTACTGCGAAGAGGAACAAAAAGTTCTTGTTTCTCGTCAAGCCCACTTTCTAGAACACCAGTTCTTAGAAAAAGAAATAAGTGGGAGCGCAGTAGAACTGGAAGAAATTCCAGAACCACGGACTATTACTGAAAGTTTAGTGGAACCAGAGGGTTCGGAAGAACAGGACATTCCTGCGCCGCTCCGCAGGAGTAGTAGGCAGTCTCATCCGCCCGAGAGATACTACGGTTTTCTCATAGACGGGGATAGAGAGGATTGCATCATAGATTATGATGAGCCTACTAGCTTCCAGCAGGCCGTTCAGAGCGTTGACTCGGTGAAATGGCTGGATGCAATGCGGACCGAAATGGAGTCCATGTACACCAACAAGGTATGGACGTTGGACATTGCTCCAAACGGGGTAAAACCCGTATGATGCAAGTGGATCTTCAAAAGGGAGATTGGTGTAGATGGACAGGTTGAGACCTATAAAGCTAGGCTGGTAGCAAAGGGTTTTCGTCAAAGACCTGGCTTGGACTATGACGAAACCTTTTCTCCAGTAGCCATGCTGAAATCCATTCGGATCCTTCTTGCCATTGTTGCCTTCCACGATTATGAGATCTGGCAAATGGACGTAAAGACAGCTTTTCTAAATGGAAATTTAGAGGAGTGTGTCTATATGGACCAGCCAGAGGGTTTCATTCAGAGTGGGAGCAGCGGAAAGGTGTGCAAGTTGCTTAAGCCCATCTATGGACTAAAGCAGGCATCGCGGAGTTGGAACATCTGGTTTGATGAGACGGTCAAAGAATTTGGCTTTATCAAAAATCCAGATGAACCATGCATCTATAGTAGATTTGTAGCGAGAACTGTAGTATTCCTCGTTTTATACGTGGATGACATTCTCTTAATAGGAAATGACATTCCTATGCTACAATCTGTCAAGGGGTTCTTGTCACACAGGTTCTCCATGAAAGACCTGGGTGATGCCTCATACATTCTGGGTATCCGGATCTACCGTGACAGATCCAAGAGGATATTAGGACTTTCTCAGTCCAGGTACATCGACACCATACTGAAAAGATTCAGTATGGAAGATTCCAAGCGCGGTAACCTACCGGCTTGTCACGGGATCACCCTCTCTAAAGAGATGTCTCCCAAGACTGATTTGGAGAGGGATCGCATGTCTATTATACCCTACGCTTCTGCTGTAGGCTCTATAATGTATGCGATGTTGTGTACCAGACCGGATGTAGCTTATGCACTGAGTGTGGTAAGCCGGTATCAGTCAAACCCTGGGGAGAAACACTGGATAGCGGTAAAGAACATTCTCAAGTACCTGAGAAGGACTAAGGAGATGTTCTTGGTGTATGGCGGAAAAGACCTCCAGATCGAGGCCTTTGCTGACTCCAGCTTCCAGAGTGACAAGGATGATTCCAAGTCCATGTCGGGTTTTGTCTTTACCCTCAATGGAGGGGCGGTGTGTTGGAAGAGTTCCAAACAAGAAACCGTTGCAGACTCGACGATGGAAGCGGAATACATCGCTGCATCTGATGCCACAAAAGAAGCTGTCTGGATGAGGAAGTTCTTGAAAGAACTTCAGGTGGTTCCGTCCATTGTTGATCCAATACCTCTGTATTGCGACAACAACGGGGCTATAGCTTTAGCGAAGGAACCCAGGTCCCATCATAGATCCAGGCACATCTTAAGGCGGTATCACCTGATCAGGGAGATCGTAGATCGCCAGGAGATCGAGGTTCGGAGAGTCGCTTCAGAAGATAACACTGCAGATCCATTCACCAAGGCCCTGCCCCAGACTCAGTTCGAGCGGCTGATCGAGATGATAGGTCTTCGATACGCCAGTACATGGCTTTAGTGCAAGTGGGAGATTGTTAGTGTTTATGCCCTAGAGGCCATTACTGTATCATACTAGTTTGTATATTACTTAATGGAAGCTTGGGATATTCACCTTGTATATACAATCTTGCTCAAAATAGTAGTATGCTACTTGGTTTGTTTCTACTTCAATGTGTACATGTGTTTATTTTTGTATATCGCCTATACACATTAGTGGAGCCCTTAGGATCTTTGCTTGATTACCAGCGATGTGATGGCCGTCACACTAGTGGGGCTGGGTAATCTATAAGCACATCCTTATGCAGGTCCCTGGTCGCAGGACTATCGAGACAGGGCATCGATACTCCGGAGTAGACCAGCGCATGCGCTTCTCATCCCAGTGTGGGAGATGGTCTGTCCCACAGCCGTCAGTACGTCGTACTTGAGATAGTATGCGGGTGCTCGTTAGGTTACGGGTACACTGGACAGGACTCGTCGGGAACTGACTAGTTGGTATTATGCCTATCGTCAGTTATCAGTTCCCAGGTGACATGAGTACAGCTTAGTCCGCTGACTTGACACTGTCACTTCGCCTCGAGTGTGTTCCCACTGTACTTTGATCACTACCCTACCACGGCTCAAAGGAGTCGTGCAAACAGGTAGTGGTTGGGTGCAGTCCCGAAGCACTTGGAGGCAGTGACGGTTAGACAGGATTCGTCTCTCCCGGTATTGGGGGTTGACATCGCGCTGTGTCTAGGAGAGCCATTACACGAGTAGTCCCTGGCCAGGGCAATCGAGATATACTGGTAGGTTTCCAGTGTTATCTCAGGGTGTTTTGGGCTTCGCTCCGGCACGACTTGTACCGCTATTGGGGGACTGACGTTTACCGCCCCCTAGGCCCGCCATGCGATGTATCAGACGAACAGACCGGACTGTACGGAGAATGTCACACTCAGGCTCAGTAGGAGTTCAGATGGGTTTCGCCTCGTCGGTCTTCTTGTCGGCATTACCTGGGGACCGTTACGCACAGCTAGTGCCGCTTGCGGTCTGTGGTTAAACCCACTGCCAGCGTAGTGTCGAGTCTTTAGAGTCCCACACAGAAAGCTTTTCGCCTTTAGGCAAAAGAGTAGAGGTCGCATGGTATTGCGACAGGTCGCATGGTTTTGCGACAGGGTTCGGTCACATCCGTGCACTTGTGCACGTACAGTGTCCGGACAGTTTACACTAGCGGGCTTTGGTTTAAGCCAGATCCTAGTGTACCTTTTGGGTTTGGATTTATCCAGTGTGCATTCATGTTCCTCGGAACGAGGATGCGGGTGCGTATGCACAGTTGACAGGGAGACAGAGGCAGCGGATTCTTATTAGGGTTATTGACAGTTGACCGTTGACTATTTGACTTTTTGTTCAACCCTAATGAGAATATGATATGTGATTAACTATTATATTAATTAAGTATTATGGTGACATGGTTGTTGACTTGTTGACTTTTGTTGACTTGTTGACTTTGTTGACCGGTTAACTAGGCTTGACTAGTTGACCATCATGATAACCATAGCCATCATTTCATAGCAAAGACTTTTGTTTGCTTGCTCATTTGTGTAAAATGAGTGCATGAAATGATATGGTTATGGTTGCTTCAACCATCACATAAGACTTTTTTTAGTATGATGAGTTATCATGACTTTGGATTATGAGAGGGTGAGAGACAAAAGAGTTGCTCATTTTCTTTCTTGCTCATTCTCTCTCTTGTTCTTGAGCTCTCTTGTTTTTGCTCTCACCCTCAACCTCTTCCTCCCTCTCTTGATTCTATGGTTCTCTTGTCTCATGAGTTGAGAATCAAGAACCATAGATAAAATCCCACACAAACTCTTCTCTACTCATTCTAGTTCACTAGGTTTAGCAAACCAAGTGAACTAGTTTCTTCAAAGAACGAAGAAGGAGCCAAAGGTTGGAGCTTTCAGGTGGATCTATCTTCGGCGTACGGAGACGACGAGAAGAAGCCATTCCGGACCACTATCGGAGCTTGAAGACGAAGGAGTTCAAGACAAGCAAGGCATAACCCCCTAACCGAGTAGCTAGGAACTCATAGTTAGGTTGTTAGATAGATGTTTAACCAAGATCCGGGTTTTAGGTCCATGTTACCACCTCCGTAAAAATCGTTTTTTACCAAATTCCGCATTCCCGAAAGTACCGGGAGAGGTAGCATGGACTTACAGCTCCCACTGCTTTTATCAAATCTTCCTTCAAACCCTAAAAGGAAAGACTAGCCGGGATTAATTAGACACTACAAGTTCGCCAATCTTTCAGCCAGGCCAGTGTCGGTATTTTGAGGGAGGTCCCCCGTGCTTTCGCACGAACCTAATTAATGTAAACCTCGTTTTCTCAGAGGCGTAACCTCGTTAACACCTTTCTAGACACCTACTTGATCGGCTAATTGTAATGTATAAAACTCTCCCAGGAGTAACTCTTACTCGCAGTGGGTATCAGGATCCAACTATCTCATAGAAGGTATGCAATCTCATTGCAAATTTCAACACTTGAAATTCCCGATAATATTTTGCCCCTAACCTCCTATGACCTTGACAAAGGCCAACAAACCATAGGATGCTAGTCAAGTTCGACCCGTCATTTCCTGATTGAATTAAACCCACCCGCACGGCCCTTGACAAAGGCCAACAAGGTCGCACGACTACCCTAATCCAATCTGCATCATATGCATAAGCAGATAAGCACCAGTTAGCTACCGCACACTGCGCCTTGACAAAGGCCAACAAACGCAGCACGAATACTAACTACTACTTATCTGAAATGACGGAGGGCTACGACAGGTTTTTCTGAAAACCTATTGCGTAATGAACTTGATATCGTTGTAGGATCGAATGAATTTTGAAATGGAGTGTTTTTGAGGCTTTTCTAGTTTTGCTAAAGGAGTCACTCCCGGTGAAGGGATCGTCGGTCCTTTCCTCGTCGAATGAGGTGCGGGATATATCACATATATCACTGTGCAAAGCAAAAACTCTTAAAAGCAATCAAAAGACAAACCGAGTGTGTAACATCTGCCAGTTATTGCTAAAGGAGTCACTCCCGGTGAAGGGATCTCGGTCCTTTCCTCATCGAATAAGGTGCAGGATATATCACATATACCGCTGTGCAAAGCAAGAACTATAGCTACCTGTTTTATTTTGAAATTCGATTCCACAACATCTTAGGTTTCTTTTTCTTTCATTAATCACATTAATGAAGTCCCATCAATTAAGTACCTAAACATTACAGATAAATACGACGTACACTTATGCCATCCGCATTCGCCTCGATATCCCCTCGTGCACTGTTAGGTTAGGTAACCAACGGCAGAGCGGGGCATGGCTAGCGCGGGTGTAAAACATAAGTAACGCCTATATAATATATCAAATATACTATATAAAGTATCCATCACAGAACATATCATATGATCACATCACAGATATCGCAGCAGAAGAAACATATAAAATATTGGATATACTAGGACGTCCGTGTTTTCAATACGAGCCAGTATAAAACACGGATTCCACGGTCGCGATGAATAGCCAAACCCACACCACTAGACCCCTACGAGAGCGGCAAGCAACCCTACCAATTCTGAAGTTAGGAGACCCGGACTCGATTCTTCGAGTTGGTCTCCCACTGGACACCAGAACCCGGTTACTTGTGCTCCCCTCCTTGGGTCTATCCTAGTGCGGAAAAGTAAATAATATACAACAACGGTGACAACTTTCGCAACCTGGAAGTGCCCCAATAAAAGAATATTACATACAAGTTTTTACATGAATGAAAATGAAAAACACTCATCTCACATAAAAACCCCCGGCTATTCAAACACGACGATCCAATATAACATATCCAGCAACACATAACATCATATGTCATCAACGTAAGTAAATATACGCATCCCAATTGTCGTTGACATATAGCAACGAACCCGGCGATATCACATATTACACTTACGGTCACAGAAAAGAAAGTGTAAAACTACAACAGTTGGAATCCGCAACCACCTCAGACATCGCATGTCTGACCAAATGAATTACTTAGACATCGCATGCCTAACAATTATAAACCCCGCATTTTAGTCTCATTATCGAAAACACTTTTCAATACCAAGTCGGGTAATTCAACAAGATTCCCGACATCCTGATCGAATGCTCGTCGCAAACTTCAGTAGGCGGCCGCACCCCCGATACCGGCGACGAAGTGCACCAAGGCGGAACACCGCTACCGCAAGCACCCGGACGGATGCTTTCGGCGACGGGGTTCTCCTACAGTCACTTGGTCGGAGCTATGGAGTGAGGCTGTCTATTAAGTTTACCCGGCGAGTATCCGCGTACGCTACGTGATTGCAACGGACTTTTGATCACATCAAAATTCCGTGGCAACCGATCAAGTGAGACTAAACTGCTATGTTTATAACATTCATTCAGTTATCACATAACGTATTGTGAATTCCAATTATTGTATCACATTCCAGATAAACAGAAAATGTTAAACTTTCCGATCGAACATTCGAACACCCAAGTTTTTCCGAAACAGGTCAACACATGAAACAAGTCTAACAACATTCAGTTCGTGCCTCAGCACCAACGGTCCAGCAGTAGAAGGGTCAAGCCAACGCCTCACATGTGGCACGTCGTACTGCCCCAAACCCGAAGGTTCAAAGGGCAGTTCAAGACGGTCACATAATCGAGTTAAGGTTTGTTGTCTTCTAGAGGGACCATCGCGTTACTTGCACTACTTAGAACGTCGTTAAACTACGGAAAAATCCAACACTTGGAAATTTCCCGACAGGGGAAAAATTGGGTATTTATATCCAGTCGAACTTTTTAACATATTCAAAAATTATCCGGAAAGCCACATAGACAAAATTTGACAATCCGATCGAATAATCGAATCCCCAAAACAAACCCAGAATGCTCAACTGTGGAGTAAATGTTAAAATATCCCAGAAAATACAGCACTAAGAATTAGGAATTACTGTGCAGATTTTAAAAGCTGACGTGGCTACTTGGCCGCGGAACCGCCGCAAGAGCCATGCTCTTGCCGCGGTTCCGCCGCACTATGTACGATTTAGCCGATCGAATTGCACAGTAATTCTTAAAAACACCTGCTGATTTTTCTGTATATTTTTAATATTGAAAAATCCAGATTTTTAAAAAATGGACAGAGAGCACTTTGAGAGTTAGGTTTTCGGTTCGTTCGGATTTCAAATGCCGTCTAGACTTCGCCTAAGGCTCTAGCTAGGCTCTGATACCACTGTAGGGTTCCTAGGCACTCCCAAGTGGTCTCACAAAGCATCGATCATGCCAATTTCAAAAATTAACGGTGCCGAGAAACCCTAATACGGATCGTCGGCTAGAATTCTAGGCGAAAAGTAAACTAGTTAACAACTTAACTAAAGTTTAAACGGAAATACAACCTTTGTAGATCCGGTGCTCCACCTCCATAGCTCCGCAACGAAGTCCCCTCGCTGTCCAAATGAATTCCCGGGCTCTAGCGTCGGCTTCGTCGGAGAAATGGCGAGCTAGGTCGTCGATGTCCATGCCGAAGATGATCTACGTCGAGGCATCGCTAGATCAAGCTCCACCTTCACCAAGCCTTGAAAACTTGTGAAGGAAACACACTCTACTACTTGGCAAGAGGTAGAGGATGAAAAATAGGAGGTGGGTAGACTTTAGAATTGGATTTCTCACTTGTTTTCATCAATCACCATTGATGAAGTAAGCTTCTTCATGGAAGAAGAAGATGAAGAAGATGAATATCTTGTTATAATAAGTTATTTCAAATAGAAAATAAAAGGAATGCTTATCATAATATAACCATGGTGAAGTGTAGAGAATCAACTAGGGTTGAGTGGAATGGTTAGGGTTAAGCATGAGACAAAATGGTGACTAAGTCAAAGCTTCATGAAGCTTCAACATGCAAGTCCAAAATTAGCCACCATTTCATTTCTTTATGCATAATATTTTCCAAAATAAATAAATGAATAAATAATGGATAAAACAAAACCCTAATTTCCAACTTAACCATGGTTTAATTCTTTACACTTAACCAAAAAGCATGTATCATCAAACATGATACAAGCATGTGTACAAAAGTATATCACATATACAATGTGCACAAACCAAGTGAGAAAATCCGTTTAAAGTGAACCAATACTAGTTAGTGCAAAGTAATATATCAAATATATAATTATGCATTAAATCATTAAATCAACACTTGATTCAATGATCCGGTCATGTCACACACAACCGACTAGTATCCAATGTATCTGCTTATCGAATCAACCCTCGATTCGATAACTAGGTTATATCGCATATAACCATTCGATACATTCATCGCGAGAATAGAATACGGTATCACATACACGCATTATTCTCGGTCCCGCACATATCTCATATGCGCTCCTATTTCGTTTCGCTTGAGCCAGGAAACCTCTGTGTAGGACTCTAAAGACTCGTCAATACGCCGGCAGCGGATGATGATCATATCAAACATCCACAAGCCGCAAGCGGTCTGCTAAACGTAACGGCCACCCGGGTATTGAGCGATCTGAAGATCGACGAGCAAGCCCGCTCACACTCCAGTGAATCCAACCAGTAACACTACCATACAGTCCGGTCTGATCGTCTGATATGTCGCATATCTTGCCAAGGGGTGGTAAACGTCAGACCCCAATAGCTCGATAAGTCGTGTCGATATGAGGTCTATAACATTCGAGAAACTACTGGTAACACTTACCAGTAAATCTCAGCAACCCTGGCCAGGGATTTCCTGTTATAGCCAATCGAACACAGCGCAACATCAACCCCCTATACCGGGAGAGACGAATCCCCTCCTATCGCTCATTGCCTCCATGTGATTCGGGACTGTACCCAAAAACCACCGTTTTGCACGCCCTCTTGGACGTGGTAAGATGGAAATCAAAGCACAGTAGGAACCACACAAGACTCTATGACGATCTCGGGTCAACAGACTACTCTGTACCAGTGTCACCAGAGAACTGCCATCTGACGTAAGGTATAATACCATCTGGGAGTTCTCGGCGAGTCCGTCCAGTGTACCCAGTCTCCACTGAGCACCCATATATCATCTCCGATGTCAAACACCAATGGATATGGGATCATCCATCGCCCATCTGTATGGGTCGAGAAGGTATACGCTAGTCTACTCTGGTATATCGATGCCCCGTCTCGATACACCCACAACTAGGGACTTTGAAAGATGTACTTATGGACTACCATGTCCCCACTAGTATGATCCGCATCATAGTCCAGGTAGTCAAGTACAAATCCTAAGGGCTTTACCAACATGTAACAGAGAGACAAACAGTGTACACGTTAAGGTAAAGAGCAACCAGATAGCATACTATCATGTCGAGCAAGAAAGTCCTCCCTATATATGTCCCAGCATCCACTACAATATACATCCTATGTATAGTAATGGCCTCTAGGGCATACATATAACTAACACTAAACATGGTAGTATGCTACTTGGTTTATTTTTATCTTAATATGTGTATATGTTAGCATATCGAGAATACATATTGATAGAGCCCTTAGGATGTTGCTTGACAACCAGCGTTGTGATGGCTGTCACACTAGTGGGGGCTGGGTAGTCTACAAGCAATCCCTTTTTAGGTCCCTAGTCCCAGGATTATCAAGACAGGGCATCGATACTCCGGAGCAGACTAGTGTGTACGCTTCACATCCCAGTTGGGGAGATGGTCTGTCCCACAGCCATCAGTACGTCGTACTGGAGATAGTATACAGGTGCTCGTTGGGTTACAGGTACACTGGACAAGACTCGCAGGGAAATGTTGGTTGGTATTATATCCATCGTCAGTTATTAGTTCCCAGGTGACATGAGTACAGCATAGTCCGCAGACTTGACACTGCTGCTTCGCCTCGAGTGTGTTCCCACTGTTCTTAGATTGCTACCCTACCACGGCTCAAAGGAGTCGTGCAAACAAGTAGCAGTTGGGTGCAGTCCCGAGGCACTTGGAGGCAGTTGCGGTTAGATATGATTCGTCTCTCCCGGTATTTAGAGTTGATATCGCGCTGTGTTAGGAGAGCCATTACGCAAAGTCCCTGGCCAGGGCGGACTAGATTTACTGGTAGGTTTTCCAGTAGCTTCTCAAGGTGTAATGGGCTTCACTACGACATGAATTATACCGCTTATAGGGGACTGACGCTTGCCGCCCCCTAGGCCCGATATGCGATAGTCCTAGATGAACAGACCGGACTGTACGGAAATTGTCACATCAGGATCAGAAGGTGTTCGGATGGGTTTCCTCATCAGCCTTTTATCGACATCTACCTGGGGACCGTTACGTACAGCTAGAGCCGCTTGCGGTCTGTAGTTATACCTACTGCCAGCGTAGTAGTCGAGTCTTTAGAGTCCCACACAGAGAGTTTCCCTGCTTCGGGCGAAACGATATAGAGGTCGTATGGTTTTACGACATGGTTCGGACACGCACGCGCATTTATGCACGTACGATGTTCGGACAGTTTATACTAGCAGGCTTTGGTTTAAGCCAGATTCTAGTATTGGATTATTGTATTTATACAGTCTCAGTATTTCTGTGTTTTCACGGATAGGAGGGGCGTTCTCGTAATTACTCGAGAAGCTTCTAGAAGTTTGATGAGGTGGAGAGCTTAGGTGTTATATGCATTAAATGGATTTGTGACTCAAGGAGATGATTCATCAAATGAGTTAATGAAGGATTAATGGTTTTAATGACTCATTAGATGATTCATTATGTATTAAATGAAGAATGAAGAAATTTTTGCAAAGATATTTTGTGCTAGATATTTTATGCTTCTGATATATATACACAAATGAGTTAATTTCCATATGATAATTATTCTCACATTCTCTCTCCTCAAGCTCTCTCTCTTCAACCCTAACCCTAACCTCTCAGGTGTTGAGATCTAAGGGTTAGCAAGACTAATAGATCCTAATCCTCTTCTATATTCTCTAGGTTGCTTTGATTAGCTCTCATAGTCACCTAGTTACCTCAAGTAAGAGGTTAAAGCTTAGAGAAGTAGCTCTCGGATGGATCTTCTATCACATCGAGGAGGCCGACGAGGAGGTGGTCTACGAGAACAAGAAGGACTTGGTTCATTAGGTATAATCATCTTTCATAGTAGCTAATGACTTCTATGTTGTTGTTAGTTAGGGTTTGGCGGAGATCCGTAAAGTTAGTCGATGTTAGTTTAAACAAAATGATTGTTTTACCTATTCCTCCTCCCCGCATCATGAGGGGTGTCTAACGTCAACTTACAGTGGTATCAGAGCCTCGCTAAACCATAACTAACTTGTTAGCAAAGTCGTTAGAAATTCGATCGCAAAACGAACCCGAAAATACGACCTTTTAACCTAGTTTCTGCCGTTTTTAAAACGGGGTTTAAAAATTTTTCAGAGACCCTTAAAAATACAAGCAGGGAATTATAAGGTTACTGGAGAAATTTGGGATCCTAACTCGGCCAAACCGCCGCGGAATCGCGGTCGATCCAAGCGATCCACCGTGGATCCGCGGCCGAGTTGGAGCCGAGTCAGCCCAAAATTCCCCAGTAACTCTTCTGTGTTAATTTTGTATTTTCTGGGATGTTCTGTTTCTGCTCAGGTTTCAGGTGCACAGAGAATTATTTGGAGTAGAATCATTTGTGTTTGCTTGATCGAAATTCTAAGATGTTTAGCTAACTTTTTTATTTCTGTGATGTGTTTAATGTGTTCGTAAACCTCCCCTAACTGCTTGTATGTCGGTTAGCAGGGGGTTGCACATTTCTGTAATGTTTTTTACTAATTTGTAATTTGTTGTAATATTATTTTGCAGGGCACATCCGGGATAAGGTTGAAGCTGCCGTTGTATTATTTCATTTACTGTTTTCTGCTCCTAGGATAGACCCAAGATGGGGTGCACAAACTACCGGGTACTTTGAAGTGTTTAGTGGCTTACTCACGTTGTTGAGGGAGACCGCTTCACTTCGGGTACTAGGCGGATAGTTTGCCGTACCCGTAGGGGTCTAGGGTGAGGTTTTGGCTATTCATCGCGACTGTGTAATCCGTCTTTCTTTGCAGGCTCAAAAGGAATGCGGATTCGTAGAAAATCCAATATGTTCATCTGTGATCTGGAATGCCTATTATTGCGTCTGACGAATGTACAATATCTATATATGATAGCTATTAGACGTCACTTATGTTTTGCACCCGCGCTTGCCCAGCCCCCGCTCTTTGTTAGTTAAGTAACCTAACGGGTGAATGACGGGACCTAGTAGCGAATGCGGATGGCATAAGAGGACGTTGTATTTTCGTTGTTTTCTGCAATGATAGGTTAATTGATGGGACTCATTATATTAATGCAAAGAAAATAAACCAAAGTTGAATCGTTGGAACAGTTTAAAAGAAACCACTCGGTTATTTTTAAAACAGAAGATATTTTTAATTGCGGAGCTTAACCACTCCTTTTAAAAGCTATCAGGTTCCTTCAATCATATCAAGTTCACTACGTTACGGTTTCGCCAAAACCATTCGTAGCCCTCCGTCATTTCATTTGGATATTCAGTAGTATTCAAGCTATGCATTTTTACCAACGCCATGGCATAGTGTTTGGTAACTGCTGGGTATTCATTTGTTGCATAAATAGATGAGTTTGTTTGGGGCAGTCGTATTATCATTTGGCCAACGTCAGGGGTATGTACAGATGGGTTCAAATTAACAAGATGATGATGGGTAGAACTTGACATGTGACTTATGACATTTTGACCAACGCAAAGGTCATAAGAGAATGGGGAAGAAATTTATATCGGGAACTTCTAAAGAAACTGAAATTTGCAAAGAGATGCATACCATTTGGAGTATGATAATTTTGCTAGGATTCCTTCAGTTTTATCACACGATGATATTTGGATCCCGATCCTACTGTGAGTATCCGCTACTCATCAGGAGATTCGTCACTTAACGATCAATGCTATAAACCAAGTAGGTGTCGAGAAAGGTGTCAGCGGGGCTACGCCCCCAGAGAAAAGAGGTTATTTAATTAAGGAACTTCGCGAAAGCGTCGTAAAACCTCCCTCGAAGTACTGACACCGGCCTATCTGAACGGTTAAGCAAGAATTGTACGGTGAGAATAGTCCTGGCTAGTTCTTCCTTTTTGGTTTGAGGAGGGATTCGAGAAACAGTGGGAGCCATCCTGTTTAGATAAACTAAAAACCACTCTAAACTTACAAGAGCATCATGCTAAAGTATTCCCTCTCTCTCTCTCTCATTGCAGCGACCCAAAAATATGACAGGCCTTAAGTTACTATTAGAGAAAAATATTTTGACAGGGACAAATTATAAAGATTGGTTCCGGAATGTTAAGATGGCTTTGACTTATGACAAATTGGGGTTTGTCCTTACTGCTAAGGCACCTACTGTCCCTGTTCCAGATTCCAGTATTGCGGATAAGGAAATCCACAATACCTGGGAGTTAGATTGCGCGAAGGCCAAATGCATCGTGCTTGCCTTTATGAATAATGAACATCAGAGGAGGCACGAGGATATGGATCTTGAATCCATATTTCTCCACACAAATGATCTGCATGGAGAGCAATCTCGTATAGCTGGATATGAGATCTCGAAGAACTTGTTTCAGTCAAGCCTGGCCGTCGGATCATCTGTAGAAGAACATGTCCTAAAGATGATTGGCTATATAGAAGAGCACGCGGACCTCGGGACGACTTTGGAGAATGAGCTCTATACAAACTTGGTTCTTCAGTCCCTTCCTTCCACCTACGCCCAGTTTATTCTGAATTTTAACATTCAAGGAAAAGAAGTTGAACTTTCAGAACTCCTTAACATGTTGAGGAGTGCAGAGGGCACCTTGCAGAAAGCAATGGAAACACCCACTATGTTTGTTCGCGGTGCTTCCTTTTCCAGGTCTAAGGCAAGGGCCATAGGAAGGAAGATGAAGGCCGCTACCAAACCAAGAGGTGGTGTTGGTAAGGTGGGAGTCAAGGGAAAAGCAAAGGTTGCAGTGCCAGTAGTGGAAAAGGACGGGTGCTTCCACTATCATAGGTAAGGCCATTGGAAGAAAGATTGCAAAGCTTGGATTACCAAGAACCAGGAACCGAAGTAAGCTGTGGCTTCGACTTCAGGTGTGTTTGTAATTGAAAATTGTCTGTCAATCAACTCTAATTCCTAGGTATTGGATACCAGATCAGGATCTCATATATGCGATTCATTGCAAGCACTGAGAAACCGTAGAGAGCTGAAGGTTAGTGATATGACCCTCCAGGTTGCTAACGGAACTAGCGTGGGTGCTGTGTCCGTAAGGGATTATCACCTAGGATTGACGAGTGGACATTTTTTGGTTTTGCGTAACTGTTTTTTGTGTACCTAATTTAACGTGTAATATCATATCAGTATAGTTGTTATCAAAAGAAGGTTATGATTTCACGTTTGTAAGCGATGTTGTTAACATCCACCTTAATCATGGTTTGATTGGGTCCGGTACACTAGATAACGGTATATACGTGCTAAACCAATTACAAATTTTCAATGACCATAACACACTAAAAAGAAAGTCTCCTTATATAAATTAGGCTTTTTTATGGCATTGTAGACTGGGTCACATCAATGACACAAGGTTAACTAAGGTACATAGAGAATGATATTTGGATCCGTTCGAATATCAATCTTATGCAACTTGTCAATCATGTCTCAAAGGAAAGATGACAAAGACTCCATCACTGGACATGGAGTAAGAGCGAGCGAACTCTTAGGACTCATACACAGTGATGTATGTGGTCCAATGTCTACACATGCAAGAGGTGGTTTTTCATATTTCATTACTTTTACGGATGATTACTATAGGTACGGATTCATTTTCTTGATGGAACATAAATCCAAGGCCTTTTGGAAATTCCAAGAATATAAGAATGAAGTAGAAAACCAAACCAGCAAAAGTATCAAGACACTGAGATCTGATCAAGGTGGTGAATACTTAAGTGTCGAGTTCTTAGGTTTCCTAAAAGAGAATGGAATTCTCTCTCAGCTTACTCCACAGCATAACGGTGTATCGGAGAGACGGAACCGAACCCTATTGGATATGGTATGTTCCATGATGAGTAATGCTGAGTTACCGCGATCTTTCTGGGGTTATGCGCTAAAATCAGCAACATATCTTTTGAATAGGGCTCCTACCAAGACTGTGCCTACCATGCCATATCAGATGTGGAGTGGGAAGAAACCTTATCTTCACTATCTGAAGATATGGGGATGTCCGGCTTTTGCTAAGAAGCAGCATACGGACAAACTCGAGGAACAATCAGTACAGTGTAAGTTTGTGGGATATCCAAAGAACTCCAAGTGGTATTTCTTTTATCATGCAGAGGAACAAAAGGTTTTTGTTTCTCGTAATGCCTATTTTCTAGAACAGCAGTTTATAGAAAAGGAAATAAGTGGGAGCGCAATAGAACTTGAAGAAATTCCAGAAACACAAACTACTACTGAAAGTCTGGTAGAACCAGTAGTTTAAGAAGAACAGGACATTCCCGCACCCCTCTGCAGGTGTAGTAGGCCGTCTCATCCGCCTGAGAGTGTAACGCCTTGAAAAGTCGTTTTGGTGTTTTCCTGAAAATCGGTGAAAATTCGGTATTTTTCCGAAACCGTCCTTTTTGTTATTTTGCAGTTTAGGACTAATTATACCTAATTTGGATAGGTAATTGCTAGTTTTTAGTAGAAAATGAGTTAATTATGAAATTTTGGTCGTTTAACATTTTTCCCTAATTTTTCAATTTTTTAATATTATTTTAAGCCGGTAAGAAAATATATTAAATTAGCGATAAATACAAATTTAAATGGGCTAAAATTAAGCTTCAAAATCATGTTAATTAAAATCTAGTTGTAACATAAATTTTTAGTAATTTATTTTAAGTTTTAACAAATTTTTAATATGGAAAACGGAATTTATTGAATTTTAAGCTAAAACTTGCAATTTTGGACTTGTGGGGGGTCTTTTTGCATGGAATTCTTTTTGTAACCTCTCCCACTCACCCCCACACCCCAAGGCCAGCCCCACCACTTCTACAGTAGCCCCATCCCCCTCCATTTGACTTTAACTATTGTGGTGAATGATTTGTTTTGAAAAGGATTAAAATATTGTAATTAAGGTATGGTGTACTTTGGATATGAAATGGCTTTGACTTGTGAAAGATTTAGCAAGCCCACACCACTCCCCTCTCCCTCTTCTGGCCGAGACCAGCTCCCCCCCCATTTCCATTATTTTCCTTCTCTTTTCTCTCATTTTCTTCAAAAAATTGCATCAAAATTCAATAAAAATCAACAAATACTTCACTTTTTCAACACAAAACCTTATTCCCTCTCTTCTCAAACCCAAATTGGTACAAATCTTAGAGAAAGATGGCATCTTGGGAGGTTTTAGCAACATAGGGATTGATCTTTTGAGGTATAATTTCTAATCAAATGGTTAAATTGTAGTTTAAAGTGTGCTAATTAGAACTTTGAAAATTGTTTTAGTGTTAATTTTAGTGCTTTTTGTATACTAGTTTTTTTAAAGTTTGTGGTTTGAAATTAATTTAGGATTTAGAACACCATTAAGAGATTAATTAAGCTATTTTGTTACCTAGTTATTTTGATTAGCTTAATCTAAGTGATTAACTTGCTAATTGGGCTAAAATCTAGTGTTAATTTAGTGTTACTTTCTAATCTAGTTTTTAAAGATTTATGGTTAGAGTTAATCTAGGGTTTCTTGAAACCATCATTTAGTTAATTAAAGCTAATTAGCTATCTAGTTGTTTACTTAACCAATCTATAGGGTTACTTTGCTTAAGTGGCTTGATGTTATGCTAATCCAAGTTAATCTTGTGTGATATTTTCCTTGTCTTGCCAATTACCAAAAATCAAGAGAAGGGTTGGTTGTGGAAAATATGGTTTGATGCATAGTTAATGGTTTAAAATTAGTGTAATGGCTAGCTAGTGGGTTAGTTTGGATTGTTGTGTTGGATTGTGATAACTTTGTCGCTAATTTTCGATGTTTGCACTAAATTTGCAAACTTCTAGCTTACTAGGTTTTTATTTTATTATTGTGGTGAATTAATTGCGATGTCTTGATGACATTTTTAGCGTATCCTATGACTTTTAGGATGTGTGAGTGCGGATTTTTGGGTAATCGGGTTTTAGTTTTTCCGGGCGACCAAATCGGCGATTTTTGCAGTTTTTGCGATTTTCACGTGTGTTCCGCGCACCTTGTGCACGTTGTACCTAGCTTGTGAACGTTAGTATTTTCGTTTGGGTTTTGCGTCATTCTTGATATGTATGTTTGGTATTGATGTAAATTCCAGGTTCGGTCGCGGAGACGTCAGACGCGGCTCGAAAGGGGAAAGCGATGATTGGACTTGACTAGCTAGGGATTCCGGTGAGTAGATGTAACATCTACGGGGGACTATCGTTGGATGGCGCAAGCCGCCCGATAGTTTTAGTAGCTTAAAAAGATTCTTAGTAATGTTAGTAATTAGGGGTGTAATACTTGTATGATTATTTGCTACATTCATGCCTTATATTGACATACATATACGAACCCATTCTATAGGACACCTGCACAATTGCCAGGGTTTTTATATGCAGCACGAGCACCATTCATGCTTACACACACACCCTGGTAATTGCCATGCCACCACACTAGATAACCTTTAAATTGAAACCTTTTGCTATAATTGATACTTAAAATTGCGCTATTGCTTTAATTCCTTAAAATGAAATCGTAGGATTGCTATTCATGTGCATGTACATCATCATATTATTTGTTCATGCCTAATCTATTAATCACACATCACAACTTGATTATTGATACCATATGCATCCATTATCATTGACATATGCACTTTTGAGGATTTCTTGAGATTTTATGATATTTCTGGATTTCGAGGGAAAGCCGCAAAATTTCTAAACTTATTATATTTTTAAAATATGTAAATTGCGGTTTTCTATTGATGTAAGTGTCGTCCACCATGAGTTTGCTGTGGTTTTCGAGATCCGTGTCGAGGAGTGGAGGAACCGTCACGGGTACATGGTGGGCCCGGTATGGTACCCCGGGGCAAGATGAATGTGGTGCTGACGTTGAGCCTGGCAGGGGACGGATTACCTACCGGTGACTGTTTGGCACGGCGGATATCCAGAGGATACCGACCGTGGCCGCGAGATGATGAGATTTTGATATTGAGCTGGGTCAGCCGGATGGCTGAGGCCAGAGATACTATGACATGGATATATGAGATTTGTGATAGTTTTGAAGTGTCGTTGCTGGACACAGGTTCTTGTTGATTCTAGTGGTATTATGCTGGTATTTCAAAAGAGATTCCTAAAGGAAAAACATGATTCTTATACTTACACATTCAGATCATAAGTTGATTCGCATTGCATTCATACCTGCTAGTATATTCATATTGCATACATACCTGCTATTATGTCCTGCCTTACCTGTATTATAGATGCTAGGATGCTTGTATGCATGCATTCGATAGCCTGTGTAGATGTTATTTATTACTCACGAGTTGGCAACTCACCCCCGTTGTGCCACAGCCTTTTGCAGGTCCGCTCCGTCAGTACAGTAGCGGCGGGCGCTCTTGTTTCTTTTGCCTGGACTCGAGGTTTTGCTCTTAGGTGGGTAATATTATTATTTTTGCACCACCTTGTATATTCCTTGTATCCAGTGTACTCCATCTACTGTATCTACCAGTATTATTGTATATTGACCTAGAGATGAGACTATGAGGTTTGTGGACTTTTATGCTGTATTTTGGGGTCGAGCTCACTTGAGTCGACATGCTGTTTTTCTTATGCTTCATTATGATTATTTCGCATGTTGTTGCTTTATATTGCGTGGGATTTGTGACCGCCTTGTGGCGAAGAGCTAGCTCCTGCTTGGGGATGCCTAATTTGTTGGATTCATATATATTCTTGTGTACCCATTTTGGGGGCCAGTATTTACAAAGGAAACTCTGCCGAAATTTTCGGAAAAATTTGTATTGTTTTAAAAAGGGTTTTACATGACTTATTTGATAAAACTCGCTTTCAACTGATTGGGTTTTCTTCACTCTTTTGCTTATTTGGTTTTGGTTTTCTGGGCTTTGGCTTACTTATTTTACGGACGTCTTGAGACGTTTCGTAAACTTAAGTGCCAGTCACGTTCCGTACCTTACGGGTCGTGACAGAGAGATACTACGGTTTTCTCATAGACGGAGATAGAGAGGATTGCATCATTGATAATGATGAACCTACTAGCTTCCAGCAGGCTATCCAGAGCGGCGACTCGGTTAGATGGCTAGATGCAATGCAGACCGAGATGGAGTCCATGTACACCAACAAATTATGGACGTTGGACTTTGCTCCAGATAGGGTAAAACCCATAGGATGCAAATGGATCTTCAAGAAAAAGATTGGTGTAGATGGACAGGTAGAAACCTATATGGCTAGACTTGTTGCAAAGGCTTTTCGTCAGAGACCTGGTTTGGACTATGACGAAACTTTTTCTCCAGTGGCTATGCTCAAATCTATTCAGATCCTTCTTGCCATTGCTTCTTTCCATGATTATGAGATCTGGCAGATGGACGTAAAGACGGCTTTTCTAAACCGGTAATTTAGAAGAGTGCGTCTATATGGATCAGCCAGAAGGTTTCAATCAGAGTGGGAGCAGCGGGAAAGTGTGCAAGTTGCTTAAGTCCATTTATGGACTAAAGCAGGCATCATGGAGTTGGAACATCTGTTTTGATAAAACTGTCAAAGAATATGACTTTATTAAAAATCCAGATGAACCATGTATATATAGTAAAATTATAGCACGAACTGTCGTATTCCTTGTCTTGTACATGGATGACATTCTCTTAATAGGAAATGACATTCCTATGCTACAATCTGTCAAAAGATTCTTGTCACACAGGTTCTCCATGAAAGACCTGGGTGATGCCTCTTACATTCTGGGGATCCGGATTTATCATGATAGATCCAAGAGGATGTTGGGACTTTCACAGTCCAGGTATATCAACACTATACTGAAAAGATTCAGTATGGAAGATTCTAAGCGCGGTAGTTTACCGGCTTGTCACGGAATCACCCTCTCCAAAGAGATGTCTCCCAAGACTGATTTGGAAAGGGATCGCATGTCTATTATACCCTACGCTTCTGCGGTAGGCTCTAGAATGTATGTGATGTTGTGCACCAGACCAGATGTAGCTTATGCACTGAGCGTAGTAAGTAGGTATCAGTCAGACCCAGGGGAGAAATACTGGATAGCAATGAAGAACATTCTCAAGTACCTGAGAAGTACTAAGGAGATGTTCTAGGTTTACGGCGGAAAAGACCTCAAGATCGAGACCTTTGCTGATTCCAGCTTCCAGAATGACAAGGATGACTCCAAGTCCATGTCAGGTTATGTCTTTACCCTCAATGGAGGGGCGGTGTGCTGGACGAGTTCCAAGCAGGACACCGTTGCTGACTCGACGATGGAAGCGGAGTATATTGCTGCTTGCGATGCCGCAAGAGAAGCGGTCTGGATTAAGAAGTTCCTCACAGAATTTCAGGTGGTTCCTACCATTGATCCAATACCGCTGTATTGCGACAACAACGGAGCTATAGCTTTAGCGAAGGAACCCAGGTCCCATCAGAAGTCCAGACACATCTTAAGGTGGTATAACCTGATCAGGGAGATCATAGATCGACAGGAGATCGAGATCCAGAGAGTTCCTACAGAGAAGAACACTGCAGATCCATTCACTAAGGCCTTACCTCAGATTCAGTTCGAGAGGCTACTCGAGATGATAGGTCTTCGATACGCCAGTACATGGCCCTAGTGCAAGTGGGAGATTGTTAGTGTATATGCCTTAGGGGCCATTATTGTATCATACTAGCTTGTATATTACTTAATAGAAGCATGGGATATTCACAGTTATATTAACAGTCTTGCTAAACATGCTAGTATGCTACTTGGTTTATTTCTATCTTAATATGTGTATATGTTAGCATATCGAGAATACATATTGATATAGCCCTTAGGATCTTGCTTGACTACCAGCGTTGTGATGGCAGTCACACTGGTGGGGGCTGAATAGTCTACAAGCACATCCTTTTTCAGGTCCCAAGTTGCAGGATTATCGAGACAGGGCATCGATACTCCGGAGTAGACTAGTGTGTACGCTTCTCATCCCAGTTGGGGAGATGGTCTGTCCTACAGCCATCAGTACGTCGTACTGGAGATAATATACAGGTGCTCGTTGGGTTACGGGTACACCGGACAGGACTCGTAGGGAACTGTTGGTTGGTATTATACCCGTCGTCAGTTAAAAGTTCCCAGGTGACATGAGTACAGCATAGTCCGCAGACTTGACACTGCTGCTTCGCGTCGAGAGTGTTCCCACTGTTGTTCGATTGCTACCCTACCACGGCTCAAAGGAGTCGTGCAAACAGGTAACAGTTGGGTGCAGTCCCGAAGCACTTAGAGGCAGTGGCGGTTAGATAGGATTCGTCTCTCCCGGTATTGGGAGTTGATATCGTGCTGTGTTTGGAGAGCCATTACGCAAAGTCCCTGGCCAGGGCGGACGAGATTTACTGATAGGTTTTCCAGTAGTTTCTCAAGCTGTAATGGGATTCACTCCAACACGACTTATACCGCTTATAGGGGACTGACACTTGCCGTCCCCTAGGCCCGATATGCGATAGTCCTAGACGAACGGACCGGACTGTACGGAGATTGTCACATCAGGATCAGTAGGAGTTCGGATGGGTTTCCTCATCGGCCTTCTTATCGACATCTACCTGGGGACCGTTACGTACAGCTAGTGCCGCTTATGGTCTGTGGTTAAGCCCACTGCAAGCGTAGTAGTCTTTAGAGTCCCACACTGAGAGTTTCCCTACTTCGGACGAAACGATATAGAGGTCGTATGGTTTTACGACAGGGTTCGGACACGCACGTGCATTTATGCATGTACGTTGTTCGGACAGTTTATACTAGCAGGCATTGGTTTAAGCCATATTCTAGTATTGGATTATTAGATTTATACAGTCTCAGTATTTCCGTGTTTTCACGGATAGGAGGGGCGTTCTCGTAATTACTCGAGAAGCTTCTAGAAGTTTGATGTGGAGAGCTTAGGTGTTATATGCATTAAATGGATTTGTGACTCATGGAGATGATTCATCAAATGAGTTAATGAAGCATTAATGGTTTTAATGACCCATTAGATGATTCATTATATATTAAATGAAGCATGAAGATATTTGTGCAAAGATATTTTGTGCTAGATATTTTATGCTTCATGATACATATACACAAATGAGTTAATTTCCATATGATAATTATTCTCACATTCTCTCTCCTCAAGCTTTCTCTCTTCAATCCTAACCCTAACCTCTCATGTGTTGAGATCCAAGGGTTAGCAAGACGAATAGATCCCTAATGCTCTTCTATATTCTCTAGGTTGCTTTGATTAGCGCTAATAGTCACCTAGTTACCTCAAGTTGTTGGATATATGTATGCCCTAGAGGCCATTATATGATAGTGGATGTATTTATACATGTGTATATATATATATATATATTCAGTGTAAATTCTTGCTCGACATGATAGTATGCTATCTGGTTCTTCTATATCTGACATGTTGATTTGATCATGCTTTTATTCATTCACACATGTTGATAGAGCCCTGAGGATATAGGCTTGACTACTGTGATTATGATAGAGATCATACTAGTGGGACATCTGTAGTTTATAAGCATATCCTAGAATGTCCGTAGTCGTAGGTGTATCGAGACGGGGCATCGATATAACAGAGTAGACAAGAATATATGATACTAGACCCATATGATGGGAGATGGATGTTCCCACATTCATCGATGTTTGACATCGAGATTGTATACGGGTGCTCAGTGGTGACTGGGTACACTGGACGGACTCACCGAGAACTCCTATATGGAATTATATCTATCGTCGGATAGCAGTTCTCAGGTGACACTGGTGCAGGTTAGTCTGTATACCCGAGATCGTCATAGAGTCTTGTGTGTTCTCCCATTGTACTTTGATTACCACCCTACCACGGCTCTATTGAGTCGTGCAAACAGGTGGCCGTTGGGTACAGTCCCGAGACACACGAAGGCGATGAGCGATAGGAGGGGTTTCTTCTCTCCCGGTATTGGGAGTTGATGCTGTGCTGTGGTCGATTGGCTATATCATTAAGTCGCTGCCCAGGGCTGTTGAGATTTAGTGATAAGTGTTATCAGTAGCTTCTCGATCTATTATAGACCATTAATTGGCATGACTTATTGAGTTATTGGGGTCGACGTTACCATCCCTAGACTTGATATGCAGCATATCTGACGAAGAGACCGGACTGTACGGTAGTGTTGCCGGTTGGTTCGACGGGAGTTGTGACAGGTTCGCTTGTTTTCTTCTGATCGATCAATACCCGGGTGGCCGTTACGTTTAGCTGACCGCTTGCGGCTTGGGGGTGCTTGATATGATCATCACCCACTGCCGGCGTATTGACGAGTCTTAGAGTCCCAAAATGGAGTTTCCTAGTCCAGGCGAAACGATGTGGTGCGCATATGAGATATGCGCGTGGACCCAGTTAAAATGCGTGTATGAGATACCGTATATTAATCGAGCGGTTTGCTTTTGGTCGGGTTGTATGTGATATGACCAGGTTGCTAAATCAAGTGCTGATTTATCATTGACTCTTAGTTTCTCACTTTAAACCCTTTCTTGTCCTTTTGTTGTATGCATGCATGTATGCATTTATTCTTATTCATGCACATATGGATGTCCATGCACACATACATGTATGCATCATTCTATCATGGTTGTTGATATAGTGGATGGTGGCAATATAAGACTCACACCCTTTATAAAATATATGGATGTTATTTTTGGAAAAGAAAAATGGAAGTGGAAAATTGTTATCATGGTTTATTATTTTATTTTTGCACTAACCCCTTGGATTAACCATGATTCATTTTCTATGGCCATTTTTGTTCCAAACTAAATATCTGGATATTTTATAACTATGGTTAAGAATGAGGAAGTAATAATATATATATATTCATTTCTCATTTTATTCATAAGTTTTTCATTATCTTGAGTTTTACAAGCCATCATCTTCTTCCTCCATTCTAGTGAGCAAAAGAGTCACCAAGTTAGGATTTTGAAGTAAGAATGCAAACCACATCACCATTCTACACTAGTCTTGCCCATTAGTGTAGAATGTTAGCTTCCATTTCTTCTCTTGATCTAGTGGTGCTTCAAGCTTGGACAAAGAGGACTCTGGGTGGATCTTCGTGGACCTAGAGGATCTCAAGCGAACCTTTTTTCCAACCCTCAAGTAGCTAAGGAATCTAGCGTAGGGAGCTACAAAGGTTGTACTCTCAAAACCCTAGCTTTTTCTACTTGTGTTTATGTTGCCCTAAACTTTCTAGCATGATTCTTAAGATAGTTTCTTTAGCATCATATAAAATTTAAATATGGCATGTGTGTTGCCTCCAAACCCTTGTAGTGGTGCTGTAGGAAACCCATCATGGTATCAGAGCCAAGCTTGAGCCTTAGGAGACGTTTAGGCGAAGTTAAAACTCCGATCTAACCCCGAAATACGGAATTAGACCCTTCTCTGGACATTTTTTTAAAACTGTGTTTTTTCAGAATTAAAAAAACTTAAAAAATTCAGCAGGCAAATATAAGAAATACTGTAAAAACCGACGCCATAATCCCTACATACCGCCGCGGAACCGTGACCATACCTCGCTTTGGCAGCGGATCCGCGGCCGTATAGAAGTAATATAGCGTCGTTTTTTGTAAAGTAATGTTCTTGTCTGCTTGTACATATTTTTGGGTATTTTTAATCTGACTCAAGTGTTGAGTGTTCTGGGGATTATTTTGGATTCGTTGATGCGATCGGAATATTTAATTTCGTGTTGTTTTCGGGTAATTTAGAAAGTATTAAAAAGTTCGAAAAGATATCATTAACTCACTTTTTCCCGGTACGAAAAACATTAATATGTTGAATTTTTTCTCGAGTTTAAATCTTTCGGAAATACGTGCAAGTAACGTGGTGGACCCTCTAGAAGAACACAAACCTTAACTCGATTATGTGACCGTCTGAACTGCCTCTAAACCTTAGGGTTTGGGGCAGTACGGCGTGCCACATGTGAGGCGTTGGCTTGACCCTTCTACGGCTGGACCGCTGCTACTGTGACATGTTCCGGGATTTTTGAACTCCGCTCAAGTGTTGAGCTATTTAGGAAATCTTAGATATTTGATTATTCGATCGGAAAGTTTAATACTGTCTATTTATCTGGAATGTGATACAATATGTGGAATTCATATAGTTAGGCATGAAATGCGAAGTATTTGATATTTCGGATTTACGATGTCTAAAGTGATTGTGGATTCCAAATGTTGTAGTTTTACACTTTCTTTTCTGTGACCGTAAGTGTAGTATGTCGCATATTGCCGGTTTCGTTGCTATACATCAACATCAATCGGGGTACGCATACTTACGTTTATGATATATGATATTATGTGTAGCTGAGATATGATGTGCAGGATTGTCGCGATTGAATAGCCAGGGGTTTTTATATGAGATGAGAGTTTTCTTTTCATTCATGTAAAATTCAAATGTAATGTAATATTCTTTTATTTGGGGCACTTCCGGCTTGAGGCTGATGTCACCAGTGTTGTATATTATTTACTTTTCCGCATTAGGATAAACCCAAGGAGGGGAGCACAAGTGACTGGGTTCTGGGGTTCAGAGGGAGGCCATCTCGAGGAGTCGAGACCGGGTCTCCTAAACTCCAGAATTGGTAGGGTCGCTTGCCGCTCTCGTAGGGGTCTAGGGGTGTGGGCTTGGCTATTCATCGCGACCGTGGAATCCGTATTTTCTATTATTGGCTAAATACTAAATACGGACATCCAAATATATCCTACATTATATCTGTGTTTCTGCTGCCTGTATACTGTGATGTGATATCTGAGACGAATGATATATTATATATGAGATATATAGTAGACATTGCTTATGTTTTACACCCGCGCTAGTCCCGTCCCGGTATGCCGTTAGTTAAGTAACCTAACGGTGCATAACGGAACATTGCGGCGAATGCGGATGGCATAAGCGTACGTTGTATTTTTGTTTCTTTTCTGTGATTGGCTTAAGGACTTAAATGATGGGGCTACATTAATATGATTAATGTAAAGAAAATAAACCTAAAAAAGATGTTGTTGAATCGGATTTGAAAACCACTCGGCTCTTTATGAAAAAGCTACATTTCAAAACTGCGGAGCTCAAGCAACTCCGTTTGAAAACCATTTGATTCTACGACGATATCAAGTTCAAAGCGTTAAAGATTTTCTTAAAAATCATCCGCAACCCTCCGTCATTTTAGGAAGTAGAGTACTTAGTATTCGTGCTACGTTTGTTGACCTTAGCCAAGGCGTAGTATACGGTAGCTAAGTGATGTCTTCCTACACTGCATATGATGCAGATTAATTAGGACATTCATGCGACATTGTTGACCATAGTTAAGGGTCATGTGAGTGGGTCTTATTAATCAAGAAATGACGGGTAGAACTTGACTAGTACTTATGATTTTTTGACCATAGTTAAGATCATAGGTACTAGGGGTAAAAACCACATCGGGAATTTCAATAGTTGAAATTTGCAATGAGATTGCATACCTTCTATATGATGGTTGGATCCCGATCCCACTGTTGGAAATAGTTGCTCCAAGGAGAGTTTTGCAGTTTACAATTAGCTAACCCATTAGGTGTCTAGAAAGGTGTTAACGGGGCTACGCCTCTGGGAAGATGAGATTTATTTTAATTAGGTCCGTGCAAAAGCACGGGGAACCTCCCTCAAGTACCGACACTGGCCTGGCTGAATGGTTAGCGAAGTTGTAGACTGTAATTAATCCTGTCTAGTTTTCTTTTTAAGGTTTGAAAGAAAAACTTGATTAAAGCAGTGGGAGACATCGATTAGATAAGATAATAACCAATCCGATCTTTGCAAGAGCTTTCGCTGAGTGTATTCTTTTCTCTCTCTTAATGGCAGATACCCATGACTGGACTCAAGCTTCTACTAGATAAAAATAAGTTGTATGGAGAGCAATCCCGCGTATTACGATACGAAGCATCAAAGAAATTGTTTCAGATGCGAATGACCCCTGGCACACCAGTAGGAGACCATGTTCTGAAGATGATAGCTCTCATAGAAGAGCTTGAGGACCTTGGATGGACGATGGACAATGAACAATATACGGATATTATTCTGCAGTCCCTCCCCTCCACCTTTGCACAATTTATAGTTAACTTCAACATGCACAACATGGAGAAGAAACTACCTGAACTCCTTAATATGTTAAGGAGTGCAGAGAGCACACCGAAATCAGTAAAAACACCCGTTTTGAGTGTTGGGCAATCTTCCTCTTCTCGCCCAGAGGCTAAGTCTAAGGGAAAGATGAAGAAGAAGCCCACCAAGCCTAGGGGTGGAGTTAAAAAGGTTAAGGGGAAGGACAAGTCTAAAGCTGGAGAATTGGGGAAAGAGGAATGTTATCACTGCCACAAAACAGGACATTAGAAGCGCAACTGCATGGAGTACTTAAATCTCAAGAAGAAGCATGGGGATGCTTCCGCTTCATGTGTGTTTGTGACAGAAAACTGTTTTTCAATAAACTCCGCTTCCTGGGTATTAGATACCGGTTCACGTTCTCACATTTGCAATTCTTTGCAGGGGCTGAGAAATAGCAAGGTTTTGAAGACAGGTGACCATACTCTCCGCGTTGGAAATGATTCCAATGTACATACAGTTGCAGTGGGAGAGTATCATTTGGGGTTGCCGTCTGGGTGTATATTGGTTTTGAACCCATGTTATTTTGTACCTAGTATGCTTTGTAATATAATATATGTTTCTTTGTTAGACAGTGAAGGATATAATTTTGTATTGCAGAACAATATCATGAACATTCACCTGAATCAAATGTTGAGTGGGTATGGTACGCTTAATAACAGGATATACGTCCTAAATCAACACACAATTTTCAGCATACAACACACTAATAAAAGAAAACTTTCAGAAATAAATGAAGCTTTTCTTTGGCACTGTAGACTTAGTCATATTAACGAAACAAGACTAAACAAGTTACACAAAGATGGATATTTAAACCCTTTTGAATATAAATCTTATGCGACTTGCCAGTCTTGTATCAAGGGTAAAATGACCAAAACTCCGTTTACCGGACACGGAGAAAGAGCTACTGAGCTCCTAGGCCTCATACATAGTGATGTATGTGGGCCAATATCTACACAGGCTAGAGGCGGTTTTACATACTTCATTACTTTCACTGACGATTTCTCAAGATTCGGTCATGTATTTTTATTAAAGCAAAAATCCGAAACTTTCGAGAAATTCACTGAATATAAACTCGAAGTAGAAAAACAAACCGGCTTGAGTATCAAAATGCTTCGATCAGATCGAGGTGGGGAGTACCTCAGTACAGAATTTGCAGACTTCCTAAAAGAGAATGGGATTCTCTTTCAGCTCACTCCTCCTTACACACCACAGCACAACGGTGTGTCTGAACGACGGAATCGGACCCTATTAGATATGGTTCGATCTATGTTGAGTGATGCTAAGTTACCCGTCTCATTTTGGCGGCATGCATTGAAGACTGCAGCGTTTCTGCTGAACAGGGTCCCAACCAAAACCGTGTCTACCACGCCATATGAGATATGGCATGGGAAGAGACCATCTCTTAAGAGAATTAAGATTTGGGGTTGCCCGGCCTATGTTAAAAAGCAGAATCCGGACAAACTCGAGACACGGTCGGTCATGTGTAATTTTGTTGGATATCCAAAGAATTCTTATGGATATCTATTCTACCATAAGGAGGAACAAAAGGTGTTTGTTTCTCAGTATGCCACATTCTTGGAAAAAGAGTTTTTTCACAGATAAAGCTGATGGCAATGTGGTGGATCTAGAAGAGGTTCTAGAGACACAAACTACAAATGACGACTTGGTTGAACCGGCTGTTGCAATAGAAACTGAGGAACCTCGACCACTCCATAGGTCTGGTAGTACTTCTCGCCCACCGGAGAGGTACTACGGTTTCATCATTGATGGTGACAGGGAAGACTGCATCATGGAGGATGATGATCCTACCAGCTTTCAGCAAGCTATTACGAGTGGAGACTCTGTGAAGTGGCTGGATGCCATGAGATCCGAAATGGAGTCTATGTACACCAACAAAGTATGGACTTTGGGCGTTGTACCCCCTGAGGTAAAACCTATAGGGTGCAAATGGATCTTTAAAAGAAAGATGGGTGTAGATGGGCAGGTAGAGACCTATAAGGCAAGACTTGTGGCGAAGGGTTTTTGTCAAAGACCAGGTTTGGACTATGACGAGACTTTTTCTCCCGTAGCCATGCTTAAATCCATTCGGATCCTACTTGCTATTGCTGCTCACTACGACTATGAAATCTGGCAGATGGATATTAAAATGGCATTTCTAAATGGAGATTTAGAAGAATGCGTTTATATGGATCAGCCAGAGGGCTTCATTGACAGTGGGAGCAGCGGGAAAGCATGTAGATTGCTTAAATCCATATATGGGTTAAAGCAAGCATCACGGAGCTGGAACATCTGTTTCGATGATGTTATCAAAGAGTTTGATTTCATCAAAAATCCAGATGAACCTTGTGTTTATAAGAAGGCTGTAGGAAGAGCTGTCACATTCCTCGTATTGTACGTGGATGACATTCTTCTGATAGGAAATGATATTCCTATGCTACAGTCGGTCAAATCTTTCTTATCACTAAGGTTCTCCATGAAGGACTTGGGTGATGCCACATACATTCTGGGCATTAGGATCTATAGGGATAGATCCAAGAGGTTATTGGGATTGTCCCTAACCAGGTACATCAACACCATCCTAAAAAGGTTTAGTATGGAAGACTCCAAGCGGGGTGCCTTACCCGCTTTCCATGGGGTCAATCACTCTAAGGACTCTTGCCAAAAGACCGATGAAGAGAGTGCTCGCATGAGCATTATACCCTATGCTTCGGCAGTAGGATCTATAATGTATGCGATGTTATGTACACGCCCAGATGTAGCTTATGCACTTAGTGTTGTAAGCAGGTATCAATCCAACCCAGGGGAGAATCACTGGATAGCTGTGAACAACATTCTTAAGTACTTGCGAAGGACTAAAGAATTGTTCTTGGTGTATGGTAATGGAGAACTCCAAATGGAAACCTTTACCGATTCGAGCTTCTAGAGCGATAAGGACGACAGCAAATCTATCTCCGGGTTTGTATTTACCCTCAATGGAGGGGCGGTAAGTTAGAAGAGTTCCAAACAGGATACTGTTGCAGACTCTACGATGGAGGCTGAGTACATTGCTGCAAATGATGCCGCCAAGGAAGCCGTCTGAATGGGACCAACTATGAAGACTGGCTGAGGAATCTGAACATTGCCTTGACTTATGATAAGGTATCATATGTCCTCACGGCTCCAGCCCCGCCCGTCCCATGAAGGGTTTCCTACAGCACCACTACAAGGGTTTGGAGGCAACACACATGCCATATTTAAATTTTATATGGTGCTAAAGAAACTATCTTAAGGATCATGCTAGAAAGTTTAGGGCAACATAAACACAAGTAGAAAAAGCTAGGGTTTTGAGAGTACAACCTTTGTAGCTCCCTACGCTAGACTCCTTGGCTACTTGAGGGTTGGAAAAAAGGTTCGCTTGAGATCATCTAGGTCCACGACGATCCACCCGGAGTCTTCTTTGTCCAAGCTTGAAGCACCACTAGATCAAGAGAAGAAATGGAAGCTAACACTCTACACTAATGGGCAAGACTAATGTAGAATGGTGATGTGGTGTCACGACCCGAAAGTACGGAACGTGACCGGCACTTAGATTACGAAGCGTCTAGAGGCGCCACGTGACCTAAGTAAGCCGAAACCTAGAGATCTAAACCATAAAAGAAGAAAAAGAAGAAAAGAAAAGAAAACAAGTAAAAAAAAAACATCAGCAAATTTTACCAAAAATTTCGGCAGAGTCTCCTCTGTAAAAACTGGCCCCCAAACGGGTACAACAAGTATAATATGAATAAACAATAAAAAGCATCCCCAAACGGGTGCTAACATCAATGCCAACAGGCGGAAACAACCACAACAAGCACAATAATATACAACGCCAGTAGGCGAGGCTCAAACTCAAAAGAAAACAAAACCACCAGATCAGAATAATACAGGCGCGACTCTAAGGTCGAAGTAAAAGACTGGTCCAGTAACTTATCAAGTAATACAAATATGGTTGATGGAGCTTACTAGATACAAATGAATGAATAAAAGTACAATGGTGGTTCGGATACAAGTGAACCAACCTACCGTGCCAATCACCCTGAAGAAAAGATGTGCCAACAAGCTGCCACGGGAAACCTGTATATCGAACCTGTAAAGAATTTGGCACAACGGGGGTGAGTTGCCAACTCGTGAGTAGAAGACATCTACGAAAAGAAATCGAATGCACGACGCTATCCTAGGTCATAATAATACACTACTATATCCCAAACATCTAGTAATAGCAGGGTAATACTACGTGTAAGTGCAAATACTCCGTGTCGTGTCAGTGCCTCATATAGTACTATTTCATATGAAATTAAATGCATGCACCATGAATGTAAAGTCACAAATCCTGAAATCCAGATATATATGTATGAGAACCTTTAGCCGTTATCATTGTAAAGTGTGTATAAGCATCTGAAATCTCAACAATGAAATCCATGGAAATCCGTGTCAAGCATCGACACAACACATGTAACTTCAAGTATCAATATGTCGGGCTCCGTCAGTCCGGATCGGCCCATATCATCAAATCCCACGACAACGGTCGGTATCCTCCGGATATCCTCCGCGCCAGACATCACCGGTAGGTAGCCTTCCCCTGCCAGGCTCATCGTCTACAACTCGATCTTCTTGCCCCGGGGTACCATACCGGGCCCACCATGTACCCGAGACGATTCATCCACTCCTCGAATCGGGTCTCGAAATCCATCAGAAAACATGAAATACTCATGGCGGACGACACATACATCACGAGAAAACCGCATCTTATTTTAAAAAAAGAGAAGAGGAGAGAGAGAAAAGTTTTTATATATTTTTGCGGTTTTCCCCAAAAATCCAGAAATCTCATAGAAATCCAAATCTCAAAATCATGAGTAACTATATGATAAGTGTCGGCATATGCCCATAATACTGCATGATAACACGAAAATATGAATGCATGAATGTCTAAGTAATGAATGTCATGTCTTATACTTAACATCAGAGAGTGATCACAATATTACATCGGTTTAGTTGTTAACTGATTCTATCAATAAAAGATAATATGATCTAAAGTGTACGTGACATAGCAATTACCGATGATGATGTGTGTGAGCCGGCAAATAAGTGTGCATGGAATATGCGCATCATCGGTAATGGTGCTGGTGTCCTAACAGGTAAAGGTTATACTGATTATAGCAACATATAAAAGACATGCACCATGATGATTACAGTATGAATGTAAATACAGACGTGCATTATCCGCTTCTCTGCGAGATACGAGTATAACTACCACTATGTGAGTCGAACCTAAACCAGTGTCCATCTAACATCCTAAGGAACTAAACCTAATAGACTAGTCAGTAAGAAACTAGAGTCTACCTAAGGTCCGAATCAATATCTCTAATAGTCGGCGATCCCGCCTCAACAGCGTCACGTACGTAGTACGGCTTCCTCGAATCAAGAGTGCGGATCAATCATCAAATCTAAGCCTCGTACGGTAAAATCCATCGTACGGCATCCCAATGTCGGGGTACGGTCAAGTATCTCCTAGGTGTCTCCTCATTCGTATAATGTCATATGTATCATATTGTGATTAAGTCATACTCATATGATATCGGCATCAGGTCACACCAATATAATGTCGAAATCAAGTTATACATATATCATATCGTAATCAGTCACAAGTTACAGTCCGAGTACTATTCTAGCGTCCCATGTACATCAATATCACCACCACTCTTTGTAATTTATATATTCAAGTTCATTATCTCATTCCCTAATGATCCGCTAACACTTTATTACGACTGTATAGTCAAAAATCACGGCATCAAGCCCAGTTATACTGTTTCATCATACCTCGGATATCATATCACATCACTGAATCACCTATATGTGTTGTATATATATGTATATACCTATACCTAGTTCTATATATATACACATACACGTACCCCATGTCGATTTTCAGTGTGTGCGCGGGTGTGTTTCTATCTGAAACCTACGAACCTCTTCCAAGATACTCATCCTCTGATATAGTTTTCCTAAATCGGTCTAGTCCAGCCTAGGGTCAATACTAGGGTCCTACTAGGGTCACGTCTGGTTTCCTAATGTCAATAAGCACTATTCCTATTCTACGTTGCGGGGGTGCTAAACGCCATCCACCCGACTTCCCCCCGTAGATATGCATCTACTCACCTGGTCCATGTCTGCCGAAGACAGTGTCTCCATCCTCCTCTTCATCGCCCGCAGTCCACGTGAGGGTACCTAGACGCAAACATATAAATAGCATCGTAAACCGAATCACATACAAAAGTCAAATGATACGAAGAGCAAGCACAGGTTAAAACCTATGTCCCGTCCACGCAAAAGAACCAAATACCGCTCGATATCGGCGTACAAACTCCGATGGATCGAGATAACATCATCAAACAACTTGTAGTTTTAAAACACATTACTTATATTGTAAAACATGATCAAATTCATCGAAACACTAAAATCGATCAAATCGTCCGTTTTCGAAAAACCCGAAAATGCCAATTTACCGTTTTTCATCAAAACTTGACATTTAAATGAAACCAATGGTCATAAAACTCATTAAATAGCATTACTAGACTATACAAACCATTACTATATTTTTATTACACAATTTTGCATTTATTTGAAATTTCTAGTTTGCAACTTTTAACAATTTTAACATTTTCAAAACAAAATACCACAATTCCACCTCAAAACATGATTTTGCATAAATTAATCACTTAAACAACAATTTATGATGATAATGATATAATGAAACTATAATTATATTTTTAATCACATTTATTTAGAAATTCCTAAAATCTAGTTTACAAAATAATAGCATTTTATTACTATTTTTCCAATTATCAAAATAATCTAGTGATCAAACTAAGTTTTTCATTCAATTAATATGCTAATATTCTCACTAAAATTACCATCTAATGATAACACCCTTAATAAGAATTTTATTTTACCCACAACACTTTTTAGAAAAAATCTAGTTAGCTAAATAGTTTAAATTAAACAATTTCGATCAACAATTTATTATACCACCTCCATGCAAGAATTTTCCACTCTAAAAGATGTTAAACTAGCTATTATAACCCTAATTAGTTAACAAAAACCACCTCTTGAATTTTCAAACCCTAACTTGAATTTTAGAATTTGCAACAAGAATTAATCTAATTAATCTAATTATGCTTTAAAAGAAATATCTAATTGAAATAAAACAAAAGAGAAGGATTTACCTCCACAACCTCATGTCCAAACTTGAAAATGAGCCTCAAAAATACATGCTTTCCCACTCCAAAATCCATGTAGAAAAGAGTAGAGAATAAAGGGTATGAAATAATTAGGTTTTTGTGGAATTTAAATTGGATTTTTGTAGTATTTTTGATGATTTTTGAATAAAAATGAGGTGGAAAATGGGGGGGGGGCAGCCATGGTGATGGGGAGGCCGGCCACAATAAGGGGAAGAGGGAGAAACACATGAGAAATGGTGTAGAAACTTCTCCAAAATGTCATCATCTTAATGTCTTTTCATGCTTTATTCATTTTCTTTTAATTCTTTTCTAAAATAACTCAAGAAAGATCTAGAAACAAGGAAAAATTTGCAAATAAATTTTGCATGATACACACTAAATTCTAATATGCCATGGTTCATTTTTACAAATTAAAACCATTTAAATTTGTAATTTACACTAATTTAGTGTAAAAATAAAGCTTATGTTAATATTTAAAATAATTAATTTAGGAAAAATATTTTATTAAACCAAAAATTTATAAGTGGCTAAATAAACACTATTTACTAGTAATTTTATAATTAAAATAGTTATTTTTAAATTTATGGTGAAAAACAATCACGGTTTGGTTTTACGAAAAATACATTTTACTTTACCGAAAATCCTAAAATTCACTTAAACACTTTTATTCATTTAATTATTTATTTAATTATTTTTAAAATGTTACAATCTTCCCCCCTTTAAGAAATTCGGTCCCCGAATTTAAATTAACACTCTCCTTCCAAATACTAAAACATTTAGCAAAATACTCAAATCGTCGGGGTTCCGAAATCATTAACACATAACGAAAATCAACTCCGTCAAGCATGACGCAATCATCGGAGTTATGGCGATAATGAAATATCATAACCCAATGTGAAAACCATCATAATATACATCAATCTATAACTTATATATAGTTCGCATCCTAGTAAAATCGCCGAATCATCATAATAAAGCAGCATACAAAAACCCCTTCTTGAAAATCGCCGTGCAATGCACGTGTCATGGTCTAAGTAGCGGACGTTTAATTTTTTAAAATATAGCTATATATATATATCTTTTATTTAACATACACGTCCCGCCTGGTTACTAACTCAAATAATAATGATCATGAAAACATACTGCTCAAACTAAAATCAATCCCAATCACATCAATAAAATGTCATGTGCGTCCGGTGCGCACTGAAATCGAAACCAAATGCAGAAACCATGAATACCCACAAAACAAAACTAAGTGCAATAGGTGTGCACCAAAAACATCTGTCAAGTGCAACGGGCGTGCACGACTCACTATCAGGTGCATCTAATCTGCACAAAACCCCGATTTAGTGCATCTGGTGTGCACAAAATCGCATCAAGTGCGCCAAGTATGCGCAAGAATCCTAATCAGGTGCACATGGAGCACGAAAACATACATTGAATATCAAAATCGAAATCACAGCACCAAAAATGCATGAAAATTAGGTCGAAACATATGTCAAAATCACGTGTAACCCCTATGCACGAAATCAAATCAAAAATCTCAAAAAAATATATAAAACCAAATCAAGTGTACTGGGTGCGTACTAAACCACATCAATACAACTGATATAAGAAACACAGATAGAATGAAGGTACACACAGGAAATACCAATCGTAGAACAAGTCCTCAAAATACAAAAATCCAATCAACGAAAATAGGAAATTCAAATCACTAAATCACAATCGTAAATACTATCGTCAATGTGCGCCTCTTTCCTCTGATGTCGACCGCTTCGAACTCGTTCTTTCATAGGTGTGCTGACTGCGCTACCAACGGCAATACTCATGTCTAGAGTCTCCCACATAGTCGATCCCTTCACTTGATATCCGGACTACATTAAACTTCTCGATCGATCCATCAAAATCCCATAATTCCCCGAGAGCTCAACACTCAAGTACAGTTTAAAAATATCCGGTACATACCCCAGCATCGATGATCCAGCTGTAGAAGGGCAAACCCAAGCCTCACTAATGGCACAGCGGAACTGCCGTAAACCCTAAGGTTCAAGGGCGTTCTCGTGGTCATTATGTCGAGTTAGGGTTTCATTCTTCTAGAGGGTCCATCGAAATACCTGCATGTTCTTCCGAATATTTTAAACTTAGGAAATGGTTTTCTGATAATCGTTCGAACCCTTTAACTTCATCCGGACGGCATGTGAATACCCTTCGTCCGCACGCTAAGCAATGCTTCAGTCCTCAAGAATAACCAATACTCTAATGGTTACTGCATTCGAGCCGCATCTCCCTCTGCCCGTGGTAACAGGAACCACCATCCGACATTGACGAAGATAGATCAAAGGAACGAATGAAATACGGTGCAAACAATGTAAATCCTAGGGCTCCTTAAGCAGAGTAGCGTATCGTAAGTATGCCGCGGACCATACCCACGGTACGTTACTCTATCTAACTCGCCTACTCCATCAACCAAGGGTCACCTAGACTTATACAAGGTTAAACCTAGCGCTCTGATACCAACTTTGTCACGACCCGAAAGTACGGAACGTGACCGGCACTTAGATTACGAAGCGTCTAGAGGCGCCACGTGACCTAAGTAAGCCGAAGCCCAGAGATCTAAACCATAAAAGAAGAAAAAGAAGAAAAGAAAAGAAAACAAGTAAAAAAAAAACATCAGCAAATTTTACCAAAAATTTCGGCAGAGTCTCCTCTGTAAAAACTGGCCCCCAAATGGGTACAACAAGTATAATATGAATAAACAATAAAAAGCATCCCCAAACGGGTGCTAGCATCAACGCCAACAGGCGGAAACAACCACAACAAGCACAATAATATACAACGCCAGTAGGCGAGGCTTAAACTCAAAAGAAAACAAAACCACCAGATCAGAATAATACAGGCGCGACTCTAAGGTCGAAGTAAAAGACTGGTCCAATAACTTATCAAGTAATACAAATATGGTTGATGGAGCTTACTAGATACAAATGAATGAATAAAAGTACAATGGTGGTTCGGATACAAGTGAACCAACCTACCGTGCCAATCACCCTGAAGAAAAGATGTGCCAACAAGCTGCCACGGGAAACCTGTATATCGAACCTGTAAAGAATTTGGCACAACGGGGGTGAGTTGCCAACTCGTGAGTAGAAGACATCTACGAAGAGAAATCGAATGCACGACGCTCTCCTAGGTCATAATAATACACTACTGTATCCCAAACATCTAGTAATAGCAGGGTAATACTACGTGTAAGTGCAAATACTCCGTGTCGTGTCAGTGCCTCATATAGTACTAAGTCATATGAAATTAAATGCATGCACCATGAATGTAAAGTCACAAATCCTGAAATCCAGATATATATGTATGAGAACCTTTAGCCGTTATCATAGTAAAGTGTGTATAAGCATCTGAAATCTCAACAATGAAATCCATGGAAATCCGTGTCAAGCATCGACACAACACATGTAACTTCAAGTATCAATATGTCGGGCTCCGTCAGTCCGGATCGGCCCATATCATCAAATCCCACGACAACGGTCGGTATCCTCCGGATATCCGCCGCGCCAGACATCACCGGTAGGTAGCCTTCCCCTTCCAGGCTCCTCGTCTACAACTCGATCTTCTTGCCCCGGGGTACCATACCGGGCCCACCATGTACCCGAGACGGTTCATCCACTCCTCGAATCGAGTCTCGAAATCCATCAGAAAACATGAAATACTCATGGCGGACGACACATACATCACGAGAAAACCGCATCTTATTTTAAAAAAAAGAGAAGAGGAGAGAGAGAAAAGTTTTTATATATTTTTGCGGTTTTCCCCAAAAATCAAGAAATCTCATAGAAATCCAAATCTCAAAATCATGAGTAACTATATGATAAGTGTCGGCATATGCCCATAATACTGCATGATAACACGAAAATATGAATGCATGAATGTCTAAATAATGAATGTCATGTCTTATACTTAACATCAGAGAGTGATCACAATATTACATCGGTTTAGTTGTTAACTGATTCTATCAATAAAAGATAATATGATCTAAAGTGTACGTGACATAGCAATTACCGATGATGATGTGTGTGAGCCGGCAAATAAGTGTGCGTGGAATATGCGCATCATCGGTAATGGTGCTGGTGTCCTAACAGGTAAAGGTTATACTGATTATAGCAACATATAAAAGACATGCACCATGATGATTACAGTATGAATGTAAATACAGACGTGCATTATCCGCTTCTCTGCGAGATACGAGTACAACTACCACTATGTGAGTCGAACCTAAACCAGTGTCCATCTAACATCCTAAGGAACTAAACCTAATAGACTAGTCAGTAAGAAACTAGAGTCTACCTAAGGTCCGAATCAATATCTCTAATAGTCGGCGATCCCGCCTCAACAGCGTCACGTACGTAGTACGGCTTCCTCGAATCAAGAGTGCGGATCAATCATCAAATCTAAGCCTCGTACGGTAAAATCTATCGTACGGCATCCCAATGTCGGGGTACGGTCAAGTATCTCCTAGGTGTCTCCTCATTCGTATAATGTCATACGTATTATATTGTGATTAAGTCATACTCATATGATATCGGCATCAGGTCACACCAATATAATGTCGAAATCAAGTTATACATATATCATATCGTAACTAGTCACAAGTTACAGTCCGAGTACTATTCTAGCGTCCCATGTACATCAATATCACCACCGCTCTTTGTAATTTATATATTCAAGTTCATTATCTCATTCCCTAATGATCCGCCAACACTTTATTACGACTGTATAGTCAAAAATCACGGCATCAAGCCCAGTTATACTGTTTCATCATACCTCGGATATCATATCACATCACTGAATCACCTATATGTGTTGTATATATATGTATATACCTATACCTAGTTCTATATATATACACATACACGTACCCCATGTCGATTTTCAGTGTGTGCGCGGGTGTGTTTCTATCTGAAACCTACGAACCTCTTCCAAGGTACTCATCCTCTGATATAGTTTTCCTAAATCGGTCTAGTCCAGCCTAGGGTCAATACTAGGGTCCTACTAGGGTCACGTCTGGTTTTCTAATGTCAATAAGTACTATTCCTATTCTACGTTGCGGGGGTGCTAAACGCCATCCACCCGACTTCCCCCCGTAGATATGCATCTACTCACCTGGTCCATGTCTGCCGAAGACAGTGTCGCCATCCTCCTCTTCATCGCCCGCAGTCCACGTGAGGGTACCTAGACGCAAACATATAAATAGCATCGTAAAACGAATCACATACAAAAGTCAAACGATACGAAGAGCAAGCACAGGTTAAAACCTATGTCCCGTCCACGCAAAAGAACCAAATACCGCTCGATATCGGCGTACAAACTCCGATGGATCGAGATAACATCATCAAACAACTTGTAGTTTTAAAACACATTACTTATATTGTAAAACATGATCAAATTCATCGAAACACTAAAATCGATCAAATCGTCCGTTTTCGAAAAACCCGAAAATGCCAATTTACCGTTTTTCATCGAAACTTGACATTTAAATGAAACCAATGGTCATAAAACTCATTAAATAGAATTACTAGACTATACAAACCATTACTATATTTTTATTACACAATTTTGCATTTATTTGAAATTTCTAGTTTGCAACTTTTAACAATTTTAACATTTTCCAAACAAAATACCACAATTCCACCTCAAAACATGATTTTGCATAAATTAATCACTTAAACCACAATTTATGATGATAATGATGTAATGAAACTATAATTATATTTTTAATCACATTTATTTAGAAATTCCTAAAATCTAGTTTACAAAATAATAGCATTTAATTACTATTTTTCCAATTATCAAAATAATCTAGTGATCAAACTAAGTTTTTCATTCAATTTATATGCTAATATTCTCACTAAAATTACCATCTAATGATAACACCCTTAATAAGAATTTTATTTTACCCACAACACTTTTTAGAAAAAATCTAGTTAGCTAAATAGTTTAAATTAAACAATTTCGATCAACAATTTATTATACCACCACCATGCAAGAATTTTCCACTCTAAAAGATGTTAAACTAGCTATTATAACCCTAATTTGTTAACAAAAACCACCTCTTGAATTTTCAAACCCTAACTTGAATTTTAGAATTTGCAACAAGAATTAATCTAATTAATCTAATTATGCTTTAAAAGAAATATCTAATAGAAATAAAACAAAAGAGAAGGATTTATACCTCCACAACCTCATGTCCAAACTTGAAAATGAGCCTCAAAAATACATGCTTTCCCATTCCAAAATCCATGTAGAGAAGAGTAGAGAATAAAGGGTATGAAATAATTAGGTTTTTGTGGAATTTAAATTGGATTTTTGTAGTATTCTTGATGATTTTTGAATAAAAATGAGGTGGAAAATGGGGGGGGGGGGGCAGCCATGGTGATGGGGAGGCCGGCCACAATAAGGGAAAGAGGGAGAAACACATGAGAAATGGTGTAGAAACTTCTCCAAAATGTCATCATCTTAATGTCTTTTCATGTTTTATTCATTTTCTTTTAATTCTTTTCTAAAATAACTCAAGAAAGATCTAGAAACAAGGAAAATTTTGCAAATAAATTTTTCATGATACACACTAAATTCTAATATGCCATGGTTCATTTTTACAAATTAAAACCATTTAAATTTATAATTTACACTAATTTAGTGTAAAAATAAAGCTTATGTTAATATTTAAAATAATTAATTTAGGAAAAATATTTTATTAAACCAAAAATTTATAAGTGGCTAAATAAATGCTATTTACTAGTAATTTCATAATTAAAATAGATATTTTTAAATTTATAGTGAAAAACAATCACGGTTTGGTTTTACGAAAAATACATTTTACTTTACCGAAAATCCTAAAATTCACTTAAACACTTTTATTCATTTAATTATTTATTTAATTATTTTTAAAATGTTATATGTGGTTTGTTTTCTCACTTCAAAATCCTAACTTGGTGACTCTTTTGCTCACTTGAGAAAACTAGAGAGCAAGAGAGAAAGGAGGAAGAAGATGATGGCTTGTAAAACTCAAGATAATGAAAAACTTATGAATAAAAGTGAGAAATGAAAATATATATATTTTCACTTCCTCATTCTTAACCATAGTTATAAAATATCCAGATATTTAGTTTGGAACAAAAATGGCCATAGAAAATGAATCATGGTTAATCCAAGGGGTTAGTGCAAGAATAAAATAATAAACCATGATAACAATTTTCCACTTCCATTTTTCTTTTCCAAAAATAATATCCATATATTTTAAAAAGGGTGTGAGTTTTATATTGCCAACATCCACTATATCAACAACAATGATTGAATGATGTATGCATGTATGTGTGCATGCACATCCATATGTGCATGAATAAGAATAAATGCATACATGCATGCATACAACAAAAAGACAAGAAAGGGTTTAAAGTGAGAAACTAATGGTCAATGATAAATCAACACTTGATTTAGCAACCCGATCATATCATATACGACCCGACCAAAAGCAAACCGCCCGATTAATATACGGTATCTCATACACGCATTTTAACCGAGTCCACGCGCATATCTCATATGCGCACCACATCGTTTCGCTTGGACTAGGCAACTCCATTCTGGGACTCTAAGACTCGTCAATACACCGGCAGTGGGTGATGATCATATCAAGCACCCCGAAGCCGCAAGCGGTCAGCTAAACGTAACGGCCACCCGGGTGTTGAGCGATCAGAAGAAAACAAGCGAACCTGTCACAACACCCGTCGAGCCGACCGGCAACACTACCGTACAGTCCGGTCTCTTCGTCGGATATGCTGCATATCAAGTCTAGGGATGGTAACGTCGACCCCAATAACTCAATAAGTCATGCCAATGAATGGTCTATAACAGATCAAGAAACTACTGATAACACTTATTAGTAAATCTCAACAGACCTGGCCAGGGATTTACTGATATAGCCAATCGAGCACAGCACGGCATCAACTCTCAATACCGGGAGAGACGAAACCCCTCCTATCGCTCATCACCTTCGTGTGTCTCGGGACTGTACCCAACAGCCACCTGTTTGCATGACTCAGTAGAGCCGTGGTAGGGTGGTAATCAAAGTATAGTGGGAGAACACACAAGACTCTATGACGATCTCGGGTCTACAGACTGACCTGCACCAGTGTCACCTGAGAACTGCTATCCGACGATAGATATAATTCCATATAGGAGTTCTCGGTGAGTCCGTCCAGTGTACCCAGTCATTACTGAGCACCCATATACGATCTCGATGTTAAACATCGATGAATGTTGGAACATCCATCGCCCATCATATGGGTCTAGTATCATATACGCTAGTTTACTCTGGTATATCGATGCCCCTTCTCGATACACCTACGACTAGGGACATTCCAGGATATGCTTATAAACTACAGATGTCCCACTTGAAAGGTTCCTAGGCACCCTATAGTGGTCTCACAAGGCATCGAACATGCCAATTTAAAAATTTTAGTGCCGAGAAACCCTAGACTACGGATCTTTAACTAGATGTTTAGGCGAAATAGATAACTAGTTAACAGTTAACTACTAAGATACGGATATACAACCTTTGTAGATCCGGATTTCCGCCTCCACGGCTCCGCAACGTCATGTCCTCGCTGTCCATCATGAATTCTCGACTCGATCATCGGCTTCATCGGGAAAGAAAGCGGAATAGGTCGTCGGCCTTGTGTCAAAGACGATCTACGTCGAGGTTGCACAAACTCAAGCTCCGACTTCACAAACTTGTGAAACTTGTGATGTAAACACCCAAAACAACTTGGCAAGAGGTAGAGGGTGAAGAAATAGGAGGTGGGTTCACTTTAGATTTGGATTTAACTCACTAAAGCTCAAGTTGCCATTGGAGTAGCAAGCTTGAAGAAGAAGAAGAAGATGAGCTCAAGAAAAGATTATGATAAGTCTTATGATAAAAATAAATATAAATCAAATACTTATCATAACTTGAACTAGGGTTAAGTGTAGAGAATTAACCATGGTCACTTTGATGGGTTAGGGTTAAGCATGAAGATAAGGATGGTTAGCAAAGTCAAAGCTTCATGAAGCTTCAATATAAAACAAACTTAGCCACCATTCTTATCATAACTCATTTCAAATAAATAAATAAATAAATAAATAAATAAATGAAAATGCAAAACCCTAATTATCAAATTAACCATGGATTAATTCAATAAACTTAACAATATGATCAAGTATCATCAAACATGATACAAAGTAGTGCACTAAAGCATATCACATATACAATGTGCATAAAGTGAGAAAAATCCGTTTAAAGTGAACCAATACTAGTTAATGTAAAGTAATATATCAAATATATAATTACACATTAAATCATTAGATCAACACTTGATCCAATGATCCGGTCATGTCGCACATAACCGACTAGTATTCAATGCATCGATTTATCGAATCAATGATTCGATAACTAGGTCATATCGAATATAACCATTCGAAACATTTATCGCGAGAATGAAATGCGGTATCACATACACGCATCATTCTCGGTCCTGCACATATCTCATATGCGCTCCTATTTCGTTTCGCTTGAGCCAGGAAACCTCTGTGTAGGACTCTAAAGACTCGTCAATACGCCGGTAGCAGGTGATGATCATATCAAGCACCCACAAGCCGCAAGCGGTCTGCTAAACGTAACGGCCACCCGGGTATTGAGCGATCAGAAGATCGACGAGCTAGCCCGCTCACACTCCTGCGAATCCGACCAGTAACACTTACCATACAGTCAAGTCTCTTCGTCAGATACGTCGCATATCAAGTCTAGGGGTGGTAAACGTCAGACCCCAATAACCCGATAAGTCGTGCCGATGTGAGGCTCGTAACGGGTCGAGAAACTACTGGTAACACTTACCAGTAAATCTCTGATCAGCCCTGGCCAGGGACTTCCCTGCTACGGCCAATCGAGCACAGCGCAACATCAACTCCCAATACCGGGAGAGACGAAACCCCTCCTATCGCTCATTGCCTCCATGTGATTCGGGACTATACCCAAAGACCACCGTTTTGCATGCCCTCATGGACGTGGTAAGGTGGAGATCAAAGCACAGTGGGAATCACACAAGACTCTATGACGATCTCGGGTCTACAGACTAACCTGTACAAGTGTCACCTGAGAACTGCCATCTGACGTGAGGTATAATACCATCTGGGAGTTCTCGGCTAGTCCGTCCAGTGTACCCAGTTTACACTGAGCACCCGTATACCATCTCTGATGTCAAACACCAATGGATATGGGATCATCCATCGCCCATCACATGGGTCGAGAAGCGTATACGCTAGTCTACTCTGGTATATCGATGCCCCGTCTCGATACACCCACGACTAGGGACCTTGAAGGATGTACTTATGGACTACCATGTCCCCACTAGTATGATCTGCATCATAGTCCAGGTAGTCAAGTACAAATCCTAAGGGCTTTACCAACATGTAACTATAAGACAGTATAAAGAGACTAGTGTACATGTTAAGATAAATGGCAACCAGATAGCATACTATCATGTCGAGCAAGAAAGTCATCTCTATATATGTCCAAGCATCCAATATAATATACATACTCTGTACAATACTGGCCTCTAGGGCATACATACAACTAACAATCTCCCACTTGCACTAGGGCCAGCTGCTGTAGTATCTCATACCGAGCATCCCGAAGAGTCTCTCAAACTGTATCTGGGGAATGGCCTTCGTGAGTGGATCCTCCGTGTTGTTCTTCGTGTCAACTCTCCTGACCTCGATCTCCCGGCGATCAACTATCTCCCGGATCAGGTGATACCGCCTCAGAATATGCCTGGATCGCTGATGGGACCTGGGTTCCTTGGCCAAAGCCACCGCTCCATTGTTATCTTTATTAAGGCATGAAATGGTCGCTACCTGGAGAGAGAGAGAAGAAAACACTTTAGCGTATGCTCGTGCAAGATCAGATTGGTTATTATCTTATCTAATCAGGATGGCTCCCACTGCTTTTTATCAAATCTTCCTCCAAACCTTAAAAGGAAAGACTAGCCGGGATTAATTACACAGTACAAGTTCGCCAATCTTTCAGCCAGGCCAGTGTCGGTACTTTGAGGGAGGTCCCCCGTGCTTTCGCACGAACCTAATTACTGTAAACCTCGTTTTCCCAGAGGCGTAACCTCGTTAACACCTTTCTAGACACCTACTTGATCGGCTAATTGTAATGTGTAAAACTCTCCCAGGAGTAACTCTTACTCGCAGCGGGTATCGGGATCCAACTATCTCATAGAAGGTATGCAATCTCATTGCAAATTTCAACACTTGAAATTCCCGATAATATTTTGCCCCTAGCGTCCTATGACCTTGACGGAGGCCAAACAACCCATAGTCCGCTAGTCAAGTTCAACCCGTCATTTCTTGATTGAATTAAACCCACCCGCACGACCCTTGACGGAGGCCAAACAACGCCGTAAGAATACCCTAATCCAATCGCATCATATGCTAGCAGATAAGCACTAGTTAGCTACCGTACACTGCGCCTTGACGGAGGCCAAACTACCGCAGCACGAATACTAACTAATACTTATCTGAAATGACGGAGGGCTACGCAGGTTTTTCATAAAAACCATGAGCGTAAAGAACTTGATATCGTTGTAGAATCAAATGATGTTTTGAAATGGAGTGATTTTGAGGCTTTTCTAGTTTTGCTAAAGGAGTCACTCCCGGTGAAGGGATCTCGGTCCTTTCCTCGTCGAATGAGGTGCGGGATATATCATATATATCGCTGTGCAAAGCAAAAACCCAAAAGCAGTCAAAAGCAAACCGAATGTGTAGCATCTGCCAGTTATTGCTAAAGGAGTCACTCCCGGTGAAGGGATCTCGGTCCTTTCCTCATCGAATAAGGTGCGGGGTATATCATATATACCGCTGTGCAAAGCAAGAACTGTAGCCACCTGTTTTATTTTAAAATTCGATTCCACAACATCTTAGGTTTCTTATCTTTCATTAATCACATTAATGAAGTCCCATCATTTAAATACCTAAACATCACAGATAGATATGACGTACACTTATGCCATCCGCATTCGCCTCGATGTCCCCTCGTGCACCGTTAGGTTAGGTAACTAACGAAGAGCAGGGCAGGGCTAGCGCGGGTGTAAAACATAAGTAACGTCTATATAATATATCATATATACTATATACAATATCCATCACAGAATCACATCACAGATATCGCAGCAGAATAAACATATGAAATATTGGATATACTAGGACGTCCGTGTTTTCAATACGAGCCAGTATAAAACACGGATTCCACGGTCGTGATGAATAGCCAATCCCACACCCCCAGACCCCTACGAGAGCGGCAAGCAACCCTGCCAATTCTAGGGTTAGGAGACCCGGACTCGACTCCTCGAGTTGGTCTCCCACTGGACCCCAGAACCCGGTTACTTGTGCTCCCCTCCTTGGGTCTATCCTAGTGCAGAAAAGTAAATAATATACAAAGGGTGACAACTCCCGCATCCTGGAAGTGCCCCGAATAAAAGAATATTACATACAAGTTTTTACATGAATGAAAATGAAAAACACTCATCTCACATAAAAACCCCCGGCTATTCGAACACGACGATCCAATATAACATATCCAGCAACACATAACATCACATGTCATCAACGTAAGTAAGTATGCATACCCCAATTGTCGTTGACGTATAGCAACGAAACCGGCGATATGAACATACTACACTTACGGTCACAGAAAAGAAAGTGTAAAACTACAACAATTGGAATCCGCAACCTCTTTAGACATCACATGCCTAACGGTTATAAACCCCGCATTTTAGTCCCATTATCGAAAACTCTTTTCGATATCCAATGAAACTAAACCGCTAGATTTATAACATCCATCCAGTTATCTCATAACCTTTTGTGAATTCCAATTATTGTATCCAATTCCGGATAAATAGAATATATTAAACTTTCCGATCGAACATTCGAACACCCAAGTTTTCCCGACACCGATCAATACATGAAATAGGTTCAAAGACATTCACTTCATACCTCAGTACCAACGGTCCAGCCGTAGAAGGGTCAAGCCAACGCCTCACATGTGGCACGCCGTACTGCCCCAAACCCGAAGGTTCAAAGGGCAGTTCAAGACGGTCACATAATCGAGTTAAGGTTTGTGTCTTCTAGAGGGACCATCGCGTTACTTGCACTACTTCGAATGTCTTTTAACCACAGAAAAATCCAACACTTGGAGTTATTCCGGCAAGGGAAAACCTGGGTATTTGTATACGGTCGAACTCTTTAACATATTCTACAGTTATCTGGAAAAACACTTAGACAAAGTTTGATATTCCGATCGAATTCATCGATTCCCAATATAACTCCAGAGCACTCAACCCTTAAATTAATTTAAAAATACCCAGAAAACTCACCAGAATTTATCAAGTATTACTGTGCAAAAAAAATGGGATGATGTCACCATATGGCCGCGGAAGGGCGGCAGAAGGCATGCTTCTGCCGCGCTTCCGCGGCACAATGAACAGTTCAGGGAATCGTTTTACACAGTAATGCTTAGAATTCTATGCTGAATTTTTTAGACATTTTAAATATCAAAAATTCCCAGATTTATGAAAATGTCCAGAGAGCTCTAAAATATTTGGGTTTCGTGTTCGTTCGGACTTCAAACTGCGTCGGGACTTCGCCTAAAGCTCTAGCTAGGCTCTGATACCAGTGAAAGGTTCCTAGGCACCCTATAGTGGTCTCACAAGGCATCGAACATGCCAATTTAAAAATTTTAGTGCCGAGAAACCCTAGACTACGGATCTTTAACTAGATGTTTAGGCGAAATAGATAACTAGTTAACAGTTAACTACTAAGATACGGATATACAACCTTTGTAGATCCGGATTTCCGCCTCCACGGCTCCGCAACGTCATGTCCTCGCTGTCCATCATGAATTCTCGACTCGATCATCGGCTTCATCGGGAAAGCAAGCGGAATAGGTCGTCGGCCTTGTGTCAAAGACGATCTACGTCGAGGTTGCACAAACTCAAGCTCCGACTTCACAAACTTGTGAAAATTGTGAAGTAAACACCCAAAACAACTTGGCAAGAGGTAGAGGGTGAAGAAATAGGAGGTGGGTTCACTTTAGATTTGGATTTAACTCACTAAAGCTCAAGTTGCCATTGGAGTAGCAAGCTTGAAGAAGAAGAAGAAGATGAGCTCAAGAAAAGATTATGATAAGTCTTATGATAAAAATAAATATAAATCAAATACTTATCATAACTTGAACTAGGGTTAAGTGTAGAGAATTAACCATGGTCACTTTGATGGGTTAGGATTAAGCATGAAGATAAGGATGGTTAGCAAAGTCAAAGCTTCATGAAGCTTCAATATAAAACAAACTTAGCCACTATTCTTATCATAACTCATTTCAAATAAATAAATAAATAAATAAATAAATAAATGAAAATGCAAAACCCTAATTATCAAATTAACCATGGATTAATTCAATAAACTTAACAATATGATCAAGTATCATCAAACATGATACAAAGTAGTGCACTAAAGCATATCACATATACAATGTGCATAAAGTGAGAAAAATCCGTTTAAAGTGAACCAATACTAGTTAATGTAAAGTAATATATCAAATATATAATTACACATTAAATCATTAGATCAACACTTGATCCAATGATCCGGTCATGTCGCACATAACCGACTAGTATTCAATGCATCGATTTATCGAATCAATGATTCGATAACTAGGTCATATCGAATATAACCATTCGAAACATTTATCGCGAGAATGAAATGCGGTATCACATACACGCATCATTCTCGGTCCTGCACATATCTCATATGCGCTCCTATTTCGTTTCGCTTGAGCCAGGAAACCTCTGTGTAGGACTCTAAAGACTCGTCAATACGCCGGTAGCAGGTGATGATCATATCAAGCACCCACAAGCCGCAAGCGGTCTGCTAAACGTAACGGCCACCCGGGTATTGAGCGATCAGAAGATCGACGAGCTAGCCCGCTCACACTCCTGCGAATCCGACCAGTAACACTTACCATACAGTCAAGTCTCTTCGTCAGATACGTCGCATATCAAGTCTAGGGGTGGTAAACGTCAGACCCCAATAACCCGATAAGTCGTGCCGATGTGAGGCTCGTAACGGGTCGAGAAACTACTGGTAACACTTACCAGTAAATCTCTGATCAGCCCTGGCCAGGGACTTCCCTGCTACGGCCAATCGAGCACAGCGCAACATCAACTCCCAATACCGGGAGAGACGAAACCCCTCCTATCGCTCATTGCCTCCATGTGATTCGGGACTATACCCAAAGGCCACCGTTTTGCACGCCCTCATGGACGTGGTAAGGTGGAGATCAAAGCACAGTGGGAATCACACAAGACTCTATGACGATCTCGGGTCTACAGACTAACCTGTACAAGTGTCACCTGAGAACTGCCATCTGACGTGAGGTATAATACCATCTGGGAGTTCTCGGCGAGTCCGTCCAGTGTATACACTGAGCACCCGTATACCATCTCTGATGTCAAACACCAATGGATATGGGATTATCCATCGCCCATCACATGGGTCGAGAAGCGTATACGCTAGTCTACTCTGGTATATCGATGCCCCGTCTCGATACACCCACGACTAGGGACCTTGAAGGATGTACTTATGGACTACCATGTCCCCACTAGTATGATCTGCATCATAGTCCAGGTAGTCAAGTACAAATCCTAAGGGCTTTACCAACATGTAACTATAAGACAGTATAAAGAGACTAGTGTACATGTTAAGATAAATGGCAACCAGATAGCATACTATCATGTCGAGCAAGAAAGTCATCTCTATATATGTCCAAGCATCCAATATAATATACATACTCTGTACAATACTGGCCTCTAGGGCATACATACAACTAACACCACTAGTATGATCTCTATCATAATCACAGTAGTCAAGCCTATATCCTTAGGGCTTTATCAACATGTGTGAATGAATAAAAGCATGATCAAATCAACATGTCAGATAAAGAAGAACCAGATAGCATACTATCATGTCGAGCAAGAATGTACACTGAATACACACACACACACACACACACACACATGTATAAATACATCCACTATCATATAATGGCCTCTAGAGCATACATATATCCAACTCAAGTGAGTGGTTAAAGCTTGGAGAAGCAGCTCTCGGGTGGATCTTCTATCACATCGAGGAGGCCGACGTGGAGGTGGTCTACGAGAACAAGAAGGACTTGGTTCATTAGGTATAATCATCTTTCATGGTAGCTAATGACTTCTATATTGTTGTTAGTTAGGATTTGGCAAAGATCCGTAAAGTTAGTCGATGTTACTTTAAACAAAATGATTGTTTTACCTTTTCCGCCTCCCTGCATCATGTGGGGTGTCTAACGTCGACTTACAAGTGTGTGATCCCCTTTCTTCAAAAACCTGTTATTTCTCGGCCCCTGCACACAATTGCAGATGTCAGATCCTGACCCGGTATCTAATACCCAGGAAGCAGAGTTAATTGAAAAACAGTTTTCTGTTACAAGCACAGCCGAAGTGGAAGCATCACCATGCTTCTTCTTCTTGAGGCCGGCTGTCACGATCTAAAACTTAGCACGCGACCTACCCCTAAACCACGTAATGTCTACAGGCGTAACGCAATTTAAGTACGCCGAAAACCCAGAAATCTAAACCATCGAAAACAGTAAGTGATAAAAACATTGTTAAAAACATCTGGAAATCTCAAGAAAAAATCTCTAAAGTTTAAATTCATTTTTCTTAAAAATTTTGGCAGCACCTCCTTTGTAAAAACTAGCCGCGAAACGGGTACAAACATGTGATATAAGTAAAGCAACATATGATATAAATAAAGCATCCCCAAACGGGAGCAATCACGCCCAAAGGCGGAAACAAACACCACAAGCATATATACGACCCCGTAGCGAAGAAATAGACGGTAAAAGTGAAAAACAACTAACATAATGAAAGATGGCTCACAAGAGCTCGACACCCAGAGTCACAAAATATAGAATATCGTCCTCACAACACGACTCTAAGTCAATACATGAAAGGGTAGATGGAGAGCACTAGATACAATGAGAGATATACAATAAATTTAAACAGATAACCGCAAACCCACCTATAGAAAAACGGCTCACAGCCAGGCGTAGCGGTATCCGCTGCAAAAAGATACAATAAGAAGAAGCCCTGTCGTGACTACTCTAAGGGTCAAACCTGCAAAACACTGTGGTACAACGTGGGTGAGTTGCCAACTCGTGAGTAGCAAGTAACATCATATAGGTAATCGCAGGTATGCACGTACTGCGATACTCTATCACATGAAATCTGATGGTATCAATATGCTAATATGGATATGCATCTGTCATGAAAGGTACTCTATCAGGTACTACAAGTACATGGAGCTATGCATAACAATGAATGCTAAATATGGGGTATAACATTTCATCAACAATAAATCATCATCGTGGAAAAGTTGGTGTCCGTCAAATACGGCCAAAATCCCAATACCTCAGGCGCCATCACTCTGATCGGCCCTCATATCCTGTAAATCTCATGGAACTTGAGTGCCCAACATCGGCACTTGAAAACATCATGAAATACTCGTGTCAAGAATCGACACGCAAATACTCTTCTCTCAGGCGCCGCATACCTAGATCGGCCCTTAATATATCTCACGTCATAACTCCCAAATGGTATCTTCTAGATATCCGTCGGGTTCTATACTATCACTGGTAGGTAGTAGTCCCTCTGCCAGGTTCATCTTCATCCCCACGAAATCTTTCTCTTGCCCAGGGGTACCATTCCGGGTCCACCATGTACCCGCAGACAGTTCCTCCATTCCTCGAATCGGGTCTCGAAAACTAAACTCAGAACAGAGAAAATTCATCGTGGACGCACTGAAATATCATATCAAAAGAAACCGGGTTTTCAAAACAATGCATACTTTCTTAAAATACTACCACGGTTCTCAAATCCATAAATCACATGAAATCCATATATCAATGCGTAAATCCATGCAATATGATATATACAACATAAAACCGTTATATGAGTATATCAAGGGAAAACCGCTCTTTAAAATAAATCTAGTTTCAAAATGTATCATGCGGTTCCCAATTCTCCAAAATCAAATCCAACATCATCTAAAGGTGCACATATAATTATAGCAAGTATGTATGTACGCAAGTATGTATGTACAAGTATGTAATTCATATGCGCGATAGAACAAGAATCATGTCTAATCACCAATGATAAGGTAAGCTAAACAATGTATTATCCATGGCGATTCTATAGTGTGAGTGTCATGGCAATTACTAACGGTGTGTATGCGTGGCATACAGGTAGTGCTCGTGCAACATGAACCGTTAGTAACAGTGCTGTGTTTCATTAATACTATGTTCACATGCAACAGAAAATGGGGTATGCAACAATGGTACACATGCACAATCAACAAATATGAATATAAACATGCGACTACAATATCCTATCAAGCCTTGACGCATAACGCCATACAGGCGATTTCCTCGTAGATGTTAAATCTACTCACATTGATCTCGAGCTAGGTATATCTAACCACCTGCTTCCCTTCTTCGCTGCGTCCGAAATCCCCGCCTGCGATCCTAAAATCACACCAACATAGGAAGTGCACTTAGAAATTGACCAATAATACCTACAACTACGCTTAAATTGATGCACCGACTCAAACAGCCTCTAAAGTGCTCGCTTAGCGACTAACGTGTACGGTGACGCTACTAAAACAATCCCTACCTGCAGAAATCATGCGAAGTTCAGAAACTGAGTCGGACACCGTATCGCGCGTCGTCGAAACACTAAAAAACTAGCTAATAGATCCCAGATTTTACCCACTGTGAAAACATCAAAAACTAGCAGTACCAAACACTCTAAAACTACTGCAGATAACTACCCATAAAAACTCAACTTCCCAGGACACCGTACGGCCGAGCTTGCCGGACCTACCCTCAATGTCGCTGGCCAAAACGGGTCATATGGGGCTCGTATTACTGTGTACACTCAGGGCAACTAGCACAACACTACTACACTGCTTGATTTCACAGTAAAGACTCAGGGTCACAGCAGGTTACAAATATCCTAAAACGACACTAAAAATACGATATTATGCCAAAATCTTATCTTTATCGTTCTAAACTGAAACTAATTTGCAACACCACATAATAAGAACTTAATTAACAGTTAGGGATTTATACATATGCACACTTGCTTAAAATCCAAGATTTCCTTGCTCTTTGTGATCAATTGGGGTTTAGGATCAAGTTTAATGAAGGGTGTGTTGAGTTTTGTGAAGTGTATTAAGGATTTATGAGGATTTGGATTAGGGTTTTGGTGAAGAACAAGGGGAGTGTTCAGTTTGAGGGAGGTGAGGGTGTGAGAAAATGAGATGAAGAAAATGATAAGTGAAAGTGAGAGAAAGAGGGGAGTGTGAGGGTGTATGAGTGAGGGTGTAGGAAACACACATGGGTGTGAGTTTAACATAAGCCATGCCTCCCCCTCTCTTCATTTAATGCATGGCATGCTTGCCATGCCTCATGATGCCCCCTCTCTCTCTCTTCCTCTTTCTTAAGTCAACATAAATTTAAAAACCCTTTTTATTTAAAAATAAATAATTTATTTAAATACATACACCTAATTACAATGGGGTTAAGGTGCCATGGCTACTTAAGCATGGTTTAACACCTAATTAACCCTAAGTTAACATGCACATGTGTGTAAGACCAAAATAAATATTAATAAAATATTCATTAATTTTTATAAAATATTTGAAAACTATTTTGGTAAACTTTTTTATTAAAAAGCCGCATTATCGCTTAATTAACACTAATCGCATCCTAAGGTGTTACAATCTTCCCCTTAAAGAAATTCGTCCCTGAATTTAAAAATCCTACTATGCGTACCTTCAAAGAGATGATAGAATTTCTTCCGTGTCTCGCTCTAGGCCTCCCAAGTGATCTCTTCACTATTCGGGCTACGCCAAAGAACATTCACAGATGGCATGACCGTTGACCAAAGTTTCTTCACCTGCTGATCTAATATCACTACTGGCTGCTCGGTGAACGAAAGATCACGCTCTTACTGAATGGTCTGGTGCTGAATCATCTGAGAAGGGTCATGAAGGTCGTTGCGAAGTATCGATACATGGAATACCGGATGAACATCTGGAAAACTGGGTGGAAGTGCCAAACGATAGGCAACAATACCAACTCGCTTAAGGATTTCAAAAGGACCTACAGATCTGGGACTAAGCTCCCCTTGCTTCCCAAATTACATCACGCCCTTCATCAGAGAAATCCGTAGGAACACATGATCCCCCACTGCAAAATCGAGTCTGCGACGACGACGGTCGGCATAAGATTTCTGTTTACACTGGGCTGTTCTCATCCTATCCTGAATCAATTGGAACTTTTCCGTAGTCTCATGAACTAGCCGGGGTCCCAAAAATCTTGCCCTCGCTGAGTTCGGTCCAACAGACTGGCGATCGACACTATCTATCATACAAAGCCTAAAAAGGTGCCATCTGAATCGTCTCCTGATAACTGTTATTTTAGGAGAACTTCATCAATGGCAAGTGACGATCCTAACTGCCACCAAAATTAAGCTCGCACACATGAAGCATATCCTTCAGAGTCTGTATAGTCCGCTCTGACTGGCCATCGTTTTGCGGATAAAAAGCGGTGCTAAAGCTCAAACGGGTACCCAAGGCTTCCTGAGCTTCTGCCAAAGACGGCTAGTGAACTGGGTTCCTCTCTCGGGTACGATGCATGAAGGAACTTCATGCAAACGCACAAACTTATCAAGGTATAACTGAGCATACTGAGCATAACCGAAAGTGGTCTTCACTGGAAGGAAGTGAGCCGCTTTAGTTAACCGGTCAACAATCACCCAAATGGAGTCATACCCTTGACTAGACCGGGGTAGACCCACAACGAAATCCATGGAGATCTGCTCCCATTTCCACTTCGGAACGGGTAAAGGCTGCAACTCTCTTGCTGGTCTCTGGTGCTCAGCCTTGACTCGCTGACAAGTCAGGCACCTCGAAACAAAATCCGAAACATCACTCTTCATCCCTGCCCACCAGTAATATCTCTCAATTCACGATATATCTCGGTGGAACTTGGGTGAACACTAAAAGCTTACTGATGTGCCTGCTCTAGAATCTCGCGTCTCTACCCATCGGTATCAGGTACGTACAAACGAGCCCCAAAACGTAGCACACCCTGGTCATCAATCATGAACTCTGAACCTTTACCCTGCTGAACATGCTCACGAATCTCAGACAAACGTGTATCAGCGGGCTGTGCCTTATGAAAACGATTAAGTACAAGTGGACGGGCACGGACATGAGCAAGCTGTCCCCCCTGTGGATGGGAACCCAAACTATACTCTGCTATCGCATGCCTCAATCCAAAGAAAAGAAACTCTCTTCCTGGTCAGTCCGGTCGGTGGTGCAGCGATACTCGAAGAGTTCTGCACGAAACGACAGTAATAACCGGTTAAGCCTAAAAATCTGCGGACCTCTGTCACTGATACAGGTCTGGGCCAAAGGTGTATGGCCTCGATCTTTCTCGGGTCCGCACGAATACCGTCTTCCATAACCACATGACCAAAGAAGTCAACACCATCAAGCCAGATGACACACTTCAAGAATTTTGCAAACAGCTGGTGCTCTCTCAATGACTACAAAGAAATCCTCAAGTGTTGCTCATGCTCCTCACGAATCTTGGAATAAACCAGAATGTCATCCATAAACAGAATAATAAACTGGCTGAGGAACGGCCTAAAAAGCCGGTTCATCAAATCCATGAACGCCGCTGGGGCATTGGTGAGTCCGAACAATATCACCAAAAACTCATAATGCCAGTAGCGCGTACGAAAAGCAGTCTTTGGAATGTCACCATTCCGAACCCGCAAATGATGATAACCTGATCTCAAATCAAACTTAGAAAAATGTCCCGCACACTGGAGCTGATCAACAAATCGTCAATGCGAGGTAAGGGATACCTATTCCGCACTGTAACTCGGTTCAATTGACGATAATCAATGCACAACCTCGAACTGTCGTCCTACTTCTTGACGAAAAGAAGATGAGCTCCCCAAGGCGAAACACTTTGACGTACAAGTCACCTATCAAGCAACTCTTGCAGCTGGTCCTTAAGCTCCTTAAGCTCAGCTGGGGCCATCCGGTAAGGCGGTAGAAATAGGTACCGTGCCGAGGATCAGATCAATGCAAAACTTAATCTCACGCTCTGGCGGCAATCCAAGTAACTCATCGGGAACAACGTCGGGAAACTATCGCACGATAGGAACCCGGTCCAACAAATCTACCGTGGCTCCGATAGCACGAATGAAATCTGAGAATCCACGACATCCTCTCCTCAAAAGCCGACTAGCGCAAAAGGGCTGGAATCAAGCCGTGAGGGCCTGCACCACGGTCCCCCTGCAAAACAAGAACTGACTCGCCGGGAAAACAAAACCTGACTGTATTCTCGCAGCAGTCCACAGACGCGTAGCACATATCTAACCAGTCCATGCCCAGGAGAACGTCGCTGTCCAACATCTCAAGAAGGATCAATTCGACAGACGACTCTTTATCTCCTAAACAGATGACATATGACCGAAACACGTGTCGCGCAACTAACGACTCTCCACCAGGAGTAGTCGCGACTAGCGGCTGATCTAGCAACCATGACTCTCGACCCAAACTCGGCACGAAGTATGTAGAAACATACGAGTGCGTAGATCCCGGATCAAAAAATCCGTGTGCATCAATAGAACATACAGAAAAGTACCTGAAACCACTGCATTGGACGCCTGCGCGTCCTGATGAGTCAAAGCAAACACTCGAGTCTGTCCTCTGCCGGCAACTGGCTGTCCTCCGCCTCTGCCACCCCGTTCTCTCTGAACAAACCCTCCGCGACCACGACCTCTCTGAGCATAAGTCTGACGCGGAGCAACAACAGGCGCACGAGGCAACGCTCTCTGAAGTAGAGGAGGTGGTAAGGTTTCATAAGGGATCACTGCCCCATCCTGGCGTGCCTCAGTACAATCTCGAATGCGGTGACATAGACTCCCACAGCGAAAGCATCCCAACGCCGTCTGCTGTCCCTGTGGGTAGGTGCTATATAACTGACCTCGTCTCAAACCTCTTCCATCGTCACGGCCTGGAGGGGGTCTGTCGCAACGCCTACCCACCTGCCTCTGGGCAGACATATCAGTACAAACCCTCTTCGGTTCTGGAACTACCAAAGTCTCGGAAAGACGCTCCTCAACCAATAGGGCTGCGTCCACTGCTGCTGCATATGTATCACAATGTTGTGCGTTGATAGCGAGGAATAATTGGGTGAGCAAGCCTCGAACAAACCTTTTGATCCGCATCTCCTCAGTGTCCATAAAATACGGAGCAAACACAGATAGCTTGGTAAACTGCACATCATACTCTGTCACCGTCATATCCGAAGTCTGGTATAACGACTCGAATCTGCGTGCTTGAGCATCCCTGACGCTCTGCGGAAGAAAACGGGCAAGAAACACCATCACGAACTCAGCCCAGGCCATCAGAGAAAGATCTACGGCTCTGCCCCTCTCTAAAGACTCACACCACTTCTGGGCAAGACCTTCCAGACGAAAACTAGCGATCTCTACCCATATCTCTGATAGTTGTATGTATGCCCTAGAGGCCAGTATTGTACAGATGATGTATATTATATTGGATGCTTGGACATATATAGAGATGACTTTCTTGCTCGATATGATAGTATGCTATCTGGTTGCACTTTATCTTAACATGTATACTAGTCTCTTTAAACTGTCTTATAGTTACATGTTGGTAAAGCCCTTAGGATGTGTACTTGACTACCTGGACTATGATGCAGATCATACTAGTGGGGACATGGTAGTCCATAAGTACATCCTTCAAGGTCCCTAGTCGTAGGTGTATCGAGACGGGGCATCGATATACCAGTGTAGACTAGCGTATACGCTTCTCGACCCATGAGATGGGCGATGGATGATCCCATATCCATTGGTGTTTGACATCAGAGATGGTATACGGGTGCTCAGTGGAGACTGGGTACACTAGACGGATTCGCCGAGAACTCCCAGATGGTATTATACCTCACGTCAGATGGCAGTTCTCAGGTGACACTTGTACAGGTTAGTCTGTAGACCCGAGATCGTCATAGAGTCTTGTGTGATTCCTACAGTGCTTTGATCTCCACCTTACCACGTCCATGAGGGCGTGCAAAACGGTGGTTTTTGGGTACAGTCCCGAGTCACATGGAGGCAATGAGCGATTGGAGGGGTTTCGTCTATCCCGGTATTGGGGGTTGATGTTGTACTGTGCTCGATTGGCCGTAACAGGGAAGTCCCTGGCCAGGGCTGATTCAGAGATTTGCTGGTAAGTGTTACCAGTAGTTTCTCGACCCGTTATGAGCCTCACATCGGCACGACTTATCGGTTATTGGGGCCTGACGTTTACCACCCCTAGACTTGATATGCGACATATCAGACGAAGAGACCGGACTGTACGAGAAGTGTTGCCGATCGACTCGACGGGAGTTGTAGCAAGTTTGCTTGTTCTCTTCTGATCGCTCAATACCCGGGTGGCCGTTACGTTTAGCTGACCGCTTGCGGCTTGGGGGTGCTTGATATGATCATCACCCACTGCCGGCGTATTGACGAGTCTCAGAGTCCCACAATGGAGTTTCCTAGTCCAGGCGAAACGTTGTGGTGCGCGTATGCGATATGCGCATGGACCCGATTAAAATGCGCGTATAGGATACCGTTTATTGATCGGGCGGCTTGCTTTTGGTTAGGGTCGTATGTGATATGGCCGGATTGATAAATCAAGTGTTGATTTATCATTTAACCATTAGATTCTTACTAGAAATCCTTTCTTGTTTCTATGGATGTATGGATGCATGTATGCATTCCTTATTGTTTCATGCACATATGGATGTGCATGCACACATGCATACATACATCATTCTATCATGGTTGCTTATACAAGGAAATGGTGGCAATATAAGACTCACACCATGGTTTTAAATATGAATTTTATTACATTTGTTTTAAAACAAAAAGGAAAAGGGAAATGGTTATGATTGAATTGTTTCTACACTCTTCTCTTGACCTAACCATTCTCACCCACCTTTTAACCTTGGGTAAACTTTCCTTTTGTGTTTTAACTCAAGTTTAATAAAATATTCATTGTTTAGACCATGGTTTGAGATGAGAACAAGAAAATATATATTGATATATTTTCATTTTTCTAGCATAAGAGTTATCCTTTTACTCTTGAAAAGATATTGCCATCATCTTCTTCTTCCTCTCTCATTTTGCTCTCTAGTTCTTTGTAGTGAGCAATATACTCATCAAGAAAGGATTTTGAAGTGAGAAAGAGAACCACAACACCATTCTACACAAGTCTAGCCCACTTGTTTGGAGTGTTAGCTTTATTTCGTTCACTTGATCGGATAAAGTTGCAAGCTTGGACAAAGCGGACTCCGGGTGGATCATCGGTGACATCGAGGAGTTCAAGCGGAGCTTTTTCAAACCCTAAGTAGCCGAGGAGTCTAGCGTAGGGAGCTAAAAGGGTTGTACTCTCTAAACCCTAGCTTTCCTTTCATATGATGATATGAATATTTCGAAACCCTAATTTTTCTAGGATAGATCCTTTGTAAGTTTACTTAGCTCCATAAAAACTTAATCTTTGGTACATGTGATGCTTCCAAACCCTACATGAGGTGCTAGGCAAACCTTTCATTGGTATCAGAGCCGACCTAGAACATTAGACGACCTTTTTACCAAGTTAAAATTCCGATCGAACCGAAAATACGGTTTTTTTAGTGCTCTCTGGACATTTTTTAAAATCTGGTTATTTTCAGAATTAAAAATATGCAAAAAATTTACCAGGTAAATATAAGAGTTACTGTAAAAAACGAGAGCATGAACAGTTAAAACGACCGCGGAACCGCGGCGATAGCCTGCTTAAGCTGCGGTTCCGCGGCCATTCTGTTGGGTCATGGTCTGGTTTTTGAACAGTAATTCATGACTCTGCTTTTTTTTGTTTTTGGAGTATTTTTAATCTGAATTTAGTACTGAAAATTCTGGAGATGTTTTTGGACTCGTCGATTCGATCGGAATTTTGATTTCGTGACTTTTCCGGGTAAATTAGAAAGTAGTGAAGTGTTTGAACGAGTATCATTTTCTCACTTTTCACAGGGTTTAAATATTTTGGAGATACGTGCAAGTTTTGTGGTGGTCCCTCTAGAAGACAACAAACCTTAACTCGATTATGTGACCGTCTTGAACTGCCCTTTGAACCTTAGGGTTTGGGGCAGTACGGCGTGCCACATGTGAGGCGTTGGCTTGACCCTTCTACGGCTGGACCGCTACTACTGTGTCACACTCCAGTTTTTGAACTCCACTCAAGTGTTGAGCTTTAGGAATCTTGGGTATTTGATCGTACGTTCGAAAACTTTAATACTGTCCAATTATCTGGAATGTGATGAAATGTGTGGAATTCATATTATAAGACATGAAATCGAGGTATGTGATACTTCGCATTTACGATGCCTAAAGAGAATGTGGATTCCAGATATTGCAGTTTTACACTTTCTTTTCTGTGACCGTAAGTGTAGTATGACGATATCGCCGGTTTCGTTGCTATACGTCAACGACAATCGGGGTACGCATACTTACTTACGTTGATGATATGAGATATTATGTGTTGCTGAGATATGATGTGCAGGATTGTCGCGATTGAATAGCCGGGGGGTTTTATGTGAGATGAGAGTTTTATATTTTCATTCATGTAAATTTAAATGTAATGTAATATTCTTTTATTTGGGGCACTTCCGGGTTGAGGTTGTGTCACCAGTGTTGTATATTATTTACTTTTCCGCATTAGGATGGACCCAAGGAGGGGAGCACAGGTGACCGGGTTCTGGGGTTCAGTGGGAGGGCATCTCGAGGAGTCGAGACCGGGTCTCCTAAACTCCAAAATTGGTAGGGTCGCTTGCCGCTCTCGTAGGGGTCCAGGGTGTGGGCTTGGCTACTCATCGCGACTATGGAATCCGTATTTTCTATTGCTGGCTAAATACTAAATACGGACGTCCTAGTATATCCCACATTATATCTATGTTTCTGCTGCGATGTCTGTGATGTGATCATTAGATATGTTCTGTGATGGATACAGTATATAGTATATATTGTTGGAGATAGTGCCCTCAGAGTCAATTATTAGGTCACAGGTACGTGATTGTAATGATTGAGGGAGGACCTATCCCGGTGGGACAGTCTTACTCGAGATGATAGTATGCTATCTGGTTTACCTTTATCATCGTGTACTGCTTTAGGTGACTTGACACGTCGCTATTACACGTTGATAGAGCCCCTAGGATTTATGCTTGACCACCAGCAGTATGAGGGCGATCATATAAGTGGGAGCTGGGGGTCTATAAGCTTATCCTTAAAAGGTCCCTAGTCGTGAGAGTTTCGAGACAGGGCATCGATTCTCCATAGTAGACTAGTGTATACAGTCGAGACCCCGACGAGGGGCGGTGGCCGGTCTCACAAGCCACTGGTGTCAGTTGGATCACCTAAGATGTATACAGGTACTCATTGGGTTATGAGTACACCGGACAGGACTCGCCGGGAACATGCTAGTTGGTCATATACCAGACGTCAGATGGCAGTTCCCTGGTGACATGTGTGCAGGTTAGTTCATCGACCTGGGGATCGTCGTTTGTCTCGTGTGAGTTTCCACTGTACTTTGATTACTACCCTACCACGGCTCAAAGGAGTCGTGCAAACAGGTTTTAGTTGGGTACAGTCCCGAGCCACATGGAGGCAGTGAGCGTATCTTCAGGGGTTCGTCTCTCCCGGTATTGGGGGTGAGGTCGTGCTGTGTCTAGGAGAGCCATTACACAAAGTCCTTGGCCAAGGAAAGGAGATTTACTGGTAGGTATTCCAGTAGTATCTCAGGGTGTTCTGGGCTACACTCCGACACGACTTGTACCGCTTTTGGGGGTCTGACTTTTACCAACCCCCTAGGCCCGCCATGCGATACTCATAGACGAACGGACCGGACTGTACGGATATTGTCACTGACAGGCTCAGTAGGGTTGTCGGGCTAAGTTCGCTCACAGACGTCCCTTTTAGTCAGTACCTGGTACCCCGTCACGTATTGGCTTATACCTCTGACGTGCTAGTGGTTAAATCCACAACCAAGGTGTTGACGAGTCTTTAGAGTCCCCCACATTCAGTTACTCAGCTTTCGGGCGAAAGGTTGTAGAGGCCGTATGGAGATATGGCAAGGTCCGATCAGATACGTGCGATATTGCACGGATCAGGATCGGACAGTTTGTACTATAGGCCGTATGGTTATATGGCAGGGTTCGATCAGATACGTGCGGTATTGCACGGATCGGGATCGAACAGATATTACTAGCCGGCTTTGGTTTAAGCCGGATCCTAGTATAGTACAGTGTAGATTTTGTCTCATTGCATTTGTATTTCGGTCGAAATACAAATGCGGGTGTGTATGCACAGTATCGGGGTTTTCCTGTAATTTATTACGGGACCAGTTTTATGGAGTTGCCAGTTTGCTTTCCGTTTCGGCCAATTTCCATTGTTCCGTTCATTGGCCGAAGATTGGTGGAGGAGGGTTTATTTGCATTGTTGCAAATAGGCATTTGTGGAGGGGGTTCTTTGCATCTTTTGGTATCATGATGGTTTTCATGATGAGCACCATCACTTGACTTCTTCTCATGATGGCTTGACTTTTTGAAGCCATCATGCATGAGATGATGGTTGCCTTTGTGTGTTGGATTTGTGGTGATCATTTGATTTTTCCTCATCATTTTTTTACTTTCCAACCACCCCTCTTGTCTTGGTTCTTTCTCTCTCCAATCACACTTGAGAAAAGGGGGGGGCCGGCCATTCCTAGGAGAGGGAATGGGATTCATTTTTTTTTGGTGTGTGGAAAAATGTTACTCTCATTTTTGGTATGCTACATTTTTCCCACCTCTCTCCAAGCTCTCTTTTCTTCCACCAAATGGCAATTCCACAACCCCAAAAAAATGAGACTTCTTCTCTAGATATTCTACAGCGAATCTTGGGCACGTCGAGTAGCCGGCTTCGTGCCCGAGTTGCCTCGGCATTAAGGTGGGAGCCCGTAAACAAAGTAGGCGATGTGGTGCACTTCCGGCGACGAGGAGGAGACGGGACTTTTCCGCAGGAGATCGGGACCATGACGAGAAGACCGGAGGACTTGGATCGTCGGTATATCTCTACTCCCTTTCTTGTAGATAGCTAGGACTAGTTAATGGTTACGATCCGGGTGTTTAGTGCGCGGTGGTGCCGGTTTGCTAAGTCCGCAAAAATTAAAGTTTTTCACCGCTTCCGCATTCCGGCGTCGGATTTACGGCCGGGGCGCCGCCGTGCACTTACAATGGTATCAGAGCCTCGCCATTAACTTAGTCTAGCTTGGTGTAGTGTGTTTTTCAGTTCCGATCGATCGAAATGTTCAAAAACCCGTATTTGCCCACATCAGTTTTCTGTTGAAACTTTTTGGTCCCCAAAAATTTTTCAGGTTGTAAAATATTGATGTACTGGAAAATCTAAGAGCTCTGTAAAAATTCGACGAAGTAACTCCACAGTGGGAGCGCGGAACCGCCGTGAAAACCCCCTTCCCGCCGCCCTTCCGCCGCACACTGTGGAGATCACTTCACCAATTTTTTACAGAGGCCTTCTGGGCTTAAAATATGGGTTTTGGAATATTAAAATTGGGCCCAGTTTTTCTGTGAGTGCTGCAGTATTGGTTTGGGGGCCCACTTGTTAATTTTTGGTCAATCGGAAAATTTTAAACACATTTTTCACAGTATTTACATTATATCTGCGACCGTGAATGTCACTCGATCGGTAAATCCGGTCTAACCGCTATAGCCCGGTTAGACGGATTTGCGAACGTGACTTTCACGTTGATGTTCTATGTATTTGCTGTGATGTTGCGGATCGGTCGTGGGGGATAGCCTGGATGCAATGCTAGTACAGTTGTGGTTGTATTATGTACATTTGATATTGCGGGGCGAGCGTCCGACATGTGGACTGCCGTCACTGCCTGTTTGTATTATTATTTTGGGGCACGACCTGGTTGCGGTCGATGTACCCGTTGTATGTATATTTTACTTTCTGTACAAGGATTGCCCCGCGGAGGGGTGCACGGATAGCCGGGTTCTGGAGGGCAACAAGCCCGCATCTCATGGCATTGAGACGGAGGGGGCTTCACTCTAGGATTGGCGGGCTATTCGCCGCACTCGTAGGGGGTACAGGTTGACCCAGGAGGGGTGCCCAAGTTACCGGATTCCGTGAAGTGCTGGGTTGTCCATTCACGGCGCTGAAAGGGGCTGCCTCGCTTCAGGTTTTGGCGGGTAACTTGCCGCGCCCGTAGGGGTCTAGGATTTCATTGCACAGGCTATCCACACGACCAGGGGAACGTCGGGTTTCAGCGGCTCTGTGAAACCCGGGGATCCCAGATATCTGTATTGTTTCTGTGATGCTGTACATTTCTGTGATGTTGCATTTTATTCACGCCTTGAGCGAATATAATATATTGGTATATATATTAGTAGATGTTGTATATGTTTTGCATCCGCGCTAGTCCAGTCCCCGCTCTGTCGTTAGTAAGCTAACCTAACGGGTAATGACGGGACCCAGTGGCGAATGCGGATGGCATATACGTACATCAGTATATTTTCGTTCTTTTTGGTGTGATCAATTGATGGGACTGCATTGATTCGGATCAATGCAAGTTAAAAACAAACCTAATCTGATGTTGTTGGAACACTTTTCAAAAGGCTGTTATTGCAAGGACGTTCACTTTTGTTTTGCATCGCGGTATTCATTTGGAATATCCTGCTCCTCAGTCGACGAGGCAAGGGCCGAGATCCCTTCACCGGGAGTGACCCCTTGGACAAAAAGTTTGCGTCAGGGCATTAACTTCACTATAGCCGATTACTTTTGCTTTGCACCGTGGTATTCATTTGGAATATCCTGCACCCCATTCTACGGGGAAAGAGCCGAGATCCCTTCATCGGGAGTGACCTCTTTAGCAACGGTTTTCGTCACTATATTTTCAAAAAGCTATCAGTTCCTTCAACGATATCAAGTTCTTTACGTTAAAGGTTTTCGCCAGAAACCATTCGTAGCCCTCCGTCGTTTCAGACGGGTAGCACGTAGTATACATGCTATGTTTGTTGGCCTTCGTCAAGGCATAGTGTATGGTAGCTGCTTGTTGCCTTTCTGCAGCATAGATAGATGCGTTGGTTTGGGACAGTCGTATAGCCTTGTTGGCCTTCGTCAAGGGCTTGTGCGGGTGGGTTCAAATCAACCTGGAGAATGACGGGTAGAACTTGACATGTGACTTATGATTTGTTGGCCTTCGTCAAGGTCATAAGAGCATGGGGCAGAAATCACATCGGGAGTTTCAAAAGTACTGAAACTTGCCAGATATGCGCATACCTTCTGGAGTGTGATACCGTGAGCGGATTCCGTCACGTTATCATGCGATGAGAGTTGGATCCCGATTCCCACTGATGAGTTAGTATACTCCTCGGCTAATCCCGACTAATTCTTCTTTCAGGTTTGGAGGAGAATTTGAGGTACAGTGGGAGGTTTCCAGATTAGATAAATTGGTGACCATTCTGATCTAGGTTAGAGTGCACGCTGAGTGTTTCTTTTCTCTCTCTCTCTGGCAGCGACCATTTGACCCGACCCTAAGACTATGACTCAGTGACCAAGTTGACCGAACCTTCTTAAACACTGGCTTTTGGATTGTCAGAGTTGCAAACCTCATTGCCACTCCTACTTTTACCCTTTTCTCCAGGACACCCCGTTTTACTACGAACGTCCACTTCCATTGGACAAAACCATCGTATGGTTAGATACGAACTCGAAAGAATTTATTCGAGGATGGTTTCCGGTTCTGGAGAAAACGGATAGGATTATTCAGTTGTCTTTTCCTTTTACCCTCTCTCAGGTTACGAGTACTCCTTGGTTTAGGGGTAGTACACCTATTACGCAAATTGGATTGTCTTCTTCCAAACCTTAGGCTGGTGCCGACCGGTAGGGAATGAAGAAAACCAATTAGCATAACGATGGTGTGCAGAAGGTATTAAGTTAAGACAAAGCAAGGGATTAGTAAGAGGGCAAAGTAAATTGCAACAGATATTCACGACCAAACCAAATATTTCGTTACCACTCCCACATCACCTTTGTATTTCTCCAGGACACTCCGTATCACTACGAAGATCTACAGTTTATTTGGATACTCCATCGTATGGTTATATACGAACTCGAAAGGAATTTGTTCCAGTTCGGGGATGGATTCTGGTTCAGGAGAAATAGGAATAAGGTTTATTCGGTTGTCTTTTATCTTCACCCTCTCTCATTGCGAGTGTTCCTAGGATTGGGACAGTACACCCATTATGCTTATTGGATAGTCTTCTTCCAAACCATAGGCTGGTGCCGAACGGTAGGGAAGGAAGAAAACCATTTGGCCTAAAAGGGTGTGCAGAAGGTAAAGACTAAAGACATATGAAGGGATTTGGAGAGGTGGCAAAGAACTATACGGTTACAGTCGTGAATCTGGAAGAGGCATTACTAGGAATACCAGAATACCCCATCGGAACATTTCAATGTTTCAGTTTCACTGTGTAATGTTAAAAGAAAACTGATTTCCCGATTAGATACTTACTCCAGGGTATGTATTTACCAGGTACGATTCTAACATCTGTATGGTTTTACAGATGATGAGTGGGAGTAAGTTATTGGGAATTGGGTGATTATCCTCATTATATCGGGATTCGTTGTAATCAGTGATATTTGAGGAAATCACCTGGGCTGTTTGCCGGTCGGCAAATAATTGGTTTTGAATATCCGCTGTTATGCACCAATTTCAAATTGATATATCTGTACGTCTATTTTCATAGAGTGAGATATACCTTTCTGAAATTATGTCTACGACATTTACCTATATCAGTGGATGGTTAGGTAAGGAGCATTAAACAGCGGTGTAATTCTTCTTAACCATAAGTACAGTTTTCAACCTACGAAACACAGTGAATGAGTTATCAGACTCAAGGGACTTATACAGAGTATTGTATGTTGTCCAGGGTCCATCAGGACAGAGGGGTTGGTCCTCGTACTACATTCAGTTTACTTATGACTTCTCTAGTTTTTAGACAAGTGTTTCGTGGAAACACAGGGTCCGAATTTGGAGAAGTTATTGGTATTTGAATAGAGTGGAGAACCAGGTGTCACAAGTATCGGGATTCTTCAAAGTGATCGAAGATGTAGATACTTGTGTATGGTGTTCAGTTGATAGTAATGATTAAGAGAACTTGCTTCTCTTTCAGGTTACTCATAATTGGAAATGCTTCCTAAGTTGAGTAACGCTGATCGGCCTCCTTCCATTTAGTTGACATGCACTGGAGACAGTTGCATGATTTGGATCTGGTTCAATTAAATCAGTGCCTCTGTTTCTATATTAGATATAGAACAGTTCATATCTTAACATTGTTAAGGTACGGGGAGTTGTCTGGTTTATGCTTAAAACCAGACACTGGACAACTCAAGGCACGTTTCTGTAATGGCTGTTTGTGGGTTGACCCAGGCTATGACGCGGGTTGACTTTCTACCATTTGGATGAACAATAGCAATATTGTTCTAGACTCGCCACAGTTTTATTAAAAATGGATTTTTTCAGAAAAACAGGAGTGGGAGTATGGTAGAACTTGAAGTGATTCCAGAACCACAAACGATTACTGAAGATTTGGTAAGGAACCTAAAGATTCAATGGATTGACATTCCATTGGCCACTCCGCAGATAAGGTGGGTAACTTCAGGCACCCGAGAGGCACTACGGTAGCCTCAAGGACGGTGACAGGGAAGTTCTTGTTTACCCACAATTGCCATTGCTATTGTTCCAGGTTACGAGACCCGGCGGGAGGATGAGTATAGCGTCGTTCTAAACCAGTTTTAGAAGTGTACGTCTATATGACTCTGCCAGAGGGTTGTCGTAGTCAGTGGGAGCAGCGGAAGCATTGGTGGACAGGTAGCTTATGTCTATTTATAGACTAAAGCAGATGTAGCGGAGATAGATCATCTATTTCTGACGTGACAGTCATGGGTTTGACTTCATCAGAATAGGGGATGGATCTGTTGAGAAGGTAGTAGGGTGTGATATCCTGGTATTTGGATGATATACACAGAGTAGGAAAAGAAACTCCTACACTACGATCGGTTATACTTTGGTCGTCACACAGTTGTTTCTCCACAAAGGAAATGGATTTTATATCTGACATACTGGTTACTAGATCTATGGTTTTAGATCTAGATTTGGGTGGTTTCCCAATCACGGTACTTGACAGCATTCTAAGAGTATTTAGGATGGACGACTCCTGGCACGGTAGTGTACCTGCAGGTAATGGAGTCACCCTCTCCAAAGGTGTCTTACAGACTAAAGGGGAGAGGGACGTGCATGATTGGCAGATCACTTGCTCAGGCAATTGAGTCAATCGTGAGATGTCAAGTACCACACCAGATGTTGTTCTTGCACTAGATGCAATAAGTTGACATTAATCCAATCCTGGAGAAACAGTCGGAAGCAGTTTTAGAACATAAGTGGATGTTCTAGGGATATGATAACGACAGCCTCATTCAGGAGACAGTTATCATTCCAGGCTTCCAAGGTGACATGGACGACAAGGAGGTTGTCAGAGTTATAGTTTTCCTTCTGATGAGGGGCAGTATTTTGGACAGGTGGTCCAAGGCAATACTGAGGGAGGCATGGCGCGCAGGATACTGATTAAGTTCAGTTGACGATACAGTCTAAGAAGTTTGGATTTGGAGTTCATTTATGAGCTAGGTCCCATCAGACATCCAGACACATTCTAAGACAGGTATTGCTCATTTCGGGAGATGGGTTTCTCCGCGAACTTGAGATATAGAGAGACATAGATGTTAGTGTATATGCCCTAGAGGCCATTACTGTATCATACTAGTTTGTATATTACTTAATGGAAGCTTGGGATATTCACCTTGTGTAAACAATCTTGCTCAATATAGTAGTATGCTACTTGGTTTGTTTCTACTTCAATGTGTACTTGTGTTTATTTCAGTATATCACTTATACGCATTAGTGGAGCCCTTAGGATCTTTGCTTGATTACCAGCGTTGTGATGGCAGTCACACTAGTGGGGGCTGGGTAATCTATAGGCACATCCTTATACAGGTCCCTAGTCGTAGGACTATCGAGACAGGGCATCGATACTCCGGAGTAGACTAGCGTATGCGCTTCTCATCCCAGTGTGGGAGATGGTCTGTCCCACAGCCATCAGTACGTCGTACTGGAGATAGTATACGGGTGCTCGTTGGGTTACGAGTACACTGGACAGGACTCGTCGGGAACTGACAGGTTGGTATTATACCTATCGTCAGTTATCAGTTCCCAGGTGACATGAGTACAGCTTAGTCCGCTGACTTGACACTGACACTTCGCCTCGAGTGTGTTCCCACTGCACTTTGATCACTACCCTACCACGGCTCAAAGGAGTCGTGCAAACAGGTGGTGGTTGGGTGCAGTCCCGAAGCACTTGGAGGCAGTGACGGTTAGACAGGATTCGTCTCTCCCGGTATTGGGGGTTGACATCGCGCTGTGTCTAGGAGAGCCATTACACGAGTAGTCCCTGGCCAGGGCAAGCGAGATATACTGGTAGGTTTCCAGTGTTATCTCAGGGTGTTTTGGGCTTCACTCCGACACGACTTGTACCGCTATTTGGGGACTGACGTTTTACCGCCCCCTAGGCCCGCCATGCGATGTATCAGACGAACAGACCGGACTGTACGGAGAATGTCACATTCAGACTCAGTAGGAGTTCAGATGGGGTTTCACCTCGTCAGCCTTCTTGTCGGCATCTACCTGGGGACCGTTACGCACAGCTAGTGCCGCTTGCGGTCTGTGGTTAAACCCACTGCCAGCGTAGTGTCGAGTCTTTAGAGTCCCACACAGAGGGTATTCGCCTCTGGGCAAAACAGAGTAGAGGTCGCATGGTTTTGCGACAGGGTTCGTTCTCATCCGCGCACTTGTGCTCGTTTGGAGTCCGGACGGATTATACTGGCAGGCTCTAGTTTGAGCCAGATACTGGTATATGTTTTGGGGGTTGCTTTTATTCTTGGTATTCTTGTTCCTCGGAACGAGAATGCAGGTGTGTATGCACAGTTGCTTGAGGCGGAGAATGAGGTTTTTCATTAGGGTTTCGGATCGGGTGCGTATGCACAGTTGACAGTTATCTTTTTCCAAACCCTAATGGATTTGTATATTATCTATTAATAATAGTAATTAAATGAGAATTATGTTATGGTTGATTTTTTGTTGACTTGTTGACCTTGGTTGACTTGTTGACCTTTGACCACCATCATGCTTTGAAGATCCTCCTTGATTCATGCTTACACTTCATTTAAAGAAGCATGATAGTGGTCATTCCTAAAATAACCATCAACTATTCTTATTTCAATTATTATCATTTAGATAATTCTTTTCTTTTTGCAATATGGTTGCAAGAAAGAGAAAATATTGCTCATTCTATCATTCTCACTCTCTCTCCTCATTTTCATCTTCTTCTTCCTCTTGAAAAGAGAAACCTTCTCATGTGTTGAGATTCATTCTCTTTAGATAGAAAAGCAAACCCTAATCACTCTCTACTCATTCTAGGAAGAAGGATTAGCAAGCCGGAAACCCTAGTTCACTCAAAGATCGAGGAAGAGCCCAAAGTCGAACCTTCGAGGTGGATCCATCTTCGACGGGAGAAGGCGACGAAAAGAGAACCATTCAAGCTTCTACAAAGAACAAGAAAGAAGAACAACAACAAGAAGAGAAGGAGTTCAAGTTTAGGTATAACCATCTTCCATAGTAGCTAACTCTCCTTAGCTTGTTAACTAGTTTTAGTTTAGACAACGATCCCGACTTAGTTTAGTCCATGTTGCCTCTTGCGATAAAAATTCGTTTTTTTATACCGTTTCCGCCTCCCCGTAAGTACCGGGGGTCGCAATATGGACTTACAGTGGTATCAGAGCCTAACTAAACTTAAACTAGCTTGGTAGTGAAGTGTAACGAAGTTCGGAACCGAAAAATCGCAAAACCGGAAATACGAAAACCTAACTTTCTGTTGAATTTTTTTTTCTGCTCAAAATGAAAAACTTTATACTTGTAAAATCGTCTCAGGGTTTTCTAAGAACACACAAGAAAAACGATATCATGTTTCCTCCAAACCGCCGCGCTTCCGCGGCCTTACCTACTCATCTGGCCGCGGAACCGCCGCAAGTTGGTGTCTTCTTTGCATCGTTTTTCGTGCAGTGTTCTTCTGTGTTGGTTTTGGGATTTTTAAGATATATTATATGTACCCAGATTTTCCAGAACAGAAATTCACTTTTGGGGTCCTATAATTCCGTATTTTTTTCCCGAACTTCACTGCACTTTGGCTATGTTGGTTATATCTGTGATGTTTGCATGTATTGAACGTCGGCTAATCGCTATAAGTCGATTAGTCGGGGTTATACATGATCTGTAATGTTCTGGAATGTGTATATGAATGTGTTGGACTGTCGCGGGTGAATAGCCGGGGTGGATGTGAGATGAGCTTTTGTTTTTCTTTCATTCATTGTAAATGTAAATTGATGTAATTATATTATTTGTTTGGCCGCACAACCGGGTCGGGGTTGTAGCCGTCATTGTATAATTCTTTTTACTGTTTTTGCTCCTAGGATAGACCCATGGTGGGGTGCACAAACTACCGGGAACTTGGCGGGTAGTTTGCCGCACCCGTAGGGGTCTTGGGTGGGGTATTTGCTATTCACCGCGACCGTGTTATCCGCTTTTCGTTTCAGGCTCGAAAGGAATGCGGATTGCTAGTATATCCAATGTATTCATCTGTGATCTGTAATGTCTATCATTGCTTTCTATTTAGGCGTTGCTTATGTTTTACAGCCGCGCTAGCCCAGCCCCCGCTCTGTCGTTAGTTAAGTAACCTAACGAGTGATGACGGGACCCCGTGGCGAATGCGAATGGCATAAGCGTACGTCATATTTTGGTTGTTTTCTGCAATGGTAGGAATTAAATGATGGGACGCATTAAAAGAACTAATGCAAGAATATCACGCATTAAAAGAACTAATGCAAGATAATAAACCAAGTTTAAGTCGATGGAACACTTTCGAAAAACCACTCGGTTCTTTTCAAAACTAACTTTTAAATGCGGAGCTTGAGCCACTCCTTCTAAAAGCTATCTCGTTCCATCGATTATATCAAGTTCACTACGTTCACGGTTTCGCCAAAACCATCCGTAGCCCTCCGTCGTTTCATATGAATATTCAACAGTATTCAAGCTGTGTTTGTTGGCCTTAGTCAAGGCACAGTGTTTGGTAGCTGGTGGGTATTCATATGTTGCATAGATAGAATGCGTTGGTTTGGGACAGTCGTATTGCCTTGTTGGCCATAGTCAAGGGTATATACGGGTGGGTTCAAATTAACCTGGATAACGACGGGAAGAACTTGACATGTGACTTATGATTTGTTGGCCTTAGTCAAGGTCATAAGAGCATGGGGCAAAAATCCACATCGGGAGTTTCATAAGTACTGAAACTTGCTAGATTTGCATACCATTTGGAGTGTGATGATTATGGTAGGATTCCTTCATTTTCGTCACGCGATGATATTTGGATCCCGATCCTACTGTGAGTATATGCTACTCCTCGGGAAATTTCTCACTAAACGATCAATGCTATAAACCTAGTAGGTGCCTAGAAAGGTGTTAGCGGGGCTACGCCCCCAGGGAAAAGAGGTTCTTAAATTAAGGAACTTCGCGAAAGCGTTGGAAAACCTCCCTCGAAGTACCGACACTGGCCTGGCTGAACGGTTAAGCAAGTATTGTAAAGTGGGATTGATCCCGGCTAATTCTTCCTTTGTGGTTTAAGGAGGGATTCGAGAGACAGTGGGAGCCATCCTGTTTAGACAAATTAAAAACCATTCTAAACTTGCAAGAGCATCGTGCTAAGTGTTTCTTCTCTCCCCCTGCAGCGACCAAATCGAAATGACTGGACTTAAGTTACTTCTAGATAAAAACATATTGACAGGGCCAAACTACAAAGATTGGCTCAGGAATGTCAAATTGGCAATCTCTTACGACAAGCTGGGGTATCTTCTTACCACCAAAGCTCCCCCCGTCCCAGGTCCCACCTCCAGCGTCGCGGATAAGGAAATCCGTAAGACTTGGGAGATAGACAGCGCGAAGGCCAGATGCCTCGTACTTGCCTCGATGGACAACGACCATCAGAGGAGGCACGAGAATATGGATTTGGAATCCATATTTCTTCATACAAAAGAACTGTATGGAGAGCAGTCTCGTATCGCAAGATACGAAGTGTCGAAGAAGTTATTTTCGACAAAGTTGGCCGTCGGATCATCGGTAGCGGACCACGTGCTTAAGATGATTGGCTACACTGAGGAGCTCGCGGAACTTGGGACCACGTTGGATAGTGAACTTTACACGGATATAATTCTCCAGTCCCTTCCATCCACTTACGCCCAGTTCATACTGAATTTCAACTTGCAAGAAAAGGAAGTTGAACTTTCAGAACTCCTCAACCTGCTGAGGAGCGCAGAGGGCACCCTACAGAAGGGTAGGGATACATCCACTTTGTTTGTAGGAGGATCTTCTTCTTCTAGGTCCAAGGCGAAAGCCAAGGGAAAGAAGAGGAAAGCCCCCGCCAAACCAAGGGGCGGTGTTAGTAAAGTGGGTGCGAAGGGAAAGGAAAAGGCAACAAAGATAGCGGGGAAGCTTGTTGGTAAAGAGGAATGCTTCTATTGTCACAAGAGTGGACACTGGAAGAAAGATTGCAGGGCTTGGAAAGCCAGGACACAGGAACTGAAGCAGGTTGCGGCTTCAGCTTCAGGTGTGTATGTTATTGAAAACTGTCTTTCTATAAACTCTACTTCCTGGGTATTGGATACCGGATCAGGATCTCATATCTGTAATTCTTTGCAGGCGTTGAGAAACCGTAGGTTTTTGAAGGCAGGTGACATGACCCTCAGAGTTGCGAACGGAGCTAGCATGGATGCTAAAGCCGTGGGGGACTATCACCTGGGAATGACAGATGGGCATGTTTTGGTTTTGCGTAATTGCTTTTTTGTACCCAACGCAACTTGTAATATCATTTCTGTATCTTTGGTTTCTAAAGAAGGTTATGAATTTGCGTTTGTAAGTAATGTTGTAAACATTCACCTTAATCAAGTTCTGATTGGGTCAGGTACACTGAGCAATGGTATATACGTATTAAACCAACCACAGATTTTCAATGTCCAGAATACACACAAAAGAAAGTCTCCAGATATCAATCAGGCTTTCTTATGGCATTGTAGACTGGGTCACATCAATGAGACACGGTTGACTAAGTTACATAAAGAAGGATACTTGGATCCGTTCGAGTATCAGTCTTATGCCACTTGTGAATCTTGTCTTATGGGAAAGATGACAAAGACTCCGTTCACTGGACACGGAGAAAGAGCGAGCGAGCTCTTGGGACTCATACACAGTGACGTGTGTGGTCCAATGTCTACACATGCCCGAAGCGGTTATTCATACTTCATTACTTTCACAGACGATTTCTCTAGGTATGGACATGTCTTCTTAATGAAGCACAAATCCGAGGCCTTTGAGAAATTTCGGGATTACAAGAATGAAGTTGAAAAACAAACAGGCAAAAGTATCAAGATCCTAAGATCGGATCGAGGTGGTGAATACTTGAGTGCCGAGTTCCTGGACTATTTAAAAGAGAATGGTATTCTCTCTCAGCGTACTCCTCCATACACTCCGCAACATAACGGTGTATCAGAAAGGAGGAATCGAACCCTATTGGATATGGTTCGTTCCATGATGAGTAAGGCTGAGTTACCGCGATCTTTCTGGGGATATGCACTAGAAACAGCTGCACATCTCTTGAACCAAGTTCCTACTAAGACTGTGCCTACCACACCATATCAGATGTGGAGTGGGAAGAAAACCCTGTCTTAAAGCCTTTAAGACATGGGGATGTCCGGCTTTTGTAAAAAAGCAGCATGCGGACAAGCTCGAGGCACGCTCAGTACAGTGCAAGTTTGTGGGATACCCAAAGAACTCCAAGGGGTATCTATTCTATTACGCAGAGGAGCAAAAAGTCCTTGTTTCTCGTCATGCCCACTTCTTGGAAACTGAGTTTTTGGAAAATCAGATAAGTGGGAGCGCAGTAGAACTGGATGAAATTCCAGAACCTCAGACTATTACTGAAAGCTTAGTGGAACCAGAGGGTTCAAAAGAACAGGACATTCCTATGCCGCTCCGTAGAAGTAGTAGGCAGTCTCATCGCCCGAGAGATACTACGGTTTTCTCATAGACGGGGATAGAGAGGATTGCATCATAGACTATGATGAGCCTACTAGCTTCCAGCAGGCCGTTCAGAGCATTGACTCGGTAAAATGGCTGGATGCAATGCGGACCGAAATGGAGTCCATGTACACCAACAAAGTATGGACGTTGGACATTGCTCCAGACGGGGTAAAACCCGTAGGATGCAAGTGGATCTTCAAAAGGAAGATTGGTGTAGATGGACAGGTTGAGACCTATAAAGCTAGACTTGTAGCAAAGGGTTTCCATCAAAGACCTGGCTTGGACTACGACGAAACCTTTTCTCCAGTGGCTATGCTGAAATCCATTCGGATCCTTCTTGCCATTGCTGCCTTCCACGATTATGAGATTTGGCAGATGGACGTAAAAACCGCTTTTCTAAATGGAAATTTAGAGGAGTGTGTCTATATGGATCAGCCAGAGGGTTTCATTCAGAGTGGGAGCAGCGGAAAGGTGTGCAAGTTGCTTAAGTCCATCTATGGACTAAAGCAGGCATCGCGGAGTTGGAACATCTGTTTTGATGAGACGGTCAAGGAATTTGACTTTATCAAAAATCCAGATGAACCATGCATCTATAGTAGATTTGTAGCAAGAACTGTGGTATTCCTTGTTTTATACGTGGATGACATTCTCTTAATAGGAAATGACATTCCTATGCTACAATCTGTCAAGGGTTTCTTGTCACACAGGTTCTCCATGAAAGACCTGGGTGATGCCTCTTACATCCTGGGGATCCGGATCCATCGTGATAGATCCAAGAGGATATTAGGACTTTCACAGTCCAGGTACATCGACACCGTACTGAAAAGATTCAGTATGGAAGATTCCAAGCGCGGTAACTTACCGGCTTGTCACGGGATCACCCTCTCTAAAGAGATGTCTCCCAAGACTGATTTGGAGAGGGATCGCATGTCTATTATACCCTACGCTTCTGCGGTAGGCTCTATAATGTATGCGATGTTGTGTACCAGACCGGATGTAGCTTATGCACTGAGTGTAGTAAGCCGGTATCAGTCAAACCCTGGGGAGAAACATTGGATAGCGGTAAAGAACATTCTCAAGTACCTGAGGAGGACTAAGGAGATGTTCTTGGTGTATGGCGGAAAAGACCTCCAGATTGAGGCCTTTGCTGACTCCAGCTTCCAGAGTGACAAGGATGATTCCAAGTCCATGTCGGGTTTTGTCTTTACCCTCAATGGAGGGGCGGTGTGTTGGAAGAGTTCCAAACAGGAAACCGTTGCAGACTCGACTATGGAAGCGGAATACATCGCTGCATCTGATGCCGCAAAAGAAGCTGTCTGGATAAGGAAGTTCTTAAAAGAACTTCAGGTGGTTCCGTCCATTGTTGACCCAGTACCTCTGTATTGCGACAACAACGGGGCTATAGCTTTAGCAAAGGAACCCAGGTCCCATCAGAGATCCAGGCACATCTTGAGGCGGTATCACCTGATCAGGGAGATCGTGGATCGCAAGGAGATCGAGGTTCGGAGGGTTGCTTCAGAAGAGAACACTGCAGATCCATTCACCAAGGCCCTACCCCAGACTCAGTTCGAGCGGCTGATCGAGATGATAGGTCTTCGATACGCCAGTACATGGCCTTAGTGCAAGTGGGAGATTGTTAGTGTATATGCCCTAGAGGCCATTACTGTATCATACTAGTTTGTATATTACTTAATGGAAGCTTGGGATATTCACCTTGTGTAAACAATCTTGCTCAATATAGTAGTATGCTACTTGGTTTGTTTCTACTTCAATGTGTACTTGTGTTTATTTCAGTATATCACTTATACGCATTAGTGGAGCCCTTAGGATCTTTGCTTGATTACCAGCGTTGTGATGGCAGTCACACTAGTGGGGGCTGGGTAATCTATAGGCACATCCTTATACAGGTCCCTAGTCGTAGGACTATCGAGACAGGGCATCGATACTCCGGAGTAGACTAGCGTATGCGCTTCTCATCCCAGTGTGGGAGATGGTCTGTCCCACAGCCATCAGTACGTCGTACTGGAGATAGTATACGGGTGCTCGTTGGGTTACGAGTACACTGGACAGGACTCGTCGGGAACTGACAGGTTGGTATTATACCTATCGTCAGTTATCAGTTCCCAGGTGACATGAGTACAGCTTAGTCCGCTGACTTGACACTGACACTTCGCCTCGAGTGTGTTCCCACTGCACTTTGATCACTACCCTACCACGGCTCAAAGGAGTCGTGCAAACAGGTGGTGGTTGGGTGCAGTCCCGAAGCACTTGGAGGCAGTGACGGTTAGACAGGATTCGTCTCTCCCGGTATTGGGGGTTGACATCGCGCTGTGTCTAGGAGAGCCATTACACGAGTAGTCCCTGGCCAGGGCAAGCGAGATATACTGGTAGGTTTCCAGTGTTATCTCAGGGTGTTTTGGGCTTCACTCCGACACGACTTGTACCGCTATTTGGGGACTGACGTTTTACCGCCCCCTAGGCCCGCCATGCGATGTATCAGACGAACAGACCGGACTGTACGGAGAATGTCACATTCAGACTCAGTAGGAGTTCAGATGGGGTTTCACCTCGTCAGCCTTCTTGTCGGCATCTACCTGGGGACCGTTACGCACAGCTAGTGCCGCTTGCGGTCTGTGGTTAAACCCACTGCCAGCGTAGTGTCGAGTCTTTAGAGTCCCACACAGAGGGTATTCGCCTCTGGGCAAAACAGAGTAGAGGTCGCATGGTTTTGCGACAGGGTTCGTTCTCATCCGCGCACTTGTGCTCGTTTGGAGTCCGGACGGATTATACTGGCAGGCTCTAGTTTGAGCCAGATACTGGTATATGTTTTGGGGGTTGCTTTTATTCTTGGTATTCTTGTTCCTCGGAACGAGAATGCAGGTGTGTATGCACAGTTGCTTGAGGCGGAGAATGAGGTTTTTCATTAGGGTTTCGGATCGGGTGCGTATGCACAGTTGACAGTTATCTTTTTCCAAACCCTAATGGATTTGTATATTATCTATTAATAATAGTAATTAAATGAGAATTATGTTATGGTTGATTTTTTGTTGACTTGTTGACCTTGGTTGACTTGTTGACCTTTGACCACCATCATGCTTTGAAGATCCTCCTTGATTCATGCTTACACTTCATTTAAAGAAGCATGATAGTGGTCATTCCTAAAATAACCATCAACTATTCTTATTTCAATTATTATCATTTAGATAATTCTTTTCTTTTTGCAATATGGTTGCAAGAAAGAGAAAATATTGCTCATTCTATCATTCTCACTCTCTCTCCTCATTTTCATCTTCTTCTTCCTCTTGAAAAGAGAAACCTTCTCATGTGTTGAGATTCATTCTCTTTAGATAGAAAAGCAAACCCTAATCACTCTCTACTCATTCTAGGAAGAAGGATTAGCAAGCCGGAAACCCTAGTTCACTCAAAGATCGAGGAAGAGCCCAAAGTCGAACCTTCGAGGTGGATCCATCTTCGACGGGAGAAGGCGACGAAAAGAGAACCATTCAAGCTTCTACAAAGAACAAGAAAGAAGAACAACAACAAGAAGAGAAGGAGTTCAAGTTTAGGTATAACCATCTTCCATAGTAGCTAACTCTCCTTAGCTTGTTAACTAGTTTTAGTTTAGACAACGATCCCGACTTAGTTTAGTCCATGTTGCCTCTTGCGATAAAAATTCGTTTTTTATACCGTTTCCGCCTCCCCGTAAGTACCGGGGGTCGCAATATGGACTTACAATAGAAAGAAACAACTAAGCGGATCCACTCACTGAGGCTATTCCTCGAACGCAATAGTTCCGCAAACGAGCTTTGTGAGACTGACTAGTAGAGGAGTTGGATGTTCGGTATCACACGGGCTGTGAGTATGCGACATCGCAATAATTAGCCTTGAGTGCAAGTGGGAGATTGTTGGAGATAGTGCCCTCAGAGTCAATTATTAGGTCACAGGTACGTGATTGTAATGATTGAGGGAGGACCTATCCCGGTGGTACAGTCTTACTCGAGATGATAGTATGCTATCTGGTTTACCTTTATCATCGTGTACTGCTTTAGGTGACTTGACACGTCGCTATTACACGTTGATAGAGCCCCTAGGATTTATGCTTGACCACCAGCAGTATGAGGGCGATCATATAAGTAGGAGCTGGGGGTCTATAAGCTTATCCTTAAAAGGTCCCTAGTCGTGAGAGTTTCGAGACAGGGCATCGATTCTCCATAGTAGACTAGTGTATACAGTCGAGACCCCGACGAGGGGCGGTGGCCGGTCTCACAAGCCACTGGTGTCAGTTGGATCACCTAAGATGTATACAGGTACTCATTGGGTTATGAGTACACCGGACAGGACTCGCCGGGAACATGCTAGTTGGTCATATACCAGACGTCAGATGGCAGTTCCCTGGTGACATGTGTGCAGGTTAGTTCATCGACCTGGGGATCGTCGTTTGTCTCGTGTGAGTTCCCACTGTACTTTGATTACTACCCTACCACGGCTCAAAGGAGTCGTGCAAACAGGTTTTAGTTGGGTACAGTCCCGAGCCACATGGAGGCAGTGAGCGTATCTTCAGGGGTTCGTCTCTCCGGGTATTGGGGGTGAGGTCGTGCTGTGTCTAGGAGAGCCATTACACAAAGTCCTTGGCCAAGGCAAGGAGATTTACTGGTAGGTATTCCAGTAGTATCTCAGGGTGTTCTGGGCTACACTCCGACACGACTTGTACCGCTTTTGGGGGTCTGACTTTTACCAACCCCCTAGGCCCGCCATGCGATACTCATAGACGAACGGACTGGACTGTACGGATATTGTCACTGACAGGCTCAGTAGGGTTGTCGGGCTAAGTTCGCTCACAGACGTCCCTTTTAGTCAGTACCTGGTAGCCCGTCACGTATTGGCTTATACCTCTGACGTGCTAGTGGTTAAATCCACAACCAAGGTGTTGACGAGTCTTTAGAGTCCCCCACATTCAGTTACTCAGCTTTCGGGCGAAAGGTTGTAGAGGCCGTATGGAGATATGGCAAGGTCCGATCAGATACGTGCGATATTGCACGGATCAGGATCGGACAGTTTGTACTATAGGCCGTATGGTTATATGGCAGGGTTCGATCAGATACGTGCGGTATTGCACGGATCGGGATCGAACAGATATTACTAGCCGGCTTTGGTTTAAGCCGGATCCTAGTATAGTACAGTGTAGATTTTGTCTCATTGCATTTGTATTTCGGTCGAAATACAAATGCTGGTGTGTATGCACAGTATCGGGGTTTTCCTGTAATTTATTACGGGACCAGTTTTATGGAGTTGCCAGTTTGCTTTCCGTTTCGGCCAATTTCCATTGTTCCGTTCATTGGCCGAAGATTGGTGGAGGAGGGTTTATTTGCATTGTTGCAAATAGGCATTTGTGGAGGGGGTTCTTTGCATCTTTTGGTATCATGATGGTTTTCATGATGAGCACCATCACTTGACTTCTTCTCATGATGGCTTGACTTTTTGAAGCCATCATGCATGAGATGATGGTTGCCTTTGTGTGTTGGATTTGTGGTGATCATTTGATTTTTCCTCATCATTTTTTTACTTTCCAACCACACCCCTTGTCTTGGTTCTTTCTCTCTCCAATCACACTTGAGAAAAGGGGGGGGGGGCCGGCCATTCCTAGGAGAGGGAATGGGATTCATTTTTTTTTGGTGTGTGGAAAAATGTTACTCTCATTTTTGGTATGCTACATTTTTCCCACCTCTCTCCAAGCTCTCTTTTCTTCCACCAAATGGCAATTCCACAACCCCAAAAAAATGAGACTTCTTCTCTAGATATTCTACAGCGAATCTTGGGCACGTCGAGTAGCCGGCTTCGTGCCCGAGTTGCCTCGGCATTGAGGTGGGAGCCCGTAAACAAAGTAGGCGATGTGGTGCACTTCCGGCGACGAGGAGGAGACGGGACTTTTCCGCAGGAGATCGGGACCATGACGAGAAGACCGGAGGACTTGGATCGTCGGTATATCTCTACTCCCTTTCTTGTAGATAGCTAGGACTAGTTAATGGTTACGATCCGGGTGTTTAGTGCGCGGTGGTGCCGGTTTGCTAAGTCCGCAAAAATTAAAGTTTTTCACCGCTTCCGCATTCCGGCGTCGGATTTACGGCTGGGGCGCCGCCGTGCACTTACATATATGATATATTATATAGGCGTTACTTATGTTTTACACCCACACTAGCCCTGCCCTGCTCTGTCGTTAGTTAACTAACCTAACGATGCACGAGGGGACATCGAGGCGAATGCGGATGGCATAAGTGTACGTCGTGTTTATCTGTGATGTTTAGGTGACTTAAATGATGGGACTTCATTAATGTTATTAATGAAAGAAAAGAAACCTAAAAGAGGTTGTAGAATCAAATTTTCAAATAAAAGGGTAGCTACAGTTTTGCTTTGCATAGAGCTATATATGATATACCCTGCACCTTATTCGATGAGGAAAGAGCCGAGATCCCTTCCCCGGGAGTGACCCCTTTAGCAAAACTGGCAGATGCTACAACACTCGGTTTGACTTTTGACTGCTTTTGGAGTTTTGCTTTGCACAGTGATATATATGATATATCCCGCACCTTATTCAATGAGGAAAGAGGCGAGATCCCTTCACCGGGAGTGACCTCTTTAGCAAGACTACTAAAAGCCTCAAAATCACTCCATTTCAAAACTTCACTTGATTATACAACGATATAAAGTTCATTACGCTCATGGTTTTCAGAAAAAACCTGCGTAGCCCTCCGTCAATTCAGATATGTAATATTTAGTATTCGTGCTACGGTTGTTTGGCATGCGTCAAGGCGTAGTGTACGGTAGCTGATTATTACTTATCTGTAGCATGAGATGCGATTGGATTAAGGTATTCGTACGGCGTTGTTTGGCATGCGTCAAGGGTCGTACGGGTGGGTTTAATTCAATCACGAATTGTACGGGTTGAACTTGACTAGCGGACTATGGGTTGTTTGGCATGTGTCAAGGTCATAGCACGCTAGGGGCAAAATATTATCGAGAATTTCAAGAGTTGAGATTTGCAATGAGATTGCATACCTTCTATGAGATAGTTGGATCCCGATACCCACTGCGAGCAATTGTTACTCCCGGGAGAGTTTTACACAGGACAATTAGCCGATCAAGTAGGTGTCTAGAAAGGTGTCAACGGGGTTACGCCTCTGGGAAAACGAGGTTTACTTTAATTAGGTCCGTGCGAAAGCACGGGGAACCTCCCTCAAATTACCGACACTGGCCTGGCTGAAAGATCGGTGAAGTTGTAGGGTGTAATTAATCCCGGCTAATCTTTCCTTTTAGGGTTTGAAGGAAGATTTGATAAAAACCAGTGGGAGCCATCCTGATTAGATAAGATAATAACCAATCTGATCTTGCAAGAGCATACGCTAAAGTGTTTTCTTCTCTCTCTCTCCAGGTAGCGACCATGTCATGCCTTAATCAAGATAATAATATGGATGTATTGACCGAACCCGCATGTTATACTGTGCAGGGGAACGTTGGACCCGTACTTTCTTATAAGAGTTATAAGACTGAACAGGGAATAGGAGAATATCTAGATTCTCAAGCCGCCCAAAAGAACTTGCATGTTGATGCATCTTCTTCAGGTGTGTTAGTTATTGAGAACTGTTTCTCTGTTCACCCTACGTCCTGGGTATTAGATACCGGATCAGGATCCCACATATGTAAAATGTTACATGGGCTACGAAAAGGTAGAGAACTGGGAAAAGGTGATCATTCCGTTCAAGTAGGGAATGGGGCAAATGTTGCAGCCAAAGTAGTTGGCGAGTATCACCTAGTATTACCAAGTGGTAATACACTGATTTTAAATGAATGCTATTATATACCAAACATGATGTGCAACGTTATATCAGTTTCTTTATTAAGTAACGAAGGATATAATTTTGTAGTAAAGGATAATGTTATGAACATATTCCTAGATCAAAAGTTGATTGCATCAGGCTCGCTACATAATGGCATATTCATTCTAAATCAAAATACAGTCCTCAATATACAAAACACACACAAGAGGAAAAGTTCAGAAATGACCGAATCCTTCTTGTGGCATTGTAGACTTGGTCACATCAATGCGACACGACTAGCTAAGTTGCATAAGGATGGATATTTAAATCCGTTTGAATTTTCATCTTATGACACCTGCCAGTCATGTCTCAAAGGCAAGATGACCAAAACTCCATTTACGGGACACGGAGAAAGAGTTACGGAACTCTTAGGGCTGATACATAGTGATGTATGCGGTCCCATATCTACACATGCCAGGGACGGTTCTTCCTACTTCATTACATTCACTGACGATCTCTCTAGATACGGACATGTGTTCCTGATAAAACACAAGTCTGAAGCTTTTGAGAAATTCAGAGAATATAAGCACGAAGTAGAGAACCAAACGGGCAAAAGTATTAAGATCCTTCGATCTGATCGAGGAGGAGAATACTTGAGCAATGATTTTCTGGATTAATTAAAAGAGAATGGGATTCTCTCTCAGCTCACTCCTCCTTATACACCACAGCACAACGGTGTATCGGAACGAAGAAACCGCACCCTATTAGATATGGTGCGCTCAATGATGAGTACAGCTGAGTTACCTATTTCCTTCTGGGGATATGCGCTTGAGACAGCCATGGACCTATTGAATAGAGTTCCTACCAAATCAGTGCCTACCACTCCATATGAGATATGGAAAGGGAATAGACCACATCTTAATTACATTAAGATATGGGGTTGTCCAGCCTATGTCAAAAGACAAAATCCGGACAAACTCGAGGCAAGATCAGTCTTATGTAAGTTTATAGGATATCCCAAAAATTCACAAGGGTATATCTTCTACCACCCCGAGGAACAAAAGGTGTTTGTTTCTCGACATGCCACTTTCTTAGAAAAAGATTTTCTTATGAAATAGACAAGTGGCATTGAGGTAGAACTGGAAGAGGTTCCAGCGACACAAACTATAACAGAAGACTTGGTAGAACCAGAGGATTCAGTAGTACCTAACGAACCCCAGCCGCTCCGCCGATCTAGCAGGGTTTCTCATCCGCCTAAGAGATACTACGGTTTTCTCATTGATGGTGGAAGCGAGGATTGCATCATGGAAGATGATGACCCAACTAGCTTCGAGCAGGCCATCACGAGTAATGACTCAGTGAAATGGCTGGATGCAATGCGGTCTGAGATGGAATCCATGTACACAAACAAAGTATGGACTTTGGAAGTTGCACCGGAAAGGGTAAAACCCATTGGGAGTGTAGGGTTCCTAGGCACCCTAAGGAGGTCTCACAAGGCATCAACCATGCCAATTTAAAAAAATCTAGGTGCCGAGAAACCCGACTACGGATCGTTGGCTAGAAATCTAGGCGAAAAGATAACAAGTTAACACTTAACTAAGAGAATACGGAAATACAACCTTTATAGATCCGGTGCTCCACCTCCATAGCTCCGCAATGAAGTCCTCTCGCTGTCTAAAATAAATCCCGGGCTCTAGCGTCGGCTTCATCGGAGAATAGACGGGTTAGGTCATCGACGACGTGCCGAAGATGATCTACGTCGAAGCATCGCTAGATCAAGCTCCACCTTCACCAAGCCATGAAAACTTGTGAAGGAAACACACTCTACTACTTGACAAGAGGTAGAGGATGAAGAAATAGGAAGTGGGTAGACTTTAGAATTGGATTTCTCACTCTAATTCATCAATCACCATTGATGAAGTAAGCTTTTTCTTCTTGAAGTGAAGAAGAAGAAGATGATAAAAGTTATGATAAGTTAATTAAATTGAAAAGAAAAATGAATCCTTATCATAATTCCAACCATAGTTAGGTGTAGAGAATAGACTAGGGTTAGTGAATGGTTAGGTTAAGGAGATGAAGACAAAATGGTCAAAGTTGAATGAAGCTTCAAGAAACTTCATGAAACAATGCAACAATTTTGTTTTCTTCTCTCTTTATTAATCCAAAAATAAATAGATAAATTAATGGATAAATAAATAAAAACCTAACCATATACTTAACCATAGGTTTAATTCTTTACACTTAACCAAAGCAAACATGTATCATCAAACATGATACAATCAATTGCACAAAAAGTATATCACATATACAATATGCACATCCGAGTGAGAATATCCATTTAAAGTGAACCGATACTAGTTAATGCAATGTAATATATCAAATATATAATTATACATTAAATCATTAAATCAACACTTGATTCAATGATCCGGTCATATCGCATACAACCGACTAGTATTCAATGTATCGATTTATCGAATCAATCCTTGATTCGGTAACTAGGTTATATCACATACAACCATTCGACACATTCATCGCGAGAATAGAATACGGTATCACATACACGCATTATTCTCGGTCCCGCACATATCTCATATGCGCTCCTATTTCGTTTCGCTTGAGCCAGGAAACCTCTGTGTAGGACTCTAAAGACTCGTCAATACGCCGGCAGCAGGTGATGATCATATCAAACACCCACAAGCCGCAAGCGGTCTGCTAAACGTAACGGCCACCCGGGTATTGAGCGATCTGAAGATCGACGAGCAAGCCCGCTCACACTCCAGTGAATCCAACCAGTAACACTACCGTACAGTCCGGTCTGATCGTCTGATATGTCGCATATCTCGCCTAGGGGTGGTAAACGTCAGACCCCAATAGCTCGATAAGTCGTGTCGATATGAGGTCTATAACAATTCGAGAAACTACTGGTAACACTTACCAGTAAATCTCAGCAACCCTGGCCAGGGATTTCCTGTTATAGCCAATCGAACACAGCGCAATATCAACTCCCTATACCGGGAGAGACGAATCCCCTCCTATCGCTCATTGCCTCCATGTGACTCGGGACTGTACCCAAAAACCACCATTTTGCACGCCCTCTTGGACGTGGTAAGATGGAAATCAAAGCACAGTGGGAACCACACAAGACTCTATGACGATCTCGGGTCAACAGACTACTCTGTACCAGTGTCACCAGAGAACTGCCATCTGACGTGAGGTATAATACCATCTGGGAGTTCTCGGCGAGTCCGTCCAGTGTACCCAGTCTCTACTGAGCACCCGTATATCATCTCTGATGTCAAACACCAATGGATATGGGATCATCCATCGCCCATCTGTATGGGTCGAGAAGGTATACGCTAGTCTACTCTGATATATCGATGCCCCGTCTCGATACACCCACGACTAGGGACTTTAAAGGATGTACTTATGGACTACCATGTCCCCACTAGTATGATCCGCATCATAGTCCAGGTAGTCAAGTACAGATCCTAAGGGCTTTACCAACATGTAACAGGGAGACAATCAGTGTACACGTTAAGGTAAAGATCAACCAGATAGCATACTATCATGTCGAGCAAGAAAGTCCTCCCTATATATGTCCCAGCATCCATTACAATATACATCCTATGTATAGTAATGGCCTCTAGGGCATACATATAACTAACAATCTCCCACTTGCACTAGGGCCATCTGATAGCAGGGGTTGCAGTATCTCATACTCAACCATCTCATAAAAGTCTCTCTCTGGGAACAGGCCTTTGTGAGTGGATCCGCTGTATTGTCCTCTGAGTCTACTCTCCTAACCTCGATCTCCCTGGAGATCAACCGTCTCCATGATCAGGTGACACTGCCTTAGAATATGTCTGGATCACTGATGGGACGGACGTTCCTTGGCATAAGCCACAACTCCATTGTCTCACAATGGTTAGAACGTAGTTCATCTCATGAACCAATATACACCCAAACATCCTCCTTGGTAGCATCTTAAGTAGCGATGTATCCTGCCTTTATCTTCTAGTATGCCACGGTATCTAGCTTGGAACTCTTCCAACATACCGTCCCTCTACTGAGGGTAAAGACAATGCCTGTGACTGACATTCAGTCTTCTTTATCACCCTGGAACCCTTCCAGTGATTCTCCCCAGGATCAACTGATACCTTCTCACTACAACTAGTGAGTAGCCTAACATCCATTTAGATCTATCTCATAGATCCAAAAGCTAGGATTTAGTAGGTATCACTTTGATCCTTCATGGAGAATCTTTGTGATAAACGGAGATTGATCGAGCGTAGCATAAGAAACTCCTTTCTTATCAAGAGTATGTCATCCACGTACTCTACGAGGATCACCACCATACTACATACTACCTTTTTGTTTATACAAGGTTCATCTACCATTTTGATGATGTCAAACTTTTTGACTAATCCATCGAAACAGATGTTCCAACTCCGCGATGCCTGCTTTAATCCTATAAAGCATCTTGCACACGTTTCCGCTGCTCCCACTGTCTACGAAGCCCTCTGGCTGTGTACTTATAGACGCACTCTTCTAAAACATCATTTAGAAAAGCAGTCATGACACCCAACCACCAGATATCGTAGTCATGGTATGTAGCCGTGACAAGTAGGATCTGGATGGACTTAAGCATAGCTACTTGAAAAGGTTTCATCATTATCCACGCCTGGTCGATGACGAAAACTTTTAACAAGTCTAGCTTTGAAAGTTTCAACTTTTCCATCTACACCAAGTAATCTTCTCAAGATATACTTGCTCCTGATGGGGATTTAACCCTTCAGATATAGCAACCAAAGTCCATACTTTGTTGGTGTATAAGGATTCCATCTCAGATCTCTAAGCATCCAGCCATTCTAACAGAGTCTTACTCCTGATGGCCAGCTCGAAACTAGTCGGGTCATCATCTCATGATGCAATCCTCGCTCCCACTGTCATAGAGAAACCGAAGTATCTCTCAGGTGGGTGAGGAACCCTACTAGATCGGCGGAGAGGCTGAGGTTCGTTGGAAACTATTGAATCCTTTGGTTCTACCAAATCAACTACTGTAGTTTGTATAGCTGGAATATTTCCATTTCTACATTACAGCATTTGCCTCGAGCTTGTCCGGATTATGCTTTTAGACATAGCCCGGACAACCCCAAATCTTAACCAATTTAAGATATGGGATCTTCCCTTTCCATATCACATATGAAGCGGTAGGCAGCTGATTTGATTCGAACCCTATTCAATAGGTATGCAGCTTCTCAAGCGCATAACTCCCAAAAAGGAAATAGGTAACTCAGTAGTATTCATCATAGAGCACACCTTATCATATAGGGTGTGATTGCTCCACCCCGATATACCATCGTGCAATGGTGTATACGGAAGAGTAATGCTCAGAGAGAATCTCATTCTCCTTTAGAATAGTCCAGGATTTCCGTGCTCAAGTATTCTCCTCCTCGATCACATCAAAGGACATAATACTTATACCTGTATTTTGGTTCTCTACTTCTCGCTTATATTCTATGAATATCTCAAAAGGTTCAGACTTGTGTTTCAACAGGAACATAGGTCTGAATCTCGAAAGATCATCAGAGAATGTAATGAAGTATAAAGAACCGATCTTGGCATGTGTAGACAGGGGAGCTTACATACATCAACATGTATCATATCCCAAGAGTTTACTAACTCTTTCTCTGTTTCCAATAAACAGGGCTATGGTCATGTTATCTTTGTGACATGACTGGCGAGTTTCACAAGATATAAATTCAAACTGATTTAAATATGCATCTATATGTAACTTCAGCTAGTCGGGTCGCATTGATATGACGTAGTCTACAATACCTCAAGAAGGAATCGTTCAATTCTGAACTCTTCCTCTTGTGTGTGTTCCGTATACTAAGAACTGCAGTTTGATTTAGAACATCAATGCTTTTAGATAACGTGCCTGATCCGATAAATTTTTGATATAGGAAATGTTCAAAACATTATCCAACAATACAAAATTTTATCGTTTCTTTACTAATAAAGAGACAGATATGATTTTGCATTACAGGTTCGGTATCTAATAACATTCGTTCAGAATCAATGTATTGGTAATACAGGGTGACAGTGACCAACAGACTTGGCTGCAACACTTGCCCCGTTTTCTGCCTCATGAAACTCATCACCCGTTCTCAGTTCTCTACCTTTCTGTAGCCCTATGTAACATATTACATATCTGGGATCCTGATCTGGTATCACATACCCAGGACGTAGAGGATACAGAGAATCAGTTCTTTGTAACGAACACACCCGAAGATGATGCATCATATGCACTTTCTTCGTTTGGGCGGCACGGGAAATCTGGTATTCCCTAATTTCCTGCTCTGTCTTATAACAATTATAAGTTGGAGCGTGACCATTGTTCCCCAGCTCAGTATAACAAGCGGGTTCGGTCAATATTCCGTATTATTATCTTGATTAAGGCGTGATATGGTCGCTACCTGGAGAGAGAGAGAAGAAAACACTCGGCGTGCGCTCTTGCAAGAATAGATTGGTTATATATTTTATCTAATAAGGATGGCTCCCACTGCTTTTTATCAAATCTTCCTTCAAACCCTAAAAGGAAAGACTAACCGGGATTAATTACACACTACAAGTTCGCCAATCTTTCAGCCAGGCCAGTGTCGGTACTTTGAGGGAGGTCCCCCGTGCTTTCGCACGAACCTAATTAATGTAAACCTCGTTTTCCCAGAGGCGTAACCTCGTTAACACCTTTCTAGATACCTACTTGATCGGCTAATTGTAATGTGTAAAACTCTCCCAGGAGTAACTCTTACTCGCAGCGGGTATCAGGATCCAACTATCTCATAGAAGGTATGCAATCTCATTGCAAATTTCAACACTTGAAATTCCCGATATTATTTTGCCCCTAGCGTCCTATGACCTTGACAGAGGTCAACAAACCATAGGGTGCTAGTCAAGTTCAACCCGTCATTTCTTGATTGAAGTAAACCCACCCGCATGACCCTTGACAGAGGTCAACAAGGTCGCACGACTACCCTAAATCAATCACATCATATGCTTATACAGATAAGCACTAATCAGCTACCGCACACTACGCCTTGACAGAGGTCAACAAACGCAGCACGAATACTAACCAGTACATATCTGAAATGACGGAGGGCTACGACAGGTTTTTCTGAAAACCTATTGCGTAATGAACTTGATATCGTTGTAGGATCGAATGAATTTTGAAATGGAGTGTTTTTGAGGCTTTTCTAGTTTTGCTAAAGGAGTCACTCCCGGTGAAGGGATCGTCGGTCCTTTCCTCGTCGAATGAGGTGCGGGATATATCACATATATCACTGTGCAAAGCAAAAACTCTTAAAAGCAATCAAAAAACAAACCGAGTGTGTAGCATCTGCCAGTTATTGCTAAAGGAGTCACTCCCGGTGAAGGGATCTCGGTCCTTTCCTCATCGAATAAGGTGCAGGATATATCACATATACTGCTGTGCAAAGCAAGAACTGTAGCTACCTGTTTTATTTTGAAATTCGATTCTACAACATCTTAGGTTTCTTTTATTTCATTAATCACATTAATGAAGTCCCATCATTTAAGTACCTAAACATCACAGATAAATACGACGTACACTTATGCCATCCGCATTCGCCTCGATGTCCCCTCATGCACCGTTAGGTTAGGTAACTAACGGCAGAGCGGGGCAGGGCTAGCGCGGGTGTAAAACATAAGTAACGTCTATATAATATATCATATATACTATATACAGTATCTATCACAGAACATCACATGATCACATCACAGATATCGCAGCAGAAGAAACATATGAAATATTGGATATACTAGGACGTCCGTGTTTTCAATACGAGCCATTATAAAACACGAATTCCACGGTCGTGATGAATAGCCAAACCCACACCCCTAGACCCCTACGAGAGCGGCAAGCAACCCTACCAATTCTAGAGTTAGGAGACCCGGACTCGACTCCTCGAGTTGGTCTCCCACTGGACCCCAGAACCCGGTTACAAGTGCTCCCCTCCTTGGGTCTATCCTAGTGCGGAAAAGTAAATAATATACAAACGGTGACATATTCCGCAACCTGGAAGTGCCCCAATAAAAGAATATTACATATAAGTTTTTACATGAATGAAAATGAAAAACACTCATCTCACATAAAAAACCCCGGCTATTCAAACACGACGATCCAATATAACATATCCAGCAACACATAACATCACATGTCATCAACGTAAGTAAATATGCGCATCCCAATTGTCGTTGACATATAGCAACGAAACCGGCGATATCACATATTACACTTACGGTCACAGAAAAGAAAGTGTAAAACTACAATAGCTGGAATCCGCAAGCACCTCAGACATCGCATGCCTGACCAAATGAATTACTTAGACATCGCATGCCTAACAATTATAAACTCCGCATTTTAGTCTCAAAATCGAAAACTCTTTTCAATATTAAGTCGGGCAATTCAACAAGATTCCCGACATCCTGATCGAATACTCGTCGCAAACTTCAGTAGGCGGCCGCACCCCCGATACCGTCGACGAAGTGCACCAAGGTGGAACACCGCTGCCGCGAGCACCCGAACGGATGCTTTCGGCGACGGGGTTCTCCTACAGTCACTTGGTCGGGGCTATAGAGTGAGGCTGTCTATTAAGTTTACCCGGCGAGTATCCGCGTACGCTACGTGATTGCGACGGACTTTTGATCACATCAAAATTCCGTGGCAACCGATCAAGTGAGACTAAACTGCTATGTTTATAACATTCATTCAGTTATCTCATAACTACTTGTGAATTCCAATTATTGTTTCCCATTCCAGATGAATAGAAAATGTTAAACTTTCTGATCGAACATTCAAACACCCAAGTTTTCCCGATACAGATCAACACATGAAATAAGTCTAACAACATTCAGTTCGTACTCCAGTACCAACGGTCCAGCCGTAGAAGGGTCAAGCCAACGCCTCACATGTGGCACGCCGTACTGCCCCAAACCCGAAGGTTCAAAGGGCAGTTCAAGACGGTCACATAATCGAGTTAAGGTTTGTTGTCTTCTAGAGGGACCATCGCGTTACTTGCACTACTTAGAACGTCGTTAAACTACGGAAAAATCCAACACTTGGAAATTTCCCGACGGGGGAAAAATTGGGTATTTATATCCGGTCGAACTTTTTAACATATTCTAAAAATTTATCTGGAAAGCCACATAGACAAAATTTGATACTCCGATCGAAACACCGAATCCCCAAAACAACCCAGAAAATTCAAACTCTAGAAAAAATATTAAAAATACCCAGGAAAACCAGCACTATTAAATAGGAGTTACTGTGCAAACTTCAACTCATAACACGACAAACAGGCCGCGGATCCGCCGCACGAGCCATGCTCGTGCCGCGGAAACGCGGCGCTTTAATGGAATTAGGGCATCGAAATTTACAGTAACTCTTAGATATTCCTGCTGATATTTCTATATATTTTTAATACTGAAAAATCCCTGTTTTTAGAAAAAGTACAGAGAGCATTTTCCGGGTTGGTTTTCCGGGTCGTTCGGACTTCAAACTCCGTCTAGACTTCGCCTAAGGCTCTAGCTAGTCTCTGATACAACTGTAGGGTTCCTAGGCACCCTAGGGAGGTCTCACAAGGCATCAACCATGCCAATTTTAAAAAATCTAGGTGCCGAGAAACCCGACTACGGATCGTTGGCTAGAAATCTAGGCGAAAAGATAACAAGTTAACACTTAACTAAGAGAATACGGAAATACTACCTTTGTAGATCCGGTGCTCCACCTCCATAGCTCCGCAATGAAGTCCTCTCGCTGTCCAAAATAAATCCCGGGCTCTAGCGTCGGCTTCATCGGAGAATAGACGGGCTAGGTCATCGACGACGTGCCGAAGATGATCTACGTCGAAGCATCGCTAGATCAAGCTCCACCTTCACCAAGCCATGAAAACTTGTGAAGGAAACACACTCTACTACTTGGCAAGAGGTAGAGGATGAAGAAATAGGAAGTGGGTAGACTTTAGAATTGGATTTCTCACTCTAATTCATCAATCACCATTGATGAAGTAAGCTTTTTCTTCTTGAAGTGAAGAAGAAGAAGATGATAAAAGTTATGATAAGTTAATTAAATTGAAAAGAAAAATGAATCCTTATCATAATTCCAACCATAGTTAGGTGTAGAGAATAGACTAGGGTTAGTGAATGGTTAGGTTAAGGAGATGAAGACAAAATGGTCAAAGTTGAATGAAGCTTCAAGAAACTTCATGAAACAATGCAACCATTTTGTTTTCTTCTCTCTTTATTAATCCAAAATAAATAGATAAATTAATGGATAAATAAATAAAAACCTTATCATATACTTAACCATAGGTTTAATTCTTTACACTTAACCAAAGCAAATATGTATCATCAAACATGATACAATCAATTGCACAAAAAGTATATCACATATACAATATGCACATCCGAGTGAGAATATCCATTTAAAGTGAACCGATACTAGTTAATGCAAAGTAATATATCAAATATATAATTATACATTAAATCATTAAATCAACACTTGATTAAATGATCCGGTCATATCGCATACAACCGACTAGTATTCAATGTATCGATTTATCGAATCAATCCTTGATTCGATAACTAGGTTATATCACATACAACCATTCGACACATTCATCGCGAGAATAGAATACGGTATCACATACACGCATTATTCTTGGTCCCGCACATATCTCATATGCGCTCCTATTTCGTTTCGCTTGAGCCAGGAAACCTCTGTGTAGGACTCTAAAGACTCGTCAATACGCCGGCAGCAGGTGATGATCATATCAAACACCCACAAGCCGCAAGCGGTCTGCTAAACGTAACGGCCATCCGGGTATTGAGCGATCTGAAGATCGACGAGCAAGCCCGCTCACACTCCAGTGAATCCAACCAGTAACACTACCGTACAGTCCGGTCTGATCGTCTGATATGTCGCATATCTCGCTTAGGGGTGGTAAACGTCAGACCCCAATAGCTCGATAAGTCGTGTCGATATGAGGTCTATAACAATTCGAGAAACTACTGGTAACACTTACCAGTAAATCTCAGCAACCCTGGCCAGGGATTTCCTGTTATAGCCAATCGAACACAGCGCAACATCAACTCCCTATACCGGGAGAGACGAATCCCCTCCTATCGCTCATTGCCTCCATGTGACTCGGGACTGTACCCAAAAACCACCGTTTTGCACGCCCTCTTGGACGTGGTAAGATGGAAATCAAAGCACAGTGGGAACCACACAAGACTCTATGACGATCTCGGGTCAACAGACTACTCTGTACCAGTGTCACCAGAGAACTGCCATCTGACGTGAGGTATAATACCATCTGGGAGTTTTCGGCGAGTCCGTCCAGTGTACCCAGTCTCTACTGAGCACCCGTATATCATCTCTGATGTCAAACACCAATGGATATGGGATCATCCATCGCCCATCTGTATGGGTCGAGAAGGTATACGCTAGTCTACTCTGGTATATCGATGCCCCGTCTCGATACACCCACGACTAGGGACTTTAAAGGATGTACTTATGGACTACCATGTCCCCACTAGTATGATCCGCATCATAGTCCAGGTAGTCAAGTACAGATCCTAAGGTCTTTACCAACATGTAACAGGGAGACAATCAGTGTACACGTTAAGGTAAAGATCAACCAGATAGCATACTATCATGTCAAGCAAGAAAGTCCTCCCTATATATGTCCCAGCATCCACTACAATATACATCCTATGTATAGTAATGGCCTCTAGGGCATACATATAACTAACAGGGAGCAAGTGGATCTTCAAGAAAAAACTTGGTGTAGATGGGAAAGTAGAGACTTTCAAAGCTAGACTTGTTGCAAAGGGTTTTCGTCAAAGACCAGGAGTGGACTATGACGAAACCTTTTCTCCAGTGGCTATGCTTAAATCCATCCGGGTCATGCTTGCCATCGCTGCATATCATGACTACGAAATCTGGCAAATGGATGTTAAGACCGCCTTTCTAAACGGTGATTTATAAGAGTGCGTGTACATGACTCAGCCAGAGGGCTTCGTAGACAGTGGGAGCAGCGGGAAGGTGTGCAAGCTGCTTAAATCCATTTATGGATTAAAGCAAGCATCGCGGAGTTGGAACATCTGCTTTGACGTCGTTATGAAAGAGTTTTATTTCGTCAAAAATGTAGATGAACCTTGTATCTACAAGAAGGTGGCAGAGAGTAAGGTTGTCTTCCTCGTATTGTACGTGGACGACATACTCTTGATAGGAAATGATATTCCTATGCTGCAATCGGTCAAGCTCTTCTTGTCACAAAGATTCTCAATGAAAGATCTTGGTGATGCCTCCTGCATATTGGGAATTAGGATCTATAGAGGTAGATCCAAACGGATACTGGGATTGTCCCATTCCAGGTACATTGACACCATACTAAAGAGGTTTAGTATGGAAGAATCCAAGCGTGGGAACTTACCCACGATCTCTGGAGTCACTCTCTCTAAAGAGATGTCTCCCAAGACTGATTTGGAGAGAGCTCGCATGCAAGGGATACCCTATGCTTCGGCTGTAGGCTCTATCATATGTGCGATGCTATGTACCAGACCCGATGTAGCATACTCACTAAGTGTAGTGAGCAGGTATCAAGCTGATCCTGGAGAGAGTCACTGGACAGCTGTGAAGAGCATTCTCAAGTACTTACGAAGGACTAAAGAAATGCTCTTGGTGTATGGTAACGGAGAACTCCAAGTGGAGTCCTTTACCGATTCGAGCTTCCAGAGTGATAAGGACGACTCTAAGTCGCAGTCGGGATTTGTCTTTACCCTTTACGGAGGGGCGGTTAGCTGGAAGAGTTCCAAACAGGAAACCGTGGCAGACTCGACGATGGAGGCTGAATACATCGCTGCCAACGATGCTGCCAAAGAGGCCGTCTGGATCAAGAAGTTCATTACTGAACTTGGAGTGGTTCCATCCATTGAGCATCCAATACCTTTGTATTGCGATAACAATGGAGCGGTGGCTTTGGCCAAGGAACCCAGGTCCCATCAGCGATCCAGGCATATTCTGAGGCGGTATCACCTGATCCGGGAGATAGTTGATCGCCGGGAGATCGAGGTCAGGAGGGTTGACACGAAGAACAACATGGCGGATCCACTCACGAAGGCCATTCCCCAGATACAGTTTGAGAAACTCTTCGGGATGCTCGGTATGCGATACTACAGCAGCTGGCCCTAGTGCAAGTGGGAGATTGTTAGTTGTATATATGCCCTAGAGGCCAGTATTGTACAGATGATGTATATTATATTGGATGCTTGGACATATATAGAGATGACTTTCTTTCTCGATATGATAGTATGCTATCTGGTTGCACTTTATCTTAACATGTATACTAGTCTCTTTAAACTGTCTTATAGTTACATGTTGGTAAAGCCCTTAGGATGTGTACTTGACTACCTGGACTATGATGCAGATCATACTAGTGGGGACATGGTAGTCCATAAGTACATCCTTCAAGGTCCCTAGTCGTAGGTGTATCGAGACGGGGCATCGATATACCAGTGTAGACTAGCGTATACGCTTCTCGACCCATGAGATGGGCGATGGATGTGTTAGTGTATATGCCCTAGAGGCCATTACTGTATCATACTAGTATGTATATTACTTGATGGAAGCTTGGGATATTCACAGTTGTACAAACAATCTTGCTCAATATAGTAGTATGCTACTTGGTTTGTCTCTGCTTTAATGTGTACATGTGTGTTTATTTATTATATCACCTATACGCATTAGTAGAGCCCTTAGGATCTTTGCTTGATTACCGGCGTTGTGATGGCGATCACACTCGTGGGGGCTGGGTAATCTACAAGCACATCCTTATACACGTCCCTAGTCGTGGGAGTACCGAGATAGGGCATCGATACTCCGGAGTAGACTAGCGTATGCGCTTCTCATCCCAGCACGGGAGACGGTCTGTCCCACAGCCGTCAGTACGTCGTACTTGAGATAGTATGCGGGTGCTCGTTAGGTTACGAGTACACTGGACAGGACTCGTCGGGAACTGATGGTTGGTATTATACCTATCGTCAGTTATCAGTTCCCAGGTGACATGAGTACAGCTTAGTCCGCTGACTTGACACTGTCACTTCGCCTCGAGTGTGTTCCCACTGTTCTTTGATTACTACCCTACCACGGATCTACTGAGTCGTGCAAACAGGTAGTAGTTGGGAGCAGTCCCGAAGCACTTGGAGGCAGTGACGGTTAGACAGGATTCGTCTCTCCCGGTATTGGGGGTTGACATCGCGCTGTGTCTAGGAGAGCCATTACACGAGTAGTCCCTGGCCAGGGCAAGCGAGATATACTGGTAGGTTCCAGTGTTATCTCAGGGTGTTCTGGGCTTCACTCCGACACGACTTGTACTGCTATTAGGGGTCTGACGCTTGCCGCCCCCTAGGCCCGACATGCGATGTATCAAACGAACAGACCGGACTGTACGGAGATTGTCACATACAGACTCAGTAGGAGTTCGGATGGGTTTACCTCATCGGCCTTCTTATCGACATCTACCTGGGGACCGTTACGTACAACTAGTGCCGCTTGCGGTCTGTGGTTAAACCCACTGCCAGCGTAGTGTCGAGTCTTTAGAGTCCCACACAGAGAGTTTCCCTGCACTAAGCGAAACGTGTAGAGGCCGTATGGTTTTACGGCAGGGCTGTAATCACTTACGTACACTTGTGTGCGTATGATGTTCGGGCAGGCAGTACTGGTGGGCTTTGGTAAAAGCCAGATCCTAGTATTGCACGGATGGATTTGTTTTGTCTTCTGCGCATCCGCATTCTACGGAATACGGATGCAGGTGTGTATGCACAGTTTTCTGGAGCGATGAAGGAGGAGGTGCCTCATTAGGGTTTTGGCAGTTGGTTCGGCCAAAACCACTATGTGGCAGGCTCATTAGGGTTTTGACAGTTGATTCGGTCAAAACCATTTTGAGGCGGACTCATTAGGGTTTCGACAGTTCGTTTGGTCAAAACCATAATGATCCGGGGACATTATTTACTAATCCTTTCATTGATAATTTTGTTATGGCTAATTACATTGACCGTTTGACCATCTTGACTTTGTTGACCATTTGACCAAAGTTGACTTGGATCTTCTTAGAAGATCTAAAGTATTCTTTGGTTTTCTTTTTATTTAGTTATGATAATGGTCATGTCATTTGTAGCCATCACCTTTATCTTGATTGGATTTGTAATGATAATGTTTGTGCTTTATTGCAACCATGGTTAGCTTTTCTCTTGGTTAAGCTTTTCATTTGCTTATTCTCATTCTCTCTCTTGAAATGAGAAGCTCCATGGTTGCTAGAAAATCTCCTTCTTCTTCCTCCTCTTGATTTCTCCTTTGATCTCATGTGTTGAGAGAAAAAGGATTCTACTTGACAAACACATCCATACATCCTCTCTACACAACCTAGGGCTTCTAGATTAGCAATCTCCTTGCCCTAGTTACCTCGGCTTGAGGTGGAGCTCGGTGTACATCTCTCGGGTGGATCGTCTTCGACACAAGGAGGCCGCGGAGGTGACCGAAGTCCGGATCAACCATTGAGCAAGCGATGAGAAGAAGAACAAGAAGAGAAGAACATCAAAGAAGAACAACAACAAGAAGTGAAGGAGTTCAAGTTGAGGTATAACCACTTTGCCGAGTAGTTAATTCTTCTTTGCAAGTATGCTAGTTTAGTTTAGCAAAGATCCGGCTTTTACGGTCCATGTTACAAAGTTTAGAAAAATTTTGATTTACCGTTTCCGCAACCCCGAAAGTACCGGGAGAGGTAACGTGGACCTAACAGTGGTATCAGAGCCTAACTAAACTTAAACTAGCTAGGTAGTGAAGTGTAACGAAGTTTCGAAACCGGAAAATCCAAAAACCAAACTTTGCAAAACCCAAGTTTCTGTTAATTTGTTTTCTGGTCAAAATGAGATTTGTTATACACCAAAAATTATCTCAGGCTTTTGTATAGAAAACCACCAAATACGAACCAGAGAGGAGATTAGAGGAGCGCGGATCCGCGGCAAGAGGGAGCTCTTGCCGCGGAAGCACGGCCGTCTGGTCCCCTCTCTGCTTCGAATTTGGTGCAGAGTGTTTCTGTGTTGGTTTTGGGATTTTTAGGATATGTTAAATGTGCCCAGATTTTCCAGAACTAAAATTTACTTTTGGGGGCCTATAAATCCGTATTTTTTCGGAACTTCACTACACTTTAACTACATCGGTTATATCTGTGATGTTTGTATGTATTGAACGTCGGCTAATCGCTATAAGTCGATTAGTCGGGGTTATACATCTCTGTGATCTGTGTTTGATATTGGAATGTGTATATGAATGTGTTGGACTGTCGCGGGTGAATAGCCGGGGTGGATGTGAGATGAGCTTTTGTTTTTCTTTCATTCATTGTAAATGTAAATTGATGTAATATTATTATTTGTTTGGCCGCACAACCGGGTCGGGGTTGTAGCCGTCATTGTATAATTCTTTTTACTGTTTTTGCTCCTAGGATAGACCCATGGAGGGGGTGCACAAACTGCCGAGTACTTGGCGGGTAGTTTGCCGCACCCGTAGGGGTCTTGGGTGGGGTATTTGGCTATTCACCGCGACCGTGTTATCCGCTTTTCGTTCCAGGCTCGAAAGGATTGCGGATTGCTAGTATATCTAATGTATTCATCTGTGATCTGTAATGTCTATCATTGCTTTCTATTTAGGCGTTGCTTATGTTTTACAGCCGCGCTAGCCCAGCCCCCGCTCTGTCGTTAGTTAAGTAACCTAACGGGTGATGACGGGACCCCGTGGCGAATGCGAATGGCATAAGCGTACGTCATATTTTGGTTGTTTTCTGCAATGGTAGGATTAAATGATGGGACGCATTAAAAGAACTAATGCAAGAAAATAAACCTAAAAGACGTTGTTGGAACAATTTTTCAAAAAGCTGTTATTACAAGGACGTTCATTTTTGTTTTGCATCGCGGTATTCGGTTATGAATGCCCTGCACCTCAGTCGACGAGGCAAGGGCCGAGATCCCTTCATCGGGAGTGACCCCTTGGACAAAAGTTTGCGTCAGGGTAATAACTTCACTATAGTCGATTATTCTTGCTTTGCATCGAGGTATTCAATTTGGAATATCCTGCACCTCATTCGACGAGGAAAGAGCCGAGATCCCTTCACAGGGAGTGACCTCTTTAGCAAAAGTTTTTTCGCCACTATATTTTCAAAAAGGGGTGCAATCATGTTCCTTCAACGATATCAAGTTCATTACGTTAACGGGTTTTTCGCCAAAAACCCAGCCGTAGCCCTCCGTCGTTTCGGATAATTAATACTTAGTATTCGTGCTGCGTTTGTTGATTATTCGTCAAGACACAGTGAACGGTAGCTGAGTAATAATTCTCTGTTGCACTGATAGATTGGTTAGGACGGTCGCATGATTTTGTTGATTATTCGTCAAGGATCATGCGGGCGGGTCTAATGCAATCCTGGATAACGACGGGTTGAACTTGACTAGGACCTTTTGATTTGTTGATTATTCGTCAAGGTCACTTGGGTCCTAGGGGCAAAAACCACATCGGGAGTTTCAAAAGAACTGAAACTTGCAGATTTAGCATACCTTCTGGAGTGTGGTGACTAGAGTGGATTCCATCTAGGTTATCACACAATGACAGTTGGATCCCGATCCCACTGATGAGTTGGTTTACTCTCGGGAGATTATTTCACTTAACGATCAATGCTATAAACCTAGTAGGTGTCTAGAAAGGTGTTAGCGGGGTTACGCCCCCAGGGAAAAGAGGTTCTTTAATTAAGGAACTTCGCGAAAGCGTTGGAAAACCTCCCTCGAAGTACCGACACTAGCCTGGCTGAAAGGTTAAGCAAGTATTGTGACGTGAATTAAAACCCGGCTAGTTCTTCTTTTAAAAGGTTTTAAGAAGAATTTGAGGAAACAGTGGGAGACATCCTGGTTAGATAAATTAATAAACCAATCTAATCTTGCAAGAGCATACGCTGAGTGTTTCTTTTCTCTCTCTCCAGGCAGCAACCCTTTCACGCCCTAATCAAGATAACAAAATGTATCGCTTGACCGAACCGAATTCTTATTCGGGACTGGGGAAAGTTGGTTCAGCTCTAACTTGTGACAACAGTCATGAGTATGAGAATGGGAAAGAGGAAAGTATGGATTTCCAGGATACCCAGTCGAAGAAGAAGCATGGTTTTGCATCTACTTCAGGTGTTCTTGTAATTGAGAACTGTTTTACGGTCAGCCCTACCTCCTGGGTACTTGATACCGGATCAGGATCTCATATCTGTAATTTATTGCAAGGACTGAGAAAAAGTAGGAAAGTTGCACCGGGTGATATGTCGCTCAGAGTAGCGAACGGAGCACAAGTTAATGCGGCAGCCGTCGGTGAATATCACCTAGTATTGCCAAATGGCAAGACTATGATTTTGAACGATTGCTACTATGTACCCTCCATGGTTTGCAACATCATATCAGTTTCTTTACTCGATAAAGATATATATAAGTTTGTTCTTGAAAAGAATATCATGAACATTTACCTTGATAAGGTACTGGTTGCAGAGGGTACACTGTTTAATGGTATCTACGTTCTAAATCAGAATACAGTTCTCAATATACAAAACACACGCAAGAGGAAGAATTCAGATACGAATGAATCCTACTTGTGGCATTGTAGACTTGGTCATGTCGGAGAGAAAAGACTGAGTAAGTTGCATAAAGATGGACTCTTGGATGCGTTCGAGTTTTCATCTTATGAAACTTGTCAGTCTTGTCTCAAAGGGAAGATGACCAAATCTCCGTTCACCGGACATGGAGAAAGAGCAGCAGAGCTCTTGGGACTCGTACATAGTGATGTATGTGGTCCGATGTCTATACATGCAAGGGGTGGGTTCTCGTACTTCATCACATTCACTGACGATCTCTCTAGGTTCGGATATGTGTATCTGATGAAACACAAATCTGAAGCTTTTGAGAAATTCATGGAATTCAGAAAGGAAGTAGAGAACCAGACAGGCAAAAGTATCAAGATCCTCCGGTCTGACAGGGGAGGGGAGTACTTAAGCACGAAATTCCTAGACTACTTAAAAGAGAATGGTATTCTCTCTCAGCTTACTCCTCCTTATACACCACAGCACAACGGTGTATCGGAGCGGAGGAATCGTACCCTATTGGATATGGTTCGCTCCATGATGAGTAGTGCTGAGTTACCTCTTTCATTCTGGGGACATGCGCTTCAGACAGCGGCATACCTTTTGAATCAAGTTCCGTCCAAATCTGTGCCTAAAACTCCGTATGAAATATGGAGCAGTAAGAAACCATGTCTGAAGTTTATTAAGATATGGGGTTGTCCGGCCTATGTGAAAACACAGAAACCGGACAAGTTAGAGGCACGGTCAGCTCTCTGTAAATTTATGGGATATCCTAAAAACTCACCAGGATATCTGTTCTACCACACTGAGGAACAGAAGGTGTTTGTATCTCGCCACGCCACCTTCTTGGAAAGGGAGTTTCTTGCAAAAGAAACTAGTGGGAGTTCGGTAGAACTGGAAGAAATTCAGCGACCACAAAATGTAACTGAAAATTTGGAGGAACCGCTAGATTCTATAACCCCAGACGAACCTCAGCCACTCCGCAGATCTGGTAGGATTTCTCATCCGTCCGAGAGATACTATGGTTTTCTCATAGACGGGGATCGAGAGGATTGCATCTTGGAAGAAGATGACCCTACCAGTTTCAGGCAGGCCATTATCAGTAGGGACTCTGATAAGTGGCAGGAAGCAATGCAATCCGAAATGGAGTCCATGTACGCCAATAAAGTGTGGACCTTGGATATTGCTCCACCTGGGGTAAAACCCGTTGGATGCAAATGGATCTACAAAAGGAAACTTGGTGTAGATGGGCAGGTGGAAACCTATAAAGCTAGACTCGTTGCAAAAGGTTTTCGTCAAAGACCTGGTTTGGACTATGACGAGACTTTTTCTCCGGTGGCTATGCTCAAATCCATTCGGATCCTACTTGCCATTGCTGCCTTCCATGACTATGAGATCTGGCAGATGGATGTTAAGACGGCTTTCCTAAACGGTTGTTTGGAAGAGTGCGTTTACATGGATCAACCAGAAGGTTTCGTAGACAGTGGGAGCAGCGGAAGGGTGTGCAAGTTGCTTAAATCCATTTATGGATTAAAGCAGGCATCGCGGAGCTGGAACATCTGTTTTGATGAGGCAATCAAGGAATTTGATTTCATCAAGAACGAAGATGAACCCTGTGTATATAAGAAGATTGTAGGACGAACTGTCGTATTCCTAGTCTTGTACGTGGACGACATTCTTTTGATAGGAAATGATGTTCCTATGCTACAATCGGTCAAGCTATTTTTGTCACAAAGGTTCTCCATGAAGGACCTGGGTGATGCCTCGTACATTCTGGGGATCAAGATCTATAGAGATAGATCCAAGAGACTATTGGGACTTTCGCAGTCCAGGTACATAGAGACCGTACTAAAGAGATTTAGTATGGAGGGTTCCAAGCGCGGTAACATACCCGCATTACACGGAATTACCCTCTCCAAGAAGATGTCTCCTAAGACTGACGAGGAGAGGGTTCGCATGAGCACTATACCCTACGCTTCGGCGGTAGGATCTATAATGTATGCGATGCTATGTACAAGACCAGATGTAGCTTACGCGTTGAGCGCGGTAAGCCGGTATCAGTCAGACCCAGGGGAGGACCACTGGACAGCAGTGAAGAACATTCTCAAGTACCTGAGAAGGACTAAGGAGATGTTCCTGGTTTACGGTAATGGAGACCTCCGGGTCGAGTCCTTTACCGATTCAAGCTTCCAGAGTGACAAAGATGACAGCAAGTCTGTCTCGGGTTTTGTGTTTACCCTCAACGGAGGGGCGGTATGTTGGAGGAGTTCCAAGCAGGATACCGTCGCAGACTCGACGATGGAGGCTGAATACATTGCTGCAAGCGATGCCGCAAAAGAGGCGGTCTGGATAAAGAAGTTCATTAGTGAACTTCAGGTGGTTCCGTCCATTGTTGACCCAATACCTTTGTATTGCGATAACAATGGGGCTATAGCTTTAGCGAAGGAACCAAGGTCCCATCAGAAATCCAGGCACATCTTAAGGCGGTATCACCTGATCAGGGAGATCATTGATCGACAGGAGATCGAGGTGCGGAGAGTGGACACAAAGGACAACACTGCGGACCCATTCACGAAGGCTTTACCCCAGACTCAGTTCGAGCGGCTGATCGAGATGATAGGTCTTCGATACGCCAGTACATGGCCTTAGTGCAAGTGGGAGATTGTTAGTGTATATGCCCTAGAGGCCATTACTGTATCATACTAGTATGTATATTACTTGATGGAAGCTTGGGATATTCACAGTTGTACAAACAATCTTGCTCAATATAGTAGTATGCTACTTGGTTTGTCTCTGCTTTAATGTGTACATGTGTGTTTATTTATTATATCACTTATACGCATTAGTAGAGCCCTTAGGATCTTTGCTTGATTACCGGCGTTGTGATGGCGATCACACTCGTGGGGGCTGGGTAATCTACAAGCACATCCTTATACACGTCCCTAGTCGTGGGAGTACCGAGATAGGGCATCGATACTCCGGAGTAGACTAGCGTATGCGCTTCTCATCCCAGCACGGGAGACGGTCTGTCCCACAGCCGTCAGTACGTCGTACTTGAGATAGTATGCGGGTGCTCGTTAGGTTACGAGTACACTGGACAGGACTCGTCGGGAACTGATGGTTGGTATTATACCCATCGTCAGTTATCAGTTCCCAGGTGACATGAGTACAGCTTAGTCCGCTGACTTGACACTGTCACTTCGCCTCGAGTGTGTTCCCACTGTTCTTTGATTACTACCCTACCACGGCTCTACTGAGTCGTGCAAACAGGTAGTAGTTGGGAGCAGTCCCGAAGCACTTGGAGGCAGTGACGGTTAGACAGGATTCGTCTCTCCCGGTATTGGGGGTTGACATCGCGCTGTGTCTAGGAGAGCCATTACACGAGTAGTCCCTGGCCAGGGCAAGCGAGATATACTGGTAGGTTCCAGTGTTATCTCAGGGTGTTGTAGGCTTCACTCCGACACGACTTGTACCGCTATTAGGGGTCTGACGCTTGCCGCCCCCCTAGGCCCGACATGCGATGTATCAAACGAACAGACCGGACTGTACGGAGATTGTCACATACAGACTCAGTAGGAGTTCGGATGGGTTTACCTCATCGGCCTTCTTATCGACATCTACCTGGGGACCGTTACGTACAGCTAGTGCCGCTTGCGGTCTGTGGTTAAACCCACTGCCAGCGTAGTGTCGAGTCTTTAGAGTCCCACACAGAGAGTTTCCCTGCACTAAGCGAAACGTGTAGAGGCCGTATGGTTTTACGGCAGGGCTGCGATCACTTACGTACACTTGTGTGCGTATGATGTTCGGGCAGGCAGTACTGGTGGGCTTTGGTTTAAGCCAGATCCTAGTATTGCACGGATGGATTTGTTTTGTCTTCTGCGCATCCGCATTCTACGGAATACGGATGCAGGTGTGTATGCACAGTTTTCTGGAGCGATGAAGGAGGAGGTGCCTCATTAGGGTTTTGGCAGTTGGTTCGGCCAAAACCACTATGTGGCAGGCTCATTAGGGTTTTGACAGTTGATTCGGTCAAAACCATTTTGAGGCGGACTCATTAGGGTTTCGACAGTTCGTTTGGTCAAAACCATAATGAGCCGGGGACATTATTTACTAATCCTTTCATTGATAATTTTGTTATGGCTAATTACATTGACCGTTTGACCATCTTGACTTTGTTGACCATTTGACCAAAGTTGACTTGGATCTTCTTAGAAGATCTAAAGTATTCTTTGGTTTTCTTTTTATTTAGTTATGATAATGGTCATGTCATTTGTAGCCATCACCTTTATCATGATTGGATTTGTAATGATAATGTTTGTGCTTTATTGCAACCATGGTTAGCTTTTCTCTTGGTTAAGCTTTTCATTTGCTTATTCTCATTCTCTCTCTTGAAATGAGAAGCTCCATGGTTGCTAGAAAATCTCCTTCTTCTTCCTCCTCTTGATTTCTCCTTTGATCTCATGTGTTGAGAGAAAAAGGATTCTACTTGACAAACACATCCATACATCCTCTCTACACAACCTAGGGCTTCTAGATTAGCAATCTCCTTGCCCTAGTTACCTCGGCTTGAGGTGGAGCTCGGTGTACATCTCTCGGGTGGATCGTCTTCGACACAAGGAGGCCGCGGAGGTGACCGAAGTCCGGATCAACCATTGAGCAAGCGATGAGAAGAAGAACAAGAAGAGAAGAACATCAAAGAAGAAGAACAACAAGAAGTGAAGGAGTTCAAGTTGAGGTATAACCACTTTGCCGAGTAGTTAATTCTTCTTTGCATGTATGCTAGTTTAGTTTAGCAAAGATCCGGCTTTTACGGTCCATGTTACAAAGTTTAGAAAAATTTTGATTTACCGTTTCCGCAACCCCGAAAGTACCGGGAGAGGTAACGTGGACCTAACAGGATGATCCCATATCCATTGGTGTTTGACATCAGAGATGGTATACGGGTGCTCAGTGGAGACTGGGTACACTGGACGGACTCGCCGAGAACTCCCAGATGGTATTATACCTCACGTCAGATGGCAGTTCTCAGGTGACGCTTATACAGGTTAGTCTGTTGACCCGAGATCGTCATAGAGTCTTGTGTGATTCCCACTATGCTTTGATCTCCACCTTACCACGTCCATAAGGGCGTGCAAAACGGTGGTTTTTGGGTATAGTCCCGAGTCACATGGAGGCAATGAGCGATAGGAGGGGTTTCGTCTCTCCCGGTATTGGGGGTTGATGTTGTACTGTGCTCGATTGGCCGTAACAGGGAAGTCCCTGGCCAGGGCTGATTCAGAGATTTGCTGGTAAGTGTTACCAGTAGTTTCTTGACCCGTTATGATCCTCACATCGGCATGACTTATCGGTTATTGGGGTCTGACGTTTACCACCCCTAGACTTGATATGCGACATATCAGACGAGGAGACCGGACTGTACGGGAAGTGTTGCCGATCGACTCGACGAGAGTTGCAGCAGGTTCGCTTGTTCTCTTCTGATCGCTCAATACCCGGGTGGCCGTTACGTTTAGCTGACCGCTTGCGGCTTGGGGGTGCTTGATATGATCATCACCCACTGCCGGCCTATTGACGAGTCTTAGAGTCCCACAATAGAGTTTCCTAGTCCAGGCGAAACGTTGTGGTGCGCGTATGCGATATGCGCATGGACCCGATTAAAATGCATGTATAGGATACCGTATATTGATCGGGCGGCTTGATTTTGGTTAGGGTCGTATGTGATATGGCCGGATTGATAAATCAAGTGTTGATTTATCATTTAACAATTAGATTCTCACTAGAAATCCTTTCTTGTTTCTATGGATGTATGGATGCATGTATGCATTCCTTATTGTTTCATGCACATATGGATGTGCATGCACACATGCATACATACATCATTCTATCATGGTTGCTTATACACGGAAATTGTGGCAATATAAGACTCACACCATGGTTTTAAATATGAATTTTATTACATTTGTTTTAAAACAAAAAGGAAAAGGGAAATGGTTATGATTGAATTGTTTCTACACTCTTCCTTTGACCTAACCATTCTCACCCACCTTTTAACCTTGGGTAAACTTTCCTTTTGTGTTTTAACTCAAGTTTAATAAAATATTCATTGTTTAGACCATGGTTTGAGATGAGAACAAGAAAATATATATTGATATATTTTCATTTTTCTACCATAAGAGTTATTCTTTTACTCTTGAAAAGATATTGCCATCATCTTCTTCTTCCTCTCTCATTTTGCTCTCTAGTTCTTTGTAGTGAGTAATATACTCATCAAGAAAGGATTTTGAAGTGAGAAAGAGAACCACAACACCATTCTACACAAGTCTAGCCCACTTGTTTAGAGTGTTAGCTTGATTTCGTTCACTTGATCGGATAAAGTTGCAAGCTTGGACAAAGCGGACTCCGGGTGGATCATCGGTGACATCGAGGAGTTCAAGCGGAGCTTTTTCAAACCCTAAGTAGCCGAGGAGTCTAGCGTAGGGAGCTACAAAGGTTGTACTCTCTAAACCCTAGCTTTCCTTTCATATGATGATATGAATATTTCGAAACCCTAATTTTTCTAGGATAGATCCTTTGTAAGTTTACTTAGCACCATAAAAACTTAATCTTTGGTACATGTGGTGCTTCTAAACCATACATGAGGTGCTAGGTAAACCTTTCAATCTCGTTGAAGCAACTCAGCGAACGACATATCCTTGCCATCCGATCAATAAATGATTGCGGATCCTCAACTGCATCAGTGCCTATGAAAACTGGAGGCTTCAGCCTCATGAACTCAGATAACAATACGGTGATAACCTCCGTAGCTGCAGATTCAACTGCCTGAAACATAAGTACCATCGCGGTCCCCGCAACGGGTGGAACAACCTCCTGTCGCTGCGCTCGACTGGCCTCCACTAATGATCCCATCATCTTGCGCAAATCCTTCATACCGGCCTCTTGCCTAGCAATACGATCAAGCCAAGGTGGATCAATCCACTCGTATACAACAGGCGTATCGTCCTGGTTAGTCCTTGTCTCTGACGAGCCAACTCTGATCTCGTCTCTCGCGGCCGTTGTCTGTGCCCTCGTAGTCTCCGGCGGCATAATATCTGGGAATGAAAATAGGATTCGATAAGAATATGGAAATCGAATCATAAGGATGTATGTAATCACGGAAAGAATTTCAACCAACAAGTCCTAAGGTCGCTTAGGCGGAGTACCGTGTCGTAAGTATGCCGCGGAACATACACACACTACGCCACTCTGCTTAAGCTAGCTACTCCATCATACCAAGGTCATCCGACACTCCGAAAGGTAAAATCTAGCGCTCTGATACCAACTTTGTCACGACCCAAAATTTGGCACGCAGCCGGCACCTAAACCACATAACGTCTACAGGAGTAACACAATTTAAGTAAGCCGAAAACCCAGAAATCTAAACCATCGAAAGCAGTAAGTGATAAAAACATTGTTAAAACATTTGGAAATATCAAGTTTAAATTCATTTTTCTTAAAAATTTTGGCAGCACCTACTTTGTAAAAACTAGCCCCGAAACGGGTACAAACATAAGATATAAGTAAAGCAACATATGATATAAATAAAGCATCCCCAAATGGGAGCAATCACGCCCAAAGGAGGAAATGACCACTACAAGCATATATACAACGCCGTAGCGAAGAAATAGACAGTAAAAGTGAAAAATAACATAAAGAGATAAAACTGCATAATAAAAGATGGCTCACACGAGCTCGACACCCAGAGTCACAAAATATAGAATATCGTCCTCACAACTCATCTCTAAGTCAATACATGAAAGGGTAGATGGAGAATATTAGATACAATGAGAGATATACAATAAATTTAAACAGATAACCTCAAACCCACCTATAGCAAAACGGCTCACAGCCAGCCGTAGCGGTATCCGCTGCAAAAAGATACAATAAGAAGAAGCCCTGTCGCGACTACTCTGAGGGTCAAACCTGCAAAACTCTGTGGCACAACGGGGGTGAGTTACCAACTCGTGAGTAGTAAGTAACATCATACAGGTTATCACAGGTACGCACGTACTGCGATACTCTATCACATGCAATCTGATAGTCTCAATTTGCTAATATGGATATACATCTATCAGGAAAGGTACTCTATCAGGTACTACAAATACAAGGAGCTATGCATAACAATGAATGCTAAGTATGGGGTATAACATGTCATTAGTAATAAATCATCATCGTGGAAAAACCAGTGTCCGTCAAATACGGCCAAAATCCTAATAGCTCAGGCGCCGTCACTCTGATCGGCCCTCATATCTTGTAAATCTCATGGAACCTGAGTGCCCAACATCGGCACTCGAAAACATCATGAAATACTCGTGTCCAGCATCGACATGCAAATACTCATCTCTCAGGCACCACTTACCCAGACCGGCCCTTAATATATCTCACGTCATAACTCCCAAACGGTATCCCCGAGATATCTGTCGGGTTCTATAATATCACCGGTAGGTAGTATTCCCTCTGCCAGGATCATCGTCATTCCCACGAAATCACTCTCTTGCCCTGGGGTACCATACCGGGTCCACCATGTACCCGCAGACGGTTCCTCCATTCCTCGAATCGGGTCTCGAAAACCAAACTCAGAACCGAGAAAACTCATAGTGGACGCACTGAAATATCATATCAAGAGTAACCGGGTTTTCAAAACAATGCATACTTTCTTGAAATAATACCACGGTTCTCAAATCCATAAATCACATGAAATCCATATCTCAATGTGTAAATACATGCAATATGATATATGAAACATAAAACCATAATATGAGAATATCAAAGGAAAAAAGCTCTTTAAAATGAATCCAGTTTTAAAATGTATCATGCGGTTCCCAATTCTCTCAAATCAAATCCAACATCATCTAAAGGTGCACATATAATTATAGCAAGTATGTATGTACGCAAGTATGTATGTACAAGTATGTAATTCATATGCGCGATAGAATAAGAATCACGTCTAGTCACAAATGATAAGGTAAGCTAAACAATGTATTATCCATGGAGATTCTATAGTGTGAGTGTCATGCCAATTACTAATGGTGTGTGTGTGGCATACAGTTAGTGCTCGTGCAACATGAACCGTTAGTAACAGTGCTGTGTTTCATTAATACTATGTTCACATGCAACAGGAAATGGGGTATGCAACAATGGTATACATGCACAATCAATAAATATGAATATAAACATGCGACTACAATATCCTATCAAGCTCTGACGCATAACGCCATACGGGCGATTTCCCCGAAGATGTTAAATCTACTCACCGTGAGCTCGAGCTAGGAATATCCAACCACCTGCTTCCTTTTCTTTGCAGCGTCCGAAGTCCCTGCCTGCAATCCTAAAATCACACCAACATAGCAAGTGCACTTAGAAATTGACAAATAATACCTACAACTACGCTTAAATCGACGCACCGACTCCAACACCCTCTAAAGTGCTCGCTTAGCGACTAACGTGTGTGGTGACGCTACTAAAACATACCCTACGTGCAGAAATCACGCGAAGTAAAGAAATTGAGTCGGACACAGTATCGCGCGTCGTCGAAACACTAAAAAAATAGCTAATCGATCCCAGATTTTACCCACTGTAAAAAACATCAAAAACTAGCAGTACCAAACACTCTAAAACCAATGCAGACAACTACCCACAAAAACTCAACTTCACTGGACAACGTACGACCGAGCTCGCCGGACCTACCCTCAATGTCGCCGGCCAAAACGGGTCATACGGGGCTCGTATTACTGGTGTACACACAGGGCAACTTGCACTACACTACTACACTGCTTGATTTCACAGTACAAACTCGAGATCACAGCAGGTTACAGATATCCTAAAACGGCACTAAAAATACGATATTATGCTAAAACCTTATCCTTATCGTTCTAAACTGAAACTAATTTGCAACACCACATAATAAGAACCTAATCAACAGTTAGGGAATTATACCTATCCAAACTTGCTCAAAATCCAAGATTTCCTTGCTCCATGTGAACAATTGGGGTTTAGGATCAAGTTTAATGAAGGGTGTGGTGAGTTTTGTGAAGTGTAGTGAGGATTTATGAGGATTTGGGTTAGGGTTTTGGTGAAAAACAAAGTGATTGTTCAGTTTGAGGGAGGTGAGGTTGTGAGAAAATGAGATGAAGAAAATGATAAGTGAGAGTGAGAGAATGAGGTGAGTGTGAGGCTGTATGAGTTAGGGTGTAGGAAACACACATGGGTGTGAGTTTAACATAAGGCATGCCTCCCTCTCTCTTCATTTAATGCATGGCATGCTTGCCATGCCTCATGATGCCCTCTCTCTCTCTCTCTTCCTTTCTCTCAAGTCAACATAAATTTAAAAACCCTTTTTATTTAAAACTAAATAATTTATTTAAATATATACACCTAATTAAAATGGGGTTAAGGTGCCATGGCTACTTAAACATGGTTTAACACATAATTAACCCTAAGTTAACATGCACATGTGTGTAAGCCCAAAATAAATATTAATAAAATATTAATTAATTTTTATAAAATATTTGAAAACTATTTTGGTAAACTTTTATTAAAAACCAGCATTATCGCTTAATTAACACTAATCGCATCCCAAGTTGTTTCACCAGCCAGGTATCCAACGTTGTTTCTCTTCCAGTGCCCAGTCTGGTGGCAGTGGAAGCATTCCCCTCGTCCTGTCGTAGCAGCCCATATCCTGTCCTTTCCCGGAACGTTTTGCAGCCCTCCTTTCGGCTTGATGGGATTCTTCTTCTTTCCCTTGGCCTTGGCTTTCGGGACGGAAGAGGAAGATGGTCCAGCAATTAGAGCGTGAGTATTCGCTACCTTTAGCGTGCTCTCTGCACTCCACAATATATTGAGGAGATTAGGTAATGACTTCTCCATGTTGTGCATGTTGAAGTTTACAATGAACTGAGCAAAGGCAAGGGGAAGGGACTGTAGAACAATATCAATATACTGTTCGGTCTCCATGGTCCAACACAGTTCCTCAACTTCATTGATAAGTCCAATCATCTTAAATACTTGGTCACCTATAGACGTGCCAGCAGCCATCCGCATCTGAAACAACTTTCGAGATGCCTCGTATCGAAGAGTATGAGATTGCTCTCCATGCAACTCCTTTGTACGGAGAAAGATGGATTGTACATCCATCTTCTCGTGCTTCTTCTGATGTTCGTTGTTCATAGAAGCAAGCGCGAGGCACTTGGCTGTTGCACAGTTTATATCCCCTGTCTTGCGGATTTCTTTATCCGCAACTGAAGAATCAGGGCCTGGGCTAGTAGGGGCTAGAGTAGTCAGGACGTATCCGACCTTATCATAGGCCAGGGAAATATTTACGTTCCTCAGCCAATCTTTGTAATTCAGCCCAGTCAGTTTATTCTTGTCTAATAAAAGCTTATGTCTCGTCATTGGTATCTGCCATTAGGAGAGAGAAAAGAAGACACTCAGCGATTGCTCTTGTATAATTAGATTGATTACTAATCTTATCTAATCGATGTCTCCCACTGCTTTAATAAAATTTTCCATCAAACCTTATAAAGAAAATTAGCCAGGATTAATTGCAATCTACAAGTTCGCTAACCGGTCGGCCAAGCCAGTGTCGGTACTCCGAGGGAGGTTCCCCGTGCTTTCGCACGGACGTAATTAAAATAAACCTCATTTTCCTAGAGGCGTAACCCCGTTAACACCTTTTTAGACACCTACTGGATTAGCTAATTGTAAAGTGCAAAACTCTCCCGGGAGTAACTTTACTCACAGTGGAATCGGGAACCAACAATCAAATAGAAGGTATGCAATCTCATTGCAAATTTCAACTCTTGAAATTCCCGATATGATTTTTACCCCTAATGTCTTATGACCATAACTATGGTCAATAAATCATAAGCACTTGTCAAGTTCTACCCGCCATTTCGTGATTGATTTAGACCCACCCGCATGACCCTTAACTATGGTCAACAAAGTCATGCGAATGTCCTAATCGATCGCATCAAATGCTTTGTAGGAAGACATCACTTAGCTACCGTACACCACGCCTTAACTATAGTCAACAAACATGGCATGAATACTGTTGGATATATGTATGCCCTAGGGGCCATTATATGTATAGTGGATGATTGGACATGTATATATATATATACAGATGACTTTCTTGTTCGACATGATAGTATGCTATCTGGTTGTACTTTATCTTGACATGTTCTTTTAATCATGCATCTTACTCTTTTGGTACATGTTGATAAAGCCCATAAGATATTTTCTTGACTACTGGGACTATGATGCAGATCATAGTAGTGGGACACGTGTAGTTTATAAGTATATCCTTGAACTGCTCTTAGTCGTGGGTGTATCGATATTCCAGAGTAGACTAGCGTATACCATTCTTGTCCCATATGATGGGCGATGGATGATCCCATATCCATCTGGTGTGGTGACACCAAAGATTGTATACGGGTGCTCAGTGGAGACTGGGTGCACTGAACGGATTCGCCGAGAACTCCTATGTGGTATTATATCTATCGTCGGATAGCAGTTCTCAGGTGACACTGGTACAGGTTAGTCTGTAGACCCGAGATATTCATAGAGTCCTGTGTGTCCTCCTACTGTACTTTGATCTCCACCCTACCACGGCTCTACTGAGTCGTGCAAATAGGTGGATTTTGGGTACAGTCCCGAGGCACATGGAGGCAATGAACGATAGGAGGGGTTTCGTCTCTCCCGATATTGGGGGTTGATGTTACGCTGTGCTCGATTGGCTATAACAGGAAGTCCCTGGCCAGGGCTGCTGAGATATACTGATAAGTGTTATCAGTAGTTTCTCGATCTGTTATCAGACAAAGACCGGCATGACTTATTGAGTTATTGGGGTCGACGATACCATCCTTAAACTCGATATGCAGCATATTTGACGAAGAGACCAGACTGTACGGTAAGTGTTGCCAGTTGGCTCGATGGGAGTTTTGACAGGTTTGCTTGTTTTTCTTCTGATCGCTCATTACCAGGGTGGCTGTTATGTTTAGCTGACCGCTTGCGGCATGTGGGTGTTTTGATATGATCATCACCAACTGCCGGTGTATTGATGAGTCTTAGAGTCCCACACAGGAGTTCCCTAGCTCAGGCGAGACGATGTGGTGTGCATATGAGATATGCGCGGGAGCTCGATTAAATGCGTGTATATGATACCGTATATTAATCGCGTGTTTTCTTTTAGTCGGGTCGTATGTGATATGACCGGTTTGTTAAATCAAGTGTTGATTTAACATTGACTTTTTATCTCACTTTTATTAAACCTTTTCTTTTGGATGTATGCATGCATGTATGCATATATTTATGTTCATGCACATGATGATGTGAATGCACACATACATACATACATTGTGTCATGGTTGTTGATACACTTGTGATAGCAATGCAAGACTCACATGAAACTAATATATATATATATATATATATATATATATATATATATATATATTTGTTTTTGAGTTAAAGAAAAAGAAAATTAATTCATGGTTGATAATTTTACACACTTCTTTATTTAACCTATGCTTTGACCATGAGTTAACTTTCTTTAGTTGCTTTAAACTCTAAAAGAAATATCCAGATATTTAGTTACCATGGTTAGATGAGAATGTGGCTTTCATTTATATTTTATATTCTCTTTTTTAGTTTAGAGATTATCACAAAACTTGAGTTCAAGCTTTGCCATCTTTATCTTCCTCCTCTCTAATGCTCTCTTGAGTTTTTCTAGTGAGTGAGAAAGATAAAAAGAAAGGATTTTGATATGAGAAAACAAAACCACATCACCATTCTACACTACTCTAGCCCATTAGTGTAGAGTGTTTGCTTCATCTTCATCCTTGATCAAGTGAAGCTTGGAGCATTAGCAAAAGGACTTCGGGTTGATCGTCGTGGACAAGGAACAATTCAAGCGAGCCGGTTCAAACTCTCAATGGTCCAAGGAGGCAAGTCTACAAAGGTTGTATTACTTATCTATTAGTGTTAGATAACCTCTAGTATGTGATACTAGTTTGTTGTTACCCTAAAATTCTAGTCCGATTCATGGTTAGATTGCTTAACACCTCTCTAAAAATTTTAGAGTGGCATGTGTGATGCTTCCAAACCCTAGGTATGGTGCTAGGGAAATCCAACAGTGGTATCAGAGCCAAGATAAAAATTTAGAGATAATGTTATAATTATTACGAAAACGAAAACAACTCCGAAAAATACGATATTTAGAAACCCTAAAAATTGCTCTTTGTTGTTTTTTAAAAAGTCCTTTAAAAATTTTTTTAGCAACTGCAGAAGCTTACATGTGATGTATTGAGAACACTGGAGAAAAACGAGGCAAATCCACCACTAAAAAACTGAGCACACCATCAAAAAAACCGGCGAGATCGGCCATAATAGCTCCATTTTTCCTCGTCTTTCTACTGTGCTCTGGTCTGTAGGTTTTGGGGTTTCAGGTATTGTTTGTTCAGCCCAAAATTTCATGTGATGTTTATTTTGATTAGGGGCTAATTCGGAGTGTTTCGTAGTCGTATATTTTAACACTGTAATAGTAACCTAAACAATGTTTAACAGTTCGATCGAATTTCAAACCCCACATCAAGAACCCTTTTGAAATTTTCAAGTGTTGGAATTTTCCCAAGTTGAACGTATTCGGAAAATCATGCAAGTAACCCTGTGGACCCTCTAGAAGAACGTAACCCTAACTCGATTCGATGACCATGGAACAGCGGCCAAACCTTAGGGTTTGACATAGTTCCTTAGTGCCATAGGTGAGCCAAGGGTTGGCCCTTCTACGGCTGGTCCACAGACACTGTGGCACGTTTTTGGGTATCCTAACTTTTCTTAGGTGTTGAGCTCTCGGGGTAATTTGTGGGTGTTTGTTGATTCGATCAAAACATTTAATATCGTCTAGATATATGTGATGATTGCAATTGTAGATTGTTTTTCACTTTCTTTTCTGCGACCGTAAGTGTAGTATGTGGTGTATCGCCAGTTTCATTGCTATACATCAACGACAATCGGGGCATGCATACTTACTTACGTTGATGACATGTGATATTATGTGTTGCTGAGATATGATGTACAGGATTGTCGTGAATGAATGGTCGGGGGTTTTATGTGAGATGAGAGTTTTTATTTTCATTCATGTAAAATTAATTGTATGTAATATTCTTTAATTTGGGGCACTTCCAGATTGAGGATGATTGTTGGGTTACCCTTGCACCTAGTTTAGGGTTTGGTAGCATCACTCTTGCCATTTTTAAAAATTAGAGAGGTGCAAAGCTAACTAACCATGAATCTTGCTAGAATTTCTAGGGTAAAAAGAATTGTATCATATACAAAGAAGTAAAAAGATAGGGATTACAACCTTTGTAGTCCGTTCCTTCGCTTCATAAGGTCCGTGTTGAGGTTGTTAGTGTATATGCCGTAGAGGCCATTACTGTATCATACTAGTTTGTATATTACTTGATGGAAGCTTGGGATATTCACATTTGTATATACAATCTTGCTCGAAATTGTAGTATGCTACTTGGTTTGTCTCTGCTTTAATATGTGCATGTGTTTCTTTTAGTATATCGCTGATATACATATTAGTAGAGGCCTTAGGATCTTTGCTTGATTACCAGCGTTGTGATGGCGCTCACACTCATGGGAGATGGGTGATCTACAAGCACATCCTTATACAGGTCCCTAGTCGTTGGACTATCGAGACAGGGCATCGATACTCCGGAGTAGACTAGCGTATGCGCTTCTCATCCCAGTGTGGAAGACGGTCTGTCCCACAGCCGTCAGTACGTCTTACTTGAGATAGTATGCGGGTGCTTGTTAGGCTACGAGTACACCGGACAGGACTCGTCGGGGACTGTTGGATGGTATTATACCTATCGTCAGTTATCAGTTCCCAGGTGACATGAGTACAGCTTAGTCCGCTGACTTGATACTGTCACTTCGCCTCGAGTGTGTTCCCACTGCACTTTGATTACTACCCTACCACGGCTCAAAGGAGTCGTGCAAACAGGTAGTTTTTGGGTGCAGTCCCGAAGCACTTGGAGGCAGTGACGGTTAGACGGGATTCGTCTCTCCCGGTATTGGGGGTTGACATCGTGCTGTGTCCAGGAGCCATTACACGAGTAGTCCCTGGCCAGGGCAAGCGAGATATACTGGTAGGTTTCCAATGTTATCTCAGGGTGTTCTGGGCTACACTCCGACACGACTTGTACCGCTATTAGGGGACTGACGTTCACCGCCCCCCTAGGCCCGCCATGCGATGTATCAGACGAACAGACCGGACTGTACGGAGATTGTCACATACAGGCTCAGTAGGAGTTCAGATGGGGTTCACCTCGTCAGTCTTCTTATCGACATCTACCTGGGGACCGTTACGTACAGCTAGTGCCGCTTGCGGTCTGTGGTTAAACCCACTACCAGCGTAGTGTCGAGTCTTTAGAGTCCCACACAGAGAGCTATTCGCCTTTAGGCAAAATGAGTAGAGGTCGCATGGTTTTGAGACAGGGTTCGTTCGCATCCGTGCACTTGTGCACGTTTGCTGTCCGGACAGTTTGTACTAGCGGGCTTTGGTTTAAGCCGGATCCTAGTATATGATTTGGGATTGGTTTTTCTCATTGTATTCGTGTTCCTCGGATCACGGATGCGGGTGTGTATGCAGAGTTGTTTGAGAAAGAGGGAGAGGACCTTGATTAGGGTTAATGACTATTGTCATTTTATTAACCCTAATGCTTATGTGTGTATTATAGTTAATTGATAATTAGTTTAATAATTGTTCATGGTTATGGTTGTTGACCATTTGACCTCCTTGACTTGTTGACCTAGGTTGACACTTTGACCATCATCATTTCTTTTGGAAGATGCTTTTTGATCCTTGCAAATTGAAATGATAATGGTCATATCATGATTAGCCATGACAATTATCTAGCTAATTAATCAATTAAAATAATATACACATATTAGTGAGAATGGTTCACATAATTCTCATTCTATCATTTCATTTCTCTCTCTTGTTCTTCCTCTCCCTCAAGCTCTCCCTTCTCATGTGTTGAGAAACACTTGAGCTTGAGAAAAACCCTCTCTTGATCATCTCTACTCTCATCTAGGGTTGAAGGACTAGCACTTCTTGAACCCTAGTTACTTCTAGCTTGGAGTTGAAGCCAAAGGTTGAGGCTTTCGGGTGGATCTTTCGTTGACGGGAGAAGAAGACAAGGTGACCTCCTTCCACTACTCCAAGGAGCAAGGAGAGAAGGACATAAAGACCAAAGGTATAACCTTTCTAGCACTTGGCTAGTTTCTAGTTAGCTTTAGCAAGTTTTTGTTTAGCAAAGATCCTTTAAAGTCTAGTCCATGTTGCCTAAGCTCATAAAAATCCGATTTTTATTCCGTTTTCCGCCAACCCGCAAGTACCGGGGTGGGCAACGTGGACTTACAGTGGTATCATAGCCTAACTAAACATAAACTAGCTAGGTAGTGAAGTGTAACGAAGTTCGAAACCGAAAAATCCAAAAACCGGGTTTTCAAAACCACTAGTTTCTGTTAAAAAATTTTCTGGTAAAAATAAAATTTGTTAAACTCCAAAAATCGTCTCAGGGTTTTTTAAAGATAACCACCAAACCCGGTCCAGTGACTCGACCAAGGAGCCGCGGTTCCGCGGCAATAGCATGCTATTGCCGCGCAACCGCGGCCAAGTTGGCTCTTCACTGGGTCGAGTTTGGTGCAGTGTATCTCTGACTTGGTTTTAAGATTTTTAAGATATGTTATATGTGCCCAGATTTTCCAGAATAGAAATTTATTTTTTGGGGGCCTATAAATCCGTATTTTTTTTCGGAACTTCACTACACTTTGACTATGAAGGTTATATCTGTGATGTTTGTATGTATTGAACGTCGGCTAATCGCTATATGTCGATTAGTCGGGGTTATACATATCTGTGATCTGTGATTGATACTAGTATGTGTATATTAATGGGTTGGATTGTCGCGGATGAATAGCCGGGGTGGATGTGAGATGAGTGTTGTTTTTCCTTTCATTCATTGTAATATGTAAATTGATGTAATATTATTATTTGTTTGGCCGCACAACCGGGTCGGGGTTGTAGCCGTCATTGTATAATTCTTTTTACTGTTTTTTCTCCTAGGATAGACCCATGGAGGTGTTAGTTGTATGTATGCCCTAGAGGCCAGTATTATACAGATGATGTATATTATATTGGATGCTTGGACATATATAGAGATGACTTTCTTGCTCGACATGATAGTATGCTATCTGGTTTCTCTTTATCTTAACATGTACACTAGTCTCTATACTGTCTTATAGTTACATGTTGGTAAAGCCCTTAGGATTTGTACTTGACTACCTGGACTATGATGCAGATCATACTAGTGGGGACATGGTAGTCCATAAGTACATCCTTCAAGGTCCCTAGTCGTGGGTGTATCGAGACGGGGCATCGATATACCAGAGTAGACTAGCGTATACGCTTCTCGACCCATGTGATGGGCGATGGATGATCCCATATCCATTGGTGTTTGACATCAGAGATGGTATACGGGTGCTCAGTGGAGACTGAGTACACTGGACGGACTCACCGAGAACTCCCAGATGGTATTATACCTCACGTCAGATGGCAGTTCTCAGGTGACACTTGTACAGGTTAGTCTGTAGACCCGAGATCGTCATAGAGTCTTGTGTGATTCCTACTGTGCTTTGATCTCCACCTTACCATGTCCATGAGGGCGTGCAAAACGGTGGTCTTTGGGCACAGTCCCGAGTCACATGGAGGCAATGAGCGATAGGAGGGGTTTCGTCTCTCTCGGTATTGGGGGTTGATGTTGCGCAGTGCTCGATTGGCCGTAGCAGGGAAGTCCCTGGCCAGGGTTGATCAGAGATTTGCTGGTAAGTGTTACCAGTAGTTTCTCGACCCGTTATGAGCCTCACATCGGCATGACTTATCGGGTTATTGGGGTCTGACGTTTACCACTCCTAGACTTGATATGCGACATATCAGACGAAGAGACCGGACTGTACGGTAAGTGTTACTGGTTGGATTCGCAGGAGTGTGAGCGGGCTAGCTCGTCGATCTTCTGATGGCTCAATACCCGGGTGGCCGTTACGTTTAGAAGACCGCTTGCGGCTTGTGGGTGTTTGATATGATCATCATCTGCTACCGGCGTATTGACGAGTCTTTAGAGTCCTACACAGAGGTTTCCTGGCTCAAGCGAAACGAAATAGGAGCGCATATGAGATATGTGCAGGACCGAGAATAATGCGTGTATGTGATACCGTATTCCATTCTCGCGATATATGTATCGAATGGTTATATTCGATATAACCTAGTTATCGAATCGATGATCGATTCGATAAGCCGATACATTGAATACTAGTCGGTCATGTGCGACATGACCGGATCATTGAATCAAGTGTTGATTTAATGATTTAATGTATAATTATATATTTGATATATTACTTTGCATTAACTAGTATTGGTTCACTTTAAAACGGATTTTTCTCACTTGGTTTGCACATTGTATATGTGATATATTTTTGTGCACCTTTTTGTATCATGTTTGATGATACTTGATCATATGGTTAAATGAATAGAATTAAACCATGGTTATTTTGTAATTAGGGTTTTGCATATTTATTTATTCATTTATTTGTTTATTTATGTGTGGATAAATTCAAGATGAGAATGGTGGCAATTCTTATTTTATGTTGAAGCTTCTTGAACCCTTGACTTTTGCAACCATTCTTGTCATCTTACTTAACCCTAACCCACTTAATTCACCATGGTTTATTCTCTACACTTAACCTTAGTCAAGTTATGATAAGTATTGAATTGATTATTCATTTTAATATAAGACTTATCATAACTAGCTCATCATCTTCTTCTTCTTCAAGCTTGCTACATCAATGGCAACTTGAGTTTTAGTGAGAGAAATCCAAATCTAAAGTGAACCCACCTCCTATTTCTTCATCCTCTACCTCTTGCCAAGTGGTTTTGGGTGTTTTCTTCACAAGTTTCACTACTTGGTGAAGTCGGAGCTTGAACTAGTGCAACCTCGACATAGATCGTCTTTGACACGAAGCCGACGACCTTGCTCGCCCGTTTTCCGATGAAGCCAACGAATGAGTCGAGGATTCATGATGGACAGCGAGGGCATGACCACGTGGAGCTAAGGAGGTGGAAATCCGGATCTACAAAGGTTGTAGCATCTAACTTCTAGTTAAGTAGTTAACTAGTTTTTAGTTTCGCCTAAACATCTAGTCTAAGATCCGTAGTCTAGAGTTTCTCGGCACCTTTTTTTTTAAATTGGCATGTTCGATGCCTTGTGAGACCTCACTAGGGTGCCTAGGAACCCTACTGTGGTATCAGAGCCTAGCTAGAGCCTTAGGCGAAGTCCAGACGGAATTTGAAACCCGAACGAACCCGAAACCCACACCCGAGAATGCTCTCTGGACATTTTTGAAATATCTGGATATTTATGAATTAAAAATTGCTAAAAAATTCAGCAGGGAATTTCATGAGTTACTGTGAAGCACGTGATGGTAACTCGACTACAGAGGCGCGGAACCGCGGCCCCACCATGGTATTCGCGGCGGTTCCGCGGCCACTGTGTTGAGTTACACCATGTGGCGTGCACAGTAATTCATGTCTTATAGTGCTGAGTCTTCTGGAAATTTTTAGAATTTACTCTACAGTTGAGTTTTCTGGGGTAGTGTTGGGACTTCGTATATTCGATCGGATTATCAAATTTCGTCTTTTGTGTATTTCCGGATAATTTTCAGAATATGTTAAAAAGTTCGACCGGATATAAATACCCATTTTTTCCCCTGTCGGGAAATTTCCAAGTGTTGGATTTTTCCGTAGTTTAACGACGTTCTAAGTAGTGCAAGTAACGCGATGGACCCTCTAGAAGACAACAAACCTTAACTCGATTATGTGACCGTCTTGAACTGCCCTTTGAACCTTCGGGTTTGGGGCAGTACGGCGTGCCACATGTGAGGCGTTGGCTTGACCCTCCTACGGCTGGACCGTTGGTACTGAGGCACGAACTGAATGTTGTTAGACTTATTTCATGTGTTGAGCTGTATCGGGAAAACTTGGGTATTCGACTGTTCGATAGGAAAGTTTAACATTTTCTGTTTATCTGGAATGTGATACAATAATTGGAATTCACAAACAGTTATGAGATAACTGGATGAATGTTATAAATCTAGCAGTTTAGTCCCATATGATATTGAAAAGAGTTTTCGATAATGAGACTAAAATGCGGGGTTTGTAACTGTTAGGCATGTGATGTCTAAAGAGGTTGCGGATTCCAACTGTTGTAGTTTTACACTTTCTTTTCTGTGACCGTAAGTGTAGTATGTTCATATCGCCGGTTTCGTTGCTATATGTCAACGACAATTGGGGTATGCATACTTACTTACGTTGATGACATGTGATGTTATGTGTTGCTGGATATGTTATATTGGATCGTCGTGTTCGAATAGCCGGGGGTTTTTATGTCAGATGAGTGTTTTTCTTTTTCATTCATGTAAAAACTTGTATGTAATATTCTTTTATTTGGGGCACTTCCAGGTAATGGAAGTTGTCACCTTTTGTATATTATTTACTTTTCCGCATTAGGATAGACCCAAGGTGGGGAGCACAAGTAACCGGGTTCTGGGGTCCAGTAGGGGACCAACTCGAGGAGTCGAGTCCGGGTCTCCTAACCCTAGAATTGGCAGGGTTGCTTGCCGCTCTCGTAGGGATCTAGGGGTGTGGGATTGGCTATTCATCACGACCGTGGAATCCGTGTTTTATACTGGCTCGTATTGAAAACACGGACGTCCTAGTATATCCAATGTTTCATATGTTTCTTCTGCTGCGATATCTGTGATGTGATCATGTGATGTTCTGTGATGGATATAGTATATAGTATATATGATATATTATATAGACGTTACTTATGTTTTACACCCGCGCTAGCCCTGCCCTGCTCTGTCGTTAGTTACCTAACCTAACGGTGCACGAGGGGACATCGAGGCGAATGCGGATGGCATAAGTGTACGTCATATCTATCTGTGATGTTTAGGTATTTAAATGATGGGACTTCATTAATGTGATTAATGAAAGAAAGAAACCTAAGATGTTGTGGAATCGAATTTTAGAATAAAACAGGTAGCTACAGTTCTTGCTTTGCATAGCGGTATATATGATATACCCTGCACCTTATTCGATGAGGAAAGGACCGAGATCCCTTCACCGGGAGTGACTCTTTTAGCAATAACTGGCAGATGCTACATACTCGGTTTGTTTTTGATTGCTTTTATAGTTTCTGCTTTGCACAGTGATATATATGATATATCCCGCACCTCATTCGACGAGGAAAGGGCCGACGATCCCTTCACCGGGAGTGACCCCTTTAGCAAAACTGGAAAAGCCTCAAAATCACTCCATTTCAAAACTCCATTTGATTCTACAACGATATCAAGTTCATTACGCAATAGGTTTTCAGAAAAACCTGTCGTAGCCCTCCGTCATTTCAGATAAGAACTGTTTAGTATTCGTGCTGCGTTTGTTGGCCTTTGTCAAGGCGTAGTGTGCGGTAGCTAAATAGTGATTATCTGCTTATGCATATGATGCAGATTGTTTCAGGGTAGTCGTACGACCTTGTTGGCCTTTGTCGAGGGTCGTGCGGGTGGGTTTGATTCAATTAAGAAATGACGGGTTGAACTTGACTAGCATCCTGTGATTTGTTGGCCTTTGTCAAGGTCATAGGACACTAGGGGCAAAATATTATCGGGAATTTCAAGTGTTGAAATTTGCAATGAGATTGCATACCTTCTATGAGATAGTTGGATCCCGATACCCACTGCGAGTAAGAGTTACTCCTGGGAGAGTTTTACACATTACAATTAGCCGATCAAGTAGGTGTCTAGAAAGGTGTTAACGAGGTTACGCCTCTGGGAAAACGAGGTTTACAGTAATTAGGTTCGTGCGAAAGCACGGGGGACCTCCCTCAAAGTACCGACACTGGCCTGGCTGAAAGATTAGCGAACTTGTAGTGTGTAATTAATCCCGGCTAGTCTTTCCTTTTAGGTTTTGAAGGAAGATTTGATAAAAAGCAGTGGGAGCCATCCTGATTAGATAAGATAATAACCAATCTGATCTTGCTCGAGCATACGCTAAAGTGTTTTCTTCTCTCTCTCTCCAGGTAGCGACCATTTCATGCCTTAATAAAGATAATAATATGGATGTATTGACCGAACCCGCATGTTATACTGTGCTGGGGAACGTTGGTTCCGTTCTATCTTATAAGAGTTATAGGAATGAACAGGAAATAGGGGAATACCAGGATTCCCATGCCACCCGAATGAAGAAAGTACATGTTGATGCATTTTCTTCGGGTGTGTTCGTTACAGAGAACTGTTTCTCCATTTGCTCTACGTCCTGGGTATTAGATACCGGGTCAGGATCCCATATATGTAATCAGTTATATGGGCTTAGGAAAGGTAGAGAACTTGGAGAAGGTGATAAAGAACTTAGAGTCGGAAATGGTGCAATTGTTGCAGCTAAGACTGTTGGGGAATATCACCTTGTATTACCAACTGGTAATACATTGGTTCTGAACGAATGCTATTACATGCCGAACCTGATATGCAACATTATATCGGTTTCTTTATTAAGTAAAGAGGGATATAATTTTGTATTACAGGATAATGTTATGAACATTTTCCATAACCAAAAGTTGGTTGGATCAGGCACGTTGTGCAATGGCATTTATGTTCTAAACCAATCAACAGTTCTGAGCATAACGAACACACACAAGAGGAAGAGTTCTGAACTGAACGAATCCTTCTTGTGGCATTGTAGACTGGGTCACATCAATGCGACACGACTGGCTAAGTTGCATAAGGATGGATATTTAAATCCGTTTGAATTTTCATCTTATGACACTTGCCAGTCATGTCTCAAAGGCAAGAAGACCAAAACTCCGTTTACGGGACACGGAGAAAGAGTTACCGAACTCTTGGGACTGATACATAGTGATGTATGCGGTCCCATGTCTATACATGCCAGGGATGGTTCTTCATACTTCATTACATTCACTGACGATCTCTCTAGGTTCGGGTATGTGTTCCTGATGAAACACAAATCAGAAGCTTTTGAGAAATTTAGGGAATATAAACAAGAAGTTGAGAACCAAACCGGAAAAAGTATTAAAATCCTACGATCTGATCGAGGAGGGGAATACTTGAGCAATGAATTCCTGGACTTCCTAAAAGAGAATGGGATTCTCTCTCAGCTGACTCCTCCATATACACCACAGCACAACGGTGTATCTGAACGGAGAAATCGCACCCTATTAGATATGGTGCGCTCTATGATGAGTACAGCTGAGTTACCTATTTCCTTCTGGGGTTATGCGCTGGAGACAGCAGCATACCTATTGAATCAAGTTCCATCTAAATCTGTACCTACCACACCATATAAGATATGGAGTGGGAAGAGACCATGTCTTAAACGAGTTAAGATATGGGGTTGCCCGGCCTATGTCAAAAGGCAAAATCCGGACAAACTCGAGGCACGGTCAGTTCTATGTAAGTTTGTGGGATATCCCAAACATTCACATGGATATCTTTTCTACCATACAGAGGAACAAAAAGTGTTTGTTTCTCGACATGCCACCTTTTTAGAAAAGGAATTTCTTGAAAAAGAAATTAGTGGGGATATGGTAGAACTGGAAGAAATTCCGGCTACACAAACTCAAACTGAAGATTTAGTGGAACCAGAGGATTCAGTAGTACCCGACGAACCCCAGCCTCTCCGCCGATCTAGTAGGGTTCCTCGCCAACCTGAGAGATACTACGGTTTTCTCATGGACGGTGGGAGCGAGGATTGCATCATGGAGGATGATGACCCAACTAGCTTCGAGCAGGCCATCACGAGTAGGGACTCAGTGAAATGGCTGGATGCTATGCGGTCCGAGATGGAATCCATGTACACCAACAAAGTATGGACTTTGGAAGTTGCTCCTGAAGGGGTAAAACCCATTGGGAGCAAATGGATCTTCAAGAAGAAACTTGGTGTAGATGGGAAAGTGGAGACTTTCAAAGCTAGACTTGTAGCAAAGGGTTTTCGTCAAAGACCAGGTGTGGACTATGACGAAACCTTTTCTCCAGTGGCTATGCTTAAATCCATCCAAATCATGCTTGCCATTGCTTCCTTTCATGACTACGAAATCTGGCAAATGGATGTTAAGACCGCCTTTCTAAATGGTGATTTAGAAGAGTGCGTGTACATGACTCAGCTAGAGGGCTTCGTAGACAGTGGGAGCAGCGGGAAGGTGTGCAAGCTGCTTAAATCCATTTATGGATTAAAGCAAGCATTGCGGAGTTGGAACATCTGCTTTGACGTCGTTATCAAAGAGTTTGATTTCGTCAAAAATCCAGATGAACCTTGTATCTACAAGAAGGTGGCAGAGAGTAAGGTTGTCTTCCTCGTATTGTACGTGGACGACATACTCTTGATAGGAAATGATATTCCTATGCTGCAAGCGGTCAAGCTCTTCTTATCACAAAGATTCTCAATGAAATATCTTGGTGATGCCTCCTGCATATTGGGAATTAGGATCTATAGAGATAGATCCAAACGGATTTTGGGATTGTCCCAATCCAGGTACATTGACACCATACTAAAGAGCTTTAGTATGGAAGAGTCCAAGCGTGGGAACTTGCCCACGATCTCTGGAGTCACTCTCTCCAAAGAGATGTCTCCCAAGACTGATTTGGAGAGAGCTCGCATGCAAGGGATACCCTATGCTTTGGCAGTAGGCTCTATTATGTATGCGATGCTATGTACAAGACCCGATGTTGCATACTCACTAAGTATAGTGAGCAGGTATCAAGCTGATCCTGGAGAAAGTCACTGGACAGCTGTGAAGAGCATTCTCAAGTACTTGCAAAGGACTAGAGATATGTTCTTGGTGTATGGTAACGGAGAACTCCAAGTGGAGTCCTTTACCGATTCGAGCTTCCAGAGTGATAAGGACGACTCTAAGTCGCAGTCGGGCTTTGTCTTTACCCTTTACGGAGGGGCGGTTAGCTGGAAGAGTTCCAAGCAGGAAACCGTGGCAGACTCGACGATGGAGGCTGAATACATCGCTGCCAACGATGCTGCCAAAGAGGCTGTCTGGATCAAGAAGTTCATTTCTGAACTTGGTGTGGTTCCATCCATTGAGCATCCAATACCTTTGTATTGCGATAACAATGGAGCGGTGGCTTTGGGCAAGGAACCCTGGTCCCATCAGCGATCCAGGCATATTCTGAGGCGGTATCACCTGATCCGGGAGATAGTTGATCGCCGGGAGATCGAGGTCAGGAGGGTTGACACGAAGGACAACACTGCGGATCCACTCACGAAGGCCATTCCCCAGATACAGTTTGAGAGACTCTTCGGGATGCTCGGTATGCGATACTACAGCAGCTGGCCCTAGTGCAAGTGGGAGATTGTTAGTTGTATGTATGCCCTAGAGGCCAGTATTGTACAGATGATGTATATTATATTGGATGCTTGGACATATATAGAGATGACTTTCTTGCTCGACATGATAGTATGCTATCTGGTTTCTCTTTATCTTAACATGTACACTAGTCTCTATATACTGTCTTATAGTTACATGTTGGTAAAGCCCTTAGGATTTGTACTTGACTACCTGGACTATGATGCAGATCATACTAGTGGGGACATGGTAGTCCATAAGTAAATCCTTCAAGGTCCCTAGTCGTGGGTGTATCGAGACGGGGCATCGATATACCAGAGTAGACTAGCATATACGCTTCTCGACCCATGTGATGGGCGATGGATGATCCCATATCCATTGGTGTTTGACATCAGAGATGGTATACGGGTGCTCAGTGGAGACTGAGTACACTGGACGGACACACCGAGAACTCCCAGATGGTATTATACCTCACATCAGATGGCAGTTCTCAGGTGACACTTGTACAGGTTAGTCTGTGTAAGTCCACGTTGCGACCCCCGGTTCTTACGGGGAGGCGGAAACGGTATAAAAATCAAATTTTTAACGCAAGGGGCAACATGGACTAAGCAAAGTCGGGATCTTTAACTAAACTAAAACTAGCATACTTAGCTAAAGAGAGTTAGCTACTCGGATGAAGATGGTTATACCTAAACTTGAACTCCTTCTTCTTCAAACTTTGTAGAGGTTGATGGTTCTCTTTTTGTCGCCTTCTTCCGTCGAAGATGGATCCACCTCGAGAGTTCAAACTTTGGGCTCTTCCTCGTGCTTTGAGTGAACTAGGGTTTCCGGCTTGCTAAACCTTGAACCTAGAATGAGTAGAGAGTGTCTAAGGGGTGCTTTTCTTTTTAAAGAGAAGGATTCTCAACACATGAGAAGGTTTCCCTTTAGCTAGAGGAAGAAGAAGATGAAGTGAAGAGAGAGAATGAATATGATAGAATGAGCTATCCTTTTTCTTTCTTGCAACCATAATGCAAAAGAAAAAGAATTATCAATAATAATAATAATGAAAATGAAAAGGTTGATGGAAAGTTTTAGAATGACCATTATCATTTCAAACATTAAATGAATTTGCTAGAATCAAAGAGCATCTTTCTTTTGTAATGATGATGGTCAAAACTTCAACCATGGTCAACAAGTCAACAAAAACCAACCATGACACAATTTCATTTTATTATATATTATTAATTGATATAATACAAATCCATTAGGGTTTGGAAAAAGACGACTGTCAACTGTGCATACGCACCCGTTCCGAAACCCTAATGAAATACCTCATCCTCCGCCTCAAGCAACTGTGCATACACACCTGCATTCTCGTTCCGAGAAACAAGAATACCAAGAGATAAAAGCAACCCCAAAACATATACCAGTATCTGGCTCAAACCAGAGCCTGCCAGTATAATCCGTCCGGACTCCAAACGTGCACAAGTGCGCGGATGAGAACGAACCCTGTCGCAAAACCATGCGACCTCTACTCTGTTTTGCCCAGAGGCGAATACCCTCTGTGTGGGACTCTAAAGACTCGACACTACGCTGGCAGTGGGTTTAACCACAGACCGCAAGCGGCACTAGCTATGCGTAACGGTCCCTAGGTAGATGCCGACAAGAAGGCTGACGAGGTGAAACCCCATCTGAACTCCTACTGAGTCTGAATGTGACATTCTCCGTACAGTCCGGTCTGTTCGTCTGATACATCGCATGTCGGGCCTAGGGGGCGGTAAAACGTCAGTCCCCCAATAGCGGTACAAGTCGTGTCGGAGTGAAGCCCAAAACACCCTGAGATAACACTGGAACCTACCAGTATATCTCGCTTGCCCTGGCCAGGGACTACTCGTGTAATGGCTCTCCTAGACACAGCGCGATGTCAACCCCCAATACCGGGAGAGACGAATCCTGTCTAACCGTCACTGCCTCCAAGTGCTTCGGGACTGCACCCAACCACCACCTGTTTGCACGACTCCTTTGAGCCGTGGTAGGGTAGTGATCAAAGTGCAGTGGGAACACACTCGAGGCGAAGTGCCAGTGTCAAGTCAGCGGACTAAGCTGTACTCATGTCACCTGGGAACTGATAACTGACGATAGGTATAATACCAACCTTTCAGTTCCCGACGAGTCCTGTCCAGTGTACTCGTAACCCAACGAGCACCCGTATACTATCTCCAGTACGACGTACTGATGGCTGTGGGACAGACCATCTCCCACACTGGGATGAGAAGCGCATACGCTAGTCTACTCCGGAGTATCGATGCCCTGTCTCGATAGTCCTACGACTAGGGACCTGTATAAGGATGTGCCTATAGATTACCCAGCCCCCACTAGTGTGACTGCCATCACAACGCTGGTAATCAAGCAAAGATCCTAAGGGCTCCACTAATGCGTATAAGTGATATACTGAAATAATCACAAGTACACATTGAAGTAGAAACAAACCAAGTAGCATACTACTATATTGAGCAAGATTGTTTATACAAGGTGAATATCCCAAGCTTCCATCAAGTAATATACAAACTAGTATGATACAGTAATGGCCTCTAGGGCATATACACTAACAATCTCCCACTTGCACTAAGGCCATGAACTGGCGTACCGAAGACCTATCATCTCGATCAGCCGCTCGAACTGAGTCTGGGGTAAGGCCTTGGTGAATGGATCTGCAGTGTTCTCTTCTGAAGCAACCCTCCGAACCTCGATCTCCTTGTGATCCACGATCTCCCTGATCAGGTGATACCGCCTCAAGATGTGCCTGGATCTCTGATGGGACCTGGGTTCCTTTGCTAAAGCTATAGCCCCGCTGTTGTCGCAATACAGAGGTACTGGGTCAACAATGGACGGAACCACCTGAAGTTCTTTTAAGAACTTCCTTATCCAGACAGCTTCTTTTGCGGCGTCAGATGCAGCGATGTATTCCGCTTCCATAGTCGAGTCTGCAACGGTTTCCTGTTTGGAACTCTTCCAACACACCGCCCCTCCATTGAGGGTAAAGACAAAACCCGACATGGACTTGGAATCATCCTTGTCACTCTGGAAGCTGGAGTCAGCAAAGGCCTCAATCTGGAGGTCTTTTCCGCCATACACCAAGAACATCTCCTTAGTCCTTCTCAGGTACTTGAGAATGTTCTTTACTGCTATCCAATGTTTCTCCCCAGGGTTTGACTGATACCGGCTTACTAAACTCAGTGCATAAGCTACATCCGGTCTGGTACACAACATCGCATACATTATAGAGCCTACCGCAGAAGCGTAGGGTATAATAGACATGCGATCCCTCTCCAAATCAGTCTTGGGAGACATCTCTTTAGAGAGGGTGATCCCGTGACAAGCCGGTAGGTTACCGCGCTTGGAATCTTCCATACTGAATCTTTTCAGTACGGTGTCGATGTACCTGGACTGTGAAAGTCCTAATATCCTTTTGGATCTATCACGATGGATCCGGATCCCCAGGATGTAAGAGGCATCACCCAGGTCTTTCATGGAGAACCTGTGTGACAAGAAACCCTTGACAGATTGTAGCATAGGAATGTCATTTCCTATTAAGAGAATGTCATCCACGTATAAAACAAGGAATACTACAGTTCTCGCTACAAATCTACTATAGATGCATGGTTCATCTGGATTTTTGATAAAGTCAAATTCCTTGACCGTCTCATCAAAACAGATGTTCCAACTCCTCGATGCCTGCTTTAGTCCATAGATGGACTTAAGCAACTTGCACACCTTTCCGCTGCTCCCACTCTGAATGAAACCCTCTGGCTGATCCATATAGACACACTCCTCTAAACTTCCATTTAGAAAAGCGGTTTTTACGTCCATCTGCCAAATCTCATAATCGTGGAAGGCAGCAATGGCAAGAAGGATCCGAATGGATTTCAGCATAGCCACTGGAGAAAAGGTTTCGTCATAGTCCAAGCCAGGTCTTTGACAGAAACCCTTTGCTACAAGTCTAGCTTTATAGGTCTCAACCTGTCCATCTACACCAATCTTCCTTTTGAAGATCCACTTGCATCCTACGTGTTTTACCCCGTCTGGAGCAATGTCCAACGTCCATACTTTGTTGGTGTACATGGACTCCATTTCGGTCCGCATTACATCCAGCCATTTTACCGAGTCAACGCTCTGAACGGCCTGCTGGAAGCTAGTAGGCTCATCATAGTCTATGATGCAATCCTCTCTATCCCCGTCTATGAGAAAACCGTAGTATCTCTCGGGCGGATGAGACTGCCTACTACTTCTGCGGAGCGGCGTAGGAATGTCCTGTTCATTTGAACCCTCTGGTTCCACTAAGCTTTCAGTAATAGTCTGTGGTTCTGGAATTTCTTCCAGTTCTACTGCGCTTCCACTTAATTCTTTTTCTAAGAACTGATGTTCTAGAAAGTGGGCATGACGAGAAACAAGAACTTTTTGTTCCTCTTCGTAGTAGAAGAGATATCCCTTGGAATTCTTTGGATATCCCACAAACTTACACAGTACTGAGCGCGCCTCGAGCTTGTCCGCATGCTGCTTTTTAACAAAAGCTGGACTTCCCCAAGTCTTAATGTGACTGAGATGGGGTCTCTTCCCACACCACATCTCATATGGTGTAGTAGGCACAGTCTTAGTAGGAACTCGGTTCAAAAGGTACGCAGCTGATTCTAGCGCATACCCCCAGAATGATCGCGGTAACTCAGTGTTACTCATCATGGACCGTACCATATCCAATAGGGTTCGGTTCCGTCTCTCCGATACACCGTTGTGTTGCGGAGTGTATGGAGGAGTAAGCTGAGAGAGAATCCCGTTCTCTTTTAAATAATTCAGGAACTCGGCACTTAAGTATTCTCCACCTCGATCCGATCTTAGAATCTTGATACTTTTGCCGGTTTGTTTTTCTACTTCATTCTTAAATTCCTGGAATTTTTCAAAAGCTTCGGACTTATGTTTCATTAAGAAGACATAACCGTATCTTGAAAAATCATCCGTAAAAGTAATGAAGTAAGAATAACCGCTTCGCGCATGTGTAGACATTGGACCGCACACGTCGCTGTGTACGAGTCCCAAGAGCTCGCTCGCTCTTACTCCGTGTCCAGTGAACGGAGTCTTTGTCATCTTTCCTTTGAGACAGGATTGACAAGTGGCATATGATTGATATTCGAACGGATCCAAATATCCTTCTGTATGTAACTTAGTCAGCCTTCTCTCATTGATGTGACCCAGTCTACAATGCCATAAGAAAGTCTGATTGATATCTGGAGACTTTCATTTGTGTGTATTCTGGATATTGAAAATCTGTGGTTGGTTTAATACGTATATACCATTGCTCAGTGCACCTGACCCAATCAGAACTTGATTAAGGTGAATGTTTACAACATTACTTACAAACGCAAATTCATAACCTTCTTTAGAAACCAAAGATACAGAAATGATATTACAAGTTGCGTTGGGTACAAAAAAGCAATTACGCAAAACCAAAACATGCCCATCTGACATTCCTAGGTGATAGTCCCCCACGGCTTTAGCATCCATGCTAGCTCCGTTCGCAACTCTGAGGGTCATGTCACCTTCCTTCAAAAACCTACGGTTTCTCAACGCCTGCAAAGAATTACAGATATGAGATCCTGATCCGGTATCCAATACCCAGGAAGTAGAGTTTATAGAAAGACAGTTTTCAATAACATACACACAAGAAGCTGAAGCCGCAACCTGCTTCAGTTCCTGTGTTCTGGCTTTCCAAGCCCTGTAATCTTTCTTCCAGTGTCCACTCTTATGACAATAGAAGCATTCTTCCTTTCCAACAAGCTTCCCCGCAATCTTTGTTGCCTTTTCCTTTCCCTTCGTACCCACTTTACTAACACCGCCTCTTGGTTTAGCGGGGGCTTTCTTCCTCTTTCCCTTGGCTTTCGCCTTGGACCTAGAGGAAGAAGATCCTCCTACAAACAAAGCGGGTGTTTCCCTACCCTTCTGTAGGGTGCCCTCTGCGCTCCTCAGCAGGTTGAGGAGTTCTGAAAGTTCAACTTCCTTTTCTTGCAAGTTGAAATTCAGTATGAACTGGGCGTAAGTGGATGGAAGGGACTGGAGAATTAAATCTGTATAGAGTTCACTATCCAACGTGGTCCCAAGTTCTGCGAGCTCCTCAGTGTAGCCAATCATCTTAAGCACGTGGTCCGCTACCGATGATCCGACGGCCAACTTTGTCGAAAACAACTTCTTCGACACTTCGTATCTTGCGATACGAGACTGCTCTCCATACAGTTCTTTTGTATGGAGAAATATGGACTCGAGGTCCATATTCTCATGCCTCCTCTGATGTTCGTTGTCCATAGAGGCAAGCACGAGGCACCTGGCCTTCGCGCAATCAATCTCCCAAGTCTTACGGATTTCCTTATCCGCGACGCTGGAGGTGGGACCTGGGACGGGGGGAGCTTTGGTGGTAAGAAGATACCCCAGCTTGTCGTAAGCGATTGCCAATTTGACATTCCTGAGCCAATCTTTGTAGTTTGGCCCTGTCAGTATGTTTTTATCTAGAAGTAACTTAAGTCCAGTCATTTCGATTTGGTCGCTGCAGGGGGAGAGAAGAAACACTTAGCACGATGCTCTTGCAAGTTTAGAATGGTTTTTAATTTGTCTAAACAGGATGGCTCCCACTGTCTCTCGAATCCCTCCTCAAACCACAAAGGAAGAATTAGCCGGGATCAATCCCACCGTACAATACTTGCTTAACCGTTCAGCCAGGCCAGTGTCGGTACTTCGAGGGAGGTTTTCCAACGCTTTCGCGAAGTTCCTTAATTTAAGAACCTCTTTTCCCTGGGGGCGTAGCCCCGCTAACACCTTTCTAGGCACCTACTAGGTTTATAGCATTGATCGTTTAGTGAGAAATTTCCTGAGGAGTAGCATATACTCACAGTAGGATCGGGATCCAAATATCATTGCGTGACGAAAAATGAAGGAATCCTACCATAATCATCACACTCCAAATGGTATGCAAATCTAGCAAGTTTCAGTACTTATGAAACTCCCGATGTGGATTTTTGCCCCATGCTCTTATGACCTTGACTTTGGCCAAAATATCATAAGTCACATGTCAAGTTCTACCCGTCACTTTCCAGGTTAATTTGGATCCATCCGTACATACCCTTGACTTTGGCCAAAATGGCAGCACGACTGTCCCAAAACAACGCATCTATCTATGCTACACATGAACACCCAATAGCTACCAATCACTGTGCCTTGACTTTGGCCAAAATACACAGCTTGAATACTATTGCCTATTCATGCGAAACGACGGAGGGCTACGAATGGTTTTGGTAAAACCGTGAACGTAGTGAACTTGATATAATCGATGGAACGAGATAGCTTTTAGAAGGAGTGGCTCAAGCTCCGCATTTAAAAGTTAGTTTTGAAAAGAACCGAGTGGTTTTTCGAAAGTGTTCCAACGATTTTAACTTGGTTTATTATCTTGCATTAGTTCTTTTAATGCGTGATATTCTTGCATTAGTTCTTTTAATGCGTTCCATCATTTAATCCTACCATTGCAGAAAACAACCAAAATATGACGTACGCTTATGCCATTCGCATTCGCCACGGGGTCCCGTCATCACTCGTTAGGTTACTTAACTAACGACAGAGCGGGGGCTGGGCTAGCGCGGCTGTAAAACATAAGCAACGCCTAAATAGAAAGCAATGATAGACATTACAGATCACAGATGAATACATTGGATATATTAGCAATCCGCAATCCTTTCGAGCCTGCAACGAAAAGCGGATTACACGGTCGCGGTGAATAGCCAAATACCCCACCCAAGACCCCTACGGGTGCGGCAAACTACCCGCCAAGTACCCGGTAGTTTGTGCACCCCTCCATGGGTCTATCCTAGGAGCAAAAACAGTAAAAAGAATTATACAATGACGGCTACAACCCCGACCCGGTTGTGCGGCCAAACAAATAATAATATTACATCAATTTACATTTACAATGAATGAAAGAAAAACAAAAGCTCATCTCACATCCACCCCGGCTATTCACCCGCGACAGTCCAACACATTCATATACACAATCCAATATCAAACACAGATCATGTATAACCCCGACTAATCGACCTATAGCGATTAGCCGACGTTCAATACATGCAAACATCACAGATATAACCATCATAGTCAAAGTGCAGTGAAGTTCGGAAAAAAATACGGAATTATAGGACCCCAAAAGTGAATTTCAGTTCTGGAAAATCTGGGCACATATAATATATTTTAAAAAACCCAAAACCAACACAGACACACACTGCACGAAAAACGATGCACAGAAGACGACAAACCGCGGCGCTTCCGCGGCACATGCCTACCTCGTGCGGCGGAAGCGCGGCGGTTTGAACGAATCACTGCATCGTTTTTCTTGGGTGTTCACACAAAACCCTGAGCCGAATTTACAAGTATAAAGTATTTCATTTAGAGCAGAAAACATTTCAACAGAAACTTAGGGTTTTGTTTTTCCGGTTTTGTGATTTTTTTTCGGTTCCGAACTTCGTTACACTTCACTACCAAGCTAGTTTAAGTTTAGTTAGGCTCTGATACCACTGTAAGTCCACGTTGCGACCCCCGGTTCTTACGGGGAGGCGGAAACGGTATAAAAATCAAATTTTTAACGCAAGGGGCAACATGGACTAAGCAAAGTCGGGATCTTTAACTAAACTAAAACTAGCATACTTAGCTAAAGAGAGTTAGCTACTCGGATGAAGATGGTTATACCTAAACTTGAACTCCTTCTTCTTCAAACTTTGTAGAGGTTGATGGTTCTCTTTTTGTCGCCTTCTTCCGTCGAAGATGGATCCACCTCGAGAGTTCAACCTTTGGGCTCTTCCTCGTGCTTTGAGTGAACTAGGGTTTCCGGCTTGCTAAACCTTGAACCTAGAATGAGTAGAGAGTGTCTAAGGGGTGCTTTTCTTTTTAAAGAGAAGGATTCTCAACACATGAGAAGGTTTCTCTTTAGCTAGAGGAAGAAGAAGATGAAGTGAAGAGAGAGAATGAATATGATAGAATGAGCTATCCTTTTTCTTTCTTGCAACCATAATGCAAAAGAAAAAGAATTATCAATAATAATAATAATGAAAATGAAAAGGTTGATGGAAAGTTTTAGAATGACCATTATCATTTCAAACATTAAATGAATTTGCTAGAATCAAAGAGCATCTTTCTTTTGTAATGATGATGGTCAAAACTTCAACCATGGTCAACAAGTCAACCATGGTCAACAAGTCAACAAAAACAAACCATGACACAATTTCATTTTATTATATATTATTAATTGATATAATACAAATCCATTAGGGTTTGGAAAAAGACGACTGTCAATTGTGCATACGCACCCGTTCCGAAACCCTAATGAAATACCTCATCCTCCGCCTCAAGCAACTGTGCATACACACCTGCATTCTCATTCCGAGGAACAAGAATACCAAGAGATAAAAGCAACCCCAAAACATATACCAGTATCTGGCTCAAACCAGAGCCTGCCAGTATAATCCGTCCGGACTCCAAACGTGCACAAGTGCGCGGATGAGAACGAACCCTGTCGCAAAACCATGCGACCTCTACTCTGTTTTGCCCAGAGGCGAATACCCTCTGTGTGGGACTCTAAAGACTCGACACTACGCTGGCAGTGGGTTTAACCACAGACCGCAAGCGGCACTAGCTGTGCGTAACGGTCCCCAGGTAGATGCCGACAAGAAGGCTGACGAGGTGAAACCCCATCTGAACTCCTACCGAGTCTGAATGTGACATTCTCCGTACAGTCCGGTCTGTTCGTCTGATACATCGCATGTCGGGCCTAGGGGGCGGTAAAACGTCAGTCCCCCAATAGCGGTACAAGTCGTGTCGGAGTGAAGCCCAAAACACCCTGAGATAACACTAGAACCTACCAGTATATCTCGCTTGCCCTGGCCAGGGACTACTCGTGTAATGGCTCTCCTAGACACAGCGCGATGTCAACCCCCAATACCGGGAGAGACGAATCCTGTCTAACCGTCACTGCCTCCAAGTGCTTCGGGACTGCACCCAACCACCACCTGTTTGCACGACTCCTTTGAGCCGTGGTAGGGTAGTGATCAAAGTGCAGTGGGAACACACTCGAGGCGAAGTGCCAGTGTCAAGTCAGCGGACTAAGCTGTACTCATGTCACCTGGGAACTGATAACTGACGATAGGTATAATACCAACCTTTCAGTTCCCGACGAGTCCTGTCCAGTGTACTCGTAACCCAACGAGCACCCGTATACTATCTCCAGTACGACGTACTGATGGCTGTGGGACAGACCATCTCCCACACTGGGATGAGAAGCGCATACGCTAGTCTACTCCGGAGTATCGATGCCCTGTCTCGATAGTCCTACGACTAGGGACCTGTATAAGGATGTGCCTAAAGATTACCCAGCCCCCACTAGTGTGACTGCCATCACAACGCTGGTAATCAAGCAAAGATCCTAAGGGCTCCACTAATGCGTATAAGTGATATACTGAAATAAACACAAGTACACATTGAAGTAGAAACAAACCAAGTAGCATACTACTATATAGAGCAAGATTGTTTATACAAGGTGAATATCCCAAGCTTCCATCAAGTAATATACAAACTAGTATGATACAGTAATGGCCTCTAGGGCATATACACTAACAGTCTGTAGACCCGAGATCGTCATAGAGTCTTGTGTGATTCCCACTGTGCTTTGATCTCCACCTTACCACGTCCATGAGGGCGTGCAAAACGGTGGTCTTTGGGCACAGTCCCGAGTCACATGGAGGCAATGAGCGATAGGAGGGGTTTCGTCTCTCCCGGTATTGGGGGTTGATGTTGCGCAGTGCTCGATTGGCCGTAGCAGGGAAGTCCCTGGCCAGGGCTGATCAGAGATTTGCTGGTAAGTGTTACCAGTAGTTTCTCGACCCGTTATGAGCCTCACATCGGCACGACTTATCGGGTTATTGGGGTCTGACGTTTACCACCCCTAGACTTGATATGCGACATATCAGACGAAGAGACCGGACTGTACGGTAAGTGTTACTGGTTGGATTCGCAGGAGTGTGAGCGGGCTAGCTCGTCGATCTTCTGATCGCTCAATACCCGGGTGGCCGTTACGTTTAGCAGACCGCTTGCGGCTTGTGGGTGTTTGATATGATCATCATCTGCTACCGGCGTATTGACGAGTCTTTAGAGTCCTACACAGAGGTTTCCTGGCTCAAGCGAAACGAAATAGGAGCGCATATGAGATATGTGCAGGACCGAGAATAATGCGTGTATGTGATACCGTATTCCATTCTCGCGATATATGTATCGAATGGTTATATTCGATATAACCTAGTTATCGAATCGAAGATCGATTCGATAAGCCGATACATTGAATACTAGTCGGTCATGTGCGACATGACCGGATCATTGAATCAAGTGTTGATTTAATAATTTAATGTATAATTATATATTTGATATATTACTTTGCATTAACTAGTATTGGTTCACTTTAAAACGGATTTTTCTCACTTGGTTTGCACATTGTATATGTGATATATTTTTGTGCACCTTTTTGTATCATGTTTGATGATACTTGATCATATGGTTAAATGAATAGAATTAAACCATGGTTATTTTGTAATTAGGGTTTTGCATATTTATTTATTCATTTATTTGTTTATTTATGTGTGGATAAATTCAAGATGAGAATGGTGGCAATTCTTGTTTTATGTTGAAGCTTCTTGAACCCTTGACTTTTGCAACCATTCTTGTCATCTTACTTAACCCTAACCCACTTAATTCACCATGATTTATTCTCTACACTTAACCATAGTCAAGTTATGATAAGTATTGAATTGATTATTCATTTTAACATAAGACTTATCATAACTAGCTCATCTTCTTCTTCTTCTTTAAGCTTGCTACATCAATGGCAACTTGAGTTTTAGTGAGAGAAATCCAAATCTAAAGTGAACCCACCTCCTATTTCTTCATCTTCTACCTCTTGCCAAGTGGTTTTGGGTGTTTTCTTCACAAGTTTCACTACTTGGTGAAGTCGGAGCTTGAACTAGTGCAACCTCGACATAGATCGTCTTTGACACGAAGCCGACGACCTTGCTCCCCCGTTTTCCGATGAAGCCGACGAATGAGTCGAGGATTCATGATGGACAGCGAGGGCATGACCACGTGGAGCTAAGGAGGTGGAAATCCGGATCTACAAAGGTTGTAGCATCTAACTTCTAGTTAAGTAGTTAACTAGTTTTTAGTTTCGCCTAAACATCTAGTCTAAGATCCGTAGTCTACGGTTTCTCGGCACCTTTTTTTTTAAATTGGCATGTTCGATGCCTTGTGAGACCTCACTAGGGTGCCTAGGAACCCTACAGGAGGGGGTGCACAAACTACCGGGTATCTCGAAGTGCCGAGTGGCCTACTCACGGTAGTGAGGGAGGATTCTTCGCTTCGGGTACTTGGCGGGTAGTTTGCCGCACCCGTAGGGGTCTTGGGTGGGGTATTGGCTATTCACCGCGACCGTGTAATCCGCTTTTCGTTGCAGGCTCGAACGGATTGCGGATTCCTAGTATATCCAATGTATTCATCTGTGATCTGTAATGTCTATCATTGCTATATATTTATATATGATAACTATTTAGGCGTTGCTTATGTTTTACAGCCGCGCTAGCCCAGCCCCCGCTCTGTCGTTAGTTAAGTAACCTAATGGGTGATGACGGGGCCCCGTGGCGAATGCGAATGGCAAGCGTACGTCATATTTTGGTTGTTTTCTGCAATGGTAGGATTAAATGATGGGACGCATTAAAAGAACTAATGCAAGAAAATAAACCAAGTAAAAGTCGATTGGAACACTTTGAAAACCACTCGGTTCTTTTCAAAACTAAACTTTTAAACGCGGAGCTTGAACCACTCCTTTTAAAAGCTATCTCGTTCCATCGATTAGATCAAGTTCACTATGTTCACGGTTTCGCCAAAACCATTCGTAGCCCTCCATCATTCCACATGAATGGTCAAAAAGTATTCAAGCTATGTATTTTGGCCAAAGTCAAGGCATAGTGATTGGTAGCTATTGGGTATTCATGTGCAGCATAGATAGATGCGTTGGTTTGGGACAGTCGTGCTGCCATTTTGGCCAAAGTCAAGGGTAGGTACGGGTGGGTCCAAATTAACCAGGAGAATGACGGGTAGAACTTGACATGTGACTTATGATATTTTGGCCAAAGTCAAGGTCATAAGAGCATGGGGAAAAAATCCACATCGGTAGTTTCATAAGTACTGAAACTTGCTAGCGCTGCATACCATTTAGAGTGTGATGAATCTGATAGGATTCCTTCGGTTTTATCATGCGATGATATTTGGATCCCGATCCTACTGTGAATATATGCTACTCCTCGGGAAAACTCTCACTTAACGATCAATGCTATAAACTTAGTAGGTGTCTAGAAAGGTGTTAGCGGGGCTACGCCCACAGGGAAAAGAGGTTACTTAATTAAGGAACTTCGCGAAAGCGTTGGAAAACTGTTCAGACCATAATATTGCATTTATTATTCCCCTATTCTTACCCTTTTTATAAATAAACAGGTACTCTTGACGCACGTTTGTCGCATATTACAGGATACAGGTTTCTGGAGCAAATACAGTGAAAAAGACACAAAACAACTGAAAAGGGACTTTTGACCAGCAATTAGACGGATCTTACTCAAGCCGAGACAAAGAACAGTACAAGGTCCAAAATGTCATGTGAACGGTTAAAAGATCGCTATAAGTGTTCACTGAAATATCTGGAAGAGAAACAGAAGCCCAAAGAGCCAATGAACCAAGCCCAAAAACCACAGGGCTCAACTCCCTTTATTGGCCGCGGAACCGCGGCCAAACCCTGCCTGTCGCCGCGGTTCCGCGGCCATCTAGTGCGCGTGTCGGCGCAGTTTTTCTGTGACGGTGCGCTGTTGTGGGTGTTGTGATTTTAAGTGGGCAAATCAGTAATTGCGCATGTGCGAGAGCCTGTAACCCTAGGTTTCTTATGTTCCTATAAATTGTAATTTTAGATCTAAAAATGGTATGCCTCTTTTCAATCAATAAAATTCAGATTTTCTGAGAGCAAAATTCAGATCTGTTCTTCTTGTTTGGAGGGAGCCGTCAACTAGTAAGTCTTTTTATTCTTTTAATTATAATGTCTTCTCATCCCCTAATGAGCGAGTAGTCTCCTCGCTTGTTAGGGTTAGCCTTAGGGAAAGGGTTGAGAGATGAAATCTCTCGCCCCTTTCAATGCCACCTTCACCTAATGAAATAGAACTTCACGCATACGAGCACAACCGCTCCATGCGGCATCCTACCCTTCGAGGTAACGATGATCCGTAGTATAAAGGGCCGGTTCCGCGGGTTTTCCGTGAGGGTTAGGATAATTATCAACAAAGGTAGGGTACAAATCTAGAGGAAGAAACATCTTCCCAAAAGATTTGTATCCACTTTATTGATAATTAACTTAACACCTAATAGATCTAAAAAAGGAAGGTATTGAAAGCGGTGAGGAAAAATATTAATTTCCAAAACTTCCCCTAATCCTAACCCTAGCAAGATTCTTAATTAGATTAATCAGATCCAGTCTTTAGATTTTTATAAACCAACCAAAACTACAAATAGAATCAACTCGTTAAAACACTTTAAAGGAATTTACCCGTCTCTGTGGATCGACCCGCACTCACCGGCTAGCTGCGAAGCGACGCCGTTTCTGATTGCGGTAAACTCATAATTTTCGACTTAATCAAATGGCGCCGTTGCCGGGGACGGCGTAATCTTTCTTTTTGTGAATTTTCGGGTTGATATAAATTTTAAAAAAAAAAAAATTATAAAAATCTGAAAATATAAAAAAATATAAAAAATAATCAAATTTTATCTGTTTGAAGGGTGTATCTTTTGGATTTTGCAGGAACAGCGAAGAATCAAGAATCTGGAATTTTACAGAGAGGGAATCAGAAAGTTACATATCAGAACAGAGAAGAAAGCGCCCAACAGAACAGTAGAATTTTTTTCAGCTGTCGATTCATCTACACAGCCGCTCTTCCGCCGCATAACTAGGGCATACACCGCGGAACCGCGCTCCTCCTGACACGTCAGCGCATCATTTTTGCACTGTTTGCTCTCTTTTCTTCCCCTCTGCAATCTACAATATATCTCTCTGTAAAAAGTTTTCTGCAGGAATTCTTTGCGTAAAGAGTCTTTCTCCCCCTTCTAAATAACAGATCTCTGCAGGTTTCATTGCGCCGCGCTAAAAATTCTGATTGCAAGTGAAATTTTATTTGTTTTGCATAATTTAACCGGACTCTAAGGGGCTATTTGACCAAATTCAGATTGGGTGGGGATTTCATCACCCTTCCCAGGACCCCAGAAAACACCTAAGCATTTTGCATCAACCACCTTTAATTAAAAAATACTAGACTCAGACAGTAAGGACAGCGAGCTCAATAGGAAAAGGACTAGGGTAGGCATCGGCCGTTTATCCTAACCGACATTGCGGTGTCTAGGCTAGTGGTTTTTAATTAGGCCCACTGTAGTGGTGGTTCCTTCCCACTTACCTGGCCGTATTTGTCCGTGAAGAGGCGGTTTGAGGTCTATTTCTAGCCCTAGTTAGGAGCTGTCTAGTAGACCTAGGCAACCCTAGATCTAGGTCTGATTGTGCATGTGTGGTTGACACATTGGTGTCACGAGTCCATTTCCTAAAACCGTCTTGCAAAACTCACAAATAAAAAAAAAATAAAGAAAAATCTTTTCAAAAACTTGCAACTTGCCGCTAAAGAAAACTTGCAAACCACTTCCACCACTTCTTCTCACTGACGTTATCTTACCCCCACATTCTGTTTTTCTCTTTGTTTCTGACTGCACTACCCTTTAGTGTATGTCATCTTGGACTAGGGATACTAACGCCCGATTAGTCCGTGTTTCGTTGGTACCGACCAACGAACCCTTCGACGAACCCTTCGTCGATCTTCCGTCCACTTCCTTACCTCCACCTTTAAATTCTTCTTTCGAAGGTATGTCGGGACACGACCCCAACTATACCTTACCGACGGGAATGATTCCACCTCCGCCAGGTGCGAATAACCCGAATCTACCGCCTGTTGTAGCGCCCGCACGAGTTGCGCTCCAGGATCTCTTCTACCCCGTCCGCACTTCTTTACCCACATGTCTTTCACCCCCACCGGCAAATGGGGATAATTTTGAAATAAAACCACACTTCATCAATATGCTGCCTAAGTTTCATGGTTTGGAATCCGAAGATGCATATATTTTTATTAATAAATTCCAAAACGTTTGCGCCATGATGAAGACGACCCAATTAAGTGATGACGCAATAAGGCTAAGGGTCATTCCTTTTACCTTATGTGACCTAGCCGAGAAGTGGCTATACAGCACCGCATCACATTCCATTAGAAATTGGGACGAGTTTGTAAGAGCTTTTCTAAAAAAATTCTATCCTCACCACAAAACTGCTAGAATCCGAAACGAAATCATACAATTTTCACAGCTTCCTTCCGAACCATTTTGGAAGTGCTTCGAGAGATTTAAGGACCTACTTGTTCAATGCCCTCATCATGGGATAGAAAATTAGCAACTTTGCCAAACATTATACGAGGGATTGAATGCAGCAACGAAGCAGTTGCTAGAAACAATTTGTCAAGGTCATTTTCTCTCCAAGTCTAGCGACGAAGCTTGGCAGTTTCTTGAGGACCTAAGTGAGCAAACAATTCAATGGGAGAGTACCAAGACCACATCATCTTCTTCTAGTGGTCAATCTAGGGCAGGCATACATCAAATAGATATGTCGATAGCTATGAAGGCCGAGATGGCCTCACTTATGAAAAAGCTAGAAGCCATTGAGACAAAAATCTCATCGACTTCTCCTGCCCCTACTCTACCCACACGAACTGTTTGTGCTTGTTGTTCGAACCCATCACATCTAACCGAAGAGTGTCCTTATAATGCACCCATTCAAGGACAGGATCACGTCAATGCTGCATTTCAGCAACGACAAAGAAATGATCCTTACTCTTCGACATACAATCAGGGGTGGAGGAGTCACCCAAATTTCGCTTGGAACCAAAATCAACAAGTCCAAGGGAATAACAATTTTCAAAGAGCTCCTCCACAACAACAACAAGCACCCTTACAAACTCAAAACCAGCAACCTTTCCAACAACAACCTTATACAAATCAAACTAACAATTTGGTTCAACCTAATGATGATAAGGTTAGCTCGCTCGAGAAAAGTCTTGAAGCATTTCTCAAGCAAACGACAGAATCCGCAGCAAGATTTGAAAGTTATGTGCAATCTTTAATGAATAACAATACCTCACACGATCAAAGTATCAAATCTATTGAGGCAAAAATTGCACAATTAACTGCTGCGTTGAGCGAGAGAGAAAAGGGAAAGCTTCCATCTCAACCATTGCCCAATCCCGGTCACGCACAAAACGCATATCACAATCACAATGTAAATGCGGTGACCACGTTGAGACCCGGAAGAGAGTTGCAAAATAATGTGGAAACTAGTGATGACATCCCCGCCGGTGGTTCTTCTTCCCCTTCTTCATTTTATTCACTTCCTTCTTCACCTTTTTCTTTAGAGCCTATTCTCCACCCTTCACACGGCTCTACTTCTTCTGACTCGAACGGACCTATTTCTCACAACACGAACACATCCACACCGGGATCCGTTCCTATTCCACATTCTACTCCACAGACTTTTGACTCAGCAAATTTTCAGAATGCACCATTTCCAAATAGGTTGAGTCCTAATAAACCAAACACACAAGTGGAGAAGATTGTGGAGATCTTTAAGCAGGTTAGCATAAATATACCTCTCTTGGATGCTATCCAACAAGTCCCTTCATACGCGAAAATTTTAAAGGGCTTGTGCACCTCGAAGAGAAAGGCATCTCAAGTACCCAAGAAAGTGCTAGTGGCTAGTGCAGTGAGCAATGCTATTAACCACCATCAAACCTTACCCCAAAAACGAAAAGACCCCGGCTGTCCTACTATTTCAATCACAATTGGGGATAAGCAAATTAATCGTGCACTTTTAGATCTTGGGTCTAGTGTTAACCTGATTCCTTACTCCGTGTACGAACAATTAGGGGTTGGAGAGTTGAAACCCACTCGTTGCACTCTCCAAATGGCTGATCGATCAATCACCTATCCAAGGGGTCAACTAGAGGATGTGTTGATCAAAGTCGGGGAATTCATATTCCCCGTTGACTTTATCGTTATGGATACACAACCTGTTGTTAACCCAAGAAACCAAATTCCGGTGATTCTTGGTCGACCATTTTTGGCCACTTCCAATGCCATAATAAATTGTCGCAATGGCTCCATGACTCTATCCTTCGGAAAGAGGTCTAGTGAGTTCAATATTTATAAGATGGGAAGTCTGCCCCCCGTGCCTAAAAATAGTACACGAGAAGTTTGCTCTATTCACGAAATCACGCAGGAGGACTGCGAGCTTGAAGGATTTCTATTTGATGAAAACAGTTTTGACGCCACTAGTGCGTCCCTCCTTGAGCCTACTACTGTTGACACAACCGATGCTGATTATCAATGTTTCACTTTTTCGGATGACGACGACTCACAGCCCGAATATGAGTCGTTTGAAATTTTGGATGAGTCAGTCGAACCATCCGAATCGGTTGTTTGCAGTGATTTCGAACCTGTGTTAGAGTCCTTTGAGTTCGAGGTAGATTCCGCAATGATTCTTTCGCCTCCGAAACTCGAACTCATGCCCTTGCCGTCTCACCGTAGATATGCTTACATAGGTGAGAATGAGACTTTTCCCATTATCATACCAGCCTCTCTAGCCTTCGAGCAAGAGAACGCTATTTTAAAAGTCTTACAAAATAGGCGGCAAGTTTTCAGTTGGACTATGGCGGACATCGAGGAGATCAGTTTTCTCATAAGTGAATATCATACACAATTGATAGATGATGCCATGTCAATAGAGGACCCACAGGGACATCTTGGGGGTATTGTGGTGAGCCAACTTCCTCCCTTAGAAGTTGAAATACCCCCGTTTCTTTTAATTAGGTACGAGAATGCCAACACTCCACTGATTGCTGATCATTTACATTCTCGTATCGATGCATCACCATCACCTGTATATTTACTTTCATACCTCCCATACCACTACTTCCATCTTCCCCAATTCTTTGCGGACCACCACAACTTATTTTTTCACCCACCAATATTCTTTAGTGATAAATTTTTCAAATGGTTGGTGCTGACTTTTGGCCGATGCAAAGTTGGGCAGTATTGTCTAACATAGTTTAATTGAAGTTTGGGGGAGGGTCTTTTTGTATATATTTTTGTTTTTCTTAATAATAAAAAAAAAATTATAAATAAATAAACAGGGGAGTATCGGTATTTTGACCCTCTTGGTTTAGCATGACAGTGAGGACACTGTCAAGTTCAAGTTTAGGGGTATGCTCGGTACGTCTTCTTCCTTCGCATTCATTTGCATACTTATTTGAAAACCCATAAAAATTTGAAAAATTTGAAAAATTATAAAAATGTATTCAATTTTGGCTAATTGACTAGAGTTTGACAAATAGGTTAACTAGCTAGGAAAAACTACATCTTAGACTTAGTGAATTAAAAACCCTAAAAATAACCTTCCTTAAAGTTTAACGGTAGAGAGTATATGTTTTTGTAGTTTATTTAGAAATAGGCAAATTTTGGGTTCACTTCTTGGGCTAAGTCAAAATGAGGGAAGAGTATTGATGTTCTTATTAGAGTATAAGTTTGAAAAATAGTTCCTAGCTTAAGTCTAGATTCTGAAAACGTATACCCTACAAATTGCACAATCACGCACCTTGAAACTTGGAATAGTAGAAGAGACCTTGAAAGGCTCTTGTCTAAAGTCTTTAGTATGAAAAAGTGTGAATAAAAAAAAATGGACACTGGTTTTTGTGATTACTTAAGGCTGCAAAAATAGAAAAATATTTAGCGAGGGTGCTTCATCACCTAGTGCCTTAGACCAACTGGTTTGGGAGTCACTGCTAAAGCCTTGGGTGTTGCAAGGACTAGGAAGTATGCTTTAAAGTGCAAACGCATTTTGTAATCGGTCGTTGGTACCTCAAGAAGTATTAACGGTCGCATGAAGGATGTGTAAGCAAATTTCATTTAAATTCACCAACTAATTAGTACTTTGGACAATAGACAAGGGCATGATTGCTTGAATTGAATTTCCAAGTGTAGGGGTGATCTATACACACACGTAGGGGTATGTGATTGGAATTTAGATAAGAGAAAGGAACAAAAGATAGAACTTGTATCTTTAGTAGAGTTGATAGAAATTCCTAAGTGGAGATGAAACCCTAGAAGGAAGACTTAAGAGATGCCGAAAGCTAAGTAGGTCTACATAACATATATAATCTTAAGTTAAATAATGAGGAAGCGTGAAGAATATGGGTGGATGATTTACAAGTATAAGATAATAGAATTCCTTATTAGAAGACCTAATTAAAGAACAAAAGTCAATGGGCAGAATTGATAGGATTTTGTGGGTGTAATCCGCCGAAAACCCTCAGGAGACAACACTCCTCCTACTAGGGACACCTAGAGGTTTAACGGCTTGTTGCACGAGCTCAGTGCAATCGCGTTTCCCTGCGAAAGTGCGGGTAGGTTTTTTTGTAGTGAATAAAAAAATAAGTTTGCTCGAGGACGAGCAAAAGGTAAGTTTGGGGGTATTTGTTCAGACCATAATATTGCATTTATCATTCCCCTATTCTTACCCTTTTTATAAATAAACAGGTACTCTTGACGCACGTTTGTCGCATATTACAGGATACAGGTTTCTGGAGAAAATACAGTGAAAAAGACACAAAACAACTGAAAAGGGACTTTTGACCAGCAATTAGACGGATCTTACTCAAGCCGAGACAAAGAACAGTACAAGGTCCAAAATGTCATGTGAACGGTTAAAAGATCGCTACAAGTGTTCACTGAAATATCTGGAAGAGAAACAGAAGCCCAAAGAGCCAATGAACCAAGCCCAAAAACCACAGGGCTCAACTCCCTTTATTGGCCGCGGAACCGCGGCCAAACCCTGCCTGTCGCCGCGGTTCCGCGGCCATCTAGTGCGCGTGTCGGCGCAGTTTTTCTGTGACGGTGCGCTGTTGTGGGTGTTGTGATTTTAAGTGGGCAAATCAGTAATTGCGCATGTGCGAGAGCCTGTAACCCTAGGTTTCTTATTTTCCTATAAATTGTAATTTTAGATCTAAAAATGGTATGCCTCTTTTCAATCAATAAAATTCAGATTTTCTGAGAGCAAAATTCAGATCTGTTCTTCTTGTTTGGAGGGAGCCGTCAACTAGTAAGTCTTTTTATTCTTTTAATTATAATGTCTTCTCATCCCCTAATGAGCGAGTAGTCTCCTCGCTTGTTAGGGTTAGCCTTAGGGAAAGGGTTGAGAGATGAAATCTCTCGCCCCTTTCAATGCCACCTTCACCTAATGAAATAGAACTTCACGCATACGAGCACAACCGCTCCATGCGGCATCCTACCCTTCGAGGTAACGATGATCCGTAGTATAAAGGGCCGGTTCCGCGCGTTTTCCGTGAGGGTTAGGATAATTATCAACAAAGGTAGGGTACAAATCTAGAGGAAGAAACATCTTCCCAAAAGATTTGTATCCACTTTATTGATAATTAACTTAACACCTAATAGATCTAAAAAAGGAAGGTATTGAAAGCGGTGAGGAAAAATATTAATTTCCAAAACTTCCCCTAATCCTAACCCTAGCAAGATTCTTAATTAGATTAATCAGATCCAGTCTTTAGATTTTTATAAACCAACCAAAACTACAAATAGAATCAACTCGTTAAAACACTTTAAAGGAATTTACCCGTCTCTGTGGATCGACCCGCACTCACCGGCTAGCTGCGAAGCGACGCCGTTTCTGATTGCGGTAAACTCATAATTTTCGACTTAATCAAAAACCTCCCTCGAAGTACCGACACTGGCCTGGCTGAACGGTTAAGCAAGTATTGTACGGTGAGATTGATCCTGACTAATCCTTTCTTTACGGTTTGAGAAGGGATTCGAGAGACAGTGGGAGCCATCCAGTTTAGACAAACTAAAAACCACTCTAAACTTGCAAGAGCATCATGCTAAAGTGTTTCTTTTCTCTCTCCTAATTGCAGCGACCATTCAAGATGACCGGACTTAAGTTATTACTAGATAAAAATATATTGACAGGGCCAAACTACAAAGATTGGCTCAGGAATGTCAAGATGGCAATCACTTACGACAAGTTGGGGTATGTCCTTACCACCAAAGCTCCCCCTGTCCCGGGTCCCAAAACCAGTGTCGTTGATAGGGAAATCTACAAGACCTGGGAAATAGATTGCGCGAAGGCCAGATGCCTCGTACTTGCCTCGATGGACAACGAACATCAGAGGAGGCACGAGAATATGGACCTTGAGTCCATATTTCTTCATACAAAAGAACTGTATGGAGAGCAGTCTCGTATCGCAAGATACGAAGTGTCGAAGAAGTTGTTTTCGGCAAGGTTGGCCGTCGGATCATCGGTAGCGGAACACGTGCTTAAGATGATTGGCTACATTGAGGAGCTCGCGGACCTTGGGACCATGTTGGAGAATGAACTCTATACTGATTTGATTCTCCAGTCCCTTCCTTCCACTTACGCCCAGTTTATTCTTAACTTCAACATGCAAGGAAAGGAGGTTGAACTTTCCGAGCTTCTGAACATGTTGAGGAGTGCTGAGGGCACCCTACAGAAGGGTAGGGAGACATCCACTTTGTTTGTAGAAGGATCTTCCTCTTCTAGGTCCAGGGCGAAAGCCAAGGGCAAGAAGAAGAAAGCCCCCGCCAAACCAAGAGGCGGTGTCGGTAAAGGGGATACGAAGGGAAAAGGAAAAGCAACAAAGATAGCGGGGAAGCTAGTGGGGAAGGAAGAATGCTTCTATTGTCACAAAAGTGGTCACTAGAAACAGGATTGCAAGGCTTGGAAGGCCAGAACACAGGATTTGAAGCGAGTTGCGGCTTCAGCTTCAGGTGTGTATGTTATTGAAAACTGTCGTCAATAAACTCTACATCCTGGGTATTGGATACCGGATCAGGATCTCATATCTGTAATTCTTTGCAGGAGTTGAGAAAGCGTAGAGGTTAGAAGGCAGGTGACATGACCCTCAAAGTTGCAAACGGTGCTAGCATGGATGCTGAGGCCGTGGGGGACTATCACCTGGGATTGTCGGATGGACATTTTTTGGTTTTGCGTAGTTGTTATTATGTACCAAATGCAACCTGTAATATCATTTCTGTATCTTTATTGTCTAAAGAAGGTTATGAATTTGCATTTGTAAGTAATGTAGTGAACATTCACCTTAATCAAGTTTTGATTGGGTCAGGTACATTGAACAACGGTATATACGTATTAAACCAGCCACCGATTTTCAATGTCCAGAATATACACAAAAGAAAGTCTCCAGAAATAAATAAAACTTTCTTATGGCATTGTAGACTGGGTCACATCAATGAGAGAAGGTTGACCAAGTTACACACAGAAGGATATTTGGATCCGTTCGAATATCAATCGTATGCAACTTGTCAATCCTGTCTCAAAGGAAAGATGACAAAGACTCCGTTTACTGGACACGGAGAAAGAGCGAGCGAGCTCTTGGGACTCGTACACATCGACATGTGCGGTCCAATGTCTACACATGCTCGAAGCGGTTATTCTTACTTCATTACTTTTACGGATGACTTTTCAAGGTACGGTTATGTCTTCCTAATGAAACATAAATCCGAGGCTTTTGAAAAATTCCAGGAATATAAGAATGAAGTAGAAAAACAAACAGGCAAAAGTATAAAGACACTGAGATCTGATCGAGGTGGTGAATACTTGAGTGCCGAGTTCCTGGGTTACTTAAAAGAGAATGGAATTCTCTCTCAGCTTACTCCTCCATACACTCCGCAACATAATGGTGTATCGGAGAGACGGAACCGAACCCTATTGGATATGGTACGGTCCATGATGAATAACGCTGAGTTGCCGCGATCGTTCTGGGGATATGCGCTAGAATCAGCTGCATACCTTTTGAACCGAGTTCCAACTAAGACTGTGCCTACTACACCATATCAGATGTGGTGTGGGAAGAGACCCTATCTTAATCATATTAAGACATGGGGATGTCCAGCTTTTGTAAAAAAGCAGCATGCGGACAAGCTCGAGGCACGCTCAGTACAGTGCAAGTTTGTGGGATATCCAAAGAACTCCAAGGGATATTACTTCTATTGCGAAGAGGAACAAAAAGTCCTTGTTTCTCGCCTTGCCCACTTTCTAGAACACCAGTTCTATAAGTGGGAGCGCAATAGAACTGGAAGAAATTCCAGAACCACGAGCTATTACTGAAAGCTTGGTTGAACCAGAGGGTTCGGAAGATCAGGACATTCCCACGCCACTCTGCAGGAGTAGTAGGCAGTCTCATCCGCCCGAGAGATACTACGGTTTTCTCATTGACGGGGATACAGAGGATTGCATCATAGATTGTGATGAGCCTACAAGCTTCCAGCAAGCCATTCAGAGCGTCGACTCGGTAAAATGGCTGGATGCAATGCGGACCGAAATGGAGTCCATGTACACCAACAAAGTATGGACGTTGTACATTGCTCCAGATGGGGTAAAACCCGTAGGATGCTAGTGGATCTTCAAAAGGAAGATTGGTGTAAATGGACAGGTTGAGACCTATAAAGCTAGACTGGTAGCAAAGGGTTTTCGTCAGCGACCTGGTTTGGACTATGACGAAACCTTTTCTCCAGTAGCTATGCTGAAATCCATTCGGATCCTTTTTACCATTGCTGCCTTCCACGACTATGAGATCTGGCAGATGGACGTAAAGACAGCTTTTCTAAATGGACATTTAGAGGAGTGTGTCTATATAGATCAGCCAGAGGGTTTCATTCAGAGTGGGAGTAGCGGAAAGGTGTGCAAGTTGCTCAAGTCCATTTATGGACTAAAGCAGGCATCGCGGAGTTGGAACATCTGTTTTGATGAGACGGTCAAGGAATTTGGCTTTATCAAAAATCCAGATGAACCATGCATCTATTGTAGATTTGTAGCGAGAACTGTAGTATTCCTCGTTTTATACGTGGATGGCATTCTCTTAATAGGAAATGACATTCCTATGCTACAATCTGTCAAGGGGTTCTTGTCACACAGGTTCTCCATGAAAGACCTGGGTGATGCCTCATACATTCTGGGTATCCGGATCTACCGTGACAGATCCAAGAGGATATTAGGACTTTCGCAGTCCAGGTACATCGACACCATACTGAAGAGATTTAGTATGGAAGATTCCAAGCGCGGTAATCTACCGGCTTGTCACGGGATCACCCTCTCCAAAGAGATGTCTCCCAAAACTGATTTGGAGAGGGATCGCATGTCTGTTATACCCTACGCTTCTGCGGTAGGCTCTATAATGTATGCGATGCTGTGTACCAGACCGGATGTGGCTTATGCACTGAGTGTGGTAAGCAGATATCAGTCAAACCCTGGGGAGAAACATTGGATAGCAGTAAAGAACATTCTCAAGTACCTGAGAAGGACTAAGGAGATGTTCTTGGTGTATGGCGGAAAAGACCTGCAGATTGAGGCCTTTGCTGACTCCAGCTTCCAGAGTGACAAGGATGATTCCAAGTCCATGTCGGGTTTTGTCTTCACCCTCAATGGAGGTGCGGTGTGTTGGAAGAGCTCCAAACAGGAAACCGTTGCTGACTCGACTATGGAAGCGGAATACATCGCTGCATCTGATGCCGCAAAAGAAGCTGTCTGGATGAGGAAGTTCTTGAGAGAAATTCAGGTGGTTCCGTCCATTGTTGACCCAATACCTCTGTATTGCGACAACAACGGGGCTATAGCTTTAGCGAAGGAACTCAGGTCCCATCAGAAATCCAGACACATCATAAGGCGGTATCAGCTGATCAGGAAGACCGTAGATCGCCAGGAGATCGAGGTCCGGAGAGTTGCATCGGAGGATAACACTGCAGATCCATTCACCAAGGCCTTGCCCCAGACTGAGTTCGAGCGGCTGATCGAGATGATAGGTCTTCGATACGCCAGTACATGGCCTTAGTGCAAGTGGGAGATTGTTAGTGTATATGCCCTAGAGGCCATTGCTGTATCATACTAGTTTGTATATTACTTGATGGAAGCTTGGGATATTCACAGTTGTATATACAATCTTGCTCGAAATGGTAGTATGCTACTTGGTTTGTCTCTGCTTTAATATGTGCATGTGTTTCTTTTAGCATATCGCAGATATACATATTAGTAGAGCCCTTAGGATCTTTGCTTGATTACCAGCGTTGTGATGGCGCTCACACTCGTGGGAGCTGGGTGATCTATAAGCACATCCTTATACAGGTCCCTAGTCGTTGGACTATCGAGACAGGGCATCGATACTCCGGAGTAGACTAGCGTATGCGCTTCTCATCCCAGTGTGGGAGACGGTCTGTCCCACAGCCGTCAGTACGTCGTACTTGAGATAGTATGCGGGTGCTCTTTAGGCTACGAGTACACTGGACAGGACTCGTCGGGGACTGTTGGTTGGTATTATACCTATCGTCAGTTATCAGTTCCCAGGTGACATGAGTACAGCTTAGTCCACTGACTTGACACTGTCACTTCGCCTCGAGTGTGTTCCCACTGCACTTTGATTACTACCCTACCACGGCTCAAAGGAGTCGTGCAAACACGTAGTTTTTGGGTGCAGTCCCGAAGCACTTGGAGGCAGTGACGGTTAGACAGGATTCGTCTCTCCCGGTATTGGGGGTTGACATCGCGCTGTGTCCAGGAGAGCCATTACACGAGTAGTCCGTGGCCAGGGCAAGCGAGATATACTGGTAGGTTTCCAGTGTTATCTCAGGGTGTTCTGGGCTACACTCCGACACGACCTGTACCGCTATTAGGGGACTGACGTTCACCGCCCCCCTAGGCCCGCCATGCGATGTATCAGACGAACAGACCGGACAGTACGGAGATTGTCACATACAGGCTCAGTAGGAGTTCAGATGGGGTTCACCTCGTCAGTCTTCTTATCGACATCTACCTGGGGACCGTTACGTAAAGCTAGTGCCGCTTGCGGTCTGTGGTTAAACCCACTGCCAGCGTAGTGTCGAGTCTTTAGAGTCCCACACAGAGAGCTATTCGCCTTTAGGAAAAATGAGTAGAGGTCGCATGGTTTTGCGACAGGGTTCGTTCGCATCCGCGCACTTGTGCACGTTTGCTGTCCGGACAGTTTATACTAGCGGGCTTTGGTTTAAGCCGGATCCTAGTATATGATTTGGGATTGGTTTTTCTCATTGTATTCGTGTTCCTCAGATCACGGATGCGGGTGTGTATGCACAGTTGTTTGAGAAAGAGGGAGAGGACCTTGATTAGGGTTAATGACTATTGTCATTTTATTAACCCTAATGCTTATGTGTGTATTATAGTTAATTGATAATTAGTTTAATAATTGTGCATGGTTATGGTTGTTGACCATTTGACCTCCTTGACTTGTTGACCTAGGTTGACACTTTGACCATCATCATTTCTTTTGGAAGATGCTTTTTGATCCTTGCAAATTGAAATGATAATGGTCATGTCATGATTAGCCATGACAATTATCTAGCTAATTATTCAATTAAAATAATATACACATATTAGTGAGAATTGTTCACATAATTCTCATTCTATCATTTCATTTCTCTCTCTTGTTCTTCCTCTCCCTCAAGCTCTCCCTTCTCATGTGTTGAGACACACTTGAGCTTGAGAAAAACCCTCTCTTGATCATCTCTACTCTCATCTAGGGTTGAAGGACTAGCACTTCTTGAACCCTAGTTACTTCTAGTTTGGAGTTGAAGCCAAAGGTTGAGGCTTTCGGGTGGATCTTTCTTTGACGGGAGAAGACGACAAGGTGACCTCCTTCCACTACTCCAAGGAGCAAGGAGAGAAGGACATAAAGACCAAAGGTATAACCTTTCTAGCACTTAGCTAGTTTCTAGTTAGCTTTAACAAGTTTTTGTTTAGTAAAGATCCTTTAAAGTCTAGTCCATGTTGCCTAAGCTCATAAAAATCCGATTTTTATTCCGTTTCCCGCCTCCCCGCAAGAACCGGGGTGGGCAACGTGGACTTACAGAGGTCCCTTCGTTGCGATCAACATGAACTCCGACTCTCGAGTGGCTACTGTTGGTGTATATGCCCTAGAGGCCATTACTGTATCATACTAGTATGTATATTACTTGATGGAAGCTTGGGATATTCACAGTTGTACAGACAATCTTGCTCAATATAGTAGTATGCTACTTGGTTTGTCTCTGCTTTAATGTGTACATGTGTGTTTATTTATTATATCACCTATACGCATTAGTAGAGCCCTTAGGATCTTTGCTTGATTACCGGCGTTGTGATGGCGATCGCACTCGTGGGGGCTGGGTAATCTACAAGCACACCCTTATACACGTCCCTAGTCGTGGGAGTATCGAGATAGGGCATCGATACTCCAGAGTAGACTAGCGTATGCGCTTCTCATCCCAGCACGGGAGACGGTCTGTCCCACAGCAGTCAGTACGTCGTACTTGAGATAGTATGCAGGTGCTCGTTAGGTTACGAGTACACTGGACAGGACTCGTCGGGAACTGATGGTTGGTATTATACCTATCGTCAGTTATCAGTTTCCAGGTGACATGAGTACAGCTTAGTCCGCTGACTTGACACTGTCACTTCGCCTCGAGTGTGTTCCCACTGTTCTTTGATTACTACCCTACCACGGCTCTACTGAGTCGTGCAAACAGGTAGTAATTGGGAGCAGTCCCGAAGCACTTGGAGGCAGTGACGGTTAGACAGGATTCGTCTCTCCCGGTATTGGGGGTTGACATCGCGCTGTGTCTAGGAGAGCCATTACACGAGTAGTCCCTGGCCAGGGCAAGCGAGATATACTGGTAGGTTTCCAGTGTTATCTCAGGGTGTATTGGGCTTCACTCCGACACGACTTGTACCGCTATTAGGGGACTGACGTTTACCGCCCCCTTAGGCCCGCCATGCGATGTATCAGACGAACAGACCGGACTGTACGGAGATTGTCACATATAGGCTCAGTAGGAGTTCGGATGGGTGTACCTCATCGGCCTTCTTATCGACATCTACCTGGGGACCGTTACGTACAGCTAGTGCCGCTTGCGGTCTGTGGTTAAACCCACTGCCAGCGTAGTGTCGAGTCTTTAGAGTCCCACACAGAGAGTTTCCCTGCACTGAGCGAAACGTGTAGAGGCCGTATGGTTTTACGGCAGGGCTGCGATCACTTACGTACACTTGTGTGCGTATGGTGTTCGGGCAGGCAGTACTAGTAGGCTTTGGTTTAAGCCGGATCCTAGTATTGCACGGATGGATTTGTTTTGTCTTCTGTGCATCCGCATTCTACGGAATACGGATGCAGGTGTGTATGCACAGTTTTATGGAGCGATGAAGGAGGAGGTGCCTCATTAGGGTTTTGGCAGTTGGTTCGGCCAAAACCATTATGTGGCAGGCTCATTAGGGTTTTGACAGTTCGTTTGGTCAAAACCATTATGAGCAGCGGACATCATTTACTAATCCTATTAGTGATAATCTTATGATGGCTAATTGCATTGACCATTTGACCCTGTTGACCCCTCTTGACTTTGTTGACCGGTTGACCGAGTTGACCATTGACTTTCAAGAGGATTCCACACTCTTCTTTTCTTTTCCATTTTCTTTTGGATTATGATAATGGTCATTTCAATTGTAGCCATCAACTTTATCTTGATGGAATTAGTAATGATGTGGTTTTTGCATTATTGCAACCATGGTTAGCTTTTCTCTTGGTTAAGCTTATCATAACATTATTCTCTTTCTCTCTCTTGAAAAGAGAAGCTCCATGGTTGCTAAAAACCTCCTTCTTCTTCCTCCTCTTGTTTTCTCCTTTGATCTCATGTGTTGAGAGAAAAAAGGTTTTCACTTGACAAACACATCCATACATCCTCTCTACACAACCTAGGGCTTCTAGATTAGCAATCTCCTTGCCCTAGTTACCTCGGCTTGAGGTGGAGCTCGGCGTACATCTCTCGGGTGGATCGTCATCGACTCAAGGAGGCCGCGGAGGTGACCGAAGTCCGGATCAACTTCTGAGCAAGCCATGAAAAGAACAACAAGAAGAGAAGAACATCATAGAAGAACAACAACTAGAAGTGAAGGAGTTCAAGTTGAGGTATAACCCCTAACCGAGTAGATACATCTCTTGTTAGGTTGCTAGTTTATAGTTTAGCAAAGATCCGGCTTTTACGGTCCATGTTACAAACCTTAGAAAAATTTTTGTTTTACCGTTTCCGCAACCCCGAAAGTACCGGGAGAGGTAACGTGGACCTAACAGTGGTATCAGAGCCTAACTAAACATAAACTAGCTTGGTAGTAAAGTGTATCGAAGTTCGAAACGGAAAAATCGGAAAAACCAAGTTATAAAAACCTGAGTTTCTGTTAAAACTTTTTCTGGTCAAAACAAAATTTGTTATATCCCAAAAATTATCTCAGGCTTTTTAGAAGAAACCCACCAAAAACGACACAGTAACTCACCAGATCGGCCGCGCTTCCGCGGCAATAGCTTGCTATTGCCGCGGAAGCGCCGCTGTCTGGTAGAGTTACTGTCTCGTTTTTGGTGCAGTGTGTTTCTGACATGGTTTTAGGATTTTTCTGATATATTATATGTTCCCAGATTTGCCAGAATAGAAATTTGTTTTTGGGGGCCTATAAATCCGTATTTTTCCGAACTTCAATATACTTTGACTATGTTGGTTATATCTGTGATGTTCTTATGTATTGAACGTCGGCTAATCGCTATATGTCGATTAGTCGGGGTTATACATATCTGTGATTGTTGTTGATGGTTTGTGTATATGAACTCGTTGGATTGTCGCGGATGAATAGCCGGGGTGGATGTGAGATGAGAGTTTCTTTTTCTTTCATTCATGTAATAAATTTGTAAATTGATGTAATATTATTTGTTTGGCCGCACAACCGGGTCAGGGTTGTAGCCGTCATTGTATAATTCTTTTTACTGTTTTTGCTCCTAGGATAGACCCATGGAGGGGGTGCACAAACTACCGGGTAGCTCGAAGTGCCGAGTGGCCTACTCATGGCATTGAGGGAGGTTGCTTCGCTTCGGGTTCTTGGCGGGTAGTTTGCCGCACCCGTAGGGGTCTTGGGTGGGGTTTTGGCTATTCATCGCGACCGTGTAATCCGTTTTTCGTTGCAGGCTCGAACGAATTGCGGATTCCTAGTATATCCAAAGTGTTCATCTGTGATCTGGATTGGCTATCATTGCTATATTGCTATATATAATAACTATTTAGGCGTTGCTTATGTTTTACAGCCGCGCTAGCCCAGCCCCCGCTCTGTCGTTAGTTAAGTAACCTAACGGGTGATGACGGGGCCCCGTGGCGAATGCGAATGGCATAAGCGTACGTCATATTTTGGTTGTTTTCTGCAATGGTAGGATTTAAATGATGGGACGCATTAAAAGAACTAATGCAAGAAAATAAACCTAAAAGACGTTGTTGGAACAATTTTTCAAAAAGCTGTTATTGCAAGGACGTTCATCTTTTTGTTTTGCATCGAGGTATTCGGTTATGAATGCCCAGCACCTCAGTCGACGAGGCAAGGGCCGAGATCCCTTCACCGGGAGTGACCCCTTGGACAAAACTTTGCGTCAGGGTAATAACTTCACTATAGTCGATTATTCTTGCTTTGCATCGAGGTATTCATCTTACGAATGCCCAGCACCTCACTCGACGAGGAAAGAGCCGAGATCCCTTCACAGGGAGTGACCTCTTTAGCAAAAGTTTTCGCCACTGTATTTTTCAAAAAGATGCAATCGGGTTCCTTCAACGATATCAAGTTCATTACGTTAACGGGTTTTTCGCCAAAAACCCAGCCGTAGCCCTCCGTCGTTTCGGATAATTAATACTTAGTATTCGTGCTGCGTTTGTTGATTATTCGTCAAGACACAGTGAACGGTAGCTAAGTAATAATTCTCTGTTGCACTGATTGATGCGATTGGTTAGGACGGTCGCGTGATTTTGTTGATTATTCGTCAAGGATCATGCGGGCGGGTCTAATGCAATCCTGGATAACGACAGGTTGAACTTGACTAGGACCTTTTGATTTGTTGATTATTCGTCAAGGTCACTTGGGTCCTAGGGGCAAAAACCACATCGGGAGTTTCAAAAGTACTGAAACTTGCAGATTTAGCATACCTTCTGGAGTGTGGTGACTAGAGTGGATTCCATCTAGGTCATCACACAATGATGGTTGGATCCCGATCCCACTGATGAGTTGGATTACTCTCGGGAGATTATTTCACTTAACGATCAATGCTATAAACCTAGTAGGTGTCTAGAAAGGTGTTAGCGGGGTTACGCCCCCAGGGAAAAGAGGTTATTTAATTAAGGAACTTCGCGAAAGCGTTGGAAAACCTCCCTCGAAGTACCGACACTAGCCTGGCTGAAAGGTTAAGCAAGTATTGTGACGTGAATTAAAACCCGACTAGTTCTTCTTTTAAAAGGTTTTAAGAAGAATTTGAGTAAACAGTGGGAGACATCCTGGTTAGATAAATTAATAAACCAATCTAATCTTGCAAGAGCATACGCTGAGTGTTTCTTTTCTCTCTCTCCAGGCAGCAACCTTTTCACGCCCTAATCAAGATAATAAAATGTATCGCTTGACCGATCCGAATTCTTATTCGGGACTGGGGAAAGTTGGTTCAGCTCTAACTTGTGACAACAGTCACGAGTATGAGAATGGGAAAGAGGAAAGTATGGATTTCCAGGATACCCAGTTGAAGAAGAAGCATGGTTTTGCATCTACTTCAGGTGTTCTTGTAATTGAGAACTGTTTTACGGTCAGCCCTACCTCCTGGGTACTTGATACCGGATCAGGATCTCATATCTGTAATTTATTACAGGGACTGAGAAAAAGTAGGAAAGTTGCACCGGGTGATATGTCGCTCAGAGTAGCGAACGGAGCACAAGTTTATGCGGCAGCCGTCGGTGAATATCACCTAGTATTGCCAAATGGCAAGACTATGATTTTGAACGATTGCTACTATGTACCCTCTATGGTTTGCAACATCATATCAGTTTCTTTACTCGATAAAGATAGATATAAGTTTGTTCTTGAAAAGAATATCATGAACATTTACCTTGATAAGGTACTGGTTGCAGAGGGTACACTGTTTAATGGTATCTACGTTCTAAATCAGAATACAGTTCTCAACATACAAAACACACGCAAGAGGAAGAATTCAGATACGAATGAATCCTACTTGTGGCATTGTAGACTTGGTCATATCGGAGAGAAAAGACTGAGTAAGTTGCATAAAGATGGACTCTTGAATGCGTTCGAGTTTTCATCTTATGAAACTTGTCAGTCTTGTCTCAAAGGGAAGATGACCAAATCTCCGTTCACCGGACATGGAGAAAGAGCAAGAGAGCTCTTGGGACTCATACACAGTGATGTATGTGGTCCGATGTCTATACATGCAAGGGGTGGGTTCTCGTACTTCATCACATTCACTGACGATCTCTCTAGGTTCGGATATGTGTATCTGATGAAACACAAATCTGAAGCTTTTGAGAAATTCAAGGAATTCAGAAAGGAAGTAGAGAACCAGATTGGCAAAAGTATCAAGATCCTCCGGTCTGATAGAGGAGGGGAGTACTTAAGCACGGAATTCCTAGATTACTTAAAAGAGAATGGTATTCTCTCTCAGCTTACTCCTCCTTATACACCACAGCACAACGGTGTTTCGGAGCGGAGGAATCGTACCCTATTGGATATGGTTCGGTCCATGATGAGTAGTGCTGAGTTGCCTCTTTCATTCTGGGGACATGCGCTTCAGACAGCGGCATACCTTTTGAATCAAGTTCCGTCCAAATCAGTGCCTAAAACTCCGTATGAGATATGGAGCAGTAAGAAACCATGTCTTAAGTTTATTAAGATATGGGGTTGTCCGGCCTATGTGAAAACACAGAAACCGGACAAGTTAGAGGCACGGTCAGTTCTTTGTAAATTTGTGGGATATCCTAAAGACTCACTAGGATATCTGTTCTACCACACTGAGGAACAGAAGGTGTTTGTATCTCGCCACGCTACCTTCTTGGAAAGGGAGTTTCTTGCAAAAGAAACTAGTGGGAGTTCGGTAGAACTGGAAGAAATTCAGCGACCACAAAATGTAACTGAAAATTTGGAGGAACCGCTAGATTCAATAACCCCAAACGAACCTCAGCCACTCCGCAGATCTGGTAGGATTTCTCATCCGCCCGAGAGATACTACGGTTTTCTCATAGACGGGGATCGAGAAGATTGCATCTTGGAAGAAGATGACCCTACCAGTTTCAGGCAGGCCATTATCAGTAGGGACTCTGATAAGTGGCAGGAAGCAATGCAATCCGAAATGGAGTCCATGTACGCCAATAAAGTGTGGACCTTGGATATTGCTCCAGCTGGGGTAAAACCCGTTGGATGCAAATGGATCTACAAAAGGAAACTTGGTGTAGATGGGCAGGTGGAAACCTATAAAGCTAGACTCGTTGCAAAAGGTTTTCGTCAAAGACCTGGTTTGGACTATGACGAAACTTTTTCTCCGGTGGCTATGCTCAAATCCATTCGGATCCTACTTGCCATTGCTGCCTTCCATGACTATGAGATCTGGCAGATGGATGTTAAAACGGCTTTCCTAAACGGTTGTTTGGAAGAGTGCGTTTACATGGATCAACCAGAAGGTTTCGTAGACAGTGGGAGCAGCGGAAAGGTGTGCAAGTTGCTTAAATCCATTTATGGATTAAAGCAGGCATCGCGGAGCTGGAACATCTGTTTTGATGAGGCAATCAAGGAATTTGATTTCATCAAAAACGAGGATGAACCCTGTGTATATAAGAAGATTGTAGGACGAACTGTCGTATTCCTAGTCTTGTACGTGGACGACATTCTTTTGATAGGAAATGACATTCCTATGCTACAATCGGTCAAGCTGTTTTTGTCACAAAGGTTCTCCATGAAGGACCTGGGTGATGCCTCGTACATTCTGGGGATCAAGATCTATAGAGATAGATCCAAGAAACTGTTGGGACTTTCACAGTCCAGGTACATAGAGACCGTACTAAAGAGATTTAGTATGGAGGGTTCCAAGCGCGGTAATATACCCGCATTGCACGGAATTACCCTCTCCAAGAAGATGTCTCCTAAGACTGACGAGGAGAGGGTTCGCATGAGCACTATACCCTACGCTTCGGCGGTAGGATCTATAATGTATGCGATGCTATGTACAAGACCAGATGTAGCTTACGCGTTGAGCACGGTAAGCCGGTATCAGTCAGACCCAGGGGAGGACCACTGGACAGCAGTGAAGAACATTCTCAAGTACCTGAGAAGGACTAAGGAGATGTTCCTGGTTTACGGTAATGGAGACCTTAGGGTCGAGTCCTTTACCGATTCAAGCTTCCAGAGTGACAAAGATGATAGCAAGTCCGTCTCGGGTTTTGTGTTTACCCTCAACGGAGGGGCGGTATGTTGGAGGAGTTCCAAGCAGGATACCGTCGCAGACTCGACGATGGAGGCTGAATACATTGCTGCAAGCGATGCCGCAAAAGAGGCGGTCTGGATTAAGAAGTTCATTAGTGAACTTCAGGTGGTTCCGTCCATTGTTGACCCAATACCTTTGTATTGCGATAACAATGGGGCTATAGCTTTAGCGAAGGAACCAAGGTCCCATCAGAAATCCAGGCACATCTTAAGGCGGTATCACCTGATCAGGGAGATCATTGATCGACAGGAGATCGAGGTGCGGAGAGTGGACACAAAGGACAACACTGCGGACCCATTCACGAAGGCTTTACCCCAGACTCAGTTCGAGCGGCTGATCGAGATGATAGGTCTTCGATACGCCAGTACATGGCCTTAGTGCAAGTGGGAGATTGTTGGTGTATATGCCCTAGAGGCCATTACTGTATCATACTAGTATGTATATTACTTGATGGAAGCTTGGGATATTCACAGTTGTACAGACAATCTTGCTCAATATAGTAGTATGCTACTTGGTTTGTCTCTGCTTTAATGTGTACATGTGTGTTTATTTATTATATCACCTATACGCATTAGTAGAGCCCTTAGGATCTTTGCTTGATTACCGGCGTTGTGATGGCGATCGCACTCGTGGGGGATGGGTAATCTACAAGCACACCCTTATACACGTCCCTAGTCGTGGGAGTATCGAGATAGGGCATCGATACTCCAGAGTAGACTAGCGTATGCGCTTCTCATCCCAGCACGGGAGACGGTCTGTCCCACAGCCGTCAGTACGTCGTACTTGAGATAGTATGCGGGTGCTCGTTAGGTTACGAGTACACTGGACAGGACTCGTCGGGAACTGATGGTTGGTATTATACCTATCGTCAGTTATCAGTTCCCAGGTGACATGAGTACAGCTTAGTCCGCTGACTTGACACTGTCACTTCGCCTCGAGTGTGTTCCCACTGTTCTTTGATTACTACCCTACCACGGCTCTACTGAGTCGTGCAAACAGGTAGTAATTGGGAGCAGTCCCGAAGCACTTGGAGGCAGTGACGGTTAGACAGGATTCGTCTCTCCCGGTATTGGGGGTTGACATCGCGCTGTGTCTAGGAGAGCCATTACACGAGTAGTCCCTGGCCAGGGCAAGCGAGATATACTGGTAGGTTTCCAGTGTTATCTCAGGGTGTATTGGGCTTCACTCCGACACGACTTGTACCGCTATTAGGGGACTGACGTTTACCGCCCCCCTAGGCCCGCCATGCGATGTATCAGACGAACAGACCGGACTGTACGGAGATTGTCACATATAGGCTCAGTAGGAGTTCGGATGGGTGTACCTCATCGGCCTTCTTATCGACATCTACCTGGGGACCGTTACGTACAGCTAGTGCCGCTTGCGGTCTGTGGTTAAACCCACTGCCAGCGTAGTGTCGAGTCTTTAGAGTCCCACACAGAGAGTTTCCCTGCACTGAGCGAAACGTGTAGAGGCCGTATGGTTTTACGGCAGGGCTGCGATCACTTACGTACACTTGTGTGCGTATGGTGTTCGGGCAGGCAGTACTAGTAGGCTTTGGTTTAAGCCGGATCCTAGTATTGCACGGATGGATTTGTTTTGTCTTCTGTGCATCCGCATTCTACGGAATACGGATGCAGGTGTGTATGCACAGTTTTATGGAGCGATGAAGGAGGAGGTGCCTCATTAGGGTTTTGGCAGTTGGTTCGGCCAAAACCATTATGTGGCAGGCTCATTAGGGTTTTGACAGTTCGTTTGGTCAAAACCATTATGAGCAGCGGACATCATTTACTAATCCTATTAGTGATAATCTTATGATGGCTAATTGCATTGACCATTTGACCCTGTTGACCCCTCTTGACTTTGTTGACCGGTTGACCGAGTTGACCATTGACTTTCAAGAGGATTCCACACTCTTCTTTTCTTTTCCATTTTCTTTTGGATTATGATAATGGTCATTTCAATTGTAGCCATCAACTTTATCTTGATGGAATTAGTAATGATGTGGTTTTTGCATTATTGCAACCATGGTTAGCTTTTCTCTTGGTTAAGCTTATCATAACATTATTCTCTTTCTCTCTCTTGAAAAGAGAAGCTCCATGGTTGCTAAAAACCTCCTTCTTCTTCCTCCTCTTGTTTTCTCCTTTGATCTCATGTGTTGAGAGAAAAAGGTTTTCACTTGACAAACGCATCCATACATCCTCTCTACACAACCTAGGGCTTCTAGATTAGCAATCTCCTTGCCCTAGTTACCTCGGCTTGAGGTGGAGCTCGGCGTACATCTCTCGGGTGGATCGTCATCGACTCAAGGAGGCCGCGGAGGTGACCGAAGTCCGGATCAACTTCTGAGCAAGCCATGAAAAGAACAACAAGAAGAGAAGAACATCATAGAAGAACAACAACTAGAAGTGAAGGAGTTCAAGTTGAGGTATAACCCCTAACCGAGTAGATACATCTCTTGTTAGGTTGCTAGTTTATAGTTTAGCAAAGATCCGGCTTTTACGGTCCATGTTACAAACCTTAGAAAAATTTTTGTTTTACCGTTTCCGCAACCCCGAAAGTACCGGGAGAGGTAACGTGGACCTAACAGCTACATGAGGTAAATGAGACACCATACTTGTAGTCTTCATGATCTAAGATGATCTACCTTGAAGAATCTCTAACCCAAGCTTACACTTCACTAAACAACTTATTAGAGAAGTGAACACCCTAATCTAAGTGGCTAGAATAGATGATGATGATGAAGTAGGAATTTTGCTCTCTTTTGTTTTTAATTTCTCACTTAATATCATCACAAATACAAAAGCTAGTGAAGCTTTTCTAAGAGCTCAAGGAAGAAGAAGAAGAATATGAAACTAATTCGTTTTGTGACGAATAATGAATTATTGTTATGGTTACTTATTTTAACCATGAGTTAATCATGAAGGGTTTTAACACATGTAGAGAATAAACTAGAGTTAATGGTTTGGATTGGGTTAACAAATATCTACATAAGAAAACAAAGCAAAAGACCAAGTCAATGCTTCATGAAGCTTCATGGAAGCTTCATGCAAAAGCTAACCCTAATCCAAACCCTAACTAAGTTTAAATCTTAAATCATGGTTGGATTTGTAACCTTAACTTGTTACAATAATATATATCACATATATATTATGTTTTGTAACAAAAGAAAATAATACAATTAACATATATCGCATATATATCAATGTATTATCACGTGAGAAAATGAATCAATAAAGCGAGCTTATATTAGTTAACGTAATGTATTATATCACATATATAATTATACAATAAATTATTGAATCAACACTTGATCCGATAATCCGGCTATATACATATAACCGACTAATATAACATGTACCAATTCATCGAATCAACACTTGATCCAATGACCCGACTATATCACATATACCCGGCCGATATCTCATATCGCGAGAATAGAACACGGAATCTCATATCATATTATTCTCGGTCCCTCACATATCACATATGTGCTCTTACTCCGTTTTTCCTGAGCCAGGAAACCTCTGTGTAGGACTCTAAAGAATCGTCAATACGCCGGCAGTTGGTGATGATCATATCAAACACCCACAAGCTGCAAGCGGTCAGCTAAACGTAACAGCCATACAGGTATTGAGCGATCAGAAGATCAACAAGCAAGCCTATACATTCTCCTGTGAATCCAATCAGTAACACTCCAGTACAGTCCGGTCTCTTCGTCTGATATGTTGCATATTAAGTCTAAGGATGGTAAACGTCAGATCGCAGTAACCGATAAGTCATGTCGATGTGAGGCTCATAACGGGTCGAGAAACTACTGATAACTCTTACCAGCAGCACTCTATATCTGCCCTGGCCAGGGACATCCAGTAATAGCCAATCGAACACAGCGCAACATCAACTCCCTATACCGGGAGAGAAGAAACCCCTCCTATCGCTCATTGCCTCCATGTGATTCGGAACTGTACCCAAAAGCAACCGTTTTGCACGCCCTCTTGGACGTGGTAAGGTGGAAATCAAAGCACAGTGGGAATCACACAAGACTCTATGACGATCTCGGGTCTAAAGACTAACCTGTACCAGTGTCACCGGAGAACTGTTATCTGAGGATAGGTATAATACCTGTAAGTCTACGGTAGCGCCCCGGCCATCATTCTGACGCCAAACGCGGAAAAAAAAACTTTTATAACTGGCGCTATCGCATACTATAACCCGGAACTTGCCATTAAAGCTAAACTAACAAACTGTAAAGAGGTAGAAAGGCTATACCGATCGATCCGAGTCCTTCGGTCTTTAGCCATCATCCCACGCTCCTCGCGGCAACTCCGATCTCCTGTCTCCTCGTCGAGGTGGCACCACGTCAACGGATCTTTAAACGGGCTCCCGCCTCTATATCGAGGCAACTCGGACATGAAGTATGCTAACCGATATGTCCAAGATGAAGTAGAGAATGAGTAGAATAGTTTGTCTCAAATACCTTAAGGTTCTCATAACATGAGAGGGATAGGGTGGAGGTTGAAGAAGATGCAAAGAGATGGAAATTGTGAACTCAAGAAAAATCTAGTGAGCAAAATAACCAAGCACCAAAAAATCCCTTGGCTGCCCAAAATAATGGTGATGATATATATAAGGTTTTATGAAGAAATATCAAGAAAAATATCCTACCAAAATATATCCAACTCAACCCTAAAATATCACACCGAAAAAAAAGTAATTAATTCTTCATGACTCACTACATGACTCATTAACATGAGTCATTAGTGAACATGCTGGAATCAATGACTCATTAACATGAGTCACACTTTCCAAAACATTAATCATTTAAACCAAAATGATTAACCCAAAAAAGAAATGCATCTTCTAAAGTATTCTCGTAACGGATTACGAGAATACCCCTCACCTATATATAGATACATGTATCCGTATTCCGACTGAATACGAATACGTTGAGACTAAAATATTCCGACTCAATAAAATACTTGGATCCGGCTTAAAACAAAGCCCACCAGTATTATCTGTCCGAAATATGACACGTGTACAAATGCACGTGCATGTTCGAACCCTGCCATAAAACCTTACGACCTCTACAACGTTTTGCCCGAACTTGGGAAACTATCTGTGGGGGACTCTAAAGACTCATCAGTACCCTGGCAGTGGGTTTAACCACAAGCACGTCAGCGGCACTAACCGTACGTAACGGCTGCCTATGTACTGACTGAAAGGGAGGCCGATGAGCGAACTCATCCTGGAACCCTACTGAGCCTATCAGTGACAATATACGTACAGTCCGGTCCGTTCGTCGATGAGCATCGCATATCGGGCCTAGGGGGCAGGTAACGTCAGACCCCCAATAGCGGTATAAGTCATGTCGGAGAGTAGCCCTGAACACCTGGAGAAACTACTGGAATATCTACCAGTAATTCTCACCTGCTTTGGCCAAGGAATTGGTGTAATGGCTCTCCTAGATACAGCGCGATCTCACCCCCAATACCGGGAGAGACGAATCCCCTGCCGATCCACTCACTTGCCTCCATGTGGCTCGGGACTGTACCCAACTAAAACCTGTTTGCACGACTCCTTTGAGCCGTGGTAGGGTAGTAACCAAAGCACAGTGGGAACTCACACGAGATAAATGATGACCTCAGGTCGATGAACTAACCTGTACACATGTCACCAGATAACTGCTATCTGACGCTAGGTATAAAACCAACTAGCAGGTTCCCGGCGAGTCCTGTCCGGTGTACTCATAACCCAATGAGCACCTGTATACATCTTAGGTGATCCAACTGACACCAGTGGCTTGTGAGACCGGCCACCGCCGCTCATTGGGGTCTCGACTGTATACACTAAACTACTCTGGAGTATCGATGCCCTGTCTTGAAACTCCCACGACTAGGGACCACTTTTAAGGGTGTGCTTATAGACTAGCCAACTCTCACGTATATGATCGCCATCATACTGTTGGTAGTCAAGCAGGATCCTAAGGGCTCTATCAACATGTAATGGTGAACAGTAATGTCACCTAAAGCTGTACACGACTGATAAAGGCAAACCAGATAGCATACTATCATCTTGAGTAAGACTGTCCTACCGGTATAGGTCCTCCCTCAATCATTGCAATCACGTACCTGCGATCCAATAATTGACTTCGAGGGCACTATATCCAATAATCTCCCACTTGCACTTAAGGCTAATTATCGCGATGTCGCATACTCAAAGTCCGTGTAATACCGAACACCCAACTCCTCTACTAAACGGTTTCACAAAGCTCGTTTGTAAAAACTCTTGTGTTCGAGAAATAGCCCCAGTGAGTGGATCCGCCCTGATGTTCCTTTCTATGTCTCTCATAATCTCAAGTTCGCGGAGAAAGCCATCTCCCGAATTGAGTAATACCTGTCTTAGAATAAGTCTGGACATCTGATGGGACCAAATTCATAAATGAACTACAAATCCAAACTTCTTAGATTGTATCAACAACTGAACCTAATCAGTATCCTGCACCATGCCTCCCACAGTATCCTCTTGGACCACCGGTCCATAATACTGCCCCTTTCGTCAGAGGGAAAACTATAACTCTGACAATCACTCTGTCATCCGTGTCACCTTTGAAGCCTGGAATGATAATCATCTCCCGAAGGAGGTTGCCGTCATCAAATCCCTAGAACATCCACTTATGTTCTAAAACTGCTTCCGTATGTTTCTCCAGAATTGGATTAATATAAACTTATTGCATCTAGTGCAAAAACAACATCTGGTGTGGTACTTGATATCTCATGATTGACTCAATTGCCTAAGCAAGTGATATGCCAATCATGCACATCCTTCTCCCCTTTAGTCTGTAAGACACCTTTAGAGAGGGTGACTCCATCACCTGCAGGTACACCACATGCCAGGAGTCATCTATTCTAAATACCTTTAGAATACTGTCAAAGTACCCTGATTGGGAAACTACCCAAATCTAGATCTAAAACCATAGATCTAGTAACCAGAATGTCTGATATTATATCCATATCCTCTAAAGAGAAACAACTATGTGACAACCACAGTCCAACCGATCGTAGTATAGGAATTTTACTTCCTACTCTGTATATGTCATTCAAATACCAGGACATCACACCCTACTACCTTTTTAACAGATTCATCCACTATTCTGATGAAGTCAAACCCATGACTGTCACATCAAAAATAGATGATCTATTTCCGCTATATCTGCTCTAGTCTATAAATAGACATAAGCAACTTGTCCACTATGCTTCCGCTGCTCCCACTGACCATAACAACCCTTTGGCAGAATAATATATACGTGCATTTCTAAAGCTAGTTTAAAACGACGCTATACTTAACCTCCTGCCGGGTCTCATAGCCTGGAACAACAGTAGTGTTATGTCTGGGTAAACAAGAACCTCCCTGTCACCGTCCTTGAGGCTACCGAAGCACCTCTCGGGTGTCTGAGGTTACCCACCATATCTGCGGAGTGGCTAATAGAATGTCAAACCTGACTGAATCTATAGGTCCTATTAAATTTTCCGTAATCGTTTGCGGTTCTGGAATCTCTTCCAGTTCTACCATACTCCCACTACTATTTTCTGAAAAAATCCATTTTACTAAAACTGTGGTGAGTCAAAAACAATATCACCATTGATCTTCCAGATGGTAGAAAATCAAACCTCGTCATAGCGTGGGCCAACCCGCAAACTACCATTACAGAAACGTGCCTTGAGTTATCTAGAGTTTGGTTTTAAGCATAAGCCGGACAAATCCTCATATAGAAACTTTGGCACTAATTTAATTAGAACCAGATTCAAATCATGCAGCTGTCTCCAGTGCATATCAACATAATGGAGAGAAGCTAATCAGCATTACTCAACTTAGGAATACATCCAATTATGAGTAACCTGAAAGAGAAACAAGTTTCTTAAAACCATTACTATCAACTGAATACCAATCACAAGTATCTATATCTTCGATGTCTTTGAAGAATCCCGATACTTGTGACATCTGGTTCTCTACTTTATGTTAGTGTTTATGCCCTAGAGGCCATTACTGTATCATACTAGTTTGTATATTACTTAATGGAAGCTTGGGATATTCACAGTTGTATTGACAGTCTTGCTAAAAATGGTAATATGCTACTTGGTTTGTGTCTACTTTAATATGTGCATATGTTTCTTTTAACGTATCACTTATACATATTAGTAGAGCCCTTAGGATCTTTGCTTGATTACCAGCGTTGTGATGGCAGTCATACTAGTGGGGGCTGGGTAGTCTATAAGCAACATCCTATACAGGTCCCTGGTCGTAGGATTATCGAGACAGGGCATCGATACTCCGGAGTAGACTGGTGTATAGGTTTCACATCCTAGCATAGGGAGATGGCCTGTCCCCACAGCCATCAGTACGTCGTACTAGAGATAGTATGCAGGTGCTCGTTAGGTTACGGGTACACCGGACAGGACTCGCTGGGAACTACAGGTTGGTTTTATAACCATCGTCAGATAGCAGTTCCCAGGTGACATGAGTACAGCTTAGTCCGTCGACTTGACACTGCTACTTCGCCTCGGGTGTGTTCCCACTGTAGTTAGATTACTATCCTACCACGGCTCAAAGGAGTCATGCAAACAGGTAGTATTTGGGTGCAGTCCCAAAGCACTTGGAGGCAGAGGCGGTTAGATAGGATTTGTCACTCCCGGTATTGGGGGTTGATATCGCGCTGTGTATGGAGAGCCATTACGCAAAGTCCCTGGCCAGGGCAAGCGAGATTTACTGGTAGGCTTCCAGTAGTTTCTCAAGTTGTAATGGGCTTCACTCCGACACGACTTATACCGCTATTAGGGGTCTGACATTTACCGCCTCCTTAGGCCCGATATGCGATAGTCCTAGACGAACAGACCGGACTGTACGGAGATTGTCACATCAGGCTCAGTAGGAGTTCGAATGGGTTTCCCCATCGTACTTCTTATCGACATCTCCCTGGGGACCGTTACGTACAGCTAGTACCGCTTGCGGCCTATGGTTAAACCCACTGCCAGCGTAGTGTCGAGTCTTTAAAGTCCCACAAAGAGAGTTTCCCTGCACCGGGCAAAAGGTGTAGAGGCCGTATGGTTTTACGGCAGGGCCGCGATCACTTACGTACACTTATGCACGTATTATGATCAGGGAAGATAGTACTAGCGGGCTTTAGTTTAAGTCAGATTCTAGTATTATACAGATGGATTTATTCAGTCAAATATTATCCGTGTTTTTCGGAAATACGGATGGGAGGGGCAGCCTTGTAATTTGTCGGGAAGCTTCTAGAAGAAGATGACTCATTTGTATTTATTTCTTTTTGGATTAAACACAAATGAGGTGGAGAGATGAGTTGTAAGTTTTTATTAAATGCTTAATGACTCATGAGGTGATTCACCCTTAGGATTAAATGAAGCTCACAATATATTTCTAGATATTTATTAAGAGATATTTGTATGCTTCATTATATTCTTTCATTAGTATTATTCATTATCATTATCACGAAAGCTTTCTCTCTCCTCAAGTCTTCATCTTCTTCCTCAAAACCCTAAAAGCTCTCATGAGTTGAGAATCCTAGGGTTTTAGTGACTAAGTAATCCATCTAATTACTCTACACCCTCTAGGACTTCTAGATTAGCGATCTAGAAGCCGTAGTTATCTCAGATTCGAGATAGTAGCTCGGACTATAGACTCTCGGGTGGATCATCTTTGACTCAAGGAGGCCGTTGAGGTGCCCATATTCCATAGAGCCTACGAGGTGTGGAGGACAGCGATGAAGACCCGAAGGACAAGTAACTTGAGGTATAACATCGAATCAGAGTAGTTAAACCTTTCGTAGTTTGCAAGTTATGGTTTAGACACGATCCGTGTGCTCAAGTCCGTGTTACGAAGCTTTGATAATTTTTTTTCATATATTCCTCCTCCCCACGAGCTCGTGGGGTGCGTGACATGGACTTACAGTGGTATCAGAGCTTACTAAACCCTTACTAGCTTGTTAGCAACTTATTAGAACTTCGATCGTCGGAAAAACACGAAAACTTAACCCCGGACCCCTCAAGTTTCTGTCGATTTTAAACCTGTCGAAAAAATTATTTCAGAGGTATGAAAATTCATAGCAGGGAATTCTAAGAATACTGAAGAAATATGAGCTGCTAACCCGGTGAGAAGGCCGTGGAAGCGCGGCAGATTAGTGCGATCCACCGCGGATCCGCGGCCGAGCCAACTCTGAATTGACTCGTATTTACACAGTAACTCTTATTTTTGGGTGTTCTTGTAGGGTTGCTAGGCACGCTCATAAGATTCTACGAGGCATCAACCATGCCCGATTATAAAATTAGCCGTGCCGAACAACCCGAAGCCGGATCTATAAACTAGGGTTTACGCGAAAACATGCATGTTAAACACTTTAACACTAAGTGAGAGGGATTACAACCTTTGTAGACCCGGTCTTTCACTTCTTAAGCTCCATGTTGAGGTCCCTTCGCTGCGATCATCGTGTTCTGGACTCTCGAGAGGCTTCACGGAGAGAATGATGCTACCTTTGCTTCCGATCTTCGATACAAAGATGATCTACCTTGAAGTTTCGTTAACACAAGCTAACACTCGTAATATGCAGTGAACACCCTCATCTAAATAGCAAGGATAGATGAGGATGATGAAATAGGATTTTTGCTCTCATTTATAATCTTTTTCTCACTCATTTTCATCACAAAAGAAAGCTTTTTCAAAAAGAAGCTCAAGCTAGAAGAAGATGAATGAAGATCATAACTTAATCCTTTGGTGAAGAACAATGAATTATTGTAGTGCTTACAAATCTAACCAAGGGTTAAGCATGAAAGGAGTTAACCCTTCTAGAGAGTTAACTAGAGTTAATGGTTTGGATTGGGTTAGCATAATATCTCACAAAATATCAAGCAACCACAAAGTTAAAGCTTCATGAAGCTTCATGGAAGCTTCATGCAAAAGCTAACCCTAATCCAAACCCTAACCAAGTTTAAACCCTAATCCGTAGTTAAATTTGTAACCCTAACATGTTACAATATTATATATCACATATACAATATATTTTGTAACAATAGAAAATAATACAATTAACATATATCGCATATATATCAATGTATTATCCCGTAAGAAATTGAGTCTTTTAGTTAGCTAATATTAGTTAATGTAATTTAATATATCATATATATTATTATACATTAAATTATCGAATCAACACTTGATCCGATAATCCGGCTATTTCATAAATAACCGACTAATACGATGACCCGGCTATATAACATATACCCGGCCGATATCTCATATCGCGAGAATCCAATACGGTATCACATACCGCATTATCCTCGGTCCCGCACATATCACATATGTGTTCCTACTCCGTTTTGCCTGAGCCAAGAAACCTCTGTGTAGGACTCTAAAGAATCGTCAATACACCGGCAGTAGGTGATGATCATATCAAACACCCACAAGCTGCAAGCGATCAGCTAAACGTAACAGCCACCCAGGTATTGAGCGCTCAGAAGATCAGCAAGCAAGCATGTACATTCTCCTGTGAATCCAATCAGTAACACTCCCGTACAGTCCAAACTCGTCGTCTGATATGTCGCATATCTCGCCTAGGGGTGGTAAACGTCAGACCCCAGTAGCTCGATAAGTCGTGTCGATATGAGGTCTACAACAGTTCGAGAAACTACTGATAACACTTACCAGTAAATCTAAGCTGTAGGGTTCCTAGGCACATAAATGAGGTCTCACAAGGCATCAACCATGCCAATTTCAAATATTACAAGTGCCGAGAAACCCTAATACGTATCGTTAACTAGATTTTAGGCAAAAACGATAGCTAGTTAACAACTTAACTAAGAGTAAACGGAAAATACAACCTTTGTAGATCCGGTCCTCCACCTCCATAGCTCCGTGATGAAGTCCCCTCGCTGCGATGATTGGATCCCGGGCTCTAGCGTCGGCTTCATCGGAGAAATAGGCGGGCTAGGTCGTCGACTTCGATGCCGAAGATGATCTACGTCGAGGTAACACAAGATCAAGCTCCCACTTCACCAAGTCATGAAACTTGTGAAGAAAACACCCTATACTTCTTGGCAAGAGGTAGAGGATGAAGAAATAGGAAGTGGGTTCACTTTAGAATTGGATTTCTCACTCTTTTTCTCAAGTTGCCATTGTTGGTAGCAAGGTTTTTCTTCATCTTTTAAGAAGAAGAAGAAGAAAGAATATGATAAGTCTTTTTTAAAAATAGAAAATAATGTGATTCTTATCATAATGCAACCTTGGGTTAGTTAAGTGTAGAGAATAAACTAGGGTTAGGTGAATGGTTAGGTTTAGGAAAGAAACAAAGTGGTCAAAGCTTCATGAAGCTTCAAGGTAAATCCAAAGAAAGCCACCATTTCATTTCTTGCCAAAATAAATAAATAAATGAATAAATAAATAAATCAAACCCTAACCATTCACTTAACCATGGCTTAATGTAAACATACACCCAAGCTTGCATGTATCATCAAACATGATACAATCTAGTGCACAATAATATATCACATATACTACTTGTGCACATCAAGTGAGAAAATCCGTCTTAAGTGAACAAATACTAGTTAATATAAAGTAATATAACAAATCATTAAATCAACACTTGATTTAATGATCCGGTCATATCGCATATAACCGACTAATATCAAGTGTATCAATGTATCGAATCAACACTTGATTCGGTAACCCAGCTATATCACATATAACCTGCCAATGATACAAATCGCGAGAATAGAATCAAGTATCACATACTGGTATTATTCTCTGTCCCGCACATATCTCATATGCGCTCCTATTTCGTTTCACTTGAGCCAGGAAACCTCTGTGTAGGACTCTAAAGACTCGTCAATACGCCGGCAGCAGGTGATGATCATAACAAATACCCACAAGCCGCAAGCGGTCTGCTAAACGTAACGGCCACCCGGGTATTGAGCGATCAGAAGATCGACGAGCAAGCCCGCTCAGACTCCTGTGAATCCAACCAGTAACACTTACCGTACAGTCCGGTCTCGTCGTCTGATATGTCGCATATCTCGCCTAGGGGTGGTAAACGTCAGACCCCAATAGCTCGATAAGTCGTGTCGATATGAGGTCTATAACAGTTCGAGAAACTACAGGTAACACTTACCAGTAAATCTCAGCAACCCTGGCCAGGGATTTCCGGTTATAGCCAATCGAACATAGCGCAACATCAACTCCCTATACCGGGAGAGACGAATCCCCTCCTATCGCTCATTGCCTCCATGTGATTCGGGACTATACCCAAAAGCCACCATTTTGCACTCCCTATTGGACATGGTAAGGTGGAAATCAAAGCACAGTGGGAATCACACAAGACTCTATGAAGATCTCGCGTCAACAGACTACTCTGTACCAGTGTCACCAGAGAACTGCCATCTGATGTAAGGTATAATACCATCTGGGAGTTCTCGATGAGTCCGTCCAGTGTACCCAGTCTCCACTGAACACCCGTATATCATCTCTGATGTCAAACACTATTGGATATGGGATCATCCATCGCCCATCTGAATAGGTCGAGAAGGTATACGCTAGTCTACTCTGGTGCATCGATGCCATATCTCGATACACCCACGACTAGGGACCTTGAAGGATGTACTTATGGACTACCATGTCCCCACTAGTATGATCCGTATCATAGTCCAGGTAGTGAAGTACACATCCTAAGGGCTTTACCAACTTGTAACAGAGAGACAATCAGTGTACACGTTAAGGTAAAGATCAACCAGATAGCATACTATCATGTCGAGCAAGAAAGTGCTCCCTATATATGTCCAAGCATCCACTACAATATACATCCTATGTATAGTAATGGCCTCTAGGGCATACATACAACTAACAATGTCCCACTTGCACTAGGGCCATCTGATAGCAGTGGTTGTAGTATCTCATACTCAACCATCCCATAGAAGTCTCTCTCTGGGAAAAGGCCTTTGTGAGTGGATCCGCCGTGTTGTCCTCTGAGTCTGCTCTTCTAACCTCGATCCCCTGGAGATCAACCATCTCCATGATCAGGTGATACTGCCTCAGAATATGTCTGGATCACTGATGGGACCGGCGTTCCTTGGCATAAGCCACAACTCCATTGTCTCACAATGGTAGGAACGTAGTTCATCTCATGAACCAATATACACCCAAACAACCTCTTTGGTAGCATCTTAAGTAGCGATGTATCCTGCCTTTATCGTCTAGTTAGCCACGGTATCTAGCTTGGAACTCTTCCAACATACCGTCCCTTTACTGAGGGTAAAGACAATGCCTGTGACTGACTTTCAGTCATCCTTATCACTCTGGAACCCTTCCAGTCATTCTCCCCAGGATCGATTGATACCATCTCATTACAACTAGTGAGTATCCTAATATCCAATTAGATCTATCTCGTAGATCAAAAACCCAGGATTTAGTAGGTATCACTTTGATCCTATGTGGAGAATCAATGGGATAAGCGGAGATTGATCGAGCGTAGCATTGGAAACTTCTTCCCTATCAAGGGTATGTCATCCACGAACTCTACGAGGATCGTCACCATACTCACTATTACCTTTTTGTTTATACAAGGTTCATCTACCATTTTGATGATGTCAAACTCTTTGACTAACTCATCAAAACAGATGTTCCAACTTCGCGATGCCTGTTTTATCACATAAAACATCTTGCACACGTTTCTACTGCTCCCACTGTCTACGAGGCCCTCTGACTGTGTACTTATAGACTCACTCTTCTAAATCAATATTTAGAAAAGCAGTCATGACACCCAACCGCCAGATATCGTAGTCATGGTATGTAGCCGTGGTAAGTAGGATCTGGATGGACTTAAGCATTGCTACTTGAAAAGGATTCATTATTAGCCACAACTGGTCTACGATGCAAACCTTTAACAAGTCTTGCTTTGAAAGTCTCAACTTTTCCATGTACACCAAGTAATCTTCTCAAGATATACTTTCTCCTGATGGGGATTTAACCCTTCAGATAAAGCAACTAAAGTCCATACATTGTTGGTGTATAAGGATTCCATCTCAAATCGCTAAGCATCCAGCCATTCTTACAGAGTCCTACTCCTGATGGCCAGCTCGAAACTAGTTGGGTCATCATCTCATGATGCAATCCTCGCTCCCACTGTCATCGAGAAACCAAAGTATCTCTCAGGTGGATGAGGAACCCTACTAGATCGGCGGAGAGGCTGAGGTTCGTTGTAATCTACTGAATCCTTTGGTTCTACCAAATCACCTGCTGTAGTTTGTATAGCTGGAACCTTTCCAGTTCTACACAACAGACCTTGCCTCGAGCTTGTCCGGATTTTGCTTTTAGACATAGGCCGGACAACCCTAAATCTTAACTGACTTAAGAGAAGGGCTCTTCCCTTTCCATATCACATATGAAGTGGTAGGCAACTGATTTGATTTGAACCCTATTCAATAGGTATGCAGCTTCTCAAGTGCATAACTCCCAAATGGAAATAGGTAACTCAGTAGTACTCATCATAGAGCACACCTTATCATATAGGGTGTGATTGCTCCACCCCGATATACCATCGTGCTATGGTGTATTCGGAGGAGTAATGCTGAGAGAGAATCTCATTCTCCTTTAGAATAGTTCAGGAATTCTATGCACAAGTATTCTCCTCCTTGATCTCATCAAAGGACATAATACTTATACCCGTATTGGTTCTCTACTTCTAACTTATATTCTGTGAATAGCTCAAAAGGTTCTAACTTGTGTTTCAACAGGAACATATGTCTGAATCTTGAGAGATCATCAGAGAACGTAATGAAGTATAAAGAACCAGTCCTGTCATGTGTAGACAGGGGACCTTACATACATCATCATGTATCAGCCCCAAGAGTTCACTAACCCTTTCTCTGTTTCTAGTAAACAGATCTATGGTCATCTTATCTCTGTGACATGACTGGCAAGTTCCACAAGATATAATTCAAACAGATTTAAATATGCATCTATGTGCAACTTAGCTAGTCGGCTTGCATTGATATGACCTAGTCTACAATACCTCAAGAAGGATCCGTTCATTTCTGAACTCTTCCTCTTGTGTGTGTTCCGTATACTAAGAACTGTAGTTTGATTTAGAACATCAATGCTTTTAGATAACGTGCCTGAACCGATCAACTTTTGATATAGGAAATGTTCAAAACATTATCCAACAATACAAAATTTTATCATTTCTTTACTAATAAAGAGACTGATATGGTTTTGTATATCAGGTTCGGTATCTAATAACATTCGTTCAGAATCAATGTATTGGTAATACAGGGTGACAGTGACCAACAGACTTGGCTGCAACACTTGCACCATTTTCTGTCTCATGAAACTTATCACCCGTTCTCAGTTCTCTACCTTTCTGTAGCCCTATGTAACAGATTACATATCTGGGATCCTGATCCGGTATCTAATACCCAGGACGTATAGGATACAGAGAAACAGTTCTTTGTAATGAACACACCCGAAGGAGATGCATCATATGCACTTTCTTCGTTTGGGCGGCATAGGAATTCTTGTATTTCCCAATTTCCTGCTCTGTCTTATAACAATTATAAGTTGGAGCGGGACCAACGTTTCCCAGCTTAGTATAACAAGCGGGTTCGGTCAATACATCCGTATTATTATCTTGATTAAGTCGTGATATGGTCGCTACCTGGAGAGAGAGAGAAGAAAACACTCTGCGTGCGCTCTTGCAAGATTAGATTGGTTATTATTTTATCTAATCAGGATGGCTCCCACTATTTTTATCAAATCTTCCTTCAAACCCTAAAAGGAAAGACTAGCCGGGATTAATTACACGCTACAAGTTCGCCAATCTTTCAGCCAGGCCAGTGTCGGTACTTTGAGGGAGGTCCCCCGTGCTTTCGCACGAACCTAATTAATATAAACCTCGTTTTCCCAAAGGCGTAACCTCGTTAACACCTTTCTAGACACCTACTTGATCGACTAATTGTAATGTGTAAAACTCTCCCAGGAGTAACTCTTACTCGCAGCGGGTATCGGGATCCAACTATCTCATAGAAGGTATGCAATCTCATTGCAAATTTAAACACTTGAAATTCCCGATAATATTTTGCCCCTAGCGTGCTATGACCTTGACGCATGCCAAACAATCGATAGTCCGCTAGTCAAGTTCAACCCGTACATTTCTTGATTAAATTAAACCCACCCGCACGACCCTTGACGCATGCCAAACAACGCCGTACGAATACCCTAATCCAATCGCATCGTATGCTAGTAGATAAGCACTAGTTAGCTACCGTACACTACGCCTTGACGCATGCCAAACAACCGCAGCACGAATACTAACTAGTACTTATCTGAAATGACGGAGGGCTACGACAGGTTTTTCTGAAAACCTATTGCGTAATGAACTTGATATCGTTGTAGAATCAAATGATTTTAAAATGGAGTGCTTTTGAGGCTTTTCTAGTTTTGCTAAAGAAGTCACTCCCGGTGAAGGGATCGTCGGTCCTTTCCTCATCGAATGAGGTGCGGGATATATCATATATATCGCTGTGCAAAGCAGAAACTATAGAAGCAATCAAAAGACAAACCGAGGGGTGTAGTATCTGCCAGTTATTGCTAAAGGAGTCACTCCCGGTGAAGAGATCTCGGTTCCTTTCCTTATCGAGTAAGGTGCAGGATGTTCTACAAGGAACACCGCGATGCAAAGCAAGAACTGTAGCTACCTGTTTTATTTTGAAATTCGATTCCACAACATCTTTAGGTTTCTTTTCTTTCATTAATCACATTAATGAAGTCCCATCATTTAAGTACCTAAACATCACAGATAAATACGACGTACACTTATGCCATCCGCATTCGCCTCGATGTCCCCTCGTGCACCGTTAGGTTAGGTAACTAACGGCAGAGCGGGGCAGGGCTAGCACGGGTGTAAAACATAAGTAACGCCTATATAATATATCATATATACTATATACAGTATTTATCACAGAACATCACATGATCACATCACAGATATCGCAGCAGAAGAAATATATGAAATATTCGATATACTAGGACGTCCGTGTTTTCAATACGAGCCAGTATAAAACACGGATTCCACGGTCGCGATAAATAGCCAAACCCACACCACTTGACTTCTCCACGGTTCCACGGTCAAATTATTGACTTAGAGGACCGTACTTCACAGAAATTCTTAGTTTTTCCTGCTTGTTTTTCTGAGAATTTTTAATTCACAAAAATCCACTGTTTTGAAAAATGTACAGAGAAGGGTTTTGTCGGGGTTTACGGGTTCGATCGGACTTCTAACTTCGTCTACACTTCGCCTAAAGCTCTAGCCTAGCTCTGATACCACTGTAGGGTTCCTAGGCACACTAATGAATTCTCACAAGGCATCAACCATGCCAATTTCAAATATTACAAGTGCTGAGAAACCCTAATACGGATCGTTAACTAGATTTTAGGCGAAAACGATAACTAGTTAACAACTTAACTAAGAGTAAACGGAAAATACAACCTTTGTAAATTTGGTCCTCCACCTCCATAGCTCCGTGATGAAGTCCCCTCGCTGCGATGATCGGATCCCGGGCTCTAGCGTCGGCTTCATCGGAGAAATGGGCGGGCTAGGTCGTCGACTTCGATGCCGAAGATGATCTACGTCGAGGCAACACAAGATCAAGCTCCCACTTCACCAAGTCATGAAACTTGTGAAGAAAACACCATATACTACTTGGCAAGAGGTAGAGGATGAAGAAATAGGAAGTGGGTTCACTTTAGAATTAGATTTCTCACTCTTTTTCTCAAGTTGCCATTGTTGGTAGCAAGGTTTTTCTTCATCTTTGAAGAAGAAGAAGAAGAAAGAATATGATAAGTCTTTTTTAAAAATAGAAAATAATGTGATTCTTATCATAATGCAACCTTGTGTTAGTTTAAAAAGTGTAGAGAATAAACTAGGGTTAGGTGAATGGTTAGGTTTAGGAAAGAAATAAAGTGGTCAAAGCTTCATGAAGCTTCAAGGTAAATCCAAAGAAAGCCACCAATTCATTTCTTGCCAAAATAGATAAATAAATGAATAAATAAATAAATCAAACCCTAACCATTCACTTAACCATGGTTTAATGTAAACATACACCCAAGCTTGCATGTATCATCAAACATGATACAATCTAGTGCACAAAAATATATCACATATACTACTTGTGCACATCAAGTGAGAAAATCCATCTTAAGTGAACAAATACTAGTTAATATAAAGTAATATATCAAATCATTAAATCAACACTTGATTTAATGATCCGGTCATATCGCATATAACCGACTAATATCAAGTGTATCAATGTATCGAATCAACACTTGATTCGGTAACCCGGCTATATCACATATAACCTGCCGATGATACAAATCGCGAGAATAGAATCCAGTATCACATACTGGTATTATTCTCGGTCCCGCACATATCTCATATGCGCTCCTATTTCGTTTCGCTTGAGCCAGGAAACCTCGATGTAGGACTCTAAAGACTCATCAATACGCCGGCAGCAGGTGATGATCATATCAAACACCCACATGCCGCAAGCGGTCTGCTAAACGTAACGGCCACCCGGGTATTAAGCGATCAGAAGATCGACGAGCAAGCCCGCTCATACTCCTGTGAATCCAACCAGTAACACTTACCGTACAGTCCGGTCTCGTCGTCTGATATGTCGCATATCTCGCCTAGGGGTGGTAAACGTCAGACCCCAATAGCTCGATAAGTCGTGTCGATATGAGGTTTATAACAGTTCGAGAAACTACAGGTAACACTTACCAGTAAATCTCAGCAACCCTGGCCAGGGATTTCCGGTTATAGCCAATCGAACACAGCGCAACATCAACTCCCTATACCGGGAGAGACGAATTCCCTCCTATCGCTCATTGCCTCCATGTGATTCGGGACTGTACCCAAAAGCCACCGTTTTGCACGCCCTCTTGGACGTGGTAAGGTGGAAATCAAAGCACAGTTGGAATCATACAAGACTCTATGACGATCTCGGGTTAACAGACTACTCTGTACCAGTGTCACCAGAGAACTGCCATCTGACGTAAGGTATAATACCATATGGGAGTTCTCGGCGAGTCCGTCCAGTGTACCCAGTCTCCACTGAGCACCCGTATATCATCTCTGATGTCAAACACCGTTGGATATGGGATCATCCATTGCCCATATGAATGGGTCGAGAAGGTATACGCTAGTCTGCTCTGGTATATCGATGCCCTGTCTCGATACACCCACGACTAGGGACCTTGAAGGATATACTTATGTACTACCATGTCCCCACTAGTATGATCCACATCATTGTCCTGGTAGTCAAGTACACATCCTAAGTGCTTTACCAACATGTAACAGAGAGACAATCAGTGTACACGTTAAGGTAAAGATCAACCAGATAGCATACTATCATGTCGAGCAAGAAAGTCCTCCCTATATTTGTCCAAGCATCCACTAAAATATACATCCTATGTATAGTAATGGCCTCTAGGGCATACATATAACTAACATCAGCAACCCTGGCCAGGGATTTCTGGTTATAGCCAATCGAACACAGCACAACATCAACTCCCTATACCGGGAGAGACGAATCCCCTCCTATCGCTCATTGCCTCCATATGATTCGGGACTGTACCCAAAAGAAACCTTTTTGCACGCCCTCTTGGACGTGGTATGATGGAAATCAAAGCACAGTGGGAATCACACAAGACTCTATGACGATCTTGGGTCAACAGACTACTCTGTACCAGTGTCACCGGAGAACTGCCATCTGAAGTAAGGTATAATACCATCTGGGAGTTCTCGGCGAGTCCGTCCAGTGTACCCAGTCTCCACTGAGCACCCGTACACCATCCTTGATGTCAAACACCGATGGATATGGGATCATCCATCGCCCATCATATGGGTCTTGATGCATATATGCTAGTCTACTCTGGTGCATCGATGCCCTGTCTCGATACACCCTCGACTAGGAACAGTTATAGGATGTACTCGTCGACTACCGTGGCCCCACTAGTATGATCTCATCATAGTCCCAGTAGTCGAGTACATATCCTAAGGGCTTTATGAACATGTAACATAGAGACAATCAGAGTACATGTTATGATAAAGTACAACAAGATAGCATACTATCATGTCGAGCAAGAAAGTCCTCTCTCTATATGTCGAAGCATCCATTACAATATACGTCGTATGTACAGTAATGGCCTCTAAGGCATACATATAACTAACAATCTCCCACTTGCACTAGTGCCATCTGTCGTGGTATCACATACCCAACAATTAGCTGCGGTTGAAGTATCTCATACTCAACCATCCGATAAATGTCTCTACTGGGAAAAAGGCCTTTGTGAGTGGATCCGCGCTGTTGTCCTCTGTGTCTACTCTCCTAACCTCGATCTCCCTAGAGATCAACCATCTCCATGATCAGGTGATACTGCGTAAGAATTATATCTGGATTTCTGATGGGACGGGGGTTCCTTGGCATAAGCCACAACTCCATTGTCACACAATGGTAGGAACAAATTTCATCTTATGAACTTATATATATCTAGAATGCTTTTTTGGTAGTATCTTTGGTAACGATGTATCTTGCCCTTAATCGTCTAGTAAGTCACGGTATCTGGCTTGGAACTTTTCCAACATACCGTCCCTCTACTGAGGGTAAAGACAACGCCTGTGACTGACATTCAGTCGTCCTTATCACCCTGGAACCTTTCCAGTGATTCTCCCCAAGATCGATTGATACCATCTCACTACAACTAATGAGTATCCTAACATCCAATTAGATCTATCTCATAGATCCAAAACCCAGGATATAGGAGGTATCACATTGATCCTATATGGAGAATCCTTGTGATAAGCGGAGATTGACCGATCGTAGCATAGGAAACTCCTTCCCTATCAAGAGTATGTCATCCACGTATTCTATGAGGATCACCACCATACTCCCTACTACCTTTTGGTATATACAAGGTTCATCAACCATTTTGATGAAGTCAAACTCTTTAACTACCACATCAAAACAGATGTTCCAACTCCGCGATGCCTGCTTTATAACATAAAACATCTTGTACACGTTTCCGCTGCTCCCACTGTCTATGAAGTCCTCTGGCTGTGTACTTATAGACGCTCTCTTCCAAATCATCATTTAGAAAAGCAATCATGACACCCAACCGCCAGATATCGTAGTCATGGTATGTAGCCGTGGCAAGTAGGATCTGGATGGACTTAAGCATAGCTTTGAAAGTCTCAACTTTTCCTTGTACACTAAGTAATCTTCTCAAGATATACTCGCTCCTGATGGGGATTTAACCCTTCAGATAAAGCAACCAAAGTCCATATTTCGTTGGTGTATAAGGATTCCATCTCAGATCGATAAGCATCCAGCCATTCTTACAGAGTCTCACTCCTGATGGCCAGTTCGAAACTAGTTGGGTCATCCTCACATGATGCAATCCTCGCTCCCACTGTCATAGAGAAAACCGAAGCATCTCTCAGGTGGGTGAGGAACCCTACTAGATCGTCGGAGAGGCAGAGGTTCGTTGGTTTCTATTGAATCCTTTGGTTCTACCAAATCATCAGCTGTTGTTTGTATAGCTGGAACTTTTCCAGTTCTACATAACAGACCTTGCCTCGAGCTTGGATTTTGCTTTTAGACATAGGCCGGACAACCCCAAACCTTAACAAACTTAAGATATGGGCTCTTCCCTTTCCATATCACATATGAAGTGGTAGGCAACTGATTTGATTTGAACACTATTCAATAGGTATGCAACTTCTCAAGTGCATAACTCCCAAAAGGGAATAGGAAACTCAGTAGTACTCATCATAGAGCACACCATATCATATAGGGTGCAATTGCTCTGCACCGATATACCACCGTGCTATGGTATATTCGGAGGAGTAATGCTGAGAGAGAATCTCATTCTCCTTTAGAATATTCCAGGAATCCCATGCTCAAGTATTCTCCTCCTCGATCTCATCAAAGGACATAATACTTTTACCCGTATTTTGGTTCTCTTCTTCTAACTTATATTCTGTAAATATCTTAAAAGGTTCAGACTTGTGTTTCAACAGGGACATATGTCTGAATCTTGAGAGATTATCAGAGAATGTAATGAAGTACAAAGAACCGGTCTTGGCATGTGTAGACAGGAGACTTTCATACATCAGCATGTATCAATCCCAAGGGTTCACTAACTCTTTCTCTATTTCCAATAAACGGAGCTGTGGTCATCTTATCTCTGTGACTGACCGGCAAGTTTCACAAGATGTAAATTCAAACTAATTTAAATATGCATCTATATGTAACTTCAGCTAGTCGGGTCGCATTGATATGACCTAGTCTACAATACCTCAAGAAGGATTCGTTCATTTCTGAACTCTTCCACTTGTGTGTGTTCCGTATACTAAGAACTGTAGCTTGATTTAGAACGTCAATGCTTTTAGATAACGTGCCTGAACCGATCAACTCTTGATATAGGAAAGGCTCAAAACATTATCCAAAAATACAAAATTATATCCTTTCTTTACTAATAAAGAGACTGATATGATGTTGTATATCAGGTTCGGTATCTAATAACATTCGTTCAGAATCAATGTATTCTGGTAATACAGGGTGATAGTGACCAACAGACTTGGCTGCAACACTTGCACCGTTTTCTGTCTCATGAAACTTATCACCCGTTCTCAGTTCTCTACCTATCTGTAGCCCATGTAACAGATTACATATGCGGGATCCTGATCCAGTATCTCATACCCAGGACGTAAAGGATACTGAGAAACAGTTCTCTGTAATGAACACACCCGAAGAAGATGCATCAACATGCACTTTCTTCGTTTGGGCGGCACGGGAAATCTGGTATTCCCCAATTTCCTAGTCTGTCTTATAACATTTATAAGTTGGAGCGGGACCAACGTTCCCCAGCTTAGTATAATAAGCGGGTTCGGCCAATATATCCGTTTTTTTATCTTGATTAAGGCATGACATGGTCGCTACCTGGAGAGAAATAGAAGAAAACACTCAGCGTATGCTCTTGCAAGATTAGATTGGTTATCTAATATATCTAATCAGGATGTCTCCCACTGTTTTAATCAAATCATCCTTCAAACCCTAAAAGGAAAGACTGTAAGTCCATGCTACCTCTCCCGGTACTTTCGGGCAAGCGGAATTTGGTGAAAAACAATTTTCTAGAGGCGGTAACATGGACTCAAAACCGGATCTTTGTTAAACATCTAACTAACAACCTAACTAGGAGTTGTTAACTACTCGGTTAGGGGGTAATACCTTTCTTTCTTGAACTCCTTCGTCTTCAAACCTCGATGGTGTACGGATCGGCTTCACCCCGTCGTCTCCTTGCGCCGAAGATCGATCCACCCGAAAGCTTCTACCTTTGGCTTCTTCTTCGAGCTTTGAAGAAACTAGTTCACTCGGTTTGCTAAACCTTGTGAACTAGAGTGAGTAGAGGAGAGTGTGTTGGGATTTTTCTCTATGGTTCTTGGTTCTCAACACATGAGACAAGTGAACCATAGACTAAAGAGAGGGAGAGCAAGAGGTAGAGGATGAGAGCTCAAGAACACAAGAGAGAGAAAGGAAATGAAAGAATCAGCAAGACTTTTCTCTCTTGGCTCTCATAATCCAAAACCATCATAACCAATAATAGCAATCAAGTATTAGTGATGGTTTAAGCCATAATAGCCATATCATTTCATGCACTCATTTTGCACAAGAGAACAAGCAAGCAAAAGTCTTTGCCATGAAATGATTGCCATTGTCATCATGATGGTCAACTAGTCCAACCTAGTCAACCGGTCAACAAAGTCAACAAGTCAACAAAGTCAACCCCTCAACAACCATGTCATTATAATACTTAATTAATATTATTGTTAATTACATATCATATTCTCATTAGGGTTGAGCAAAAAGTCAATAGTCAACAGTCAACGGTCAACAACCCTAATGAGAATCCTCTGCCTCTGTCTCTCCGTCAACTGTGCATACACACACGCATCCGCGTTCCGAGGAACACGAATACATACTGGATAAAACCAATCCCAAAACGTACACTAAGATCTGGCTTAAACCAAAGCCCGCTAGTGTTAACTGTCCGGACACTGTACGTGCACAAGTGCACGGATGTGACCGGACCCTATCGCAAAACCATGCGACCTGTCGCAAAACCATGCGACCTCTACTCTTTTGCCTAAAGGCGAATAGCTTTCTGTGTGGGACTCTAAAGACTCGACACTACGCTGGCAGTGGGTTTAACCACAGACAGCAAGCGGCACTAGCTGTGCGTAACGGTCCCCGGGTAGATGCCGACAAGAAGACTGACGAGGTGAAACCCATCTGAACTCCTACTGAGCCTGAATGTGACAGTCTCCGTACAGTCCGGTCTGCTCGTCTGATACATCGCATGGCGGGCCTAGGGGGCGGTAAACGTCAGTCCCCTAATAGCGGCATAAGTCGTGTCGGAGTGAAGCCCAAAACACCCAGAGATAACACGGAAGCCTACCAGTATATCTCGCTTGCCCTGGCCAGGGACTACTCGTGTAATGGCTCTCCTAGACACAGCGCGATGTCAACCCCAAATACCGGGAGAGAAGAATCCTTTCTAACCGTCACTGCCTCCAAGTGCTTCGGGACTGCACCCAACTACTACCTGTTTGCACGGCTCCTTTGAGCCGTGCTAAGGTAGTAATCTAAGTACAGTGGGAACACACTCGAGGCGAAGTGACAGTGTCAAGTCAGCGGACTAAGCTGTACTCATGTCACCTGGGAACTGATAACTGACGATAGATATAATACCAACCGGTTAGTTCCCGATGAGTCCTGTCCAGTGTACTTGTAACCCAACGAGCACCCGCATACTATCTCCAGTACGACGTACTGATGGCTGTGGGACAGACCATCTCCCACACTGGGATGAGAAGCGCATACGCTAGTCTACTCCGAAGTATCGATGCCCTGTCTCGATAGTCCTGCGACTAGGGACCTGCATAAGGATGTGCTTATAGATTACCCAGCCCCCACTAGTGTGACTGCCATCACAACGCTGGTAATCAAGCAAAGATCCTAAGGGCTCCACTAATGCGTATAAGTGATATACTGAAATAAACACAAGTACACATTGAAGTAGAAACAAACCAAGTAGCATACTACTATATTGAGCAAGATTGTTTATACAAGGTGAATATCCCAAGCTTCCATCAAGTAATATACAAACTAGTATGATACAGTAATGGCCTCTAGGGCATATACACTAACAATCTCTCACTTGCACTAAGGCCATGTACTGGCGTATCGAAGACCTATCATCTCGATCAGCCGCTCGAACTGAGTCTGGGGCAAGGCCTTGGTGAATGGATCTGCAGTGTTATCTTCTGAAGCAACCCTCCGAACCTCGATCTCCGGGCGATCCACGATCTCCCTGATCAGGTGATACCGCCTCAAGATGTGTCTGGATCTCTGATGGGACCTGGGTTCCTTCGCTAAAGCTATAGCCCCGTTGTTGTCGCAATACAGAGGTATTAGATCAACAATGGACGGAACCACCTGAAGTTCATTCAAGAACTTTCTCATCCAGACGGCTTCTTTTGCGGCATCAGATGCAGCGATGTATTCCGCTTCCATCGTCGATTCTGCAACGGTTTCCTGTTTGGAACTCTTCCAACACACCACTCCTCCATTGAGGGTAAAGCCAAAACCCGACATGGACTTGGAATAATCCTTGTCACTCTGGAAGCTGGAGTCAGCAAAGGCCTCGATCTGGAGGTCTTTTCCGCCATACACCAAGAACATCTCCTTAGTCCTTCTCAGGTACTTGAGAATGTTCTTTACCGCTATCCAGTGTTTCTCCCCGGGGTTTGACTGATACCGGCTTACTACACTAAGTGCATAAGCTACATCCGGTCTGGTACACAACATCGCATACATTATAGAGCCTACCACAGAAGTGTAGGGTATAATAGACATCCGATCCCTCTCCAAATCAGTCTTGGAAGACATCTCTTTAGAGAGGGTGATCCTGTGACAAGCCGGCAGGTTACCGCGCTTGGAATCTTCCATACTGTATCTTTTCAGTATGGTGTCGATGTACCTGGACTGTGAGAGTCCTAATATCCTCTTGGATCTATCATGATGGATCCGGATACCCAGGATGTATGAGGCATCACCCAGGTCTTTCATGGAGAACCTGTGTGACAAGAACCCCTTGACAGATTGTAGCATAGGAATGTCATTTCCTATTAAGAGAATGTCATCCACGTATAAAACGAGGAATACTACAGTTCTCGTTACAAATCTACTATAGATGCATGGTTCTTCTGGATTTTTGATAAAGCCAAATTCCTTGACCGTCTCATCAAAGCAGATGTTCCAACTCCGCGATGCCTGCTTTAGTCCATAGATGGACTTAAGCAACTTGCACATCTTTCCGCTGCTCCCACTCTGAATGAAACCCTTTGGCTGGTCCATATAGACACACTCCTCTAAATTTCCATTTAGAAAAGCGGTCTTTACGTCCATCTGCCAAATCTCATAATCGTGAAAGGCAGCAATGGAAAGAAGGATCCGAATGGATTTCAGCATAGCCACTGGAGAAAAGGTTTCGTCATAGTCCAAACCAGGTCTTTGACAAAAACCCTTTGCAACAAGTCTAGCTTTATAGGTCTCAACCTGTCCATCTACACCAATCTTCCTTTTGAAGATCCACTTGCATCCTACGGGTTTTACCCCATCTGGAGCAATGTCCAACGTCCATACTTTGTTGGTGTACACGGACTCCATTTCGGTCCGCATTGCATCCAGCAATTTTACCGAGTCAACGCTCTGAACGGCCTGCTGGAAGCTAGTAGGCTCATCATAATCTATGATGCAATCCTCTCTATCCCCGTCTATGAGAAAACCGTAGTATCTCTCAGGCGGACGAGACTGCCTACTACTCCTGCGGAGCGGCGTAGGAATGTCCTGTTCTTTTGAACCCTCTGGTTCCACTAAGCTTTCAGTAATAGTCTGTGGTTCTGGAATTTCTTCCAGTTCTACTGCGCTCCCACTAATTTCCTTTTCCAAGAACTCGTGTTCTAGAAAGTGGGCATGCCGAGAAACAAAAACCTTTTGTTCCTCTTCGCAGTAGAAGAAATATCCCTTGGAGTTCTTTGGATATCCCACAAACTTGCACTGTACTGAGCGTGCCTCGAGCTTGTCCGCATGCTGCTTTTTGACAAAAGCTGGACTTCCCCATGTTTTAATGTGATTAAGATGGGGCCTCTTCCCACACCACATCTCATATAGTGTGGTAGGCACAGTCTTAGTGGGAACTCGGTTCAAAAGGTATGCAGCTGATTCTAGCTCATACCCCCAGAATGATCGCGGTAACTCAGCGTTACTCATCATGGACCGTACCATATCCAATAGGGTTCGGTTCCGTCTCTCCGATACACCGTTATATTGCGGAGTGTATGGAGGAGTAAGCTGAGAGAGAATTTCGTTCTCTTTTAAATAGTCCAGGAACTCGGCACTCAAGTATTCTCCACCTTGATCCGATTTTAGAATCTTGATACTTTTGCCGGTTTGTTTTTCTACTTCATTCTTATATTCCTGGAATTTTCCAAAGGCTTCGGACTTATGTTTCATTAAGAAGACATAACCGTACCTTGAAAAGTCATCTGTAATAGTAATGAAGTAAGAATAACCTCTTCGCGCATGTGAAGACATTGGACCGCACACGTCGCTGTGTACGAGTCCCAAGAGCTCGCTCGCTCTTACTCCGTGTCCAGTGAACGGAGTCTTTGTCATCTTTCCTTTGAGACAGGATTGACAAGTGGCATACGATTGATATTCGAACGGATTCAAATATCCTTCTGTATGTAACTTTGTCAACCTTCTCTCATTGATGTGACCCAGTCTACAATGCCATAAGAAAGTCTGATTGATTTCTGGAGACTTTCTTTTGTGTGTATTCTGGACATTGAAAATCTGTGGTTGGTTTAATACGTATACACCATTGCTTAATGTACCTAACCCAATCATAACTTGATTAAGGTGAATGTTTACAACATTGCTTACAAACGCAAATTCATAACCTTCTTTAGAAACCAAAGATACAGAAATGATATTACAAGTTGCGTTCGGTACAAAAAAGCAATTACGCAAAACCAAAACATGTCCATCTGACATTCCCAGGTGATAGTCCCCCACGGCCTTAGCGTCCATGCTAGCTCCGTTTGCAACTTTGAGGGTCATGTCACCTGCCTTCAAAAACCTACGGTTTCTCAACGCCTGCAAAGAATTACAGATATGAGATCCTGATCCGGTATCCAATACCCAGGAAGTAGAGTTTATAGAAAGACAGTTTTCAATAACATACACACCTGAAGCTGAAGCCGCAACCTGCTTCAGTTCCTGTGTCCTGGCTTTCCAAGCCCTGCAATCTTTCTTCCAGTGTCCACTCTTATGACAATAGAAGCATTCTTCCTTTCCAACAAGCTTCCCCGCAATCTTTGTTGCCTTTTCCTTTCCCTTCGTATCCACTTTACTAACACCGCCTCTTGGTTTGGCGGGGGCTTTCTTCTTCTTTCCCTTGGTTTTCGCCCGGGACTTAGAAGAAGAAGATCCTCCTACCAGTATGTTGAGGAGTTCTGAAAGTTCAACTTCCTTTTCTTGTAAGTTGAAGTTCAGGATAAACTGGGCGTAAGTAGAAGGAAGGGACTGGAGAATCAAGTCCGTATAGAGCTCATTCTCCAACATGGTCCCAAAGTCCGCGAGCTCTTCTATGTAGCCAATCATCTTAAGCACGTGTTCCGCTACCGATGATCCGATGGTCAACCTTGCCGAAAATAACTTCTTCGACACTTCGTATCATGCGATACGAGACTGCTCTCCATACAGTTCTTTTGTATGGAGAAATATGGATTCGAGATCCATATTCTCGTGCATCCTCTGATGTTCGTTGTCCATAGAGGCAAGCACGAGGCACTTGGCCTTCGCGCAATCGATTTCCCAGGTCTTACGGTTTTCCTTATCCGCGACGCTGGTTTTGGGACCTGGGACAGGGGGAACTTTGGTGGTAAGAAGATACCCCAGCTTGTCGTAAGTTATTGCCATCTTGACATTCCTGAGCCAATCTTTGTAGTTTGGCCCTGTCAGTATGTTTTTATCTAGAAGTAACTTAAGTCCAGTCATGTCGATTGGTCGCTGCAATTAGGAGAGAGAGAAGAAACACTCAGCATGATTCTTTTGCAAGTTTAGAGTGGTTTTTAGTTTGTCTAAATAGGATGGCTCCCACTATCTCTCGAATCCCTCCTCAAACCATAAAGGAAGAATTAGTCAGGATCAATCTCACCGTACAATACTTGCTTAACCGTTCAGCCAGGCCAGTGTCGGTATTTCGAGGGAGGTTTTCCAACGCTTTCGCGAAGTTCCTTAATTAAATAACCTCTTTTCCCTGTGGGCGTAGCCCCGCTAACACCTTTCTAGACACCTACTAGGTTTATATCATTGATCGTTTAGTGAGAAATTTCTCGAGGAGTAGCATATACTCACAGTAGGATCGGGATCCAAATATCATCGCGTGACGAAACTGAAGGAATCCTACCAGAATCATCACACTCCAAATGGTATGCAACTCTAGCAAATTTCAGTACTTATGAAACTCCCGATGTGGATTTTTGCCTCATGCTCTTATGACCTTGACTTTGGCCAAAATATCGTAAGTCACATGTCAAGTTCTACCCGTCATTCTCCAGGTTAATTTGGACCCACCCGTACCTACCCTTGACTTTGGCCAAAATGGCAGTACGACTGTCCCAAACCAACGCATCTATCTATGCTGCACATGAATACCCAATAGCTACCAATCACTATGCCTTAACTTTGGCCAACATACATAGCTTGAATACTATTGACTATTCATATGAAACGACGGAGGGCTACGAATGGTTTTGGCGAAACCGTGAACGTAGTGAACTTGATATAATCGATGGAACGAGATAGCTTTTAAAAGGAGTGGCTCAAGCTCCGCATTTAAAAGTTGGTTTTGAAAAGAACCGAGTGGTTTTTCGAAAGTGTTCCAACGACTTTTACTTGGTTTATTTTTCTTGCATTAGTTCTTTTAATGCGTGATATTCTTGCATTAGTTCTTTTAATGCGTCCCATCATTTAATCCTACCGTTGCAGAAAACAACCAAAATATGATGTACGCTTATGCCATTCGCATTCGCCACGGGGCCCCGTCATTACCCGTTAGGTTACTTAACTAACAACAGAGCGGGGGCTGGGCTAGCGCGGCTGTAAAACATAAGCAACGCCTAAATAATATCATATATTGATATATTGCAATGATAGCCATTTCAGATCACAGATGAACACATTGGATATACTAGGAACCCGCAATTCGTATGAGCCTGTAACGAAAAGCAGTTTACACGGTCGCGGTGAATAGCCAATACCCCACCCAAGACCCCTACGGGTGCGGCAAACTACCCGCCAAGTATCCGTAGCGAAGCAACCTCCCTCAACTCCGTGAGTAGGCCACTCGGCACTTCAGCATACCCGGTAGTTTATGCACCCCCTCCATGGGTCTATCCTAGGAGAAAAAACAGTAAAAAGAAATTATACAATGACGGCTACAACCCCGACCCGGTTGTGCGGCCATATAAATAATTATTACATCAATTTACAAATTTACATGAATTGAAAGAAAAGAAAACTCTCGTCTCACAACCCCCGGCTATTCACCCGTGACAATCCAATGAATTCATATACACAAACCAATAACATTACAGATCACAGATTTGTATAACTCCCACTAATCGACATATAGAGATTAGCAGACGTTCAATACAAATATCACATCACAGATAAAAACCCGTTAGCTTAAATCTTTAGAAACTCGATCGAAATACGGTTTTTAAAGCCCCAAAAACAAAATTTTCTTTCTGGAAAATCTGGGCTGAAAACACATATACCAAAAATCCCAAAACAACCCACTTAGTATACTGTAGCAAAAACGATCTAGAGAAGAGCCAAGAAGGCCGCGGAACCGCGGCAATAGCAAGCTATTGCCGCGTTTCCGCGGTGGTTTGATGGAATCTCTGCATCGTTTTTCTACAGTATCTTTAAAAAACCCTGAGTCGATTTTTAAAGCATGATTTATTATTTTTACAGACTTAAAAAAATCGACAGCAAGCATGAATTCCGGGTTCATTTCGGGACTTTTTCTCCGATCGAATTTCTAGCTACTATGCTAACATGTTAGATAGAGTTTAACTAGGCTCTGATACCACTGTAAGTCCATGCTACCTCTCCCGGTACTTTTGGGCAAGCGGAATTTTGTGAAAAACAATTTTCTAGAGGCGGTAACATGGACTCAAAACCGGATCTTTGTTAAACATCTAACTAACAACCTAACTAGGAGTTGTTAACAACTCGGTTAGGGGGTTATACCTTTCTTTCTTGAACTCCTTCGTCTTCAAACCTCGATGGTGTACGGATCGGCTTCACCCCGTCGTCTCCTTGCGCCGAAGATCGATCCACCCGAAAGCTTCTACCTTTGGCTTCTTCTTCGAGCTTTGAAGAAACTAGTTCACTCGGTTTGCTAAACCTTATGAACTAGAGTGAGTAGAGGAGAGTGTGTTGGGATTTTTCTCAATGCTTCTTGGTTCTCAACACATGAGACAAGTGAACTATAGACTAAAGAGAGGGAGAGCAAGAGGAAGAGGATGAGATCTCAAGAACACAAGAGATTGAAAGGAAATGAAAGAATCAGCAAGACTTTTCTCTCTTGGCTCTCATAATCCAAAACCATCATAACAAATAATAGCAATCAAGTATTAGTGATGGTTTAAGCCACAATAGCCATATCATTTCATGCACTCATTTTGCACAAGAGAACAAGCAAGCAAAAGTCTTTGCCATGAAATGATAGCCATTGTCATCATGATGGTCAACTAGTCCAACCTAGTCAACCGGTCAACAAAGTCAACAAAGTCAACCCCTCAACAACCATGTCACTATAATACTTAATTAATATTATTGTTAATTACATATCATATTCTCATTAGGGTTGTGCAAAAAGTCAATAGTCAACAGTCAACGGTCAACAACCCTAATGAGAATCCTCAGCCTCTGTCTCTCCGTCAACTGTTCATACACACCCGCATCCGCGTTCCGAGGAACACGAATACATACTGGATAAAACCAATCCCAAAACGTACACTACGATCTGGCTTAAACCAAAGCCTGCTAGTGTTAACTGTCCGGACACTGTACGTGCACAAGTGCACGGATGTGACCGGACCCTGTCGCAAAACCATGCGACCTGTCGCAAAACCATGCGACCTCTATTCTTTTGCCTAAAGGCGAATAGCTTTCTGTGCGGGACTCTAAAGACTCGACACTACGCTGGCAGTGGGTTTAACCACAGACCGCAAGCGGCACTAGCTGTGAGTAACGGTCCCCAGGTAGATGCCGACAAGAAGACTGACGAGGTGAAACCCATCTGAACTCCTACTGAGCCTGAATGTGACAGTCTCCGTACAGTCCGGTCTGTTCGTCTGATACATCGCATGGCGGGCCTAGGGGCGGTAAACGTCAGTCCCCTAATAGCAGTACAAGTCGTGTCGAAGTGAAACCCAAAACACCCTGAGATAACACTGGAAGCCTACCAGTATATCTCGCTTGCCCTGGTCAGGGACTACTCGTGTAATGGCTCTCCTAGACACAGCGCGATGTCAACCCCTAATACCGGGAGAGATGAATCCTGTCTAACCGTCACTGCGTCCAAGTGCTTCGGGACTGCACCCAACTACTACCTGTTTGCACGACTCCTTTGAGCCGTGGTCGGGTAGTAATCTAAGTACAATGGGAACACACTCGAGGCGAAGTGACGGTGTCAAGTCAGCCGACTAAGCTGTACTCATGTAACCTGGGAACTGATAACTGACGATAGGTATAATACCAACTGGTCAGTTCCCGACGAGTCCTGTCCAGTGTACTCGTAACCCAATGAGCACCCGCATACTATCTCCAGTACGACGTACTGATGGCTGTGGAACAGACCATCTCCCACATTGGGATGAGAAGCGCATACGCTAGTCTACTCCGGAGTATCGATGCCCTATCTCGATAGTCCTGCGACTAGGGACCTGCATAAGGATGTGCTTATAGATTACCCAGCACCCACTAGTGTGACTGCCATCACAACGCTGGTAATCAAGCAAAGATCCTAATGGCTCCACTTATGTGTATAGGTGATATACTAAAATAAACACATGTACACATTGAGGTAGAAACAAACCAAGTAGCATACTACTATTTTGAGCAAGATTGTATATACAAGGTGAATATCCCAAGCTTCCATTAAGTAATATACAAACTAGTATGATACAGTAACGGCCTCTAGGGCATATACACTAACAAAGACTAGCCGGGATTAATTACACGCTACAAGTTCGCCAATCTTTCAGCCAAGCCAGTGTCGGTACTTTGAGGGAGGTTCCCCATGCTTTCACACGGACCTAATTAAAGTAAAGCACATTTTCCCAGAAGAGTAACCCCGTTAACACCTTTCTAGACACCTACTTGATCGGCTAATTGTAATGTGTAAAACTCTCCCAGGAGTAACTCTTACTCGCAGTGGGTATCGGGATCGAACTATCTCATAGAAGGTATGCAATCTCATTGCAAATTTCAACACTTGAAATTCCCGATAATATTTTGCCCCTAGCAGCTATATGAGCTTAACATAGTCAACAAATCATAAGTGCTAGTCAAGTTCAACCCGTCATTTCCCGATTGAATTAAACCCACCCGCACAACACTTAACATAGACAACAAAGTCGCACGACTACCCTAATCCAATCGCATCATATGCTTATACGGATAAGCACTAATCAGCTACCGCACACTACGCCTTAACATTGTCAACAAACGTAGCACGAATACTAACTAGTACTTATCTGAAATGACGGAGGGCTACGACAGGTTTTTAAGAAAACCTTTTGCGTAATGAACTTTATATCGTCGTAGAATCGAGTGATTTTAAATGGAGTGTTTTTGAGGCTTTTCTAGTTTTGCTAAAGGGGTCACTCCCGGTGAAGTGATCGTCGGCCCTTTCCTCATCGAATAAGATGCAGGGTATATCATATATACCACCATGCAAAGCAAGAATTATAGAAGCAATCAAAAGACAAACCGAGTTTTGTAGCATCTGCCAGTTATTGCTAAATGGGTCACTCCCGGTGAAGGGATCTCGGCCCTTTCCTTATCGAATAAGGTGCTGGATGTTCTACAAGGAACACCGCGATGCAAAGCAAGAACTGTAGCTACCTGTTTTTGAAAATTCGATTCCACAACATCATTAGTTTTTTTTATTTCATTAATCTCATTAATGAAGTCCCATTTTATTATGCATCACAAGCATCACATTTGAAACGAAATCTTCAATATAACATATATCTCATATATATAATATAAACATTCGTCTCAGGCAGTAATATGATCTCATCACAGAACATTGCAGCAGAAGAAACATATATGAAATATTGGATATACTAGGACGTCCGTGTTTTCAATATGAGCCTGTATAAAACACGGATTCCACGGTCGCGATGAATAGCCAAACCCACATCCCTAGACCCCTACGAGAGCGGCAAGCAACACTGCCAATTCTAGGGTTAGAAGACCCGGTCTCGACTCCTCGAGATGGTCTCCCACTGGACTTTAGAACCCGGTTAGTTGGGCTCCCCGCCTTGGGTCTACCTAATGCGGAAAAGTAAATAATATACAATGGTGACATCATCCTCAGCCCGGAAGTGCCCCAATAAAAGAATATTACATACAAATGAATTTTACATGAATGAAAAAGAAAAAAACTCTCATCTCACATAAAACCCCCGGCTATTCAAACGCGACGATCCAATACAACATATCACAACAACACATAATATCTCATATCATCAACGTAAGCAAGTATGCGTATCCCGATTGTCGTTGATGTATAGCAACGAAGTCGGCGATACACCACATACTACGCTTACGGTCATAGAAAAGAAAGGGTAAAACTACAACAGTTGGAATCCGCAACCTCTTTAGACATCGCATGCCTAACCAAATGAATTCATTAGACATCGCATGCCTAACAATTATAAACCTCGCATTTTAGTCTCATTATCGAAAACTCTTTTCAATATCAAGTCGGGCAATTCAACAAGATTCCCGATATTCTGATCGAATGCTCGTCGCAAACTTTAGTAGACGACCGCACCCCCAGATGCCATCGACGAAGTGCACTAAGACGGAACACCGCTGCCGTGAGCACCCGAACGGATGATTTTGGCGACGGGATTCTCCTACAGTCACTTGGTCGGGGCTATGGGGCGTGGCTGTCTGTTAAGTTTACCCGGCGAGTATCCGCGTACGCTACGCGATTGCGACGGACTTTTGATCACATCAAAATTTCGTGGCAACCGATCATCTGAGACAAAACTGCTAGATTTATAGCATTCAAATTAGTTATCTCATAACTACATGTGGATTCCAATTATTGAATCACATTCTAGATAAATAGACAATGTTAAACTTTCCGATCGAATAATCAAACACCAAAGATTTCCCCAATATATCTCAACACTTGAAATCAGTTTAAAAACATAAATCACATGCCACAGTACCAATGATCCAGCCGTAGAAGGGTCAAGCCAACGCCTCACATGTGGCACGCCGTACTGCCCCAAACCGTAAGGTTCAAAAGGCAGTTCAAGACGGTCACATAATCGAGTTAAGGTTTGTTGACTTCTAGAGGGTCCATCGCGTTACTTGCATGACTTAGAACGTTCTTAAACAACGGAAAAATCCAACTCTTGGAAATTTTCCGGCTGGGAAAAGAGTGAGTTATTGATATCCGTTCGAACTTTTTAACAGTTTCTAAAATTTTCCGGAAAAACTAAACAAAGTTAAATTATCCGATTGAATCAACGAGTCCCCAATACAACCCTAGAAAACTCAACACTTGAGTGGAATTAAAAAATTCCCAGAAAAAATAACAATAAAGGACCTAAGAATAATTACATGAAATTCCAGGGACTAAGTCACAATTTTGGCCGCGGAACCGCCGCCAAACCCTTGGTTTGGCCGCGGTTCCGTGGTCATATAAGCGAATTAGAGGGCCGTACTTCACAGTAATTCTTAATTTTTCCTGCTTGTTTTTTGAGCATTTTTAATTCATAAAAAATCACATTTTCAAAAAATGTACAGAGAAGGGTTTACAACGGGGTTTTCGGGTTCGATCGGACTTTAAACTTCGCTCAGACTTCGCCTAAAGCTCTAGCTTGGCTCTGATACCACTGTATGGTTGCTAGGCATGCTCACAAGATTCTACGAGGCATCAACCATGCCCAATTATCAAATTAGCCGTGCCAAACAACCCGAAGCCGGATCTTTAAACTACGGTTTAGGCGAAAACATGCATGTTAAACACTTTAACACTAAGTGAGAGAGATTACAACCTTTGTAGATATGGTCCTTCACTTCTTAAGCTCCATGTTGAGGTCCCTTCGCTGCGATCATCGTGTTCTGGACTCTCGAGAGGCTTCACGAAGAGAATGATGCAACCTTTGCTTCCGATCTTCGATACAAAGATGATCTACCTTGAAGTTTCGTTAACACAAGCTAACACTCATAATATGAAGTGAACACCCTCATCTAAATAGCAAGGATAGATGAGGATGTTGAAGTAGGATTTTTTCTCTCATTTAAAATCTTTTTCTCACTCATTTTCATCACAAAAGAAAGCTTTTTCAAAAAGAAGCTCAAGTTAGAAGAAGATGAATGAAGATCATAACTTAATCCTTTTGTGATGAATAATGAATTATTCTAGTGGTTACAAATCTAACCAAGGGTTAAGCATGAAAGGAGTTAACCCTTGTAGAGAGTTAACTAGAGTTAATGGTTTGGATTGGGTTAACATAATATCTCATAAAATATCAAGCAACCACAAAGTCAAAGCTTCATGAAGCTTCATGGAAGCTTCATGCAAAAGTTAACCCTAATCCAAACCCTAACCAAGTTTAAACCCTAATCCATTGTTAAATTTGTAACCCTAACATGTTACAATATTATATATCACATATACAATATATTTTGTAACAATAGAAAATAATACAATTAACATATATCGCATATATATCAATGTATTATCCCGTGAGAAAATGAATCTTTTAATGAGCTAATATTAGTTAATGTAATTTAATATATCATATATATTATTATACATTAAATTATCGAATCAACACTTAATTCGATAATCCGGCTATTTCATAAATAACCGACTAATACGATGACCCGGCTATATCACATATACCCGGCCGATATCTCATATCGCGAGAATCCAATACGGTATCACATACCGCATTATCCTCGGTCCCGCACATATCACATATGTGCTCCTACCCCGTTTTGCCTGAGCCAAGAAACCGCTGTGTAGGACTCTAAAGAATCGTCAATACGCCGGCAGTAGGTGATGATCATATCAAACACCCACAAGCTGCAAGCGGTCAGCTAAACGTAACAGCCACCCAGGTATTGAGCGCTCAGAAGATCAACAAGCAAGCCTGTACATTCTCCTGTGAATCCAATCAAAAACACTCCCGTACAGTCCGGTCTCGTCGTCAGATATGTCGCATATCTCGCCTAGGGGTGGTAAACATCAGACCCCAGTAGCTCGATAAGTCGTGTCGATATGAGGTTTATAACAGTTCGAGAAACTACTGATAACACTTACCAGTAAATCTCAGCAACCCTGGCCAGGGATTTCTGGTTATGGCCAATCGAACACAGAACAACATCAACTCCCTATACCGGGAGAGACGAATCCCCTCCTATCGCTCATTGCCTCCATGTGATTCGGGACTGTACCCAAAAGCCACCTTTTTGCACGCCCTCTTGGACGTGGTGTGATGGAAATCAAAGCATAGTGGGAATCACACAAGACTCTTGTAGGGTTCCTAGGCACACAATAGAGGTCTCACAAGGCATCAACCATGCCAATTTCAAATTTTACAAGTGCGGAGAAACCCTAATACGGATCGTCGACTAGAAATTTAGGCGAAAAGATATGCTAGTTAACATCTTAACTAAAAGAAGGAAGCTACAACCTTTGTAGATCCGGTTATCCACTTCCTTAGCTCCACGTAGTCGCTCCCTCGCTGTCCATCTCGAATCCCGGACTCTCGCATCGCCTTCATCGGAGAAATGAGCGGAATAGTCGTCGGCTACGATGCCGAAGATGATCTACGTTGAGGCTTCACAAGATCAAGCTCCGACTTCACCAAGTTGTGAAACTTGTGAAGAAAACACCCAAAACCACTTGTCAAGAGGTAGAGGATGAAGAAATAGGAGGTGGGTTCACTTTAGAATTGGATTTCTCACTTTAGAACTCAAGATACCATTGATGGAGTCTAGTTTTCTTTCTTGAAGAAGAAGGAGAAGATCAAGATAGAATATGATAAAAGTATTTTTATAATAGAAAATAAATCAATACTTATCATATCCTAACTAAGGTCAAGTGTAGAGAATATACCATGGTAAGTGGGAATGGTTAGGGTTAAGCATGAAGACAAAATGGTCTCTTTAGTCAAAGCTTCATGAAGCTTCAACAAGCTTCATGATAAAAAGAAACCAATTTATTTTCATTTATCCATTTAAATAAATAAAGAATGGTTAAATAAATGACTGAATAAATCAAAACCCTAACCATTATCATAACCATGGTGCAATTCTTTACACAAAGCCAATATTCATGCATCATCAAACATGATACAATCAAGTGCACAAAAGTATATCACATATACAACTTGTGAACATCAAGTGAGAAAATCCATTTAAAGTGAACCAATACTAGTTAATGCAAAGTAATATATCAAATATATAATTATACATTTAATCATTAAATCAACATTTGATTCAATGATCCGGTCATGTCGCACATAACCGACTAGTATCCAATATATCGATTTATCGAATCAATGATTCGATAACTAGGTCATATCGTATACAACCAATCGAAACATTCATCGCGAGAATGAAATGCGGTATCACATACACGCATTATTCTCGGTCCCGCACATATCTCATATGCGCTCCTATTTCGTTTCGCTTGAGCCAGGAAACCTCTGTGTAGGACTCTAAAGACTCGTCAATACGCCGGTAGCAGATGATGATCATATCAATCACCCATAAGCCGCAAGCAGTCTGCTAAATGTAACGGCCATCCGTGTATTGAGCGATCTGAAGATCGACGAGCTAGCCCGCTCACACTCATGTGAATCCTATTGGAGATAGTGCCCTCAGAGTCAATTATTGGATCACAGGCACGTGATTGCAATGATTGAGGGAGGACCTATCCCGGTAGAGCAGTCTTACTCGAGATGATAGTATGCTATCAGGTTTACCTTTATCATCGTGTACTGCTTTAGGTGACCTGACAGGTCGCTATTACACGTTGATAGAGCCCCTAGGATTCTTGCTTGACTGCCGGCAGTATGAGGGCGATCATATACGTGAGAGCTGGGGTCTACAAGCATATTCTTAAAAAGTCCCTAGTCGTGGGAGTTTCGAGACAGGGCATCGATTCTCCAGAGTAGACTAGTGTATACAGTCGAGACCCCGACGAGGGGCGGTGGCTGGTCTCACAAGCCACTGGTGTATGTTGGTTCACCTAAGATGTATACAGGTGCTCATTGGGTTATGAGTACACCGGACAGGACTCGCCGGGAACATGCTAGTTGGTCTTATACCTGACGTCAGATAGCAGTTCCCAGGTGACATGTGTACAGGTTAGTTCATCGACCTGGGGATCGTCATTTGCCTCGTGTGAGTTCCCACTGTGCTTTGATTACTACCCTACCACGGCTCAAAGGAGTCGTGCAAACAGGTTTTAGTTGGGTACAGTCCCGAGCCACATGGAGGCAGTGAGCGGATCTTCAGGAGTTCGTCTCTCCCGGTATTGGGGGTGAGGTCGCGCTGTGTCTAGGAGAGCCATTACACGAAGTCCTTGGCCAAGGCAGGAGATTTACTGGTAGGTATTCCAGTAGCATCTCAGGGTGTTCTGGGCTACACTCCGACACGACTTGTACCGCTTTTGGGGGTCTGACTTTTACCCACCCCCTAGGCCCGACATGCGATGCTCATAGACGAACGGACCGGACTGTACGGATATTGTCACTGACAGGCTCAGTAGGGTGTCAGGATGAGTTCGCTCATCGACGTCCCTTTTGGTCAATAGCTGGTGGCCCGTCACGTATTGGCTTATACCTCTGACGTGCTGGTGGTTAAATCCACAGCCATAGTATTGACGAGTCTTTGGAGTCCACCACACTTTCAGTTACTCAAGCTTTCGGGCGAAACGCTGTAGAGGCCGTATGGAGATATGGCAGGGTCCGATCAGATACGTGCGGTATTGAACGGATCAGGATCGGACGGTTTGTACTAGTAGCCGTATAGGTATATGGCAGGGTTCGATCAGATACGTGCGGTATTGCACGGATCAGGATCGGACGGATATTACTAGCCGGCTTTGGTTTAAGCCGGATCCTAGTACAGTACAGTGTAGATTTTGTCTCTTTGCATTTGTATCCGGACGGAATACAGATGCGGCTGTGTATGCACAGTATCGGGGTTTTCCTGTAATTTATTACGGGACCAATTTTCTGGAGTTGCCAGTTTGCATTCCGTTCCGGCCGGTTTTCGTTTGTTCTTTCCCGGCCGGACTTTTCCGATGGAGGGTGTTATTTGCAAGTTTGCAAATAACACATTGTGGAGGGTTTTCTTGCATAAGTATTGATATGATAAGCATCTTTGCTTTATCATCCATGTTGTGCTTTAATGAGATTTGATTGAATGAGGATGGGTTTTAGTTATGGAGGTATGGTTTTGTAATGATCATGTTTGTATGTGGTCACTCTCTCTCTTTTCCTACACTCACCTCCCTCTTGCTTTCATATTCTTTTTCCTCCACCATTTTATTCTCACTTGATGGAAGTAGTTTTTCCATGGTTGAGAGAAAGAAAAAGACGAGAGTTTTCATTCTTGAGAGTTTCATTGCTTGATCTCATTTCATGTTAAGAAAAATGCAAGCACCATTTTTCTTATCTTGTTTCCTCCATCATCTTCAAATGGCAACCACCCCAAAAGAGACTATGATTCTACACTACACTTCCTACAGCAAATCTTGGACGCGTCGATTCGCCAGCTTCGCGCCCGAGTTGCCTCGGTATTGAGGTGGGAGCCCGTAAAAGCTACAGGCGATGTGGTGCCCTTTCCGACGAGGAGGAGACGGACGGAGATCCCGTGAGGAGATCGGAGTGGAGATGAAGACCGGAGGACTGGGATCAGTCGGTACATCTCTTCCCTTTCTTGTTAGTAGCTTAGACTTGTTAATGGTTACGATCCGGAGTTTAGTGCGCGGTGGTGCCGGTTTGCAAAGTCCGCAAAAATTAAAGTTTATCACCACTTCCGCATTCCGGCGTCGGATTGACGGCCGGGGCGCCGCCGTGCACTTACAGTGGTATCAGAGACTCGCCATTAACTTCGTTTGATGTGTTTTTCAGTTCCGATCGACCAAAATTCCAAAAACCCATTGTTACCTCACATCAGTTTTCTGTTGAATTTTTCTTTGCTCCAAAAATTTTTCAGGTTGCATAAAACTGATGTACAACAAATTATAAGAATACTGGAAAAGTTCGATACAGTAAACCCTAACCTGGAGCGCGGAACCGCGGCCAAACCCCCCCTTGGGCCGCGGTTCCGCCGCACATTTGATTGGTCACTGTATCGTTTGTTTCCAGTGGGCTTCTGGGCTAATTATAGGGGTTTTGGAATATTAAAATTGGGCCAATTATTTCTGTGAGTGCTACAGTATTGCTTGGGGCCCACTTGTTAATTTTTGGTCAATCGGAAAATTTTAAACACATTTTTCACAGTATTTACATTATATCTGCGACCGTGAATGTCACTCGATCGGTAAATCCGGTCTAACTGCTATAGCCCGGTTAGACGGATTTGCGAACGTGACTTTCACGTTGATGTTCTATGTATTTGCTGTGATGTTGCGGATCGGTCGTGGGATAGCCTGGATGCAATGCTAGTACAGTGTTGTTGTATTATGTACATTTGTTATTGCGGGGCGAGCGTCCGACATGTGGACTGCCGTCACTGCCTGTTTGTATTATTCATTTGGGGCACGACCTGGTTGCGGTCGATGTACCCATTGTATGTATATTTTACATTCTGTACTAGGATTGCCCCGCGGTGGGGTGCACGGATAGCCGGGTTCTGGAGGGCAACAAGCCCGCATCTCATGGTATTGGGACGGAGGGGGCTTCAGTCTGGAATTGGCGGGCTATTCGCCGCACTCGTAGGGGGTACAGGTTGGCCCAGGAGGGGTGCCCAAGTTACCGGATTCCATGAAGTGCTGGGTGGTCCATTCACGGTGCTGAAGGGGGCTGCCTCGCTTCAGGTTTTGGCGGGTGACTTGTCGCGCCCGTAGGGGTCTAGGATTTCATTGCACAGGCTATCCACACGACCAGGGGAACGTCGGGTTTCAGTAGTGGCTCTGTGAAACCCGGGGATCCCAGATATCTGTATTGTTCTGTGATGCTGTACATTTCTGTGATGTTGCATTTTATTCACGCCTTGAGCGAAATACTATATATTGGTATATATATTAGTAGATGTTGTATATGTTTTTCATCCGCGCTAGTCCAGTCCCCGCTCTGCCGTTAGTTAGCTAACCTAACGGGTGATGACGGGACCCAGTGGCGAATAAAGATGGCATATACGTACGTCAGTATATTTTCGTTCTTTGTGTTGTGATCAATTGATGGGACTGCATTGATTCGGATCAATGCAAGTTAAACAAACCTATTCTGATATTGTTGGAACACTTTTCAAAAAGCTGTTATTGCAAGGACGTTCACTTTTGTTTTGCATCGTGGTATTCATTTCGAATATCCTGCTCCTCAGTCGACGAGGCAAGGGCCGAGATCCCTTCACCGGGAGTGACCCCTTGGACAGAAGTTTGCGTCAGGGCACTAACTTCGCTATAGCCGATTACTTTTGCTTTGCATCGTGGTGTTCATTTGGAATATCCTGCACCCCATTCTACGGGGAAAGAGCCGAGATCCCTTCACCGGGAGTGACCTCTTTAGTAAAGGTTTTCGTCACTATATTTTCTAAAAAGCTATTCGTTCCTTCAACGATATCAAGTTCATTACGTTAAAGGTTTTCGCCAGAAACCATTCATAGCCCTCCATCATTTCAGTTAAATATTCGGTAGTATTCAAGCTATGTATTTTGACCTCACGCCAAGGCATAGTGTTTGGTAGTTGCCGGGTATTTATCTGTTGCATAGATAGATGCGTTGGTTTGGGACAGTCGTACTACTATTTTGGCCTACGTCAAGGGTATGTACGGGTGGGTTAAAATTAACCTGGACAATGATGGGTAGAACTTGACATGTGACTTATGATATTTTGACCTCACGCCAAGGTCATAAGAGCATGGGGCAGAAATCACATCGGGAGTTTCAAAAGAACTGAAACTTGCCAGATATGCGCATACCTTCTGGAGTGTTATACCGTGAGCGGATTCCGTCACGTTATCATGCGATGATAGTTGGATCCCGATTCCCACTGATGAGTTAGTTTACTCCTCGGGTGACCCCGACTAATTCTTCTTTCAGGTTTGGAGGAGAATTTGAGGTACAGTGGGAGGTTTCCAGAGTAGATAAAGTGATAACCATTCTGATCTAGGTTAGAGTGCACGCTGAGTGTTTCTTTTCTCTCTCTCTTTGGCAGCGACCATTGACCCGACCCTAAGACCATGACTCAGTGACCAAGTTGACCGAACCTTCTTAACACTGGCTTTTGGATTGTCAGAGTTGCAGACCTCATTGCCACTCCTACTTTTACCCTTTTCTCCAGGACACCCCGTATTACTACGAACGTCCACTTCCATTGGACAAAACCATCGTATGGTTAGATACGAACTCGAAGGAATTCTAGGATGGTTTCCGGTTCTGGAGAAAACGGATAGGACTATTCAGTTGTCTTTTCCTTCTACCTTCTCTCAGGTTGCGAGTACTCCTTGGTTTAGGAGATAGTACACCTATTATGCAAATTGGATAGTCTTCTTCCAAACCTTAGGCTGGTGCCGAACGGTGGGGAATGAAGAAAACCAATTAGCATAACGATGGTGTGCAGAAGGTATTAAGTTCAGACAAAGAAAGGGATTAGCAAGAGGGCAAAGTAAATTGCGACTGATATTCACGACCAAACCAAGTATTTCATTACCACTCCCACATCACCTTTGTATTTCTCCAGGACACTCCGTATCACTACGAAGATCCACAGTTATTTGGATATTCCATCGTATGGTTATATACGAACTCGAAAGGAACTTGTTCCAGTCCGGGGATGGATTCTGGTTCAGGAGAAATAAGAATAAGGATTATTCGGTTGTCCTTTATCCTCACCTTCTCTCGCATTGCGAGTGTTCCTAGGATTGGGACAGTACACCCATTATGCTCATTGGATAGTCTTCTTCCAAACCATAGGCTGGTGCCGAACGGTAGGGAAGGAAGAAAACCATTTGGGCTAAAAGGGTGTGCAGAAGGTAATGACTAAAGACATATAAAGGGATTTGGAGAGGTGGCAAAGAATTATACGGTTATAGTTGTGAATCTGGATAATGGAAGAGGCATTACTAAGAATACCAGAATACCCCACCGAAACATTTCAATGTTTCAGTTTCACTGTGTATTGTTAAAAGAAAACTGATTTCCCGATTAGATACTTACTCCAGGGTATGTATTTACCAGGTATGATTCTCACATCTGTATGGTTTTACAGATGATGAGTGGGAGTAAGTTATTGGGAATTAGGTGACCATCCTCATTATATCGCGATTCGTTGTAATTGGTGATATTTGAGGAAGCCACCTGGGTTGTTTGCCGGTCGGCAAATATTTGGTTTTGAATATCCGTTGTTATGCACCAATTTCAAATTGATATATCTGTACGTCTATTTTTAATAGAGTGAGATATACCTTTTGAAATTATGTCTATGACATTTACCTATATCAGTAGATGGTTGGGTAAGGAGCATTAAACAGCGGTGTAATTCTTCTTAACCATAAGTACAGTTTTCAACCTACGACATACAGTGAAAGAGTTGTTAGACTCAGCGGACTTATACAGAGTATTGTATGTTGTCCAGTGTCCATTAGGACAGAGGGGTTGGTCCTCATACTATATTCTGTTTACTTTTAACTTCTCTAGTTCTTAGATATGTGTTTCGTAGAATCACAGGGTCTAAGTTTAGAGGAGTTATAGGTATTTGAATAGAGTAGAGAACCAGGTGTAGCAAGTATCGGGATTCTTCAAGTGATCGAAGATGTAGATACTTGGGTATGGTATTCAGTTGATAGTAATGATAAAGAGAAATTGCTTCTCTTTCAGGTTACTCATAATTGGAAGCATTCCTAAGTTGAGTAACGCTGATCGGCCTCTCTCCATTTAGTTGACATGCACTGGAGACAGCTGCATGATTTGAATCGGTTCAATTAAATCAGTGCCTCTGGTTCTATATTGGATATAGTACAGTTCATATCTTAACATTGTTAAGGTACGGGGAGTTGTCCGGCTTATGATTAAAACCAGACTCTGGATAATTCTAGGCACGTTTCTGTAATGGCTGTTTGTGGGTTGACCCAGGCTATGACGAGGGTTGGCTTTTCTACCATCTGGGAGATCAATAGAAATATTGTTCTAAGACTCGCCACAGTTTTATTAAAAATGGATTTTTCAGAAAACGGTAGTGGGAGTATGGTAGAACTGGAAGTGATTCCAGAACCGCAAACGATTACTGAAGATTTGATAAGGAACCTAAAGATTCAATCTGTTTTGACATTCCATTGGCCACTCCGCAGATAAGGTGGGTAACTTCAGGCACCCGAGAGGTACTCCGGTAGACTCAAGGACGGTGACAGGGAAGTTCTTGTTTACCCACACTTGCCATTGCTGTTGTTCCAGGCTGCGAGACCCGGTGGGAGGATGAGTATAGCGTCGTTCTAAACTAGCTTTAGAAGTGTACGTCTATATGACTCTGCCAGAGGGTTGTTGTAGTCAGTGGGAGCAGCGGAAGCATTGGTGGACATCAGGCTTATGTCTATTTATAGACTAAAGCAGATGTAGCGGAGATAGATCATCTATTTCTGATGTGACAGTCATAGTTTTGACGTCATCAGAATAGGGGATGGATCTGTTGAGAAGGTAATAGGAAGTGATATTCCTATACTACGATCGGTTATATTTTGGTCGTCACACAGTGGTTTCTCCACATGGGACTTGGACATTATATCAGACATACTGGTTACTAGATCTATGGTTTTAGATCTAGATTTGGGTGGTTTCCCAATCAGGGTACTTTGACAGCATTCTAAGAGTATTTAGAATGGACGACTCCTGGCATGGTAGTGTACCTGCAGGTAATGGAGTCACCCTCTCTAAAGGTGTCTTATAGACTAAAGCAGAGAGGGATGTGCATGATTGGCAGATCACTTGCTTAGGCAATTGAGTCAATTATGAGATGTCAAGTACCACACCAGATGTTGTTCTTGCACTAGATGCAATAAGTTGATATTAATCCAATCCTGGAGAAACAATCGGAAGCAGTTTTAGAACATAAGTGGATGTTCTAGGGATATGATAACGACTGCCTCATTTGGGAGACAATTATCATTCCAGGCTTCCAAGGTGACATCGACGACAAGGAAGTTGTCAGAGTTATAGTTTTCCTTCTGACGAGGGGCAGTATTCTGGACAGGTGATCCAAGGCAATACTGAGGGAGGCATGGCGCAGGATACTGATTAAGTTCAGTTGACGATACAGTCTAAGAAGTTTGGATTTGGAGTTCTTTTTTGAGCTCGGTCCCATCAGATATCCAGACACTCTAAGACAGGTATTGCTCATTTCGGGAGATGGCTTTCTCCGCGAACTTGAGATATAGAGAGACTTAGAAAGAAACTTCAGAGCGGATCCACTCACTGAGGCTATTCCTCGAACGCAATAGTTTCGCAAACGAGCTTTGTGCGACTGACCAGTAGAGGAGTTGGGTGTTCGGTATCACACGGGCTGTGAGTATGCGACATCGCAATAATTAGCCTTGAGTGCAAGTGGGAGATTGTTGGAGATAGTGCCCTCAGAGTCAATTATTGGATCACAGGCACGTGATTGCAATGATTGAGGGAGGACCTATCTCGGTAGAGCAGTCTTACTCGAGATGATAGTATGCTATCAGGTTTACCTTTATCATCGTGTACTGCTTTAGGTGACCTGACAGGTCGCTATTACACGTTGATAGAGCCCCTAGGATTCTTGCTTGACTACCGGCAGTATGAGGGCGATCATATACGTGAGAGCTGGGGTCTACAAGCATATTCTTAAAAGGTCCCTAGTCGTGGGAGTTTCGAGACAGGGCATCGATTCTCCAGAGTAGACTTGTGTATACAGTCGAGACCCCGACGAGGGGCGGTGGCCGGTCTCACAAGCCACTGGTGTCTGTTGGTTCACCTAAGATGTATACAGGTGCTCATTGGGTTATGAGTACACCGGACAGGACTCGCCGGGAACAGCTAGTTGGTCTTATACCTGACGTCAGATAGCAGTTCCCAGGTGACATGTGTACAGGTTAGTTCATCGACCTGGGGATCGTCATTTGCCTCGTGTGAGTTCCCACTGTGCTTTGATTACTACCCTACCACGGCTCAAAGGAGTCGTGCAAACAGGTTTTAGTTGGGTACAGTCCCGAGCCACATGGAGGCAGTGAGCGGATCTTCAGGGGTTCGTCTCTCCCGGTATTGGGGGTGAGGTCGCGCTGTGTCTAGGAGAGCCATTACACGAAGTCCTTGACCAAGGCAGGAGATTTACTGGTAGGTATTCCAGTAGCATCTCAGGGTGTTCTGGGCTACACTCCGACACGACTTGTACCGCTTTTGGGGGTCTGACTTTTACCCACCCCCTAGGCCCGACATGCGATGCTCATAGACGAACGGACCGGACTGTACGGATATTGTCACTGACAGGCTCAGTAGGGTGTCAGGATGAGTTCGCTCATCGACGTCCCTTTTGGTCAATAGCTGGTGGCCCGTCACGTATTGGCTTATACCTATGACGTGCTGGTGGTTAAATCCACAGCCATAGTATTGACGAGTCTTTAGAGTCCACCACACTTTCAGTTACTCAAGCTTTCGGGCGAAACGCTGTAGAGGCCGTATGGAGATATGGCAGGGTCCGATCAGATACGTGCGGTACTGCACGGATCAGGATCGGACGGTTTGTACTAGTAGCCGTATAGGTATATGGCAGGGTTCGATCAGATACGTGCGGTATTGCACGGATCAGGATCGGACGGATATTACTAGCCGGCTTTGGTTTAAGCCGGATCCTAGTACAGTACAGTGTAGATTTTGTCTCTTTGCATTTATATCCGGACGGAATACAGATGCGGGTGTGTATGCACAGTATCGGGGTTTTCCTGTAATTTATTACGGGACCAGTTTTCTGGAGTTGCTAGTTTGCATTCCGTTCCGGCCGGTTTTCGTTTGTTCTTTCCCGGCCGGACTTTTCCGATGGAGGGTGTTATTTGCAAGTTTACAAATAACACATTGTGGAGGGTTTTCTTGCATAAGTATTGATATGATAAGCATCTTTGCTTTATCATCCATGTTGTGCTTTAATGAGATTTGATTGAATGAGGATGGGTTTTAGTTATGGAGGTATGGTTTTGTAATGATCATGTTTGTATGTGGTCACTCTCTCTCTTTTCCTACACTCACCTCCCTCTTGCTTTCATATTCTTTTTCCTCCACCATTTTATTCTCACTTGATGGAAGAAGTTTTTCCATGGTTGAGAGAAAGAAAAAGACGAGAGTTTTCATTCTTGAGAGTTTCATTGCTTGATCTCATTTCATGTTAAGAAAAATGCAAGCACCATTTTTCTTATCTTGTTTCCTCCATCATCTTCAAATGGCAACCACCCCAAAAGAGACTATGATTCTACACTACACTTCCTACAGCAAATCTTGGACGCGTCGATTCGCCAGCTTCGCGCCCGAGTTGCCTCGGTATTGACGTGGGAGCCCGTAAAAGCTACAGGCGATGTGGTGCCCTTTCCGACGAGGAGGAGACGGACGGAGATCCGGCGAGGAGATCGGAGTGGAGATGAAGACCGGAGGACTCGGATCAGTCGGTACATCTCTTCCCTTTCTTGTTAGTATCTTAGACTTGTTAATGGTTACGATCCGGAGTTTAGTGCGCGGTGGTGCCGGTTTGCAAAGTCCGCAAAAATTAAAGTTTATCACCGCTTCCGCATTCCGGCGTCGGATTGACGGCCGGGGCACCGCCGTGCACTTACAGTGGTATCAGAGCCTCGCCATTAACTTCGTCTAGCTTCGTTTGATGTGTTTTTCAGTTCCGATCGACCAAAATTCCAAAAACCCATTTTTACCTCACATCAGTTTTCTGTTGAATTTTTCTTTGCTCCAAAAATTTTTCAGGTTGCATAAAACTGATGTACAACAAATTATAAGAATACTGGAAAAGTTCGATACCGTAAACCCTAACCTGGAGCGCGGAACCGCGGCCAAACCCCCCCTTGGGCCGCGGTTCCGCCGCACATTTGATTGGTCACTGTATCGTTTGTTTCCAGTGGGCTTCTGGGCTAATTATAGGGGTTTTGGAATATTAAAATTGGGCCAATTATTTCTGTGAGTGCTACAGTATTGCTTGGGGCCCACTTGTTAATTTTTGGTCAATCGGAAAATTTTAAACACATTCATCGAAACATTCATCGCGAGAATGAAATGCGGTATCACATACACGCATTATTCTCGGTCCCGCACATATCTCATATGCGCTCCTATTTCGTTTCGCTTGAGCCAGGAAACCTCTGTGTAGGACTCTAAAGACTCGTCAATACGCCGGTAGCAGATGATGATCATATCAATCACCCACAAGCCGCAAGCAGTCTGCTAAATGTAACGGCCATCCGTGTATTGAGCGATCTGAAGATCGACAAGCTAGCCCGCTCACACTCATGTGAATCCAACCAGAAACACTTACCGTACAGTCCGGTCTGTTCGTCTAATATGTCGCATATCAAGTCTAGGGGTGGTAAACGTCAGACCCCAATAACCGATAAGTCGTGCCGATGTGAGGCTCATAACGGGTCGAGAAACTACTGGTAACACTTACCAGCAAATCTCTGATCAGCCCTGGCCTGGGACTTCCCTGTTGCGGCCAATCGAGCACAGCGCAACATCAACCCCCAATACCGGGAGAGACGAAACCCCTCCTATCGCTCATTGCCTTCATGTGACTCGGGACTGTACCCAAAGACTACCGTTTTGCACGCCCTAATGGACGTGGTAAGGTGGAGATCAAAGCACAGTGGGAATCACACAAGACTCTATGACGATCTCGGGTCTACAGACTAACCTGTACAAGTGTCACCTGAGAACTGCCATCTGACTTGAGGTATAATACCATCTGGGAGTTCTCGGCGAGTCCGTCCAGTGTACCCAGTCTCCACTGAGCACCCGTATACCATCTCTGATGTCAAACACCAATGGATATGGGATCATCCATCGCCCATCTCTTGGGTCGAGAGGCGTATACGCTAGTCTACACTGGTATATCGATGCCCCGTCTCGATACACCCACGACTAGGGACCTTGAAGGATGTACCTATGGACTACCATGTCCCCACTAGTATGATCTGCATCATAGTCCAGGTAGTGAAGTACACATCCTAAGGGCTTTACCAACATGTAACTATAAGACAGTTTAAAGAGACAAGTGTACATGTTAAGATAAAGAGCAACCAGATTGCATACTATCATATCGAGAAAGAAAGTCATATCTATATATGTCCAAGCATCCAATATAATATACATCATATGTACAATACTGGCCTCTAGGGCATACATACAACTAACAATCTCCCACTTGCACTAGGGCCAGCTGCTGTAGTATCGCATACCGAGCATCCTGAAGAGTCTCTCAAACTGTATCTGGGGAATGGCCTTCGTGAGTGGATCCGCCGTGTTGTTCTTCGTGTCAACCCTCCTGACCTCGATCTCCCGGTGATCAACTATCTCCCGGATCAGGTGATACAACCTCAGAATATGCATGGATCGCTGATGGGACCTAGGTTCCTTGGCCAAAGCCACCGCTCCATTTTTATCGCAATACAAAGGTATTGGATGCTCAATGGATGGAACCACTCTAAGTTCAGTAATGAACTTCTTGATCCAGACGGCCTCTTTAGCAGCATCGTTGGCAGCGATGTATTCAGCCTCCATCGTCGAGTCTGCCACGGTTTCCTGCTTGGAACTCTTCCAGCTAACCGCCCCTCCGTAAAGGGTCAAGACAAATCCCGACCGCGACTTAGAGTCGTCCTTATCACTCTGGAAGCTCGAATCGGTAAAGGACTCCACTTGGAGTTCTCCGTTACCATAAACAAAGAGCATCTCTTTAGTCCTTCGCAAGTACTTGAGAATGCTCTTCACAGCTGTCCAGTGACTCTCTCCAGGATCAGCATGATACCTGCTCACTACACTTAGTGAGTATGCTACATCGGGTCTGGCACATAGCATCGCGTACATGATAGAGCCTACAGCCGAAGCATAAGGTATCCCTTCCATGCGAGCTCTCTCCAAATCAGTCTTGGGTGACATCTCTTTGGAGAGAGTGACTCCAGAAATCGTGGGTAAATTCCCACGCTTGGATTCTTCCATACTAAACCTCTTTAGTATGGTGTCAATGTACCTAGATTGGGACAATCCCAATATCCGTTTGGATCTATCTCTATAGATCCTGATTCCCAATATGCAGGAGGCATCACCAAGATCTTTCATTGAGAATCTTTGTGATAAGAAGAGCTTGACCGATTGCAGCATAGGAATATCATTTCCTATCAAGAGTATGTCGTCCACGTACAATACGAGGAAGACCACCTTACTCTCTGCTACCTTCTTGTAAATACAAGGTTCATCTGGATTTTTGACGAAATCAAACTCTTTGATAACGACGTCAAAGCAGATGTTCCAACTCCGCGATGCTTGCTTTAATCCATAAATGGATTTAAGCAGCTTGCACACCTTCCCGCTGCTCCCACTGTCTACGAAGCCCTCTGGCTGAGTCATGTACACGTACTCTTCTAAATCACCATTTAGAAAGGCGGTCTTAACATCCATTTGCCAGATTTCGTAGTCATGATATGCAGCGATGGCAAGCATGATCCGGATGGATTTAAGCATAGCCACTGGAGAAAAGGTTTCGTCATAGTCCACACCTGGTCTTTGACGAAAACCTTTTGCAATAAGTCTAGCTTTGAAAGTCTCCACTTTCCCATCTACACCAAGTTTTTTCTTGAAGATCCACTTGCTCCCAATGGGTTTTACCCCTTCAGGAGCAACTTCTAAAGTCCATACTTTGTTGGTGTACATGGATTCCATCTCGGACCGCATTGCATCCAGCCATTTCACAGAGTCACCACTCGTGATGGCCTGCTCGAAACTAGTCGGGTCATCATCTTCCATGATCCAATCCTCGCTTCCACCATCAATGAGAAAACCGTAGTATCTCTCAGGTGGACGAGAAACCCTACTAGATCGGCGGAGAGGCTGGGGTTCGTCGGGTACTACCGAATCTTCTGGTTCCACTAAATCTTCAGTTATAGTTTGTGTTTCTGGAACTTCTTCCAGTTCTACCTCAGAGCCACTAATCTCTTTTGCAAGAAATTCCTTTTCTAAAAAGGTGGCATGTTGAGCAATAAACACTTTTTGTTGTTCACAGTGGTAGAAAAAATATCCATTTGAATGTTTAGGATATCCCACAAACTTACATAGAACTGACCGTGCCTCGAGTTTGTCTGGATTTTGCCTTTTGACATAGGCCAGACAACCCCATATCTTAACTCGTTTAAGACATGGTCTCTTCCCACTCCATATCTCATATGGTGTGGTAGGTACAGATTTAGTTGGAACTTGATTCAATAGGTATGCTGCTGTCTCAAGCGCATACCCCCAGAAGGAAATAGGTAACTCAGCTGTACTCAGCATAGAGCGCACCATATCTAATAGGGTGCGATTCCTCCGCTCCGATACACCATTGTGCTGTGGTGTATAAGGAGGAGTAAGCTGAGAGAGAATCCCATTCTCTTTTAGATAATCTAGGAACTCATTGCTTAAGTATTCTCCTCCTCGATCAGATCGAAGGATCTTAATACTTTTGCCTGTTTGTTTTTCTACTTCGTGCTTATATTCTCTGAATTTCTCAGAAGCTTCAGACTTGTGTTTCATCAGGAACACATGTCCGAATCTAGAGGGATCGTCAGTGAATGTAATGAAGTAGGAAGAACCGTTCCTGGCATGCGTATACATGGGACCGCATACATCACTATGTATCAGTCCTAAGAGTTCATTAACTCTTTCTCCGTGTCCACTAAACGGAGCTTTGGTCATTTTTCCTTTGAGACATGAATGGAAAGTATCATAAGATGATAATTCAAATGAATTCAAATAACCATTCTTATGTAACTTAGCCAGTCGTGTCGCATTGATATGACCAAGTCTACAGTGCCACAAGTAGGATTCGTTCATTTCTGAACTTTTCCTCTTGTGTGTGTTTTGTATATTGAGGACTGTATTCTGATTTAGAATGAATATGCCATTATGTAACGAGCCTGATGCAATCAGCTTTTGATTTTGGAATATGTTCATAACATTATCCTTTACTACAAAATTATATCCTTCTTTACTTAATAAAGAAACTGATATAATGTTGCACATCATGTTCGGTATATAATAGCACTCATTTAGAATCAGTGTATTACGACTTGGCAATACAAGGTGATATTCGCCAACAGCTTTGGCTGCAATACTTGCACCGTTCCCTACTTGAACGGAATGATCACCTTTTCCCAGTTCTCTACCTTTACGTAGCCCATGTAACAATTTACATATATGGGATCCTGATCCGGTATCCAATACCGAGGACGTAGGGTGAACTGAGAAACGGTTCTCAATAACTAACACACCTGAAGAAGATGCATTAACATGCATGTTCTTTTGGGCGGCGTGAGTATCCATATATTCTTCTGTTTCCTGTTCAGTCTTATAACTCTTATAAGAAAGAACGGGTCCAACGTTCCCCTACTCAATATAATAAGCGGGTTCAGTCAATACATCCATATTATTATCTTTATTAGGGCATGACATGATCGCTACCTGGAGAGAGAGAGAAGAAAACACTTTAGCGTATGCTCGTGCAAGATCAGATTGGTTGTTATCTTATCTAATCAGGATGGCTCCCACTGGTTTTTATCAAATCTTCCTTCAAACCCTAAAAGGAAAGACTAGCCGGGATTAATTACACACTACAAGTTCGCCAATCTTTCAGCCACGCCAGTGTCGGTACTTTGAGGGAGGTCCCCCGTGCTTTCGTACGAACCTAATTACTGTAAACCTCGTTTTCCCAGAGGCGTAACCCCGTTGACACCTTTCTAGACACCTACTTGATCGGCTAATTGTAATGTGTAAAACTCTCCCAGGAGTAACTCTTACTCGCAGCGGGTATCGGGATCCAACTATCTCATAGAAGGTATGCAATCTCATTGCAAATTTCAACACTTGAAATTCCCGATAATATTTTGCCCCTAGTGTGCCATGACCTTGACAGAGGTCAATAAACCATAGCGCACTAGTCAAGTTCAACCCGTCATTTCTTGATTGAATCAAATCCACTCGCACGACCCTTGACAGAGGTCAACAAGGTCATACGACTACCCTAATCCAATCACATCACATGCATTACAGATAATTACTAGTTAGCTACCGCACACTACGCCTTGATAGAGGTCAACAAACGCAGCACGAATACTAAATAGTCTTTATCTGAAATGACGGAGGGCTACGACAGGTTTTTCTAAAAACCTATTGCGTAATGAACTTGATATCGTTGTAGAATCAAATGAAGTTTTGAAATGGAGTGATTTTGAGGCTTTTCTAGTTTTGCTAAAGGGGTCACTCCCGGTGAAGGGATCGTCGGCCCTTTCCTCGTCGAATGAGGTGCGGGATATATCATATACATCACTGTGCAAAGCAGAAACAATAGAAGAAATCAAAAGTCAAACCGAGTGTGTAGCATCTGCCAGTTATTGCTAAAGGAGTCACTCCCGGTGAAGGGATCTCGGTCCTTTCCTCATCGAATAAGGTGCCGGATATATCAAATATACCGCTGTGCAAAGCAAGAACTGTAGCTACCTGTTTTGTTTAAAATTTGATTCTACAGCATCATTTGGTTTCTTTTCTTTCATTAATCACATTAATGAAGTCCCATCATTTAAATACCTAAACATCACAGATAAATACGACGTACACTTATGCCATCCGCATTCGCCTCGATGTCCCCTCGTGCACCCTTAGGTTAGGTAACTAACGACAGAGCAGGGCAGGGCTAGTGCGGGTGCAAAACATAAGTAACGTCTATATAATATATCATATGTACTATATAAAGTATCTATCACAGAACATCATATGATCACATCACAGATATCGCAGCAGAAGAAACATATGAAACATTGGATATACTAGGACGTCCGTGTTTTCAATACGAGCCAGTATAAAACACGGATTCCACGGTCGTGATAAATAGCCAATCCCACACCCCTAGACCCCTACGAGAGCGGCAAGTAACCCTACCAATTCTAGGGTTAGGAGACCCGGACTCGACTCCTCGAGATGGTCTCCCACTGGACCCTAGAACCCAGTTACTTGTGCTCCCCTCCTTAGGTCTATCCTAATGCGGAAAAGTAAATAATATACAAAGGGTGACAGCTTTCGCTACCTGGAAGTGCCCCAATAAAAGAATATTACATACAAGTTTTTACATCAATGAAAATGAAAAAACACTCATCTCACATAAAAACCCCCGGCTTTTCAAACACGACAATCCAATATAACATATCCAGGAACAGATAACATCACATGTCATCAACGTAAGTAAATATGCGCTTCCCAATTGTCGTTGACATATAGCAACGAAACCGGCGATACCACATATTACACTTACGGTCACAGAAAAGAAAGTGTAAAACTACAACAGTTGGAATTCGCAACCTTTTTAGACATCGCATGCCTAATCAAATGAAATACTTAGACATCACATGCCTAACAATTATAAACCCCGCATTTTAGTCCCATTATCGAAAACTCTTTTCAATATCAAGTGAGACTAAACCGCTAGATTTATAACATTCATCCAGTTATCTCATAACTGTTTGTGAATTCCAATTATTGTATCCCATTCCGGATAAATAGAAAATATTAAACTTTCCGATCGAACATTCGAACACCCAAGTTTTCCCGAAACCGTTCAACACATGAAATAGGTTCAAAGACATTTACTTCATGCCTCAGTACCAATGGTCCAGCCGTAGAAGGGTCAAGCCAACGCCTCACATGTGGCACGCCGTACTGCCCCAAACCCGAAGGTTCAAAGGGCAGTTCAAGACGGTCACATAATCGAGTTAAGGTTTGTTGTCTTCTAGAGGGACCATCGCGTTACTTGCACTACTTGGAACGTCTTTAAACCTGAGAAAAATCCAACACTTGGAAATTTTCCGGCAGGGGAAAAGTTGGGTATTTATATCCGGTCGAACTTTTTAACATATCCAAAAAATTATCCGGAATCCACATAGACAAAATCTGATAATCCGATCGAATCATCGAATCCCCAATACAACCCAGAAAACTCAACTCTTGAGTTCAGATTAAAAATTCCCAGGAAAACCAACACTGCAATATAGGAATTACTGTGCAAAATTGAACAACAGAGGAGACTATATGGCCGCGGAACCGCCGCATTAGGCATGCTAATGCCGCGGTTCCGCCGCGCTTCTATGGCATTAGGCTATCGAATTTCACAGTAACTCTTACAATCACCTGCTGATTTTTCTGCATATTTTTAACATGGAAAAAACCCAATTTTTGAAAAAAGTCCAGAGAGCAAGTTTGGGATTAGGGTTTCGATTCGTTCGGATTTCAAACGTCGTCTACACTTCGCCTAAGGCTCTAGCTAGGCTCTAATACCACTGTAGGGTTCCTACGCACACAATAGAGGTCTCACAAGGCATCAACCATGCCAATTCAAATTTTACAAGTGCCGAGAAACCCTAATACGGATCGTCGACTAGAAATTTAGGCGAAAAGATAAGCTAGTTAACATCTTAACTAAAAGAAGGAAGTTACAACCTTTGTAGATCCGGTTATCCACTTCCTTAGCTCCACGTAGTCGCTCCCTCGCTGTCCATCTCGAATCCTGGACTCTCGCATCGGCTTCATCGGAGAAATGAGCGGAATAGTCGTCGGCTACGATGCCGAAGATGATCTACGTCGAGGCTTCACAAGATCAAGCTCCGACTTCACCAAGTTGTGAAACTTGTGAAGAAAACACCCAAAACCACTTGGCAAGAGGTAGAGAATGAAGAAATAGGAGGTGGGTTCACTTTAGAATTGGATTTCTCACTTTAGAACTCAAGATGCCATTGATGGAGTCTAGTTTTCTTTCTTGAAGAAGAAGGAGAAGATCAAGATAGAATATGATAAAAGTATTTTTATAATAGAAAATAAATCAATACTTATCATATCCTAACTAAGGACAAGTGTAGAGAATATACCATGGTAAGTGGGAATGGTTAGGGTTAAGCATGAAGACAAAATGGTCTCTTTAGTTAAAGCTTCATGAAGCTTCATGATAAAAACAAAAACATTTTATTTTCATTTATCCATTTAAATAAATAAAGAATGGTTAAATAAATGAGTGAATAAATCAAAACCCTAACCATTATCATAACCATGGTACAATTCTTTACAGAAAGCCAATATTCATGCATCATCAAACATGATACAATCAAGTGCACAAAAGTATATCACATATACAACTTGTGAACATCACGTGAGAAAATCCATTTAAAGTGAACCAATACTGGTTAATGCAAAGTAATATATCAAATATATAATTATACATTTAATCATTAAATCAACATTTGATTCAATGATCCGGTCTTGTCGCACATAACCGACTAGTATCCAGTGTATCGATTTATCGAATCAATGATTCGACAACTAGGTCATATCGTATACAACCAATCGAAACATTCATCGCGAGAATGAAATGCTGTATCACATACACGCATTATTCTCGGTCCCGTACATATCTCATATGCGCTCCTATTTCGTTTCGCTTGAGCCAGGAAACCTCTGTGTAGGACTCTAAAGACTCATCAATACGCCGGTAGCAGATGATGATCATATCAATCACCCACAAGCCGCAAGCGGTCTGCTAAACGTAACGGCCATCCGGGTATTGAGCGATCAGAAGATCGACGAGCTAGCCCGCTCACACTCCTGTGAATCCAACCAGAAACACTTACCGTACAGTCCGGTCTGTTCGTCTAATATGTCGCATATCAAGTCTAGGGGTGGTAAACGTCAGACCCCAATAACCGATAAGTCGTGCCGATGTGAGGCTCATAACGGGTCGAGAAACTACTGGTAACACTTACCAGCTAATCTCTGATCAGCCCTGGCTAGGGACTTCCCTGTTACGGCCAATCGAGCACAGCGCAACATCAACCCCCAATACCGGGAGAGACGAAACCCCTCCTATCGCTCATTGCCTTCATGTGACTCGGGACTGTACCCAAAGACTACCGTTTTGCACGCCCTCATGGACGTGGTAAGGTGGAGATCAAAGCACAGTGGGAATCACACAAGACTCTATGACGATCACGGGTCTACAGATTAACCTGTACAAGTGTCACCTGAGAACTGCCATCTGACGTGAGGTATAATACCATCTGGGAGTTCTCGACGAGTCCGTCCAGTGTACCCAGTCTCCACTGAGCACCCGTATACCATCTCTGATGTCAAACACCAATGGATATGGGATCATCCATCGCCCATCTCATGGGCCGAGAGGCGTATACGCTAGTCTACACTGGTATATCGATGCCCCGTCTCGATACACCCACGACTAGGGACCTTGAAGGATTTACCTATGGACTACCATGTCCCCACTAGTATGATCTGCATCATAGTCCAGGTAGTGAAGTACACATTCTAAGGGCTTTACCAACATGTAACTATAAGACAGTTTAAAGAGACAAGTGTACATGTTAAGATAAAGAGCAACCAGATAGCATACTATCATATCGAGCAAGGAAGTCATCTCTATATATGTCCAAGCATCCAATATAATATACATCATCTGTACAATACTGGCCTCTAGGGCATACATACAACTAACAACTCTATGACGATCTCGGGTCAACAGACTACTCTGTACCAGTGTCACCGGAGAACTGCCATCTGACGTAAGGTATAATACCATCTGGGAGTTCTCGGCGAGTCCGTCCAGTGTACCCAGTCTCCACTGAGCACCCGTACACCATCCTTAATGTCAAACACCGATGGATATGGGATCATCCATCGCCCATCATATGGGTCAAGATGCGTATACGCTAGTCTACTCTGGTGTATCGATGCCCTGTCTCGATACACCCTCGACTAGGAACAGTTATAGGATGTACTCGTCGACTACCGTGGCCCCACTAGTATGATCTCATCATAGTCCCAGTAGTCGAGTACATATCCTAAGGGCTTTATCAACATGTAACATAGAGACAATCAGAGTACATGTTAAGATAAAGTACAACTAGATAGCATACTATCATGTCGAGCAAGAAAGTCCTCCCTATATATGTCCAAGCATCCATTACAATATACATCGTATGTACAGTAATGGTCTCTAGGGCATACATATAACTAACAGTTCTGTTTTCCTGTATATTTTATTCCTACCCAGGTTATTTCTGTGCTGGCTTGCATTTGGGGTAGACACGGAAAAAGGTTGTCGGTCGAAATTCTAAGTTATTTGCTAATCAAGTTTTATCTGTGTTGTTTAATGTGTTCGTAAACCTCCCCAAATTGCTAGTATGTCGGTTAGCAGTGTTGGGTTACTAGGCACTCTAACAAGGTACTACAAGGCATCAACCATGCCCGGTTAAAATTTTAGCCGTGCCGAACAACCCTAAACAAGATCTTTGCTAGACTATTAGGGTAACACATGCAAGTATATAACATTTATGACCAAGTGAATACGAAATACAACCTTTGTAGATCGGTCCTTCACTTCATAAGCTCCATGTAGTAGTCCCTTCGCTGCGATCATCGAACTCCCGGACTCTCCGACGGCTCCATGAGGAGATGACAACGGTTTTGCTTGTAGTATTCGAGGCCGAAGATGATCTACGTCGAGTGAATACGAACACAAACTTCTACTTCACTAACTAGAGAATTAGTGAAGCAAACACCCTAAACTAAAATGCTAGTCTAGTAGAAGATGATGAAATAGGAAATAGGTACACTTTAGAATTTCTTTTCTCACTATATTTCTCTCTCTTTATCATACCCTAGCAAGCATTTGAAGGAGGAAGAAGATAAGCTCAAAAATGAGAATGAAAAACTAATCAAGAGAGAGCGAGAGAGAGCTAACCATGGGTGAGTGGGTATCATATACTAACTCCTGTAGAGACATAACTATGGCTAATTATAGTGGTTAGGTTAATTAATATCTCAAGTAAAACAAAACTAGTGGACTAAGTCAATGCAACCATAAGCTTCATGAAGCTTCATGCACTTGAGCTTATCATCGACTAATTTTAGAATTACTTTAAATATATAAAAACCTAACACTATAATTAGTATGCTATAAGTCTTATACACCCATGTAAGTTGTATCAACAACCATGATACAAAATGAACACAAATAAATATATATCACATATATATTAAATTGTGCACAAGTGAGAAAAACAAATGCTTAAGTGAACCAATGTTAGTTAATGTAAATTAGTATATCACATATATAATTATACACTAAATTATTAAATCAACACATGACTTAATAATCCAGTTATATCACATATAACCGACTAACATCCAACGTATCGATTTATCGAATCAACCCTTGATTCGATAACCAGGTTATATCGCATATAACCGATCGATACAAACATCACGAGAATAAAATACGGTATCACATACTCGCATTATTCTCGGTCCCGCACATATCACATATGCGCTCATATTTCATTTTGCCTGAGCCAGTAAAACCTCTATGTGGGACTCTAAAGACTCGTCAATACGCCGGCAGTAGGTGATGATCATATAAAACACCCACAAGCCGTCAGAGGTACTAGCTAGATGTAACGGCTACCCGGGTATTGAGCGATCAGAAGATCAGCAAGCAAGCCCGTTCCAACTCCTGCAAAAATCCTGACTGTGATACTACCGTACAGTCCAGTCTCCTCGTCTGATATGTCGCATATCATGTCTAGGGGTGGTAAACGTCAGACACCAATAACCGATAAGTCATGCCGATATGAGGCTCATAACGGGTCGAGAAACTTCTGGTAACACTTACCAGGAAATCTCTAAACCAGCCCTAGCCAGGGACTGTAAGTCCACGATAGCGCCCCGGCCGTCTAACAGACACCAAATGCGGAACAAAAACTTTTTACAACTGGCGCTATCGCGTACTATAACCCGGATCTGCCATTAAAGCTAAACTAACAAACTACAAAGTGAGTAGAAGAGTTATACCGAACGATCCGAGTCCTTCGGTCTTCAACCATCATCCGACGCTTTGTTGCGGCTGCTCGGATCTCTTGAATCTCCAATCTTCTCGTCCAGGTGACACCACGTCGACGGATCTTTAAACGGGCTCCCGCCTCTGAACCGAGGCAACTCGGTCGTCAAGTTTGCTAAAAGAGACGACCAAGATGTTGTAGAGAATGAGTAGAACACTTTGTCTCGTTATGTCCAAGGCTATGGACGAACGGTTAATGAAGTAACCATTTGGATCGGATTGAAATGAGATATGAAAATATATATGAACTAGATCTCTCTCTTCTCATTTTAACAACCCTTTCTTTTTCCCAAATTAATCATGATATCAAGGGGAGGGGGCCGGCCATATATGTGGAGGGGGCCGGCCATATAAGTAGAGGGAGGGAGGTGATGGTAAGAGAGGGAGGTGATGGTAAGAGAAAAGAGGTGACCACAAGAATAAATGAGAAGATGATTCACCATGACACCTAGTATGAACACATATAATGCAAGTGATGAATCATTAACCCTAGTCATCAACACATTAATGCTCCATTAATGCACTAAGCCACCTCACCACCCTAGTCACCATCCTAGTCACCATCTAGAAGCTTCCACACTTATCCCAAGAAAAGATAAATCCGCATTTAACCGAATGTTAAATACGGGTGATAGAAAACTGGAAACTGGCAACTTCCAAAAGTGATCCTGAAACGAATTTCAGGATAACCCCGTAATGGTATAAACATACCCGCGTTTGTATTACGACCGAATACAAATGCATCTGAGACAAAGATATTATATCTACACAGTATAATAGTCGGATCCGGCTTAAACCAAAGCCGACCAGATTATCTGCCCGAAAAATGACACGTGCGAAAACGCACGTGCATTTTCCGAACCCTGCCATAAAACCATATGGCTTCTACAATGTTTCGCCCAAACTTGGGAAAGTGTCTGTGGGGGACTCTAATGACTCATCAACACACTGGCACTAGGTATAACCACTAGCACGTCAGAGGTACGAGCTGTAGGTAACGGTTGCCTATGTATTGATTGGAAGGGAAGCTGACGAGCGAACTCATCCATAAAGCCTACTGAGCCTGACAGTGACAATGTATATACAGTCTGGTCCGTTCGTCTAAAGAGTATCGCATATCGAGTCTAGAGGGGTGGATAAAGTCAGACCCCTAATAACGCGATAAATCGTGTCGGTATGAAGCCCATCACCACCTGAGAAACTACTGATCCAAATCAGAAATTCTCCACTACCTCGGCCGAGGATTTCTAGTGATGGCCACCCGTGCACTGCGCGACATCAACCCCCAATACCGGGAGATACGAATCTCCCACGATCCGCTCACTGCCTCCATGTGGCTCGGGACTGTACCCAACTAAAACCTGTTTGCACAACTCCTTTGAGCGTGGTAGGGTAGTAATCTAAGCACATTAGGAACTCACACGAGACAAATGACGATCTCAGGTCGACAAACTAACCTATACACATGTCACCAGGGAACTGCTATCTTACGATATGTATAATACCAACTAGCATGTTCCCGGCGAGTCCTGTCCGGTGTACTCATAACCCAATGAGCACCTGTATACATCTTAGGTGATCCAACTGACACCAGTGGCTTATGAGACCGGCCACCACCCCTTGTCGGGTTCTCGACTGTATACACCAGTCTACTCTGGAGTATCGATGCCCTGTCTCGACACTCCCACGACTAGGGACACTTTAAGGATGTGCTTGTAGACCCCAGCTCCTACGTATATGATCGCCATCATACTGCTGGTAGTCAAGCAAGAATCCTATGGGCTCTATCAATATGCAATAGCGAACTAAAGCATGTATACGATGATAAAGACAAACCAGATAGCAAACTATCATCTCGAGTAAGACTGTCATATCGGTATAGGTCCTGCCTCAATCATTGCAATCACGTACTTGCGATCCAATAATTGACTTTGAGGGCACTATCTCCAACAATCTCCCACTTGCACATAAGACTAATTATTGCGATGTCGTATACTCACAGCCCGTATGATACCGAACACCCAACTTCTCTACTAATCCGTTTCACAAAGCTAGTTTGTAAAACTCTTGTGTTCGAGAAATAGCCTCAATGAGTGGATCCGCTCTGATGTTTCTTTCTATATCTCTCTAAATCTCAAGTTCGCGGAGAAAGCCATCACCCGAATCGAGTAATACTTGTCTTAGAATATGTCTGGATATCTTATGGGACCTAGTTCATAAATGAACTCCAAATCCAAACTTCTTAGACTGTATCGATAACTGAACCTAATCAGTATCCAGCACCATGCCTCCCACAGTATCCTTTTGGACCAACTGTGCATAATACTGTCCCTCGTCAGAGGGAAAACTATAACTCTGACAATTACTCTGTCATCCATGTCACCTTGGAAGCCTGGAATGATAACCGTCTCCCGAAGGAGGCTGCTGTCATCAAGTCCGTAGAACATCCACTTATGTTCTAAAACTGCTTCCTTATGTTTCTCCAGGATTGGATTAATATAAACTTATCGCATCTAGTGCAAACACAACATCTGGTGTGGTACTTGACATCTCACGATTGACTCAATTGCCTAAGCAAGTGATCTGCGAATCATGCGCATCCCTCTCCCCTTTAGTCTGTAAGACACCATTAGAGAGGGTGACACCATCACCTGCAGGTACACTACCATGCCAGGAGTCATCTATTCTAAAATACTATCAGAAAACTGTCAAAGTACCCACATTGGGAAACTACCCAAATCTAGATCTAAAACCATAAATCTAGTAACCAGAATGTCAGATATTATATCCATGTCTTTTGTGAAGAAACAACTGTGTGACGACCACAGTAAAACTGATCGTAGTATAGGAATTTTACTTCCTACTCTGTGTATGTCATCCAAATACCAGGACATCACACCCTACTACCTTCTCAACAGATCCATCCCCTATTCTGATGAAGTTAAACCCATGACTGTCATATAAAAATAGATGATCTATCTCCGCTATATCTGCTCAAATCTATAAATAGACATAAGCTACTTGCCCACTATGCTTCCGCTGCTCCCACTGACTACGACAACATTCTGGCAGAATAATATATACGTACACTTCTAAAGCTAGTATAGAACGACGCTATACATATCTTCCTGCCGGGTCTCATAGTTTGGAACAACTGTAGTGTCAAGTCTGGGTAAACAAGAACCTCCCTGTCACCGTCCTTGAGGCTACCGGAGTACCTCTCGGGTGTCTGAGATTACCCACCATATCTGCAGAGTAGCTAATAGAATGTCAAACATGATTGAATATATAGGTCCTATTAAATTTTCCATAATCGTTTGCGGTTCTGGAATCACTTCCAGTTCTACCATACTCCCACTACTGTTTTCTGAAAAAATCCATTTTAATAAAACTGTGGCAAGTCAAGAACATATCACTATTGATCTTCCAGATGGTAGAAATGTCAACCCTCGTCAAAGTCAGGGTCAACCCACAAACTGCCATTACAGAAACGTGCCTTAAGTTATCCAGTGTCTGGTGTTAAGCATAAGCTGGACAACTCATCTTACCTTAACATCGTTAAGATATGAACCATTCTATATCCAATATAGAAACAGAGACACTAATTTAATTGGAACCAGATTCAAATCATGCAGCTGTCTCCAGTGCATAACAACTTAATGAAAAAAGGCTAATCAGCATTACTCAACTTAGGAATCCATCCAATTATGAGTAACCTGAAAGAGAAACAAGTTTCTCAAAAACCATTACTATCATCTGAATACCAATCACAAGAATCTACATCTTCGATCTCTTTGAAGAATCCTGATACTCGCGACATCTGGTTCTCTACTTTATTCTTATACCCATAACTTCTCAAAACTTAGACATTGTATTTCTACGAAACACTTGTCTAAAAACTAGAGAAGTCACAAGTAAACAGAACATAGTACGAGGACCTACCCCTTTGTCCTTACGGATACTGGACACCATACAATACTCTGTATAAGTCCGCTGAGTTGAATAACTCAAAACCTTTGTGTCGTAGGTTGAAAACTGTACCCAGGCGATTTCCTCAAATATCACCAATTACAACGAATTCCGATATAATGAGGATGATCACCTAATTCCCAATAACTTACTCCCACTCATCATCTGTAAAACCATACAGATGTGAGAATCAAACCTGGTAAATAAATACCCTGGAGTAAGTATCTAATTGGGAAATCAGTTTTCATTTAACAATGCACTGAAACAATAAAATGTTTCATAGGGGTATTCTGGTATTCATAGTAATTCCTTTTCTATAAACCAATTCATGACTATAACCGTATATTTCTTTGCCATCCCTCCAAATCCCTTTATTTGTCTTTAGTCGTTACCTTCTGTATACCTTCGTTAGGCTAAATGGTTTTCTTCCTTCCCTACCGTTCGGCACCAGCCTATGGTTTGGAAGAAGACTATCCGGTAAGCATAATAGGTGTACCCTCCAAAACCAAGGAGTACTCGCAACTTGAGAGAAGGTGATGATAAAAGACAACTGAATAATACCTTATTCTACTAAAGGTAAAATAGGAGTGGCGATGAAGTACGTGGTTTGGTCGTGAATGATAACAGTCGCAATTTACTTTGCCCTCTTTCTAATCAGTTTCTTTAATTTGTCTTTACATATTAACTTCTGCACACCCTACTTAGGCTAATTGGTTTTCTTCATTCGCTACCTTTCGGCAACTGCCTATGGTTCGGAATAACTATCCAATAAGCGTAATAGGTGTACTCTCCTAAACTAAGGAGCCCTCGCAACCTGAGAGAAGGTGATAATAAAAGACAACTGGATAAACCAATTCTATTTCTCCTGAACCTGGATCCATCCTCGAAGAAGTCCCTTCGAGTTCGTATATAACCATACGATGGATCTATCCAATGGAAGTGGATGTCCGTAGTAATACGGGTGTTCAGAGAAATACAAAGGGTAAAAGAAGGAGCGGCAATGACTTATGCAACTTTGACAATCCAAAAGCCAGTATTTTAAGAAGGTTCGGTCAACTTGGTCACTGAGTCATAGTCTAGGGTCGGTCAATGGTCGCTGCCAAAAAGAGAGAAAAGAAACACTCTGCGTGCACTCTAACCTAGATCAGAATGGTTATCACTTTATCTAATCAGGAAACCTCCCACTGTAATCTCAAATTCTTCTCCAAACCTGAAAGAAGAATTAGTCGGGATCACTCGAAGAGTAAACCAACTCATCAGTGGGAATCGGGATCCAACTATCATCGCATGATAACTTGATGGAAGCCACTCAAGTTATCACACTCCAGAAGGTATGCGCATGCCTGACAAGTTTCCGGTATGTTTGAAACTCCCGATATGATCTTTGCCCCATGATCTTATGATCGTGACTTTGGCCAACCCATCATAAGTCACATGCCAAGTTCTACCCGTCATCATCCAGGTTAATTTGAACCCACCCGTACATACCCTTGACTTTGGCCAACAAGGTAATACGACTGTCCCAAACTAACGCATCTATCTACGCAACAGATGAATACCCAGCAACTACCAAACACTATGCCTTGACTTTGGCCAAACAAACATAGCTTGAATACTACTAACCATCCATAAGACATGACGGAGGGCTACGGCTGGTTTTTGGCGAAAAACCTTTAACGTAATGAACTTGATCTCGCTGAAGGAAACTGATTGCTTTTTATAAATAATATAGTGACGAAAACCTTTTGCTAAAGTGGTCACTCCCGGTGAAGAGATCTCGGCTCTTTCCTCGTGGAATGAGGTGCAGGATATTCTAACTGAATACCGCGATGCAAAGCAACTTGTAATCGAATATAATGAAGTTATTACCCTGACATAAACTTCTGCCCAAGGGGTCGCTCCCGGTGAAGGGATCTCGGCCCTTGCCTCGTCGAATGAGGTGCAGGATATTCCAACTAAATATCACATTGCAAAACAAAAGGAAATGTCTTTGTAATAACACTTTTTAAAATTTGTTCCAACAACATCAAATATAGGTTTGTTTTATCCTTGCATTGATAAGAATCAATGCAGTCCCATCAATCAATCACACCAGAAAAGAACGAAAATAAAATGTACGTATATGCCATCCGCATTCGCCACTGGGTCCCGTCATGACCCGTTAGGTTACTTAACTAACGACAGAGCGGGGGCTGGACTAGCGCGGGTGTAAAACATATACAACATCTAATAGTATATATACCAATATACAATAATCGCTCAAGGCGTGATAATATGCAACTTTACAGAAAAGTAATAAGCATCACAGAATAATACAGATAATCTGGGATCCCCGGGTTTCACAGAGCCGCTGCTGAAACCCGACGTTCCCTGGTCGTGTGGATAGCCTGTGCAATGAAACCTAGACCCCTACGGGTGCGGCAAGTTACCCGAAAAATCCTGAAGCGAGGTAGTCCCCCACAGCATAGTGAATGGAACACCCGGCACTTCACGGAATCCGGTAAATTGAGCACCCCTCCTTGGGTCAACCTGTACCCCCTACGAGTGCGGCGAATAGTCTGCTAATTCTAGAGCGAGGTCCCTCTGCCTCTCAAAGCTATGAGATACGGGCCCGTTGCCTTCCAGAATCCGGCTATCCGTGCACTCCTTCGCGGGATAAACCAAGTACAGAAAAAAAAATAAAAATATGTACAACGGGTATATCGACCTCTACCCGGTCGTGCCCCAAAAGAATATTATACAACAGGCAGTGACGGCAGTCCACATGTTGGACGCTCGCCCCGCAATATCAAATGTACAAATAAATCAAAACTGCACTATCATTGCACCCTGCTATCCACCACAACATATCCGCAACATCACAGCACAACACAGAACATCAACACGAATGTCATGTTCGCAAACCCGTCTAAAAGAACTATAGCAATCAGACGCGGTTTACCGATCAAATGACATTCCCGGTCGGAGATATAATGTAAATACTACATACCAACAAGTTTAAAATTTCGATCGACTAAATTTCCCGAAGTTGGCCCCACGTACATCTGCTGTACAGTTACAAAATCTGGGCCCAAAAGAACTATTCCAAAACCCACAATTTCCATAAAGAAGCTCTCTGGAAAAAGTTGGTGCACTTTTCCCATTAAAGAGCCGCGGTTCAGCGGTCAAACCCTAGGTTTGACCGCGGATCCGCGGTGGTCTTGTGGGATCATGTGCCCAATTTTTTCCAGTGCGCTTAGAAACCTCTGCACGCTTTTCTGTGATATGCAAAATTATTTTTAGGCCCTTTAAAAATTCGACAGAAATTTGTGTGCTAAAAATTGTGATTTCGGAAATTTCGCTCGATCGAAGTTTTAAACGCGTTAGCACAAGTTAGTAAAGCTTAATGGTGAGGCTCTGATACAACTGTAAGTCCACGGTAATGCCTCGGCCGTCTAACAGACGACAAATGCGGAACAAAAACATTTTACAACTGGCGCTATCGCGTACTATAACCCGGATCTGCCATTAAAGCTAAACTAACAAACTACAAAGTGAGTAGAAAAGTTATACCGAACGATCCGAGTCCTTCGGTCTTCAACCATCATCCCACGCTTTGTTGCGGCTGCTTCGATCTCTTGAATCTCTAATCTTCTCGTCCAGGTGACACCACGTCGACGGATCTTTAAACGGGATCCCGTCTCTGAACCGAGGCAACTCGGTCGTCAAGTTTGCTAAAAGAGACGACCAAGATGTTGTAGAGAATGAGTATAACACTTTGTCTCGTTACGTCCAAGGCTATGGACGAACGGATAATGAAGTTACCATTTTGATCGGATTGAAATGAGATATGAAAATATATGTGAACTAGATCTCTCTCTTCTCATTTTAACAACCCTTTCTTTTTCCCAAATTAATCATGATATCAAGGGGAGGGGGCCGGCCATATAAGTAGAGGGAGGGAGGTGATGGTAGGAGCAAAGAGGTGACCACAAGAATAAATGAGAAGATGATTCACCATGACACTTAGTATGAACACATATAATGCAAGTGATGAATCATTAACCCTAGTCATCAACACATTAATGCTCCATTAATGCACTAAGCCACCTCACCATCCTAGTCACCATCCTAGTCACCATCTAGAAGCTTCCACACTTATCCTAAGAAAAGATAAATCCGCATTTAACTGAATGTTAAATACGGGTGATAGAAAACTGAAAACTGGCAACTTCCAAAAGTGATCCTGAAACGAATTTCTGGATAACCCCGTAATGGTATAAACATACCCGCATTTGTATTACGACCGAATACAAATGCATCTGAGACAAAGATATTATATCTACACAGTATAATACTCGGATCCGGCTTAAACTAAAGCCGACCAGATTATCTGCCCGAAAAATGACACGTGCGAAAACGCACGTGCATTTTCCGAACCTTGCCATAAAACCATACAGCCTCTACAACGTTTCGCCCGAACTTGGGAAAGTGTCTATGGGGGACTCTAATGACTCATCAACACACTGGCACTGGGTATAACCACTAGCACGTCAGAGGTACGAGCTGTACATAACGGTTGCCTATGTATTGATTAGAAGAGAAGCTGACGAGCGAACTCATCCATAAACCCTACTGAGCCTGACAGTGACAATGTATATACAGTCCGGTCCGTTCGTCTAAAGAGTATCGCATATCGAGTCCAGGGGGGTGGATAAAGTCAGACCCCTAATAACGCGATAAATCGTGTCAGTATGAAGCCCATCACCACCTGAGAAACTACTGATCCAAATCAGTAATTCTCCACTACCTCGGCCGAGGATTTCTAGTGATGGCCACCCGTGAACTGTGCGACATCAACCCTCAATACCGGGAGAGACGAATCCCCGACGATCCGCTCACTTCCTCCATGTGGCTGGGGACTTTACCTAACTAAAACCTGTTTGCACAACTCCTTTGAGCATGGTAGGGTAGTAATCTAAGCACAGTGGGAACTCACACGAGACAAATGACGATCTCAGGTCAACAAACTAACCTGTACACATGTCACCTGGGAACTGCAATCTGACGATATGTATAATACCAACTAGCATGTTCCCGCCGAGTCCTGTCCGGTGTACTCATAACCCAATAAGCACCTGTATACATCTTAGGTGATCCAACTGACACCAGTGGCTTGTGAGACCGGCCACCGCCCATCGTCGGGGTCTCGACTGTATATACTAGTCTACTCTGGAGTATCGATGCCCTGTCTCGAAACTCCCACGGCTAGGGACACTTTAAGGATGTGCTTATGGACCCAGCTCTCACGTATATGATCGCCATCATACTGCTGGCAGTCAAGCAAGAATCCTTTGGGCTCTATCAATATGCAATAGCGAACTAAAGCATGTATACGATGATAAAGACAAACCAGATAGCAAACTATCATCTCGAGCAAGACTGTCATAACGGTATAGGTCCTGCCTCAATCATTGCAATCACGTACTTGCGATCCAATAATTGACTTTGAGGGCACTATCTCCAACAGGGACTTCCCTGTTATGGCCAATCTAGCATAGCACAACATCAACCCCCAATACCGGGAGAAACGAAACCCCTCCTATCGCTCATTGCCTCCATGCGACTCGGGACTGTACCCAAAAACCACCGTTTTGCACGCCTTCTTGGACGTGGTAAGGTGGAAATCAAAGCAAAGTCGGAATCACACAAGACTCTATGACGATCTCAGGTCTACAGACTAACCTGCAGCAGTGTCACCAGAGAACTGCCATCTGACGTGAGGTATAATTCCATCTGCGAGTTCTCGGCGAGTCCGTCCAGTGTACTTAGTCTCCAATGAGCACCCGTATATCATCTCTGATGTCAAACACCAATGGATATGGGATCATCCATCGCCTATCTATATGGATCGAGAAGGTATACGCTAGTCTACTCTGGTATATCGATGCCCTGTCTCGATACACCCACGACTAGGGACATTAAAGGATGTACTTATGGACTACTCTGTCCCCACTAGTATGATCTGCATCATAGTCCAGGCAGTCAAGTACACATCCTAAGGGCTTTACCAACATGTAGCAGAGAGACAATCTGTGTACACGTTAAGGTAAAGAGTAACCAGATAGCATACTATCATGTCGAGCAAGAAAGTCCTCCCTATATATGTCCAAGCATCCACTACAATATACATCTCATGTATAGTAATGACCTCTAGGGCATACATATAACTAACAATCTCCCACTTGCACTTGGGCTATCTAATAGCAGTGGTTGTAGTATCTCATACTCAACCATCCCATAAAAGTCTCTCTCTGGGAAAAGGCCTTTGTGAGTCGATCCGCCGTGTTGTCCTCTGGGTCGACTCTCCTGACCTCAATCCCTTGGAGATCAACCATCTCCATGATCAGGTGATATTCCCTTAGAATATGTCTGGATCACTGATGGGACAGGCGTTCCTAGGCATAAGCCACAACTGCATTGTCACACAATGGTAGGAACGAAGTTCATCTCATGAACTAATATACACCCAGACTGCCTCTTTGGTAGCATCTTTGGAAGCGATGTATCTAGCCTTTATCGTTTAGTATGCGACGGTATCTAGCTTAGAACTCTTCCAACATACCGTCCCTTTACTAAGGGTAAAGACAATGCCAGTGACTGACATTCAGTCGACCTTATCACCCTGGAACTTTTCCAGTGATTCTCCCCAGGATCGATTGATACATCTCACTACAACCTAATATCCAATTAGATCTATCTCATAGATCCAAACTCAGGATTTAGGAGGTATCACTTTGATCCAATATGGAGAATCCTTGTGATAAGCGGAGATTGACCGAGCGTAGCATAAGAAACCCCTTCCCTATCATGAGTATGTCATCCTCGTACTCTACGAGGATCACTACCATACTCTCTACTACCTTTTTGTATATACAAGGTTCATCTACCATTTTGATGTAGTCAAACTCTTCGACTTTCACATCAAATTAGTTGTTCCAACTCCGCGATGCCTGCTTCATCCCATAAAGCAACTTGCACACGTTTCCGCTGCTCCCACTGTCTACGAAGCCCTCTGGCTGTGTACTTATAGACGTTCCCTTCTAAATCAATATTTAGAACAGCCGTCATGACACTCAACCGCCAGATATCGTAGTCATGGTATGTAGCAGTGGCAAGTAGGGTCTGGATGGACTTAAGCATAGGTACTTAGAAAAGGTTTCATCATAATCCACACCTGGTTAATGATGCAAACCTTTAACAAGTCTAGCTTTGAAAGTCTCAACTTTTCCATGTACACCAAGTAATCTTCTCAAGATATACTTGCTCCTGATGGGGATTTAACCTTTCAGATAAAGCAACCAAAAGTCCATACTTTGTTGGTGTATATGGATTCCATCTCAGATCACTTAGCATCCAGCCATTCTTACAGAGTCCTCACTCTTGATGGCCTGCTCGAAACCTGATGGGTCATCATCTCATGATGCAATCCTCGCTCCCACTGTCATAGAGAAACCAAATTATCTTTTAGGTAAGTGAGGATCCCTGCCAGATCGGCGGAGAGGCTGAGGTTTGTTGGGAGCTATGAACCCTCCGGTTCTACCAAATCGTCAGCTGTAGTTTGTATAGCTGGAACTCCTTCCAGTTCTACCTCATGACCACTAATTTGTTTCCAAAATAAATTCTTTTCTAAAAAGGTGGCATGCCGAGAAACAAAACATCTTTTGTTCCTCGGTTAGGTAGAAGATATTTCTTTGCGAATGCTTGAGATATCCAACAAACATTCACATAGCTGACTTTGCCTCGAGCTTGTTCGGATTTTGCTTTTCAGACATAGGCCGGACAACCCCAAATCTTAACTGACTTAAGAGATGGACTCTTCCGTTACCATATCACATATGGAGTGGTAGGCACCTGATTTGGTTGGAACGCCATTCAATAGGTATGCAGCTTTACAAGCGCATAACCCCCAAAAGGAAATAGGCAACTCAGCAATACTCATCATAGAGCACACCATATCACATAGGGTGCTATTGCTCCGCCCCAATATACCATCGTGCTATGGTGTATACGGAGGAGTAATGGTGAGAGAGAATCTCATTCTCCTTTAGAATAGTCCAGGAAGCCCGTGCTCAAGTATTCTCCTCCCTGATCACATCAAAGGACATAATACTTATACCCGTTTTTGGTTCTCTACTACAAACTTATATTCTGTGATTATCTCAAAAGTTTTGGACTTGTGTTTCAAGAGGAACATATGTCTGAATCTTGAGAGATCATCAGTTAATGTAATGAAGTACAAAGAACCGGTCCTGGCATATGTAGACAGGGGACCTTCATACATCAGCATGAATCAATCCCAAGAGTTCACTAACTCTTTCTCTGTTTCCAATAAACAGAGCTATGGTCATCTTATCTTCGTGACATGACCGGCAGGGTTCATAAGATGTAAATTTAAACTAATTTAAATATGCATCTAAATGTAACTTCAGCTAGTCAGGTCGCATTGATATGACCTAGTCTATAATGCCTCAAGAAGAATTCGTTCATTTCTGAACACTTCCACTTGTATGTGTTCCGTATACTAAGAACTGTAGTTTGATTTAGAACGTCAATGCTTTTAGATAACGTGCCTGAACCGATCAACTCTTGGGATAGGAAATGTTCAAAACATTATCCAACAGTACAAAGTTATATCCTTCTTTACTAATAAAGAGACTGATATGATGTTGTATATCAGGTTCGGTATCTAATAACATTCGTTCAGAATCAATGTATTCTGATAATTCAGGGTGATAACTACCAACAGAGTTGGCTGCAACACTTGCACCATTTCTATCTTATGAAACTTATCACCCGTTCTTAGTTCTCTACCTATCTGTAGCCCATGTAACAGATTACATATGTGGGATCCTGATCCGGTATCTAATACCCAGGACGTAAAGGATACTAAGAAATAGTTCTCTATAATGAACACACCCGAAGAAGATGCATCATCATGCACTTTCTTCGTTTGGGCAGCACGGGAATCCTGGTAATCCCCTGTTTCCAGCTCGGTCTTATAACAATTATAAGTTGGAGCGGGACCAACGTTCCCCAGCACAGTATAACAAGCGGGTTCGGTCAATACATCCATATTATTATCTTGATTAAGTCATGATATGGTCGCTACCTGGAGAGAGAGAAAAGAAAACACTCTGTGTGCGCTCTTGCAAGATTATATTGGTTATTATTTTATCTAATTAGGATGGCTCCCACTGTTTTTATCAAATCTTCCTTCAAAGCCTAAAAGGAAAGACTAGCCGGGATTAATTACACCCTACAATTTCGCCAATCTTTCATTCAGGCCAGTGTCGGAACTTTGAGGGAGGTTCCCCGTGCTATCACACGGACCTAATTAAAATAAACCTCGTTTTCCCAGAGGCGTAATCCCGTTGACACCTTTCTAGACACCTACTTGATCGGCTAATTGTACGGTGTAAAACTCTTCCAGGAGTAGCAATTACTCGCAGTGGGTATCAGGATCCAACTATCTTATAGAAGGTATGCAATCTCATTAAAAATTTCAACGCTTGAAATTCCCGATAATATTTTATCCCTAACCCCTATGACCTTGACAAAGGCCAACAAATCATAGGATGCTAGTCTAGTTCAACCCGTCTTTTCTTGATTGAATCAGACCCACCCGCACAACCCTTGACAAAGGCCAACAAGGTCGTACGACTACCCCAAAACAATCTGCATCATATGCATAAGCAGATAAGCACCATTCAGCTACCGCACACTACGCCTTGACAAAGGCCAACAAACGCAGCACGAATACTAAACAGTTCTTATCTGAAATGACGGAGGGCTACGACAGGTTTTTCTGAAAACCTATGGCGTAATGAACTTGATATCGTTGTAAAATCGAGTGAATTTTGAAATGGAGTGATTTTGAGGATTTCATTAGTTTTGCTAAAGAGGTCACTCCCGGTGAAGGGATCTCGGCTGTTTCCTTATGGAATAAGGTGCAGGATATATCATATATATCGCTATGCAAAGCAAAAACTCAAAAAGCAATAAAAAGACAAACCGAGTGTTGTAGCATCTGCCAGTTTTGCTAAAGAGGTCACTCCCGGTGAAGGGATCTCGGCTCTTTCCTCATCGAATAAGGTGCAGGATATATCATATATATCGCTATGCAAAGCAAAAACTATAGCTACCCTTTTTGAAAATTTGATTCTACAACATCTTTTAGGTTTCTTTTCTTTCATTAATCACATTAATGAAGTCCGATCATTTAAGTCACCTAAACATCACAGATAAATACGACGTACACTTATGCCATCCGCATTCGCCTCGATGTCCCCTCGTGCACCGTTAGGTTAGGTAACTAACGGCAGAGCGGGGCAGGGCTAGCGCGGGTGCAAAACATAAGTAACGTCTATATAATTTATATATATTTATCATATATACTATATACAGTATCTATCACAACATATCAAATGATCACATCACAGATATCGCAGCAGAAGAATCATATGAAATAATGGATATACGAGGAGGTCCGTGTTTTATTTTGAGGCTCTATAAAACACGGATTCCACGGTCGCGATGAATAGCCAAACCCAGATCCCTAGACCCCTACGAGAGCGGCAAGCAAACCTACCAATTCTAGAGTTAGAAGACCCGGACTCAACTCCTCGAGTTGGTCTCCCACTGGACTCTAGAACCCGGTTACTTGTGCTCTCCTCCTTGGGTCTACCTAATGCGGAAAAGTAAATAATAAACAATGGTGACATCATCCTCATCCCGGAAGTGCCCCAATAAAAGAATATTACATACATTTAATTTTACATGAATGAAAATAAAAAACTCTCATCTCACATAAAACCCCCGGCTATTCAAAACGCGACGATCCAATATAACATATCCAGCAACACATAACATCACATGTCATCAACGTAAATAAATATGCGCATCGCAATTGTCGTTGACATATAGCAACGAAACCGGCGATATCACATATTACACTAACGGTCGCAGAAAAGAAAGTGTAAAACTACAACATTTGGAATCCACAATCTCTTTAGACATCGTAAATCCGAAATATCACATACTTCGCATTTCATGTCTAACTATATGAATTCCAAATATTGTATCAAATTCTAGATAAATAGACAGTATTAAACTTTCCGATCGAATAATCAAATACCCAAGATTTTCTAAATAGCTCAACACTTGAGCGGAGTTCAAAAATTCCAGAATACGTCACAGTAGCAGTGGTCCAGCCGTAGAAGGGTCAAGCCAACGCCTCACATGTGGCACGCCGTACTGCCCCAAGCCCTAAGGTTTAGAGACGGTTCAGACGATCACATAATCGAGTTAAGGTTTGTGTTCTTCTAGAGTGTCCATCAGTTTACTTGCACGTTTTTCCGAAAGATTTAAACCCAAGAAAAATTCAACACTTGAAAGTTTTTCGTGCCGGAAAAAAAGGAGTTAATGATATCCGTTCGAACATTTTAATACTTTCTAAATTCTTCGGAAAACATAACGAAATTAAATATTCCGATTGAATCAAGGAATACAAAATAATCCACAGAACACTCAACATTTGAGTCAAATTAAAAATACCCAGAAATTTGCAATTTTGCCTATGGATGTTACTGTGTCAAAACGAGGCAGTAAGCCTTCTGTACGGCCGTGGATCCGCGGCACAAGTAGGGTATTGCCGTGGTTCCGCGGCTAATTTGTACGGCTTACTGTCTCGTTTTTCATAGTGTTTCTTATATTTCCCTGCTGAATTTTTCAGGTATTTTTAATACAGAAAAATCACAGTTTTTAAAAAATGTCCAGAGAGGGGTTTAAAATAACGTTTCGGAGTTCGTTCGGAGTTTTAACTTCGTATACACGTCGCCTAATGCTCTAGCTAGGCTCTGATACCACTGTTGGGTTACTAGGCACTCTAACAAGGTACTACGAGGTATCAACTATGCCCGGTTAAAATTTTAGCCGTGCCGAACAACCCGAAACAAGATCTTTGCTAGACTATTAGGGTAACACATGCAAGTAAATAACATTTACGACTAAGTTAATACGAAATACAACCTTTGTAGATCGGTCCTTCACTTCATAAGCTCCTTGTAGTAGTCCCTTCGCTGCGATCATCGAACTCCCGGACTCTCGGACGGCTCCATGAGGAGATGACAACGGTTTTGCTTGTAGTATTCGAGGCTGAAGATGATCTACGTCGAGGGAATACGAACTCAAGCTTCTACTTCACTAACTAGAGAACTAGTGAAGCAAACACCCTAAACTAAAGTGCTAGTCTAGTAGAGGAAGATGAAATAGGAAATGGGTACACTTTAGAATTTCTTTTCTCACTATATTTCTCTCTCATTATCAAACCCTAGCAAGCATTTGAAGGAGGAAGAAGATGAGCTCAAAAATGAGAATGAAAAACTAATCAAAAGAGAGAGCTAACCATGGGTGAGTGGGTATCATATAATAACTCATGTAGAGACATAACCATGGCTAATTATAGTGGTTAGGTTAATTAATATCTCACGTAAAACAAAACTAGTAGACTAAGTCAATGCAACCATAAGCTTCATGAAGCTTCATGCACTTGAGCTTATCATCCACTAATTTTAGAATTATTTTAAATATATAAAAACCTAACACTATAATTAGTATGGTATAAGTCTTATACACCCATGTAAGTTGTATCAACAACCATGATATAAAATGAACACAAATAAATATATATCACATATATATTAAATTGTGCACAAGTGAGAAAACCAAATGCTTAAGTGAACCAATGTTAGTTAATGTAAATTAGTATATCACATATACAATTATACACTAAATTATTAAATCAACACTTGACTTAATTATCCGATTATATCACATATAACCGACTAACATCCAACGTATCGATTTATCGAATCAACCCTTGATTCGATAACCTGGTTATATCGCATATAACCGATCGATACAAACATCGCGAGAATAGAATACGGTATCACATACTCACATTATTCTCAGTCCCGTACATATCACATATGCGCTCCTATTTTATTTTGCCTGAGCCAGTAAAACCTCTATGTAGGACTCTAAAGACTCGTCAATACGCTGACAGTAGGTGATGATCATATCAAGCACCCATAAGCCGTCAGCGTACTAGCTGGACGTAACGGCTACCCAAGTATTGAGCGATCAGAAGATAAGCAAGCAAGCCCGCTCCAACTCCTGCAAAAAGCCTGACAGTGACACTACCGTACAGTCCGGTCTCCTTGTCTGATATGTCGCATATCATGTCTAGGGGTGGTAAACTTCAGACCCCAATAACCGATAAGTCATGCCGATATGAGGCTCGTAACGGGTCGAGAAAATACTGGTAACACTTACCAGTAAATCTCTAAACCAGCCCTGGCCAGGGACTTCCCTGTTATGGCCAATCTAGCATAGCGCAACATCAACCCCCAATACCGGGAGAGACGAAACCCCTCTTATCGCTCATTGCCTCCATGCGACTCGGGACTGTACCCAAAAACCACCGTTTTGCACGCCCTCTTGGACGTGGTAAGGTGGAAATCAAAGCACAGTGGTAATCACACAAGACTCTATGACGATCTCGGATCTACAGACTAACCTGCACCAGTATCACCAGAGAACTGCCATCTGACGTGTGGTATAATGCCATCTGACGTGTGGTATAATACCATCTGGGAGTTCTCGGTGAGTCCGTCCAGTATACCCAGTCTCCACTAAGAACCCGCATATCATCTCTAATGTCAAACACCAATGGATATAGGATCATCCTGTTAGTAGTATGTATGCCCTAGAGGCCAGTATTGTACAGATTATGTATATTATATTGGATGCTTGGACATATATAGAGATGACTTTCTTGCTCGACATGATAGTATGCTATCTGGTTGCTATTTATCTTAACATGTACACTAGTCTCTTTATACTGTCTTATTGTTACATGTTGGTAAAGCCCTTAGGATTTGTACTTGACTACCTAGACTATGATGCAGATCATACTAGTGGGGACATGGTAGTCCATAAGTACATCCTTCAAGGTCCCTAGTCGTGGGTGTATCGAGACGGGGCATCGATATACCAGTGTAGACTAGCGTATACGCTTCTCGACCCATGTGATGGGCGATGGATGATCCCATATCCATTGGTGTTTGACATCAGAGATGGTATACGGGTGCTCAGTGGAGACTGGGTACACTGGACGGACTCGCCGAGAACTCCCAGATGGTATTATACCTCACGTCAGATGGCAGTTCTCAGGTGACACTTGTACAGGTTAGTCTGTAGACCCGAGATCGTCATAGAGTCTTGTGTGATTCCCACTGTGCTTTGATCTCCACCTTACCACGTCCATGAGGGCGTGCAAAACGGTGGTCTTTGGGTACTGTCCCGAGTCACATGGAGGCAATGAGCGATAGGAGGGGTTTCGTCTCTCCCGGTATTGGGAGTTGATGTTGCGCTGTGCTCGATTGGCCGTAGCAGGGAAGTCCCTGGCCAGGGATGATCAGAGATTTACTGGTAAGTGTTACCAGTAGTTTCTCGACCCGTTACGAGCCTCACATCGGCACGACTTATCGGGTTATTGGGGTCTGACGTTTACCACCCCTAGACTTGATATGCGACGTATCTGACGAAGAGACCGGACTGTATGGTAAGTGTTACTGGTCGGATTCGCAGGAGTGTGAGCGGGCTAGCTCGTCGATCTTCTGATCGCTCAATACCCGGGTGGCCGTTACGTTTAGCAAATCGCTTGCGGCTTGTGGGTGCTTGATATGATCATCATCTGCTACCGGCGTATTGACGAGTCTTTAGAGTCCTACATAGAGGTTCCCTGGCTCAAGCGAAACGAAATAGGAGCGCATATGAGATATGTGCAGGACCGAGAATAATGCGTGTATATGATACCGCATTTCATTCTCGTGATATATGTTTCGATTGGTTATATTCGATATGACCTAGTTATCGAATCATTGATTCGATAAATCGATACATTGGTTTCTAGCCGGTTATGTGCGACATGACCGGATCATTGAATCAAATGTTGATTTAATGATTTAATGCATCATTATATATTTGATATATTGCATTGCATTAACTAGTATTGGTTCACTTTAAACGGATTTTTTCTCACTTGGATTGCACATTGTATATGTGATATACTTTTGTGCACTTTTTGTATCATGTTTGATGATACTTGATTATATGGTTAAGTGAATAGAATTAAACCATGGTTATTTTGTAATTAGGGTTTTCCATATTTATTTATTCATTTATTTGTTTATTTATGTGGATAAATTCAAAATGAGAATGGTGGCTATTTTTGTTTCATATATGAAGCTTCATGAACCCTTGACTTTAGCAACCATTCTTATCCTCTTGCTTAACCCTAACCCACTCTACTAACCATGGTTTATTCTCTACACCTAACTTGAGTTAGAGTTATGATAAGTATAGATTTTCTTTTTATTTTATACAACACTTATCATAATTCTAGCTCTTCTTCTTCTTCTTCATCTTCAGAAGAAAAGCTCAAGGTCCATCAATGGCAACTTGAGTTAAAGTGAGATAAATCCAATTCTAAAGTGAACCCACCTCCTATTTCTTCACCCTCTACCTCTTGCCAAGTTTTTTTGGGTGTTTACTTCACAAGTTTCACAAGTTTGTGAAGTCGGAGCTTGAGTTTGTGCAACCTCGACGTAGATCGTCTTTGACACAAAGCCGACGACCTATTCCGCTTGCTTTCCCGATGAAGCCGATGATCGAGTCGAGGATTCATGATGGACAGCGAGGGCATGACCACGTGGAGCTAAGGAGGCGGAAATCCGGATCTACAAAGGTTGTAGTTTCCGACCTTTAGTTAATTTGCTAACTAGTTTAGTTTTTCGCCTAGAATTCTAGTCTAAGATCCGTGTTAGGGTTTCTCGGCACCATAATTTTTGTAAAATGGCATGTTCGATGCCTTGTGAGACCTCACTAGGGTGCCTAGGAACCTTTCAGTGGTATCAGAGCCTAGCTAGAGCCTTAGGCGAAGTCTAGACGCGATTTGAAGTCCGAACGACCCCGAAACACCAAATCTATAATGCTCTCTGTACATTTTCTAAAAACCGGGATTTTTCCAGATTAAAAATGCTTAAAAAATTCAGCAGGAATATCTAAGAGTTATAGTGAAACACGATCACTTGATTCATCAACACAGGCGCGGAAACGCGGCAGAAGCATGCCTTCTGCCGCGCTTCCGCGGTACACTGTTCATATTATCCAATAAAGTTTGCACAGTAACTCATGTTTAATTATGCTGAATTTTCTGGGAATTTTTAATATATATTCAAGAGTTGAATTTTCTGGAATAGTTTTGGGAATTCGGTGTTTCGATCGGAGTATCAAATTTCGTCTTTGTGTTTTTCCAGATAACTGTAGAATATGTTAAAAAGTTTGACCGGATATAAATACCCAGGTTTTCCCCTGCCGGAATAATTCCAAGTGTTGGATTTTTCTGTGGTTAAAAGACGTTCGAAGTAGTGCAAGTAACGCGATGGTCCCTCTAGAAGACACAAACCTTAACTCGATTATGTGACCGTCTTGAACTGCCCTTTGAACCTTCGGGTTTGGGGCAGTACGGCGTGCCACATGTGAGGCGTTGGCTTGACCCTTCTACGGCTGGACCGTTGGTACTGAGGCATGAAGTGAATGTCTTTGAACCTATTTCATGTGTTGATCGGTGTCGGGAAAACTTGGGTGTTCGAATGTTCGATCGGAAAGTTTAATATATTCTATTTATCCGGAATTGGATACAATAATTGGAATTCACAAACAGTTATGAGATAACTGGATGAATGTTATAGATCTAGCACTTTAGTTTCACAAGATATCGAAAAGAGTTTTCGATGATGGGACTAAAATGCGGGGTTTATAACTGTTAGGCATGTGATGTCTAAAGAAGTTGCGGATTCCAATTGTTGTAGTTTTACACTTTGTTTTCTTTGACCGTAAGTGTAGTATGTTCATATCTCCGGTTTCGTTGCTATACATCAACGACAATTGGGGTATGCATACTTACTTACGTTGATGACATGTGATGTTATGTGTTGCTGGATATGTTATATTGGATCGTCGTGTTCGAATAGCCGGGGGTTTTTATGTGAGATGAGTGTTTTTCATTTTCATTCATGTAAAAACTTGTATGTAATATTCTTTTATTTGGGGCACTTCCAGGTAGCGGAAGTAGTCACCGTTTGTATATTATTTATTTTTCTGCACTAGGATAGACCCAAGGAGGGGAGCACAAGTAACCGGGTTCTGGGGTCCAGTGGGAGACCAACTCGAGGAGTCGAGTTCGGGTCTCCTAACCCTAGAATTGGCAGGGTTGCTTGCCGCTCTCGTAGGGGTCTAGGGGTGTGGGATTGGCTATTCATCACGACCGTGGAATCCGTGTTTTATACTGGCTCGTATTGAAAACACGGACGTCCTAGTATATCCAATATTTCATATGTTGATTCTGCTGCGATATCTGTGATGTGATTCTGTGATGGATATAGTATATAGCATATATGATATATTATATAGACGTTACTTATGTTTTACACCCGCGCTAGCCCTGCCCTGCTCTGTCGTTAGTTACCTAACCTAACGGTGTACGAGGGGACATCGAGGCGAATGCGGATGGTATAAGTGTACGTCATATCTATCTGTGATGTTTAGGTATTAAATGATGGGACTTCATTAATGTGATTAATGAAAGATAAGAAACCTAAGATGTTGTGGAATCGAATTTTAAAATAAAAAAAGGTAGCTACAGTTCTTGCTTTGCACAGCGGTATATATGATATACCCCGCACCTTATTCGATGAGGAAAGGACCGAGATCCCTTCACCGGGAGTGACTCCTTTAGCAATAACTGGCAGATGCTACACATTCGGTTTGCTTTTGACTGCTTTTGGGTTTTTGCTTTGCACAGCGATATATATGATATATCCCGCACCTCATTCGACGAGGAAAGGACCGAGATCCCTTCACCGGGAGTGACTCCTTTAGCAAAACTAGAAAAGCCTCAAAATCACTCCATTTCAAAACATTATTTGATTCTACAACGATATCAAGTTCATTACGCTCATGGTTTTTATGAAAAACCTGCGTAGCCCTCCGTCATTTCAGATAAGTATTAGTTAGTATTCGTGCTGCGGTAGTTTGGCCTCCGTCAAGGCGCAGTGTACGGTAGCTAACTAGTGCTTATCTGCTAGCATATGATGCGATTGGATTAGGGTATTCGTACGGCGTTGTTTGGCCTCCGTCAAGGGTCGTGCGGGTGGGTTTAATTCAATCAGGAAATGACGGGTTGAACTTGACTAGCGGACTATGGGTTGTTTGGCCTCCGTCAAGGTCATAGGACGCTAGGGGCAAAATATTATCGGGAATTTCAAGTGTTGAAATTTGCAATGAGATTGCATACCTTCTATGAGATAGTTGGATCCCGATACCCGCTGCGAGTAAGAGTTACTCCTGGGAGAGTTTTACACATTACAATTAGCCGATCAAGTAGGTGTCTAGAAAGGTGTTAACGAGGTTACGCCTCTGGGAAAACGAGGTTTACAGTAATTAGGTTCGTGCGATAGCACGGGGGACCTCCCTCAAAGTACCGACACTGGCCTGGCTGAAAGATTGGCGAACTTGTAGTGTGTAATTAATCCCGGCTAGTCTTTCCTTTTAAGGTTTGGAGGAAGATTTGATAAAAAGCAGTGGGAGCCATCCTGATTAGATAAGATAATAACCAATCTGATCTTGCACGAGCTTACGCTAAAGTGTTTTCTTCTCTCTCTCTCCAGATAGCGACCATTTCATGCCTTAATAAAGATAATAATATGGATGTATTGACCGAACCCGCATGTTATACTGTGCTGGGGAACGTTGGTTCCGTTCTTTCTTATAAGAGTTATAGGAATGAACAGGATATAGGGGAATACCAGGATTCCCATGCCACCCGAATGAAGAAAGTACATGTTGATGCATTTTCTTCGGGTGTGTTCGTTACTGAGAACTGTTTCTCCATTTGCTCTACGTCCTGGGTATTAGATACCGGGTCAGGATCCCATATATGTAATCAGTTACATGGGCTTAGGAAAGGTAGAGAACTTGGAGAAGGTGATAAAGACATTAGAGTTGGAAATGGTGCAATTGTTGCAGCTAAGACTGTCGGGGAATATCACCTTGTATTACCAACTGGTAATACATTGGTTCTGAACGAATGCTATTACATGCCGAACCTGATATGCAACATTATATCGGTTTCTTTGCTAAGTAAAGAAGGATATAATTTTGTATTACAGGACAGTGTTATGAACATTTTCCTTAACCAAAAGTTGGTTGGATCAGGCACGTTATGCAATGGCATTTATGTTCTAAATCAATCAACAGTTCTGAGCATAACAAACACACACAAGAGGAAGAGTTCTGAACTCAACGAATCCTTCTTGTGGCATTGTAGACTGGGTCACATCAATGCGACACGACTAGCTAAGTTGCATAAGGATGGATATTTAAATCCGTTTGAATTTTCATCCTATGACACTTGCCAGTCATGTCTCAAAGGCAAGATGACCAAGACTCCGTTTACGGGACACGGAGAAAGAGTTACCGAACTCTTAGGACTAATACATAGTGATGTATGCGGTCCCATGTCTACACATGCCAGGGATGGTTCTTCATACTTCATTACATTCACTGACGATCTCTCTAGGTTCGGGTATGTGTTCCTGATGAAACACAAATCAGAAGCTTTTGAGAAATTTAGGGAATATAAACAAGAAGTTGAGAACCAAACCGGAAAAAGTATTAAAATCCTTCGATCTGATCGAGGAGGAGAATACTTAAGCAATGAATTCCTGGGCTTCCTAAAAGAGAATGGGATTCTCTCTCAGCTGACTCCTCTATATACACCACAGCACAACGGTGTATCAGAATGGAGGAACCGCACCCTATTAGATATGGTGCGCTCTATGATGAGTACAGCTGAGTTACCTATTTCCTTCTGGGGATATGCACTGGAGACTGCTGCATACCTACTGAATAGAGTTCCGACCAAATCAGTGCCTACCACTCCATATGAGATATGGAATGGCAAGAGACCATGTCTTAATTTTATTCAGAAATGGGGTTGTCCGGCCTATGTTAAAACACAAAATCCGGACAAGCTCGAGGCAAGATCTGTTCTATGTAAGTTTGTTGGATATCCCAAACATTCGCGAGGGTATATCTTCTACCACTCCGAGGAACAAAAAGTGTTTGTTTCTCGGCATGCCACTTTCTTAGAAAAGGGTTTTCTTATGAAACAGATAGGTGGCATTGAGGTAGAACTGGAAGAGGTTCCAGCAATACAGACTACAACAGAAGATTTGGTTGAACCAGAGGATTCCGTAGTTCCCGATGAACCCCAGCCTCTCCGCCGATCTAGTAGGGTTCCTCGCCAACCTGAGAGATACTACGGTTTTCTCATTGATGGTGGCAGTGAGGATTGCATCATGGAGGATGATGACCCAACTAGCTTCGAGCAGGCCATCACTAGTGGGGACTCAGTAAAATGGCTGGATGCTATGCGGTCCGAGATGGATTCCATGTACACCAACAAAGTATGGACTTTGGAAGTTGCTCGTGAAGGGGTAAAACCCATTGGGAGCAAGTGGATCTTCAAGAAGAAACTTGGTGTAGATGGGAAGGTGGAGACTTTCAAAGCTAGACTTGTAGCAAAAGGTTTTCGTCAAAGACCAGGTGTGGACTATGACGAGACCTTTTCTCCAGTGGCTATGCTTAAATCCATCCGAATCATGCTTGCCATTGCTGCCTTTCATGACTACGAAATCTGGCAAATGGATGTTAAGACCGCCTTTCTAAATGGTGATTTAGAAGAGTGCGTGTACATGACTCAGCCAGAGGGCTTCGTAGACAGTAGGAGCAGCGGGAAGGTGTGCAAGCTGCTTAAATCCATTTATGGATTAAAGCAAGCATCGCGGAGTTGGAACATCTGCTTTGACGTCGTTATCAAAGAGTTTGATTTCGTCAAAAATCCAGATGAACCTTGTATCTACAAGAAGGTGGCAGAGAGTACGGTTGTCTTCCTCGTATTGTACGTGGACGACATACTCTTGATAGGAAATGATATTCCTATGCTGCAATCGGTCAAGCTCTTCTTATCACAAAGATTCTCAATGAAAGATCTTGGTGATGCCTCCTGCATATTGGGAATTAGGATCTATAGAGATAGATCCAAACGGATTTTGGGATTGTCCCAATCCAGGTACATTGACACCATACTAAAGAGGTTTAGTATGGAAGAGTCCAAGCGTGGGAACTTGCCCACGATCTCTGGAGTCACTCTCTCCAAAGAGATGTCTCCCAAGACTGATTTGGAGAGAGCTCGCATGCAAGGGATACCCTATGCTTCGGCAGTAGGCTCTATCATGTATGCGATGCTACTGTAAGTCCATATTGCGACCCCCGGTTCTTACGGGGAGGCGGAAACGGTATAAAAAACGAATTTTTATCGCAAGAGGCAACATGGACTAAACTATGGTCGGGATCGTTGTCTAAACTAAAACTAGCAAACTATGCTAAAGAGAGTTAGCTACTCGGATGAAGATGGTTATACCTAGACTTGAACTCCTTCGTCTTCAAACTTTGTAGAGGTTGATGGTTCTCCTTTGTCGCCTTCTTCCGTCGAAGATGGATCCACCTCGAAGGCTCGACCTTTGGGCTCTTTCTCGTACTTGGAGTGAACTAGAATCGCCGGCTTGCTAAACCCTTGATCCTAGAGTGAGTAGAGAGTGTCTAAGGGTTGCTTTTGTTTTTCAAGAGAAGGATTCTCAACTCATGAGAAGGTTTCTCTTGACTAGAGGAAGAAGAAGATGAAGTGAAGAGAGAGAGTGAATATGATAGAATGAGCTATCATTTCCTTTCTTGCAACCATAATGCAAAAAGAAAATGAATTATCAAATAATAATAATCAAAATGAAAAGGTTGATGGAAAGTTTTAGAATGACTAATATCATTACAAGCATTAAATGAAAATGCAAGAATCAAGAGCATCTTTCACTTGTAATGATAATGGTCAAATGTTCAACCATGGTCAACAAGTCAACCATGGTCAACAAGTCAACAAAAACTAACCATGACACAATTTCATTTTATTATATATTATTAAATGATATAATACAAATCCATTAGGGTTTGGAAAAATACAACTGTCAACTGTGCATACGCACCCGTTCCGAAACCCTAATGAAAAATCATCTTCCTCCTCCTCAAAAAGAACTGTGCATACACACCTGCATTCTTGTTCCGAGGAACATGAATACTGAGAGATAAAAGCAACCCCAAATACTATACCAGTATCCGGCTCAAACCAGAGCCCGCTGGTAAAATCCGTCCGGACTCCAAACGTGCACAAGTGCGCGGATGAGAACGAACCCTGTCGCAAAACCATGCGACCTCTACTCTGTTTTTCCCAGAGGCGAATACCCTCTGTGTGGGACTCTAAAGACTCGACACTACGCTGGCAGTGGGTTTAACCACAGACCGCAAGCGGCACTAGCTGTGCGTAACGGTCCACAGGTAGATGTCGACAAGAAGGCTGACGAGGTGAAACCCCATCTGAACTCCTACTGAGTCTGAATGTGACAGTCTCCGTACAGTCCGGTCTGTTCGTCTGATACATCGCATGGCGGGCCTAGGGGGCGGTAAACGTTAGTCCCCCAATAGCGGTACAAGTCGTGCCGGAGCGAAGCCCAAAACACCCTGAGATAACACTGGAAACCTACCAGTATATCTCGTTTGCCCTGGCCAGGGACTACTCATGTAATGGCTCTCCTAGACATAGCGCGATGTCAACCCCCAATACCGGGAGAGACGAATCCTGTCTAACCGTCACTGCCTCCAAGTGCTTCGGGACTGCACCCAACCACCACCTGTTTGCACGACTCCTTTGAGCCGTGGTAGGGTAGTGATCAAAGTGCAGTGGGAACACACTTGAGGCGAAGTGCCAGTGTCAAGTCAGCGGACTAAGCTGTACTCATGTCACCTGGGAACTGATAACTGACGATAGGTATAATACCAACTAGTCAGTTCCCGACGAGTCCTGTCCAGTGTACTCATAACCCAACGAGCACCCGTATACTATCTCCAGTACGACGTACTGATGGCTGTGGGACAGACCATCTCCCACACTGGGATGAGAAGCGCATACGCTAGTCTACTCCGGAGTATCGATGCCCTGTCTCGATAGTCCTGCGACTAGGGACCTGTATAAGGATGTGCTTATAGATTACCCAGCCCCCACTAGTGTGACTGCCATCACAACGCTGGTAATCAAGCAAAGATCCTAAGGGCTCTACTAATGCGTATAAGTGATAACTGAAATAAACACAAGTACACATTGAAGTAGAAACAAACCAAGTAGCATACTACTATTTTGAGCAAGATTGTATATACAAGGTGAATATCCCAAGCATCCATTAAGTAATATACAAACTAGTATGATACAGTAATGGCCTCTAGGGCATATACACTAACAATCTCCCACTTGCACTAAGGCCATGTACTGGCGTATCGAAGACCTATCATCTCGATAAGCCGCTCGAACTGAGTCTGGGGCAGGGCCTTGGTGAATGGATCTGCAGTGTTGTCTTCTGAAGCAACTCTCCGAACCTCGATCTCCTTGCGATCCACGATCTCCCTGATCAGGTGATACCGCCTCAAGATGTGCCTGGATCTTTGATGGGACCTGGGTTCCTTTGCTAAAGCTATAGCCCCGTTGTTGTCGCAATACAGAGGTACTGGGTCAACAATGGACGGAACCACCTGAAGTTCCTTTAAGAACTTCCTTATCCAGACAGCTTCTTTTGCGGCATCAGATGCAGCGATGTATTCCGCTTCCATAGTCGTGTCTGCAACGGTTTCCTGTTTGGAACTCTTCCAACACACCGCCCCTCCATTGAGGGTAAAGACAAAACCCGACATGGACTTGGAATCATCCTTGTCACTCTGGAAGCTGGAGTCAGCAAAGGCCTCAATCTGGAGGTCTTTTCCGCCATACACCAAAAACATCTCCTTAGTCCTCCTCAGGTACTTGAGAATGTTCTTTACCGCTATCTAATGTTTCTCCCCAGGGTTTGACTGATACCGGCTTACTACACTCAGTGCATAAGCTACATCCGGTCTGGTACACAACATCGCATACATTATAGAGCCTACCGCAGAAGCGTAGGGTATAATAGACATGCGATCCCTCTCCAAATCAGTCTTGGGAGACATCTCTTTAGAGAGGGTGATCCCGTGACAAGCCGGTAGGTTACCGCGCTTGGAATCTTCCATACTGAATCTTTTCAGTACGGTGTCGATGTACCTGGACTGAGAAAGTCCCAATATCCTCTTGGATCTATCACGATGGATCCGGATCCCCAGGATGTATGAGGCATCACCCAGGTCTTTCATGGAGAACCTTTGTGACAAGAACCCCTTGACAGATTGTAGCATAGGAATATCATTTCCTATTAAGAGAATGTCATCCACGTATAAAACGAGGAATACTACAGTTCTCGCTACAAATCTACTATAGATGCATGGTTCATCTGGATTTTTGATAAAGCCAAATTCCTTGACCGTCTCATCAAAACAGATGTTCCAACTCCGCGATGCCTGCTTTAGTCCATAGATGGACTTAAGCAACTTGCACACCTTTCCGCTGCTCCCACTCTGATTGAAACCCTCTGGCTGGTCCATATAGACACACTCCTCTAAATTTCCATTTAGAAAAGCTGTCTTTACGTCCATTTGCCAGATCTCATAATCGTGGAAGGCAGCAATGGCAAGAAGGATCCGAATGGATTTCAGCATGGCTACTGGAGAAAAGGTTTCGTCGTAGTCCAAACCAGGTCTTTGACGAAAACCCTTTGCTACCAGCCTAGCTTTATAGGTCTCAACCTGTCCATCTACACCAATCTTCCTTTTGAAGATCCACTTGCATCCTACGGGTTTTACCCCGTCTGGAGCAATGTCCAACGTCCATACCTTGTTGGTGTACATGGACTCCATTTCGGTCCGCATTGCATCCAGCCATTTCACTGAGTCAACGCTCTGAACGGCCTGCTGGAAGCTAGTAGGCTCATCATAATCTATGATGCAATCCTCTCTATCCCCGTCTATGAGAAAACCGCAGTATCTCTCGGGCGGATGAGACTGCCTACTACTCCTGCGGAGCGGCGTAGGAATGTCCTGTTCTGTTGAACCCTCTGGTTCCACTAAGCTTTCAGTAACAGTCTGTGGTTCTGGAATTTCTTCCAGTTCTACTGCGCTCCCACTTATTTCTTTTTCTATGAACTGGTGTTCTAGAAAGTGGGCATGACGAGAAACAAGAACTTTTTGTTCCTCTTCACAGTAGAAGAAATATCCCTTGGAATTCTTTGGATATCCCACAAACTTGCACAGTACTGAGCGTGCCTCGAGCTTGTCCGCATGCTGCTTTTTGACAAAAGCTGGACTTCCCCATATCTTAATGTGATTAAGATGGGGTCTCTTCCCACACCACATCTCAAATGGCGTAGTAGGCACAGTCTTAGTGGGAACTCGGTTCAAAAGGTATGCGGCTGATTCTAGCGCATACCCCCAGAATGATCGCGGTAACTCAGCGTTACTCATCATGGACCTCACCATATCCAATAGGGTGCGGTTCCGTCTCTCCGATACACCGTTATGTTGTGGGGTGTAAGGAGGAGTAAGCTGAGAGAGAATTCCGTTCTCTTTTAAATAGTCCAGGAACTCGGCACTTAAGTATTCTCCACCTCGATCCGATCTTAGAATCTTAATACTTTTGCCGGTCTGTTTCTCTACTTCATTCTTATACTCCTGGAATTTTCCAAAGGCCTCGGACTTATGTTTCATTAAGAAGACATAACCGTACCTTGAGAAGTCATCCGTAAAAGTAATGAAGTAAGAATGTCCGCTTCGGGCATGTGTAGACATTGGACCGCACACGTCACTGTGTATGAGTCCCAAGAGCTCGCCCGCTCTTACTCCATGTCCAGTAAACGGAGTCTTTGTCATCTTTCCCTTGAGACAGGATTGACAAGTGGCATACGACTGATATTCGAACGTATTCAAATACCCTTCTGTATGTAACTTCGTCAACCTTCTCTCATTGATGTGACCCAATCTACAATGCCATAAGAAAGTCTGATTTATTTCTGGAGACTTTCTTTTGTGTGTATTCTGGACATTAAAAATCTGTGGTTGGTTTAACACGTATATACCATTACTCAGAGTACCTGACCCAATCAATACTTGATTAAGGTGAATGTTTACAACATTACTTACAAACGCAAATTCATAACCTTCTTTAGAAACTAAAGATACAGAAATGATATTACAAGTTGCGTTGGGTACAAAAAAGCAATTACGCAAAACCAAAACATGTCCATCTGACATTCCCAGGTGATAGTCCCCCACGGCTTTAGCATCCATGCTAGCTCCGTTTGCAACTCTGAGGGTCATGTCACCTGCCTTCAAATCCCTACGGTTTCTCAACGCCTGCAAAGAATTACAGATATGAGATCCTGATCCGGTATCCAATACCCAGGAAGTAGAGTTTATTGAAAGACAGTTTTCAATAACATACACACCTGAAGCTGAAGCTGCAACCTGCTTCAATTCCTGTGTTCTGGCCTTCCAGGCCCTGCAATCATTCTTCCAGTGTCCTTTCTTATGACAAAAGAAGCATTCTTCCTTATCCACAAGCTTCCCCGCTATCTTTGTTGCTTTACCTTTTCCCTTCGTATCCACTTTACCAACACCGCCCCTTGGTTTGGCGGGGGCCTTCTTCTTCTTTCCCTTGGCTTTCGCCTTGGACCTAGAAGAAGATGATCCTCCTACAAACAAAGTGGATGTTTCCCTACCTTTCTGTAGGGTGCCCTCTGCGCTCCTCAGCAGGTTGAGGAGCTCTGAAAGTTCAACCTCCTTTTCTTGTAGGTTGAAGTTCATTATAAACTGGGAGTAAGTGGAAGGAAGGGACTGGAGAACTATATCCGTATATAGCTCACTCTCCAATGTGATCCCTAGGTCAGCGAGCTCCTCAATGTAGCCGATCATCTTTAGCACATGCTCGGCTACTGATGATCCGACGGCCATTCTTGTCGAAAATAACTTTTTCGACGCTTCGTATCTTGCGATACGTGATTGCTCTCCATACAGTTCTTTTGTATGAAGCAATATGGACTCCATGTCCATATTATCATGCCTCCTCTGATGTTCGTTGTCCATCGAGGCAAGCAGGAGGCACTTGGCCTTCGCGCTATCAATCTCCCAAGTCTTGCGGATTTCCTTATCCGCGACGCTGGAAGTTGGACCAGGGACAGGGGGAGCTTTGGTGGTAAGAAGATACCCCAGCTTGTCATAAGTGATTGCTATCTTGACATTCCTGAGCCAATCTTTGTAGTTTGGCCCTGTCAGCTTGTTTTTATCTAGGAGTAACTTAAGTCCAGTCATGTTGATTGGTCGCTGCAATTAGGAGAGAGAAGAAGAAACACTCAGCATGACGCTCTTGCAAGTTTAGAATGGTTTTTAATTTGTCTAAACAGGATGGCTCCCACTGTTTCTCGAATCCCTCCTCAAACCATAAAGGAAGAATTAGCCGGGATCAATCCCACCGCACAATACTTGCTTAACCGTTCAGCCAGGCCGGTGTCGGTACTTCGAGGGAGGTTTTCCAACGCTTTCGCGAAGTTCCTTAATTAAATAACCTCTTTTCCCTGGGGGCGTAACCCCGCTAACACCTTTCTAGGCACCTACTAGGTTTATAGCATTGATCGTTTAGTGAGAAATTTCCCGAGGAGTAGCATATACTCACAGTAGGATCGGGATCCAAATATCATCGCGTGACGAAACTGAAGGAATCCTACCAGAATCACCACACTCCAAATGGTATGCAAATCTAGCAAGTTTCAGTACTTATGAAACTCCCGATGTGGATTTTTGCCCCATGCTCTTATGACCTTGACTTTGGCCAAAATATCATAAGTCACATGTCAAGTTCTGCCCGTCACTATCCAGGTTAATTTGGATCCATCCGTACATACCCTTGACTTTGGCCAAAATGGCAGCACGACTGTCCCAAACCAACGCATCTATCTATGCTACACATGAACACCCAATAGCTACCAATCACTATGCCTTGACTTTGGCCAAAATACATAGCTTGAATACTATTGCCTATTCATGCGAAGCGACGGAGGGCTACGAATGGTTTTGGCGAAACCGTGAACGTAGTGAACTTGATTTAATCGATGGAACGAGATAGCTTTTAGAAGGAGTGGCTCAAACTCCGCATTTAAAAGTTATTTTTGAAAAGAACCGAGTGGTTTTTCGAAAGTGTTCCAACGACTTTAAACTTGGTTTATTATCATGCATTAGTTCTTTTAATGCGTGATATTCTTGCATTAGTACTTTTAATGCGTCCCATCATTTAACCCTACCATTGCAGAAAACAACCAAAATATGACGTACGCTTATGCCATTCGCATTCGCCACTGGGCCCCGTCATTACCCGTTAGGTTACTTAACTAACGACAGAGCGGGGGCTGGGCTAGCGCGTCTGTAAAACATAAGCAACGCCTAAATAGTAAGCAATGATAGACATTACAGATCACAGATGAATGCATTGGATATACTAGCAATCCGCAATCCTTTCGAGCCTGAAACGAAAAGCGGATAACACGGTCGCGGTGAATAGCCAAATACCCCACCCAAGACCCCTACGGGTGCGGCAAACTACCCGCCAAGTACTCGGTAGTTTGTGCACCCCTCCATGGGTCTATCCTAGGAGCAAAAACAGTAAAAAGAATTATACAATGACGGCTACAACCCCGACCCGGTTGTGCGGCCAAACAAATAATATTATTACATCAATTTACATTTACAATGAATGAAAGAAAAACAAAAGCTCATCTCACATCCACCCCGGCTATTCACCCGCGACAGTCCAACACATTCATATACACATTCCAGCACATTACAGATCATGTATAACCCCGACTAATCGACTTATAGCGATTAGCCGACGTTCAATACATGCAAGCATCACAGATATAACCATCATAGTCAAAGTGCAGTGAAGTTCGGAAAAAATACGGAATTATAGGACCCCAAAAGGAAATTTCTTTTCTGGAAAATCTGAGCACATATAATATATTTTAAAAATCCCAAAACCAACACACAAACACACTGCACGAAAAACGATGCAGAGAAGACAACAACTCGCGGCGGTTCCGCGGCGGCTAAGAAGGCTCACGCGGCGGAAGGGCGGCAGTTTAGACGAATCACTGTATCGTTTTTCTTGGGTGTTCACACAAAACCCTGAGCCGAATTTACAAGTATAAAGTTTTTCATTTTGACCAGAAAAAATTTCAACAGAAACTCAGGTTTTTGTAAAGTTTGGTTTTTGGATTTTTCCGGTTCCGAACTTCGTTACACTTCACTACCAAGCTAGTTTAAGTTTAGTTAGGCTCTGATACCACTGTAAGTCCATATTACGACCCCCGGTTATTACGGGGAGGCGGAAACGGTATAAAAAACGAATTTTTATCGCAAGAGGCAACATGGACTAAACTATGGTCGGGATCGTTGTCTAAACTAAAACTAGCAAACTATGCTAAAGAGAGTTAGCTACTCGGATGAAGATGGTTATACCTAGACTTGAACTCCTTCGTCTTCAAACTTTGTAGAGGTTGATGGTTCTCCTTTGTCGCCTTCTTCCGTCGAAGATGGATCCACCTCGAAGGCTCGACCTTTGGGCTCTTTCTCGTACTTGGAGTGAACTAGAATCGCCGGCTTGCTAAACCCTTGATCCTAGAGTGAGTAGAGAGTGTCTAAGGGTTGCTTTTGTTTTTCAAGAGAAGGATTATCAACTCATGAGAAGGTTTCTCTTGACTAGAGGAAGAAGAAGATGAAGTGAAGAGAGAGAGTGAATATGATAGAATGAGCTATCATTTCCTTTCTTGCAACCAGAATGCAAAAAGAAAATGAATTATCAAATAATAATAATCAAAATGAAAAGGTTGATGGAAAGTTTTAGAATGACTAATATCATTACAAGCATTAAATGAAAATGCAAGAATCAAGAGCATCTTTCTCTTGTAATGATAATGGTCAAATGTTCAACCATGGTCAACAAGTCAACCATGGTCAACAAGTCAACAAAAACTAACCATGACACAATTTCATTTTATTATATATTATTAAATGATATAATACAAATCCATTAGGGTTTGGAAAAATACAACTGTCAACTGTGCATACGCACCCGTTCCGAAACCCTAATGAAAAATCATCTTCCTCCTCCTCAAAAAGAACTGTGCATACACACCTGCATTCTTGTTCCGAGGAACATGAATACTGAGAGATAAAAGCAACCCCAAATACTATACCAGTATCCGGCTCAAACCAGAGCCCGCTGGTAAAATCCGTCCGGACTCCAAACGTGCACAAGTGCGCGGATGAGAACGAACCCTGTCGCAAAACCATGCGACCTCTACTCTGTTTTGCCCAGAGGCGAATACCCTCTGTGTGGGACTCTAAAGACTCGACACTACGCTGGCAGTGGGTTTAACCACAGACCGCAAGCGGCACTAGCTGTGCGTAACGGTCCCCAGGTAGATGTCGACAAGAAGGCTGACGAGGTGAAACCCCATCTGAACTCCTACTGAGTCTGAATGTGACAGTCTCCGTACAGTCCGGTCTGTTCGTCTGATACATCGCATGGCGGGCCTAGGGGGCGGTAAACGTCAGTCCCCCAATAGCGGTACAAGTCGTGCCGGAGCGAAGCCCAAAACACCCTGAGATAACACTGGAAACCTACTAGTATATCTCGTTTGCCCTGGCCAGGGACTACTCGTGTAATGGCTCTCCTAGACACAGCGCGATGTCAACCCCCAATACCGGGAGAGACGAATCCTGTCTAACCGTCACTGCCTCCAAGTGCTTCGGGACTGCACCCAACCACCACCTGTTTGCACGACTCCTTTGAGCCGTGGTAGGGTAGTGATCAAAGTGCAGTGGGAACACACTTGAGGCGAAGTGCCAGTGTCAAGTCAGCGGACTAAGCTGTACTCATGTCACCTGGGAACTGATAACTGACGTTAGGTATAATACCAACTAGTCAGTTCCCGACGAGTCCTGTCCAGTGTACTCGTAACCCAACGAGCACCCGTATACTATCTCCAGTACGACGTACTGATGGCTGTGGGACAGACCATCTCCCACACTGGGATGAGAAGCGCATACGCTAGTCTACTCCGGAGTATCGATGCCCTGTCTCGATAGTCCTGCGACTAGGGACCTGTATAAGGATGTGCTTATAGATTACCCAGCCTCCACTAGTGTGACTGCCATCACAACGCTGGTAATCAAGCAAAGATCCTAAGGGCTCTACTAATGCGTATAAGTGATAACTGAAATAAACACAAGTACACATTGAAGTAGAAACAAACCAAGTAGCATACTACTATTTTGAGCAAGATTGTATATACAAGGTGAATATCCCAAGCATCCATTAAGTAATATACAAACTAGTATGATACAGTAATGGCCTCTAGGGCATATACACTAACAGCTATGTACCAGACCCGATGTAGCATACTCACTAAGTGTAGTGAGTAGGTATCAAGCTGATCCTGGAGAGAGTCACTGGACAGCTGTGAAGAGCATTCTCAAGTACTTGCGAAGGACTAGAGATATGTTCTTGGTGTATGGTAACGGAGAACTCCAAGTGGAGTCCTTTACCGATTCCAGCTTCCAGAGTGATAAGGACGACTCAAAGTCGCAGTCGGGCTTTGTCTTTACCCTTTACGGAGGGGCGGTTAGCTGGAAGAGTTCCAAGCAGGAAACCGTGGCAGACTCGACGATGGAGGCTGAATACATCGCTGCCAACGATGCTGCTAAAGAAGCTGTCTGGATCAAGAAGTTCATTACTGAACTTGGAGTGGTTCCATCCATTGAGCATCCAATACCTTTGTATTGCGATAACAATGGAGCGGTGGCTTTGGCCAAGGAACCCAGGTCCCATCAGCGATCCAGGCATATTCTGAGGCGGTATCACCTGATCCGGGAGATAGTTGATCGCCGGGAGATCGAGGTCAGGAGGGTTGACACGAAGAACAACACGGCGGATCCACTCACGAAGGCCATTCCCCAGATACAGTTTGAGAGACTCTTCGGGATGCTCCGTATGAGATACTACAGCAGCTGGCCCTAGTGCAAGTGGGAGATTGTTAGTAGTATGTATGCCCTAGAGGCCAGTATTGTACAGATTATGTATATTATATTGGATGCTTGGACATATATAGAGATGACTTTCTTGCTCGACATGATAGTATGCTATCTGGTTGCTATTTATCTTAACATGTACACTAGTCTCTTTATACTGTCTTATAGTTACATGATGGTAAAGCCCTTAGGATTTGTACTTGACTACCTAGACTATGATGCAGATCATACTAGTGGGGACATGGTAGTCCATAAGTACATCCTTCAAGGTCCCTAGTCGTGGGTGTATCGAGACGGGGCATCGATATACCAGTGTAGACTAGCGTATACGCTTCTCGACCCATGTGATGGGCGATGGATGATCCCATATCCATTGGTGTTTGACATCAGAGATGGTATACGGGTGCTCAGTGGAGACTGGGTACACTGGACGGACTCGCCGAGAACTCCCAGATGGTATTATACCTCACGTCAGATGGCAGTTCTCAGGTGACACTTGTACAGGTTAGTCTGTAGACCCGAGATCGTCATAGAGTCTTGTGTGATTCCCACTGTGCTTTGATCTCCACCTTACCACGTCCATGAGGGCGTGCAAAACGGTGGTCTTTGGGTACAGTCCCGAGTCACATGGAGGCAATGAGCGATAGGAGGGGTTTCGTCTCTCCCGGTATTGGGAGTTGATGTTGCGCTGTGCTCGATTAGCCGTAGCAGGGAAGTCCCTGGCCAGGGCTGATCAGAGATTTACTGGTAAGTGTTACCAGTAGTTTCTCGACCCGTTACGAGCCTCACATCGGCATGACTTATCGGGTATTGGGGTCTGACGTTTACCACCCCTAGACTTGATATGCGACGTATCTGACGAAGAGACCGGACTGTATGGTAAGTGTTACTGGTCGGATTCGCAGGAGTGTGAGCGGGCTAGCTCGTCGATCTTCTGATCGCTCAATACCCGGGTGGCCGTTACGTTTAGCAGACCGCTTGCGGCTTGTGGGTGCTTGATATGATCATCATCTGCTACCGGCGTATTGACGAGTCTTTAGAGTCCTACACAGAGGTTCCCTGGCTCAAGCGAAACGAAATAGGAGCGCATATGAGATATGTGCAGGACCGAGAATAATGCGTGTATATGATACCGCATTTCATTCTCGCGATATATGTTTCGATTGGTTATATTCGATATGACCTAGTTATCGAATCATTGATTCGATAAATCGATACATTGGTTTCTAGCCGGTTATGTGCGACATGACCGGATCATTGAATCAAATGTTGATTTAATGATTTAATGCATAATTATATATTTGATATATTGCATTGCATTAACTAGTATTGGTTCACTTTAAACGGATTTTTTCTCACTTGGATTGCACATTGTATATGTGATATACTTTTGTGCACTTTTTGTATCATGTTTGATGATACTTGATTATATGGTTAAGTGAATAGAATTAAACCATGGTTATTTTGTAATTAGGGTTTTCCATATTTATTTATTAATTTATTTGTTTATTTATGTGGATAAATTCAAAATGAGAATGGTGGCTATTTTTGTTTCATATATGAAGCTTCATGAACCCTTGACTTTAGCAACCATTCTTATCCTCTTGCTTAACCCTAACCCACTCTACTAACCATGGTTTATTCTCTACACCTAACTTGAGTTAGAGTTATGATAAGTATAGATTTTCTTTTTATTTTATACAACACTTATCATAATTCTAGCTCTTCTTCTTCTTCATCTTCAAAAGAAAAGCTCAAGGTCCATCAATGGCAACTTGAGTTAAAGTGAGATAAATCCAATTCTAAAGTGAACCCACCTCCTATTTCTTCACCCTCTACCTCTTGCCAAGTTGTTTTGGGTGTTTACTTCACAAGTTTCACAAGTTTGTGAAGTCGGAGCTTGAGTTTGTGCAACCTCGACGTAGATCGTCTTTGACACAAAGCCGACGACCTATTCCGCTTGCTTTCCCGATGAAGCCGATGATCGAGTCGAGGATTCATGATGGACAGCGAGGGCATGACCACGTGGAGCTAAGGAGGCGAAAATCCGGATCTACAAAGGTTGTAGTTTCCGACCTTTAGTTAATTTGCTAACTAGTTTAGTTTTTCGCCTAGAATTCTAGTCTAAGATCCGTGTTAGGGTTTCTCGGCACCATAATTTTTGTAAAATTGCATGTTCGATGCCTTGTGAGACCTCACTAGGGTGCCTAGGAACCTTTCACATCCATCGCCCATCTATATGGATCGAGAAGGTATACGCTAGTCTACTCTGGTATATCGATGCCCTGTCTCGATACACCCATGACTAGGGACATTAAAGGATGTACTTATGGACTACTCTGTCCCCACTAGTATGATCTGCATCATATTCCAGGTAGTCAAGTACACATCCTAAGGGCTTTACCAACATGTAGCAGAGAGACAATCAATGTACATGTTAAAGTAAAGAGTAACCAGATAGCATACTATCATGTCGAGCAAGAAAGTCCTCCCTATATATGTCCAAGCATTCACTACAATATACATCTCATGTATGGTAATGGCCTCTAAGGCATACGTATAACTAACAAGCAGGGGGTTGCACATTTCTGTAATGGTTTTTACTGGTTTGTGTATATGAACTTCATTGGATCGTTGTGATAATTAGCCGGGGTTTGAGATGAGTTTTTTTATTCTTTCATTCAATGTAAATTGTAATATAATGTAATATTCTTTTGCAGGGCACATCCGGGCTGAGGTTGTAGCCACCGTTGTATTATTTCATTTACTGTTTTATGTTCCTAGGATAGACCCAAGGTGGGGTGCACAAACTACCGGGTACTTTGAAGTGTTTTGTGGCCTACTCACGTTGTTAAGGGAGACCGCTTCACTTGGGTACTTGGCGGGTAGTTTGCCGTACTCGTACAGGTCTAGGGTGGGGTAATGGCTATTCATCACAACTGTGTAATCCGTCTTTCATTGCAGGCTCAAAGGAAACGCGGATTACTTGTATATCCAATAATGTTCATCTGCGATCTGGAATGCCTATTATTGTGTCTGACGAATGTACAATATCTATATATGATATCTAGTAGGCGTTGCTTATGTTTTGCATCCGCGCTAGCCCAGCCCCCGCTCTGTCGTTAGTTAAGTAACCTAACGGGTGAAAGACGGGACCCAGTGGCGAATGCGGATGGCATAAGCGGACGTTGTATTTTCATTGTTTTCTACAATGATATGATAATTGATGGGACTCATTATTTTAATGCAAAGAAAACAAACCAAAGTTGAATCGTTGGAACAAATTTAAAAGAAACCACTCGGTTATTTTAAAAGAGGAGAATTTTTAATTGCGGAGCTTTAACCACTCCTTTTAAAAAGCTATCAGGTTCCTTCGATTATATCAAGTTCACTACGTTCACAGTTTCGCCAAAACCAGTCGTAGCCCTCCGTCATTTCATATGGATGGTCAGTAGTATTCAAGCTATGTTTGTTGGCCTTCGTCAAGGCATAGTGTTTGGTAGCTACTGGGGTATTCGTATGTAGCATAGATAGATGCGTTGCTTTGGGACAGACGTATTACCTTGTTGGCCTTCGTCAAGGGTATGCACGGGTGAGTTCAAATTAACAAGATAATGATAGGCAAAACTTGACATGTGACTTATGATTTGTTGGCCTTCATCAAGGTCATAAGAGCATGGGGCAAAAATCCACATCGGGAGTTTCTAAAGAAACTGAAACTTGCTAGCGTTGCATACCATTTGGAGTTTTGATAATGTTGGTAGGATACCTTCAGTATTATCACACGATGATATTTGGATCACGATCCTACTGTGAGTATCTGCTACTCATCAGGAGATTCGTCACTTAACGATCAATGCTATAAACAAAGTAGGTGTCTAGAACAGTGTCAGCGGGGCTACGCCTCCAGAGAAAAGAAGTTATTTAATTAAGGAACTTCGGGAAAGCGTCGTAAAACCTCCCTCGAAATACCGACACTAGCCTGGCTGAACGGTTAAGCAAGTATTGTACGGTGAGATCAGTCCTGACTAATTCTTCTTTTATGGTTTAAGGAAGGATTCGAGAAACAGTGGGAGCTATCCAGTTTAGTTAAATTAAAAACCACTCTAAAATTGCAAGAGCATCATGCTAAAGTGTTCCCTCTCTCTCTCATTGCAGCGACCATGTGACCATGACTAGGTTACATCTAGATAACAAAATGACTGAATCTGACTTTTATGATTGGCAAAGGTCTGTCCAGATGTCCATTGCCAATAGCAAGCAGGACCACCCTATTACTACTCAAGCCCCCACCGTCCCAGGTCCAGTTTCCACCGTCGCGGATTTGGATATCCGTCAGACAAGGGAAAAGGATAGTACGAATGCCAAGTGCCTCGTGTTAGCTTCAGTTGATGGTGTATACCAGAAGCAGCACGAGAAGATGGACTTAGTTTCTATTTTTCTCCATAACAAAGATTTATATGGAGAGCAATCTCGTATCGCAAGATATGAGACCTCGAACGAATTATTTCAAGCGAAGATGGCTGTCGAGTCATCTGTAGGGGACGACGTCCTTACGATGACCAGCTATATTGATGAGCTCACGGACCTGGAGACTACGTTGGGAAACGGGTCATATGCTGACTTATTTCCATAGTCCATACCTTCTACTTACACCCTGAAAGAAACCAGGGAAACACCCGCTCTGCTTAATGAGGGACCTTCTTCTTTTGCATCCAGGGCAAAAGCAAAGGGTGAAAAGAAGAAGACCTCCACAAAGCTGATATACGGTATCAGTGAAGTAGAGGGAAAGGGAAGAGAAAAAGTTTCGGGACTTGGTGTAGGTAAGGAGGGATGTTCTTATTGTTATGGGAACGGGCATTGGCAGAAGGATTGTAGGGCTTTGGAAGCCAGTAGCCAGGATTCGAAGCATGTTGTGGCTTCGGCCTCGAGTGTGTATGTAATTGAGAACTGTTTGTCAATTAACTCTACTTTCTGGGTACTAGATACCGGAGCAGGATCTCATATCTGTAATCCATTACATGCTTTGAGAAACCATAGAGTTTTCAGGGTAGGTGATTTGTGTCTCAGAGTTGCAAACGGAATGAGCGTGGACGCTGAATCCGTGGGAGAATATCGCCTAGGTTTGACAAGTGGGCAGATATTGATTCTACGTAACTGTTTGTATGTACCTAGTTTGACTTGTAATATCATATCAGTATCCTCACTTTCGAGAGAGGGATATAGTTTTACATTCGTAAGCGATGTGTTCACATCAACCTAAATCAAGTTCTGATTGGGTCCGGTACATTAGATGACGGTATATGCGTATTGAACCAAGCTCAGGTTTTCAATGTCCAGAACACACTTAAAAGATAGTCTCCAGAAATAAATCAGGATTTCTTATGGCTTTGTAGACTAGGTCACATCAATGAAACACGGTTGACTAAGTTACATAGAGAAGAATATTTGAATCCGTTCGAATATTAATCTTATGCTACTTGTGAATCCTGTCTCATGGGAAAGATGACAAAGACTCCATTTACTAGACACGGAGTAAGAGCAAGCGAGCTCTTGGGACTCATACACAGCGATGTGTATGGTCCAATGTCTACACATGCGCGAGGTGGTTATTCCTACTTCATTACTTTTACAGATGATTTCTCTAGGTATGGACATATCTTCTTAATGAAGTATAAATCCGAGGCCTTTGAGAAATTCTGAGAATACAAGAATGTGTTAGTTGTATGTATGCCCTAGAGGCCAGTATTGTACAGATGATGTATATTATATTGGATGCTTGGACATATATAGAGATGACTTTCTTGCTCGATATGATAGTATGCTATCTGGTTACTCTTTATCTTAACATGTACACTTGTCTCTTTAAACTGTCTTATAGTTGCAAGTTGGTAAAGCCCTTAGGATGTGTACTTGACAACCTGGACTATGATGCAGATCATACTAGTGGGGACATGGTTGTCCATAAGTACATCCTTCAAGGTCCCTAGTCGTGGGTGTATCGAGACAGGGCATCGATATACCAGTGTAGACTAGCGTATACGCTTCTCGACCCATGAGATGGGCGATGGATGATCCCATATACATTGGTGTTTGACATCAGAGATGGTGTACGGGTGCTCGGTGGAGACTGGGTACACTGGAAGGACTCGCCGAGAACTCCCAGATGGTATTATACCTCACGTCAGATGGCAGTTCTCAGGTGACACTTGTGCAGGTTAGTCTGTAGACCCGAGATCGTCATAGAGTCTTGTGTGATTCCCACTGTGCTTTGATCTCCACCTTACCACGTCCATGAGGGCGTGCAAAACGGTGGTCTTTGGGCACAGTCCCGAGTCACATGGAGGCAATGAGCGATAGGAGGGGTTTCGTCTCTCCCGGTATTGGGGGTTGATGTTGCGCTGTGCTCGATTGGCCGTAACAGGGAAGTCCCTGGCCAGGGCTGATCAGAGATTTGCTGGTAAGTATTACCAGTAGTTTCTCGACCCGTTATGAGCCTCACATCGGCATGACTTATCGGTTATTGGGGTCTGACGTTTACCACCCCTAGACTTGATATGCGACATATCAGACGAACAGACCGGACTGTACGGTAAGTGTTACTGGTTGGATTCACAGGAGTGTGAGCGGGCTAGCTCGTCGATCTTCTGATCGCTCAATACCCGGATGGCCGTTACGTTTAGCAGACCGCTTGCGGCTTGTAGGTGCTTGATATGATCATCATCTGCTACCGGCGTATTGACGAGTCTTTGGAGTCCTACACAGAGGTTTCCTGGCTCAAGCGAAACGAAATAGGAGCGCATATGAGATATGTGCAGGAACGAGAATAATGCGTGTATGTGATACTGTATTCCATTCTCGCGATGAATTCATCGAATGGTTATATTCGATATAACCTAGATATCGAATCAACGATTGATTCGATAAGCCGATACATAGGATACTAGTCGGTTATATGCGATATGACCGGATCTTTAAGTCAAGTGTTGATTTAATGATTTAATGTATAATTATATATTTGATATATTACTTTGCATTAGCTAGTATTAGTTCACTTTATATGGATTTTCTTACTTGGTGTGCAAGAAGTATATGTGATATACTTTTGTGCACATATTTGTATCATGTTTGATGATACTTGATCATTTAGTTAAGTGTATAGAATTAAACCATGATTAATTTGATGATTAGGGTTTTGCATATTCATTTATTTATTTATTTGTTCATTTATTTATTTGGAAAAGATAAAGATGAGAATGGTGGCTTTCTTTGTTTCTTATTGAAGCTTCATGAAGCTTTGACTTAGTCACCATTCTTGTCTCATGCTTAACCCTAACCATTTAAACTAACCCTAGTTCATTCTCTACACTTAACTATGTTTAAGATTATGATAAGTATTGATTTTCTTTTTTATTTTAAAAGACTTATCATATTCTTTCTTCTTCTTGACCTTCTTCTTCAAGATAGAAAGCTTGATGCCATCAATGGCAACTTGAGATCTAAAGTGAGAAATCCAATTCTAAAGTGAACCCACCTATTATTTCTTCACCCTCTACCTCTTGCCAAGTTGTTTTGGGTGTTTTCTTCACAAGTTTCACAAATTTGTGAAGTCGGAGCTTGAACTTGTGATGCCTCTGTTAGTTATATGTATGCCCTAGAGGCCATTGCTATACATAGGATGTATATTGTAGTGGATGCTGGGACGTATATAGGGAGGACATTCTTGCTCGACATGATAGTATGCTATTTGGTTGCTCTTTACCTTAACGTGTATACTGATTGTCTCTCTGTTACATGTTGGTAAAGCCCTTAGGATGTGTACTTGACTACCTGGACTGTGATGCGGATCATACTAGTGGGGACATGGTAGTCCATAAGTACATCCTTCAAAGTCCCTAGTCGTGGGTGTATCGAGACGGAGCATCGATATACCAGAGTAGACTAGCGTATACCTTCTCGACCCATACAGATGGGCGATGGATGATCCCATATCCATTGGTGTTTGACATCAGGGATGATATACGGGTGCTCTGTGGAGACTGGGTACACTGGACGGACTCGCCGAGAACTCCCAGATGGTATTATACCTCACGTCAGATGGCAGTTCTCTGGTGACACTGGTACAGAGTAGTCTGTTGACCCGAGATCGTCATAGAGTCTTGTGTGGTTCCCACAGTGCTTTGATTTCCATCTTACCACGTCCAAGAGGGCGTGCAAAACGGTGGTTTTTGGGTACAGTCCCGAGTCACATGGAGGCAATGAGCGATAGGAGGGGATTCGTCTATCCCGGTATAGGGAGTTGATGTTGCGTTGTGTTCGATTGGCTATAACAGGAAATCCCTGGCCAGGGTTGCTGAGATTTACTGGTAAGTGTTACCAATAGTTTCTCGAAGTGTTATAGACCTCATATCGACACGACTTATCGAGCTATTGGGGTCTGACGTTATACCACCCCTAGGCGAGATATGCGACATATCAGACGATCAGACCGGACTGTTGTAGGGTTCCTAGGCACACTAGTGAGGTCTCACAAGGCATCAACCATGCCAATTTCAAAAAATCTAGGTGCCGAGAGACCCGACTACGGATCGTTGGCTAGAAAACTAGGCGAAAAAGTAAACTAGTTAACAATTAACTAATGGGAAACGGAAATACAACCTTTGTAGATCCGGTCCTTCACCTCCACGGCTCCGAGATAAGGTCTTCTCCGCTGTCCAAATCAAATCCGGGCTCTAGCGTCGACTTCATCGGAGAATAGGCGAGCTAGGTCGTCGATGTCCATGCCGAAGATGATCTACGTCGAAGCATCGCAAGATCAAGCTCTCACTTCACCAAGTCAAGAAACTTGTGAAGGAAACACACTCTACTACTTGGCAAGAGGTAGAGGATGAAGAAATAGGAAGTGGGTAGACTTTAGATTTGGATTTCTCACACTTTTTCATCACTTGCCATTGATGGAGGCAAGCTTTCTTCACTTGAAGAAATGAAGAAGAAGAAGGAAATTGTTATGATAAGTTAATTAAAAATGAAAAGAAAAATCAAAACTTATCATAATCTAAACCATGGTCAAGTGTAGAGATTAAACTAGGGTTAAATCAAATGGTTAGGTTAAGCATGAGATAAGAATGGTGGACAAAGTCAAAGGTTCATGAATCTTCAACTACAATCCAAAACAAGCCACCATTTTCCTTTATGCTATTCATTTTTCCAAAAAGAAAATAAATAAATGAATAAATAGATATGAAAAACAAAACCCTAACCATTTAAATAACCATGGTTTAATCTTTACACAAACCAAAAAGCATGTATCATCAAACATGATACAAGCAAATGCACAAAATCATATCACATATATAATGCGCACATCCGAGTGAGAAAATCCATCTAAAGTGAACCAATATTAGTCAATGCAAAGTAATATATCAAATATATAATTATACATTAAATCATTAAACCAACACTTGATTTAACGATCCGGTCATATCGCATATAACCGGCTAATATCCAATGTATCGATTTATCGAATCAACGCTTGAATCGATAACTAGGTTATATCGCATACAACCATTCGATACATTTATCGCGAGAATAGAATACGGTATCACATACACGCATTATTCTCGGTCCCGCACATATCTCATATGCGCTCCTATTTCGTTTCGCTTGAGCCAGGAAACCTCTGTGTAGGACTCTAAAGACTCGTCAATACGCCGGCAGCAGATGATGATCATATCAAACACCCACAAGCCGCAAGCAGTCTGCTAAACGTAACGGCCACCCGGGTATTGAGCGATCTGAAGATCGACGAGCAAGCCCGCTCACACTCCAGTGAATCCGACCAGTAACACTACCGTACAGTCCGGTCTGATCGTCTGATATGTCGCATATCTCGCCTAGGGGTGGTAAACGTCAGACCCCAATAGCTCGATAAGTCGTGTCGATATGAGGTCTATAACTATTCGAGAAACTACTGGTAACACTTACCAGTAAATCTCAGCAACCCTGGCCAGGGATTTCCTGTTATAGCCAATCGAACACAGCGCAACATCAAGCCCTATACCGGGAGAGACAAATCCCCTCCTATCGCTCATTGCCTCCATGTGACTCGGGACTGTACCCAAAAACCACCGTTTTGCACGCCCTCTTGGACGTGGTAAGATGGAAATCAAAGCACAGTGGGAACCACACAAGACTCTATGACGATCTCGGGTCAACAGACTACTCTGTACCAGTGTCACCAGAGAACTGTCATCTGACGTGAGGTATAATACCATCTGGGAGTTCTCGGCGAGTCCGTCCAGTGTACCCAGTCACTACTGAGCACCCGTATATCATCTCCGATGTCAAACACCAATGGATATGGGATCATCCATCGCCCATCTGTATGGGTCGAGAAGGTATACGCTAGTCTACTCTGGTGTATCGATGCCCCGTCTCGATACACCCATGACTAGGGACTTTGAAGGATGTACTTATGGACTACCATGTCCCCACTAGTATGATCCGCATCATAGTCCAGGTAGTCAAGTACACACCCTAAGGGCTTTACCAACATGTAACAGAGAGACAATCAGTATACACGTTAAGGTAAAGTTCAACCAGATAGCATACTATCATGTCGAGCAAGAAAGTCCTCCCTATATACGTCCCAGCATCCACTACAATATACATCCTATGTATAGTAATGGCCTCTAGGGCATACATATAACTAACAATCTCCCACTTGCACTAGGGCCATCTGATAGCAGTGGTTGTAGTATCTCATACTCAACCATCCCATAAAAGTCTCTCTCTGGGAACAGGCCTTTGTGAGTGGATCCGCTGTGTTGTCCTCTGAGTCTACTCTCCTAACCTCGATCTCCCTGGAGATCAACCATCTCCATGATCAAGTGATACTGCCTTAGAATATGTCTGGATCACTGATGGGACCCGGCGTTCCTTGGCATGAGCCACAACTCCATTGTCATACAATGGGAGGAACATAGTTCATCTTATGAACCAATATACACCCAAACAGTCTCTTTGGTAGCATCTTTAGTAGCGATGTATCCTGCTTTTATCGTCTAGTATGTCACGGTATCCAGCTTGGAACTCTTCCAACATACCGTCCCTTCACTGAGGGTAAAGACAATGCCAGTGACTGACACTCAGTCGTCTTTATCACCCTGGAACCCTTCCAGTGATTCTCCCCAGGATCGGTTGATACCGTCTCACTACAACTAGTGAGATTCCTAACATCCAGTTAGATCTATCTCATAGATCCAAAACTCAGGATTTAGGAGGTATCATTTTGATCCTATATGGAGAATCATCGTGATAAGCGGAGATTGATCGAGCGTAGCATAGGAAACTCCTTCCCCATCAAGAGTATGTCATCCACGTACTCTACGAGGATCGTCACCATACTCCCTACTACCTTTTTGTTTATACAAGGTTCATCTACCATTTTGATGATGTCAACTTCTTTGACTAATACATCAAAACAGACGTTCCAACTCCGCGATGCCTGCTTTATCCTATAAAGCATCTTGCACATGTTTCCGCTACTCCCACTGTCTACGAAGCCCTCTGGCTGTGTACTTATAGACGCACTCTTCAAAAACATCATTTAGAAAAGCAGTCATGACACCCAACCACCAGATATCGTAGTCATGGTATGTAGCCGTAGCAAGTAGGATCTGGATGGACTTAAGCATAGCTACTTAGAAAAGGTTTCATCATCATCCATACCTGGTCAATGACGTAGACCTTTAACAAGTCTAGCTTTGAAAGTCTCAACCTTTCCATGTACACCAAGTAATCTTCTCAAGATATACTTGCTCCTGATGGGGATTTAACACTTCAGATATAGCAACCAAAGTCCATACTTTGTTGGTGTATAAGGATTCCATCTCAGATCGATAAACATCCAGCCATTCTTACAGAGTCTCACTCTTGATGGCCAGCTCGAAACTAGTTGGGTCATCATCTCATGATGCAATCCTCGCTCCCACTGTCATAGAGAAACCGAAGTATCTCTCAGGTGGGTGAGGAACCCTACTAGATCGGCGGAGAGGCTGAGGTTCGTTGGAATCTACTGAATCCTTTGGTTCTATCAAATCATCAGCTGTAGTTTGTATAGCTGGAACCTTTCCAGTTCTACATAACAGACCTTGCCTCGAGTTTGTCCGGATTTTGCTTTTAGACATAGGCCGGACAACCCCAAATCTTAACTAACTTAAGACATGGGCTCTTCCCTTTCTATATCACATATGAAGTGGTAGGCAACTGATTTGATTTGAACCCTATTCAATAGGTATGCAGTTTCTCAAGTGCATAACTCCCAAAAGAAAATAGGTAACTCAGTAGTACTCATCATAGAGCACACCTTATCATATAGGGTGTTATTGCTCCACCCCGATATACCATCGTGCCATGGTGTATACGGAGGAGTAATGCTGAGAGAGAATCTCATTCTCCTTTAGAATGGTCCAGGAATTCCGTGCACAAGTATTCTCCTCCTTGATCACATCAAAGGACATAATACTTATACCTTTATTGGTTCTCTACTTCTAACTTATATTCTGTGAATATCTCAAAAGGCTCGGACTTGTGTTTCCACAGGAACATATGTCTGAATCTTGAGAGATTATCAGAGAATGTAACGAAGTACAAAGAACCAGTCTTGGCATGTGTAGACAGGGGACCTACATACATCAACATGTATCATCCTAAGAGTTCACTAACTCTTTCTCTGTTTCCAGTAAACGGAGCTATGGTCATCTTATCTTTGTGACATGACTGGCGAGTTTCACAAGATGTAAATTCAAACTAATTTAAACATGCATCTTTATGTAACTCTAGCTAGTCGGGTCACATTGATCTGACCTAGTCTACAATACCTCAAGAAGGATTTGTTCATTTCTGAACTCTTCCTCTTGTGTGTGTTCTGTATACTAAGAACTGTAGTTTGATTTAGAACATCAATGCTTTTAGATAACGTGCCTGAACCGATCAACTTTTGATATAGGAAATGTTCAAAACATTATCCAACAATACAAAATTTTATCATTTCTTTACTAATAAAGAGACTGATATGATTTTGTATATCAGGTTCGGTATCTAATAACATTCGTTCAGAATCAATGTATTGGTAATACAGGGTGACAGTGACCAACAGACTTGGCTGCAACTCTTGCCCCGTTTTCTGCCTCATGAAACTTATCACCCGTTCTCAGTTCTCTACCTATCTGTAGCCCTATGTAACTGATTACATATCTGGGATCCTGATCTGGTATCACATACCCAGGACGTAGAGGATACAGAGAAACAGTTCTTTGTAATGAACACACCCGAAGATGATGCATCAGCATGCACTCTCTTCGTTTGGGCTGCACGGGAATTCTGGTAATCCCCAATTTCCTGCTCTGTCTTATAACATTTATAAGTTGGAGCGGGACCAACGTTCCCCAGCTCAGTATAACAAGCGGGTTCAGTCAATAATCCGTATTATTATCTTGATTAAGGCGTGATATGGTCGCTACCTGGAGAGAGAGAGAAGAAAACACTCAGCGTGCGCTCTTGCAAGAATAGATTGGTTATTATTTTATCTAATCAGGATGGCTCCCACTGCTTTTTATCAAATCTTCCTTCAAACCCTAAAAGGAAAGACTAGCCGGGATTAATTACACACTACAAGTTCGCCAATCTTTCAGCCAGGCCAGTGTCGGTACTTTGAGGGAGGTCCCCCGTGCTTTCGCACGAACCAAATTAATGTAAACCTCGTTTTCCCAGAGGCGTAACCTCGTTAACACCTTTCTAGACACCTACTTGATCGGCTAATTGTAATGTATAAAACTCTCCCAGGAGTAACACTTACTCGCAGCGGGTATCGGGATCCAACTATCTCATAGAAGGTATGCAATCTCATTGCAAATTTCAACACTTGAAATTCCCGATAATATTTTACCCCTAGCGTCCTATGACCTTGACGGAGGCCAAACAACCCATAGTCCGCTAGTCAAGTTCAACCCGTCATTTCCTGATTGAATTAAACCCACCCGCATGACCCTTGACGGAGGCCAAACAACGCCGTACGAATACCCTAATATAACCGCATCATATGCTAGCAGATAAGCACTAGTTAGCTACCGTACACTACGCCTTGACGGAGGCCAAACAACCGCAGCACGAATACTAACTAGTACGTATCTGAAATGACGGAGGGCTACGACAGGTTTTTCTGAAAACCTATTGCGTAATGAACTGATATCGTTGTAGGATCGAATGAATTTGAAATGGAGTGTTTTTTAGGCTTTTCTAGTTTTGCTAAAGGAGTCACTCCCGGTGAAGGGATCGTCGGTCCTTTCCTCGTCGAATGAGGTGCGGGATATATCGTATATATCACTGTGCAAAGCAAAAACACTTAAAAGCAATCAAAAGACAAACCGAGTGTGTAGCATCTGCCAGTTATTGCTAAAGGAGTCACTCCCGGTGAAGGGATCTCGGTCCTTTCCTCATCGAATAAGGTGCAGGATATATCACATATACCTCTGTGCAAAGCAAGAACTGTAGCTACCTGTTTTATTTTGAAATTCGATTCTACAACATCTTAGGTTTATTTTATTTCATTAATCACATTAATGAAGTCCCATCATTTAAGTACCTAAACATCACAGATAAATACGACGTACACTTATGCCATCCGCATTCGCCTTGATGTCCCCTCGTGCACCGTTAGGTTAGGTAACTAACGGCAGAGCGGGCAGGGCTAGCGCGGGTGTAAAACATAAGTAACGTCTATATAATATATCATATATACTATATACTGTATCTATCATAGAACATCACATGATCACATCACAGATATCGCAGCAGAAGAATCATATGAAATATTGGATATACTAGGACGTCCGTGTTTTCAATACGAGCCAGTATAAAACACGGATTCCACGGTCGTGATGAATAGCCAAACCCACACCCCTAGACCCCTACGAGAGCGGCAAGCAACCCTACCAATTCTGGAGTTAGGAGACCCGGACTCGACTCCTCGAGTTGGTCTCCCACTGGACTCCAGAACCCGGTTACTTGTGCCCTCCTCCTTGGGTCTATCCTAGTGCGGAAAAGTAAATAATATACAAACGGTGACTACTTCCGCAACCTGGAAGTGCCCCAATAAAAGAATATTACATACAAGTTTTTACATGAATGAAAATGAAAAACACTCATCTCACATAAAAAACCCCGGCTATTCAAACACGACGATCCAATATAACATATCCAGCAACACATAACATCAGATGTCATCAACGTAAGTTAATATGCGCATCCCAATTGTCGTTGACATATAGCAACGAAACCGGCGATATCACATATTACACTTACGGTCACAGAAAAGAAAATGTAAAACTACAACAGTTGGAATCCGCAACCTCCTCAGACATCGCATGCCTGACCAAATGAATTACTTAGACATCGCATGCCTAACAATTATAAACCCCGCATTTTAGTCTCAAAATCGAAAACACTTTTCAATATCAAGTCGGGTAATTCAACAAGATTCCCGACATCCTGATCGAATGCTCGTCGCAAACTTCAGTAGACGGCCGCACCCCCGATACCGTCGACGAAGTGCACCAAGGCGGAACACCGTTGCCGCGAGCACCCGAACGGATGCTTTCGGCGACGGGGTTCTCCTACAGTCACTTGGTCGGGGCTATGGAGTGAAGCTGTCTATTAAGTTTACCCGGCGAGTATCCGCGTACGCTACGTGATTGCGACGGACTTTTGATCACATCAAAATTCCGTGGCAACCGATCAAGTGAGACTAAACCGCTAGATTTATAACATTCATTCATTTATCTCATAACTTCTTGTGAATTCCAATTATTGTATCCCATTCCAGATAAACAGAAAATGTTAAACTTTCCGATCGAACAATCGAACACCCAAGTTTTCCCGATACATATCAACACATGAAACAAGTCTAACAACATTCCGTTCGTGCCTCAGTACCAACGGTCCAGCCGTAGAAGGGTCAAGCCAACGCCTCACATGTGGCACGCCGTACTGCCCCAAACCCGAAGGTTCAAAGGGCAGTTCAAGACGGTCACATAATCGAGTTAAGGTTTGTTGTCTTCTAGAGGGACCATCGCGTTACTTGCACTACTTAGAACGTCGTTAAACTTCGGAAAAATCCAACACTTGGAAATTTCCCGACAGGGGAAAAATTGGGTATTTATATCCGGTCGAACTTTTTAACATATTCAAAAAATTATCCGGAACGACACATAGACAAAGTTTGACAATCCGATCGAATGTATGAACTCCCAATACAACCCAAAATACTCAACTCTTGATTTCAGATTAAAAATTCCCAGGAAAACCAGCACTGAAAAATAGGAGTTACTGTGCAAAATTCAATGGCAGATAAGACAAAAGTGCGGCGGAAGGGCCGCCTTAGCACGCTAATGCCGCGGTTCTGCCGCACTTTAGAAAGATCATTAGGTAATTTTTGCATCGTAATTCTTAGATTTACCTGCTTGTTTTTCTGCATATTTTTAATTTGCAAAAATCCACATTTCAAAAAAATGTCCAGAGAGCATTTTAAAGTCGGGGTTTCGGTTCGATCGGACTTCTAACTCCGTCTACGCATCGCCTAAGGCTCTAGCTAGGCTCTGATACCACTGTAGGGTTCCTAGGCACACTAGTGAGGTCTCACAAGGCATCAACCATGCCAATTTCAATAAATCTAGGTGCCGAGAGACCCGACTACGGATCGTTGGCTAGAAAACTAGGCGAAAAAGTAAACTAGTTAACAATTAACTAATGGGAAACGGAAATACAACCTTTGTAGATCCGGTCCTTCACCTCCACGGCTCCGAGATGAGGTCTTCTCCGCTGTCCAAATCAAATCCGGGCTCTAGCGTCGACTTCATCGGAGAATAGGCGAGCTAGGTCGTCGATGTCCATGCCGAAGATGATCTACGTCGAAGCATCGCAAGATCAAGCTCTCACTTCACCAAGTCAAGAAACTTGTGAAGGAAACACACTCTACTACTTGGCAAGAGGTAGAGGATGAAGAAATAGGAAGTGGGTAGACTTTAGATTTGGATTTCTCACACTTTTTCATCACTTGCCATTGATGGAGGCAAGCTTTCTTCACTTGAAGAAATGAAGAAGAAGAAGGAAATTGTTATGATAAGTTAATTAAAAATGAAAAGAAAAATCAAAACTTATCATAATCTAAACCATGGTCAAGTGTAGAGATTAAACTAGGGTTAAATCAAATGGTTAGGTTAAGCATGAGATAAGAATGGTGGACAAAGTCAAAGGTTCATGAATCTTCAACTACAATCCAAAACAAGCCACCATTTTCCTTTATGCTATTCATTTTTCCAAAAAGAAAATAAATAAATGAATAAATAGATATGAAAAACAAAACCCTAACCATTTAAATAACCATGGTTTAATCTTTACACAAACCAAAAAGCATGTATCATCAAACATGATACAAGCAAATGCACAAAATCATATCACATATATAATGCGCACATCCGAGTGAGAAAATCCATATAAAGTGAACCAATATTAGTCAATGCAAAGTAATATATCAAATATATAATTATACATTAAATCATTAAACCAACACTTGATTTAACGATCCGGTCATATCGCATATAACCGGCTAATATCCAATGTATCGATTTATCGAATCAACGCTTGAATCGATAACTAGGTTATATCGCATACAACCATTCGATACATTTATCGCGAGAATAGAATACGGTATCACATACACGCATTATTCTCAGTCCCGCACATATCTCATATGCGCTCCTATTTCGTTTCGCTTGAGCCAGGAAACCTCTGTGTAGGACTCTAAAGACTCGTCAATACGCCGGCAGCAGATGATGATCATATCAAACACCCACAAGCCGCAAGCGGTCTGCTAAACGTAACGGCCACCCGGGTATTGAGCGATCTGAAGATCGACGAGCAAGCCCGCTCACACTCCAGTGAATCCGACCAGTAACACTACCGTACAGCCCGGTCTGATCGTCTGATATGTCGCATATCTCGCCTAGGGGTGGTAAACGTCAGACCCCAATAGCTCGATAAGTCGTGTCGATATGAGGTCTATAACTATTCGAGAAACTACTGGTAACACTTACCAGTAAATCTCAGCAACCCTGGCCAGGGATTTCCTGTTATAGCCAATCGAACACAGCGCAACATCAACCCCCTATACCGGGAGAGACAAATCCCCTCCTATCGCTCATTGCCTCCATGTGACTCAGGACTGTACCCAAAAACCACCATTTTGCACGCCCTCTTAGACGTGGTAAGATGGAAATCAAAGCACAGTGGGAACCACATAAGACTCTATGACGATCTCGGGTCAACAGACTACTCTGTACCAGTGTCACCGGAGAACTGTCATCTGACGTGAGGTATAATACCATCTGGGAGTTCTCGGCGAGTCCGTCCAGTGTACCCAGTCACTACTGAGCACCCGTATATCATCTCCGATGTCAAACACCAATGGATATGGGATCATCCATCGCCCATCTGTATGGGTCGAGAAGGTATACGCTAGTCTACTCTGGTATATCGATGCCCCGTCTCGATACACCCACGACTAGGGACTTTGAAGGATGTACTTATGGACTACCATGTCCCCACTAGTATGATCCGCATCATAGTCCAGGTAGTCAAGTACACACCCTAAGGGCTTTACCAACATGTAACAGAGAGACAATCAGTATACACGTTAAGGTAAAGTTCAACCAGATAGCATACTATCATGTCGAGCAAGAAAGTCCTCCCTATATACGTCCCAGCATCCACTACAATATACATCCTATGGAGTGTGAGCGGGCTTGCTCGTCGATCTTCAGATCGCTCAATACCCGGGTGGCCGTTACGTTTGGCAGACCGCTTGCGGCTTGTGGGTGTTTGATATGTTCATCACCTGCTGCCGGCGTATTGACGAGTCTTTAGAGTCCTACACAGAGGTTTCCTGGCTCAAGCGAAACGAAATAGGAGCGCATATGAGATATGTGCGGGACCGAGAATAATGCGTGTATGTGATACCGTATTCTATTCTCGCGATGAATGTATCGATAAGCCAATACATTGGATACTAGTCGGTTATATGCGATATGACCGGATCGTTAAATCAAGTGTTGATTTAATGATTTATTGCATAATTATATATTTGATATATTAGTTTTCATTAACTAGTATCGGTTTACTTAAGATGGATTTTCTCACTTGGATGTACACATTGTATATGTGATATACTTTTGTGCATTTGATTGTATCATGTTTGATGATACATGTTTGCTAGGGTTTTTGTGTAAAGATCAAACCATGGTTACATGATAATGGTTAGGGTTTTGTTTTATTCTTTTATCTTATTTAATTATTCATTTTGGGATATGATAAGCATAAAAAGAAAATGGTTGCTATTTTTGGATTCTAGTTGAAGCTTCTTGAACTTTTGACTATGTGACCATTTTTGTCTCATGCTTATCCCTAACCACTTCATTTAACCTTAGTTTAGTCTCTACACTTTACCATGGTTGATTATGATAAGTATTCTATTATTTTCTATTTTCTAAATTAACTTATCATAACAATTTCTATCTTCTTCTTCCTTTCTTCACTTGAAGAAAGCAAGCCTCATCAATGGTGGATTGATGAAACAAGTGAGAAATCCAATTCTAAAGTCTACCCACTTCCTATTTCTTCATCCTCTACCTCTTGCCAAGTAGTAGAGTGTGTTTTCTTCACAAGTTTCTTGACTTGGTGAAGTCGGAGCTTGATTTAGCGATGCCTCGACGTAGATCATCTTCGGCATGGACATCGATGACCTAGCCCGTCCATTCTCCGATGAAGCCGACGCTAGAGCCCGGGACTTGTTATGGACAACGAGGAGACTTCATTGCGGAGCTATGGAGGTGGAGAACCGGATCTACAAAGGTTGTATTTCCGTATCTTGTAGTTAAGTGTTAACTAGTTTTCTTTTTCGCCTGTTTTCTAGCCAACGATCCGTAGTCGGGTTTCTCGGCACCGTTAAAATTTGAAATTGGCATGGTTGATGCCTTGTGAGACCTCATTAGGGTGCCTAGGAACCCTACAGTGGTATCAGAGCCTAGCTAGAGCCTTAGGCGAAGTCTAGACGGAATTTGAAGTCCGAACGAACCAAAACCACAAAAATTTCCATGCTCTCTGTCCTTTTTTCAAAAACTGGGATTTTTCCAAATTAAAAATATGCAGAAAACCCAGCAGGAAAATATAAGAATTACGGCGCAAAATTGGGGTCATGAACAGTGCAAGCTGCCGCGGAACCGCGGTAGAAGCCTGCTTTAGGCTGCGGTTCCGGGGCAGATTAATGACGTCAGCCTTTAAAAGTTGCACAGTAATTCATTGTTTTCAGTGCTGATTTCTCTGGGTATTTTTAAATTTTATTCAAGAGTTGAATTTTCGGGAGTTGTTTTGGGGATTCGGTGTTTTGATCGGAGTATCAAATTTTGTCTGTGTGGCTTTCCGAATAAATTTTAGAATAAGTTAAAAAGTTCGACCGGATATAAATACCCAATTTTTCCCCTGTCGGGAATTTTCCAAGTTTTGGATTTTTCCGTAGTTTAACGAAGTTCTAAGTAGTGCAAGTAACTCGATGGGCCCTCTAGAAGACAAAAAACCTTAACTCGATTATGTGACCGTCTTGAACTGCCCTTTGAACCTTAGGGTTTGGCTTGACCGTTGGTACTGAGGCACGAACTGAATATTATTAGACTTATTTCATGTGTTGAGCTGTATCGGGAAAACTTGGGTGTTCGAATGTTCAATCGGAAAGTTTAACAATCTCTAATTATCTGGAATGGGATACAATAATTGGAATTCACAATTAGTTATGAGATAACTGAATGAATGTTATAAACATAGCAGTTTAGTCTCACTTGATCGGTTGCCACGGAATTTTGATGTGATCAAAAGTCCGTCGCAATCACATAGCGTACGCGGATACTCGCCGGGTAAACTTAATAGACAGCCTCGCTCTATATCCCCGACCAAGTGACTGTAGGAGAACCCCGTCGCCGAAAGCATCCGTTCGGGTGCTCGCGGTAGTGGTGTTCCGCCTTGGTGCACTTCGTCGACGGTATCGGGGGTGCGGCCGCCTACTAAAGTTTTCGACGAGTATTCGATCAGGATGTCGGGAATCTTGTTGAATTACCCGACTTGATATTGAAAAGTGTTTTCGATTTTGAGACTAAAATGCGGGGTTTATAATTGTTAGGCATGGATGTCTAAGTAATTCATTTGGTCAGGCATGCGATGTCTGAGGAGGTTGCGGATTCCAACTGTTGTAGTTTTACACTTTCTTTTCTGTGACCGTAAGTGTAATATGCGATATCGCCGGTTTTGTTGCTATATGTCAATGACAATTGGGATACGCATGTTTACTTACGTTGATGACATGTGATGTTATGTGTTGCTGGATATGTTATATTGGATCGTCGTGTTTGAATAGCCGGGGGTTTTTATGTGAGATGAGTGTTTTTCATTTTCATTCATGTAAAAACTTGTATGTAATATTCTTTTATTGGGGCACTTCCAGGTTGCGGAAGTTGTCACCGTTTGTATATTATTTACTTTTCCGCACTAGGATAGACCCAAGGAGGAGGGCACAAGTAACCGGGTTCTGGAGTCCAGTGGGAGGCCAACTCGAGGAGTCGGGTCCGGGTCTCCTAACTCCAGAATTGGTAGGGTTGCTTGCCGCTCTCGTAGGGGTCTAGGGGTGTGGGTTTGGCTATTCATCGTTACCGTGGAATCCGTGTTTTATACTGGCTCGTATTGAAAACACGGACGTCCTAGTATATCCAATATTTCATATGTTTCTTCTGCTGCGATATCTGTGATGTGATCATGTGATGTTCTGTGATAGATACAGTATATAGTATATATGATATATTATATAGACGTTACTTATGTTTTACACCCGCGCTAGCCCTGCCCTGCTCTGCCGTTAGTTACCTAACCTAACGGTGCACGAGGGGACATCGAGGCGAATGCGGATGGCATAAGTGTACGTCGTATTTATCTGTGATGTTTAGGTATATAAATGATGGGACTTCATTAATGTGATTAATGAAATAAAAAGAAACCTAAGATGTTGTAGAATCGAATTTCAAAATAAAACAGGTAGCTACAGTTCTTGCTTTGTACAGAGGTATATGTGATATATCCTGCACCTTATTCGATGAGGAAAGGACCGAGATCCCTTCACCGGGAGTGACTCCTTTAGCAATAACTGGCAGATGCTACACACTCGGTTTGTCTTTTGATTGCTTTTAAGAGTTCTGCTTTGCACAGTGATATATATGATATATCCCGCACCTCATTCGACGAGGAAAGGACCGACGATCCCTTCACCGGGAGTGACTCCTTTAGCAAAACTAGAAAAGCCTCAAAAACACTCCATTTCAAAATTCATTTGATTCTACAACGATATCAAGTTCATTACGCAATAGGTTTTCAGAAAAACCTGTCGTAGCCCTCCGTCATTTCAGATATGTACTAGTTAGTATTCGTGCTGCGGTAGTTTGGCATTCGTCAAGGCGTAGTGTACGGTAGCTAACTAGTATTTATCTGCTTGAGCATATGATGCGATTGGATTAGGGTATTCGTACGGCGTTGTTTGGCATTCGTCAAGGGTCGTGCGGGTGGGTTTAATTCGATCAAGAAATGTACGGGTTGAACTTGACTAGTGGACTATGGGTTGTTTGGCATTCGTCAAGGTCATAGAACACTAGGGGCAAAATATTATCGGAAATTTCAAGTGTTGAAATTTGCAATGAGATTGCATACCTTCTATGGGATAGTTGGATCCCGATACCCGCTGCGAGTAAGTGTTACTCCTGGGAGAGTTTTATTCATTACAATTAGCCGATCAAGTAGGTGTCTAGAAAGGTGTCAACGAGGTTACGCCTCTGGGAAAACGAGGTTTACAGTAATTAGGTTCGTGCGAAAGCGCGGGGGACCTCCCTCAAAGTACCGACACTGGCTTGGCTGAAAGATTGGCGAACTTGTAGTGTGTAATTAATCCCGGCTAGTCTTTCCTTTTAGGGTTTGAAGGAAGATTTGATAAAAAGCAGTGGGAGCCATCCTGATTAGATAAAATAATAACCAATCTATTCTTGCAAGAGCGCACGCTGAGTGTTTTCTTCTCTCTCTCTCCAGGTAGCGACCATATCACGCCTTAATCAAGATAATAATACGGATTATTGACCGAACCCGCTTATTATACTGAGCTGGGGAACGTTGGTCCCGCTCCAACTTATATTTGTTATAAGACCGAGCAGGAAATTGGGGATTACCAGAATTCCCGTGCCGCCCAAACGAAGAGAGTGCATGCTGATGCATCATCTTCGGGTGTGTTCATTACAAAGAACTGTTTCTCTGTATCCTCTACGTCCTGGGTATGTGATACCAGATCAGGATCCCAGATATGTAATTTGTTACATAGGGCTACAGAAAGGTAGAGAACTGAGAACGGGTGATAAGTTTCATGAGACAGAAAACGGGGCAAGAGTTGCAGCCAAGTCTGTTGGTCACTGTCACCCTGTATTACCAATACATTGATTCTGAACGAATGTTATTAGATACCGAACCTGATATGCAAAATCATATCTGTCTCTTTATTAGTAAAGAAAGGATATAATTTTGTATTGTTGGATAATGTTTTGAACATTTCCTATATCAAAAGTTGATCGGTTCAGGCACGTTATCTAAAAGCGTTGATGTTCTAAATCAAATTACAGTTCTTTAGTATACTGAACACACACAAGACGAAGAGTTCAGAAATGAACGAATCCTTCTTGAGGTATTGTCGACTAGGTCATATCAATGCGACCCGACTAGCTAAGTTGCACATAGATGCATATTTAAATCAGTTTGAATTTACATCTTGTGAAACTTGCCAGTCATGTCAAAGAGATAAAATGACCATAGCCCTGTTTATTGGAAACAGAGAAAGAGTTAGTAAACTCTTAGGATGATACATGTTGATGTATGTAGGTCCCCTGTCTACACATGCCAGGACTGGTTCTTTATACTTCATTACGTTCTCTGATAATCTCTCAAGATTCAGACGTATGTTCCTGTTGAAACACAACTCCGAACCTTTTGAGATATTCATAGAATATAAGTAAGAAGTAGAGAACCGAAATACGGGTATAAGTATTATGTCCTTTGATGTGATCAAGGAGGAGAATACTTGAGCACGGAAATCCTGGACTATTCTAAAGGAGAATGAGATTCTCTCTCAGCATTACTCCTCCGTATACACCATGGCACGATGGTATATCGGGGCGGAGCAATCACACCCTATTTGATATGGTGTGCTCTATGATGAGTAATACTGAGTTACCTTTTTCCTTTTGGGAGTTATGCACTTACGAAGTTACATACCTATTGAATAGGGTTCCAATCAAATCAGTTGCCTACCACTTCATATGTGATATGGAAAAGGAAGAGCCCATTTCATAAGTTAGTTAAGATTTGGGGTTGTCCGGCCTATGTCTGAAAGCAAAATCCGGACAAGCTCGAGGCAAGGTCTGTAATGTAGAACTGGAAAGGTTCCAGCTATACAAACTGCAGCTGATGATTTGAAAGAACCAAAGGATTCGATAGTTACCAACGAACCTCAGCCTCTCCGCCGATCTAGTAGGGTTCCTCACCCACCTGAGAGATACTTCTGTTTCTCTATGACAGTGGGAGCGAGGATTGCATCATGAGATGATGACCCAACTAGTTTCGAGCTGGCCATCAGGAGTAAGACTCTGTCAGAATGGCTGGATGCTTAGCGATCTGAGATGGAATCCTTATACACCAGCAAAGTATAGACTTTGGTTGCTATATCTGAAGGGTTAAATCCCCATCAGGAGCAAGTATATCTTGAGAAGATTACTTGGTGTAGATGGAAAAGTTGAGACTTTCAAAGCTAGACTTGTTAAAGGTTTGCATCATTGACCAGGTGTGGATTATGTTGAAACCTTTTCTAAGGATCTATGCTTAAGTCCATCCAGATCCTACTTGCCACGGCTACATACCATAACAACGATATCTGGCGGTTGGGTGCCATGACTGCTTTTCTAAATGATGTTTTAGAAGAGTGCGTCTATAAGTACACAGCCAGAGGGCCTCGTAGAAAGTGGGAGCAGCGGAAACATGTGCAAGATGCTTTATAGGATTAAAGCAGGAATCGTGGAGTTGGAACATCTGTTTTGATGGATTGGTCAAAGAATTTGACATCATCAAAATGGTAGATGAACCTTGTATAAACAAAAAGGTAGTAGGGAGTATGGTGACGATCCTCGTAGAGTACGTGGATGACATACTCTTGATAGGGAAGGAGTTTCCTATGCTACGCTCGATCAATCTCCGCTTATCACAATGATTCTCCATATAGGATCAAAGTGATACCTCCTAAATCCTGGATTTTGGATCTATGAGATAGATCTAAATGGATGTTAGGATACTCACTAGCTGTAGTGAGATGGTATCGGTTGATCCTGGGGAGAATCACTGGAAGGGTTCCAGGGTGATAAAGACGACTGAATGTCAGTCGCAGGCATTGTCTTTACCCTCAGTAAAGGGACGGTATGTTGGAAGAGTTCCAAGCTAGATACCGTGACATACTAGACGATAAAGGCTATATACATCGCTACTTAAGATGCTACCAAAGAGGCTGTTTGGGTGTATATTGGTTCATGAGATGAACTATGTTCCTTCCATTGTGTGACAATGGAGTTGTGGCTTATGCCAAGGAACGCCGGTCCCATCAGTGATCCAGACATATTCTAAGGCAGTATCACTTGATCATGGAGATGGTTGATCTCCAGGGGATCGAGGTCAGGAGAGCAGACTAAGAGGACAACACGGCGGATCCACTCACGAAGGCCTATTCCCAGAGAGAGACTTTTATGGGATGGTTGAGTATGAGATACTACAACCACTGCTACAGATGGCCCTAGTGCAAGTGGGAGATTGTTAGTTATATGTATGCCCTAGAGGCCATTGCTATACATAGGATGCATATTGTAGTGGATGCTGGGACGTATATAGAGAGGACTTTCTTGCTCGACATGATAGTATGCTATTTGGTTGCTCTTTACCTTAACGTGTATACTGATTGTCTCTCTGTTACATGTTGGTAAAGCCCTTAGGATGTGTACTTGACTACCTGGACTGTGATGCGGATCATACTAGTGGGGACATGGTAGTCCATAAGTACATCCTTCAATGTCCCTAGTCGTGGGTGTATCGAGACGGGGCATCGATATACCAGAGTAGACTAGCGTATACCTTCTCGACCCATACAGATGGGCGATGGATGATCCCATATCCATTGGTGTTTGACATCAGGGATGATATACGGGTGCTCAGTGGAGACTGGGTGCACTGGACGGACTCGCCGAGAACTCCCAGATGGTATTATACCTCACGTCAGATGGCAGTTCTCTGGTGACACTGGTACAGAGTAGTCTGTTGACCCGAGATCGTCATAGAGTCTTGTGTGGTTCCCACTGTGCTTTGATTTCCATCTTACCAGGTCCAAGAGGCCGTGCAAAACGGTGGTTTTTGGGTACAGTCCCGAGTCACATGGAGGCAATGAGCGATAGGAGGGGATTCGTCTCTCCCGGTATAGGGAGTTGATGTTGCGCTGTGTTCGATTGGCTATAACAAGAAATCCCTGGCCAGGGTTGCTGAGATTTACTGGTAAGTGTTACCAGTAGTTTCTCGAAGTGTTATAGACCTCATATCGACACGACTTATCGAGCTATTGGGGTCTGACGTTATACCACCCTTAGGCGAGATATGCGACATATAAGACGATCAGACCGGACTGTACGGTAGTGTTACTGGTTGGATTCACTGGAGTGTGAGCGGGCTTGCTCGTCGATCTTCAGATCGCTCAATACCCGGGTGGCCCTTACGTTTGGCAGACCGCTTGCGGCTTGTGGGTATTTGATATGATCATCACCTGCTGCCGGCGTATTGACGTGTCTTTAGAGTCCTACACAGAGGTTTCCTGGCTCAAGAGAAACGAAATAGGAGCGCATATGAGATATGTGCGGGACCGAGAATAATGCGTGTATGTGATACCGTATTCTATTCTCGCGATGAATGTATCGATAAGCCGATACATTGGATACTAGTCGGTTATATGCGATATGACCGGATCGTTAAATCAAGTGTTGATTTAATGATTTATTGCGTAATTATATATTTGATATATTAGTTTTCATTAACGAGTATCGGTTTACTTAAGATGGATTTTCTCACTTGGATGTACACATTGTATATGTGATATACTTTTGTGCACTTGATTGTATCATCTTTGATGATACATGTTTGCTAGGGTTTTTGTGTAAAGATCAAACCATGGTTACATGATAATGGTTAGGGTTTTGTTTTATTCTTTTATCTTATTTAATTATTCATTTTGGAATATGATAAGCATAAAAAGAAAATGGTTGCTATTTTTGGATTCTAGTTGAAGCTTCTTGAACTTTTGACTATGTGACCATTTTTGTCTCATGCTTAACCCTAACCACTTCATTTAACCTTAGTTTAGTCTCTACACTTTACCATGGTTGATTATGATAAGTATTCTATTATTTTCTATTTTCTAAATTAACTTATCATAACAATTTCTATCTTCTTCTTCCTTTCTTCACTTGAAGAAAGCAAGCCTCATCAATGGTGGATTGATGAAACAAGTGAGAAATCCAATTCTAAAGTCTACCCACTTCCTATTTCTTCATCCTCTACCTCTTGCCAAGTAGTAGAGTGTGTTTTCTTCACAAGTTTCTTGACTTGGTGAAGTCGGAGCTTGATTTAGCGATGCCTCGACGTAGATCATCTTCGGCATGGACATGGATGACCTAGCCCGTCCATTCTCCGATGAAGCCGACGCTAGAGCCCGGGACTTGTTATGGACAGCGAGGAGACTTCATTGCGGAGCTATGGAGGTGGAGAACCGGATCTACAAAGGTTGTATTTCCGTATCTTGTAGTTAAGTGTTAACTAGTTTTCTTTTTCGCCTAGTTTTCTAGCCAACGATCCGTAGTCGGGTTTCTCGGCACCGTTAAAATTTGAAATTGGCATGGTTGATGCCTTGTGAGACCTCATTAGGGTGCCTAGGAACCCTACAGCCTCGACGTAGATCATCTTCGGCACGAAGCCGACGACCTAGTCCGCCCAATTCTCCGATGAAGCCGACATTTGACTTCGGGATTCGAGATGGACAGCGAGAGGACGCCTACGTGGAGCCAAGGAAGTGGAGAACCGGATCTACAAAGGTTGTAGCCTCTCTCCTATAGTTAAGTTGTTAACTAGTTTCGTTTTTCGCCTAAATTTCTAGTCAACGATCTAGTCTAGGGTTTCTCGGCACCGTAAAATTTGATATTGGCATGGTTGATGCCTTGTGAGACCTTTTGAGAGTGCCTAGGAACCCTACAGTGGTATCAGAGCCTAGCTAGAGCCTTAGGCGAAGTCCAGACGGAGTTTGAAGTCCGATCGAACCGAAACCCTAAAATCAATATTGCTCTCTGTACATTTTTCAAAAACTGGGTTTTTTCCAGAATAAAAATATGCAGAAAAATAAGCAGGAATATCTAAGAATTACTGTGAATTTCGACAACATGATTCCATCAATACGCGGCGGAACCGCGGCATTAGCATGGCTAATGCGGCGGTTCCGCGGCCAATTAATCCCTTCTTAAGTTGATTTCTGCACAGTAATTCCTAGTTTCCAGTACTGGTTTTCCTGGGAATTTTTAATCTAAACTCAATAGTTGAGTTTTCTGGGTTGTATTGGGAGTTCATCGTTTCGATCGGATTATCGAACTTTGTCTAAGTGCTTTCCGGATAATTTTTTGAATATGTTAAAAAGTCCGACCGGATATAAATACCCAACTTTTTCCCTGCCGGAAAATATCCAAGTGTTGGATTTTTGTGTGGTTTAAGGACGTTCTGAGTAGTGCAAGTAACGCGATGGTCCCTCTAGAAGACAACAAACCTTAACTCGATTATGTGACCGTCTTGAACTGCCCTTTGAACCTTCGGGTTTGGGGCAGTACGGCATGCCATATGTGAGGCGTTGGCTTGACCCTTCTACGGCTGGACCGTTGGTACTGAGGCATGAAGTGAATGTCTTTGAACATATTTCATGTGTTGATCGGTTTCAGGAAAACTTGGGTGTTCGAATGTTCGATCCGAAAGTTTAATATTTTCTATTTATCCGGAATGGGATACAATAATTGGAATTCACAAACAGTTATGAGATGACTGAATGAATGATATAAATCTAGCGGTTTAGTTTCATTTGATATTGAAAAGAGTTTTCGATAATGAGACTAAAATGCGGGGTTTATAATGTAAGTGCACGGCGGCACCCCGGCCGTCAAACCGACGCCGGAATGCGGAAGCGGTGAAAAACTTAAATTTTGCGGACTTAGCAATCCGGCACCACCGCGCACTAAACACCCGGATCGAACCATTAACTAGTCTAAGCTATCTACAAGAATGGGTTAGAGATATACCGACGATCCAAGTCCTCCGGTCTTCTCGTCATGGTCCCGATCTCCTGCGGAATGTTCCGTCTCCTCCTCGTCGCCGGAAGTGCACCACGTCGCCTACATCGTTTACGGGCTCCCACCTCAATGCCGAGGCAACTCGGGCATGAAGCCGGCTACTCGACGTGCCCAAGATTCGCTGTAGAATGTGTAGTAGAACTTGTGTCTCTTTTGGGGTAGTGGAGGTTGCCATTGGTGGAGGGATTCAAGGAGGTTTTTGGATGAACAAGAGAGCAATTTTCATAGCACCATGAGAGAAGAAAATGCCACACCAAAAATGAATCAATCCCCATCCCCTCTTGGAATGGCCGGCCCACCCCCCTTTGTGTGATTGGAGAGAGTAAAAGAGAGCAAGGTCAAGGGGTGGGTGGAAGCAATGATGCAAGAGGGCATCATGAAAGAATATGATCACAAGCAAAAACCACACACAACCACAACCATCATCAACAACCATGATGCTAACAAAGTCAAGCCATCATGAAGTATGAAGTCAAGCAAGTCAAAGGAGGGTGCTATCATGATACAACAAAATGCAAAGACCCCCTTCCACAAATGCCTATTTGCAACAATGCAAATAAGCCCTCCTCCACCAATCTTCGGCCAATGAACGGAACAATGGGAATTGGCCGAAACGGAAAGCAAACTGGCAACTCCAGAAAACTGGTCCCGTAATAAATTACGGGAAAAACCCCGATACTGTGCATACACACCCGCATCTGTATTTCGACCGAAATACAAATGCAATGAGACAAAGTCTACACTGTACTATACTAGGATCCGGCTTAAACCAAAGCCGGCAAGTAATATCTGTTCGATCCTGATCCGTGCAATACCGCACGTATCTGATCGAACCCTGCCATATAACCATACGGCCTATAGTACAGACTGTCCGATCCTGATCCGTGCAATACCGCACGTATCTGATCAGACCTTGCCATATCTCCATACGGCCTCTACAACCTTTCGCCCGAAAGCTGAGTAACTGTAATTGTGGTGGACTCTAAAGACTCGTCAATACTATGGCTGTGGATTTAACCACTAGCACGTCAGAGGTATATGCCAATACGTGACGGGCCACCAGCTATTGACCAAAAGGGACGTCGATGAGGAAGCTCACCCCGACACCCAACTGAGCCTGTCAGTGACAATATCCGTGCAGTCCGGTCCGTTCGTCTATGAGTATCGCATGGCGGGCCTAGGGGGTTGGAAAAAGTCAGACCCCCAAAAGCGGTACAAGTCGTGTCGGAGTGTAGCCCAGAACACCCTGAGATACTACTGGAATACCTACCAGTAAATCTCCTTGCCTTGGCCAAGGACTTTGTGTAATGGCTCTCCTAGACACAGCACGACCTCACCCCCAATACCGGGAGAGACGAACCCCTGAAGATACGCTCACTGCCTCCATGTGGCTCGGGACTGTACCCAACTAAAACCTGTTTGCACGACTCCTTTGAGCCGTGGTAGGGTAGTAATCAAAGTACAGTGGGAACTCACACGAGACAAATGACGATCCTCAGGTCGATGAACTAACCTGCACACATGTCACCAGGGAACTGCCATCTGACGTCTGGTATATGACCAACTAGCATGTTCCCGGCGAGTCCTGTCCGGTGTACTCATAACCCAATGAGCACCTGTATACATCTTAGGTGATCCAACTGACACCAGTGGCTTGTGAGACCGGCCACCGCCCCTTGTCGGGGTCTCGACTGTATACACTAGTCTACTAATGGAGTATCGATGCCCAGTCTCGAAACTCCTACGACTAGGGACCTTTTAAGGATAAGCTTATAGACCCCAGCTCCCACTTATATGATCGCCCTCATACTGCTGGTGGCCAAGCAAGAATCCTAGGGGCTCTATCAACGTGTAATAGCGACGTGTCAGGTCACCTAAAGCAGTACACGATGATAAAGGTAAACCAGATAGCATACTATCATCTCGAGTAAGACTGTCCTACCGGGATAGGTCCTCCCTCAATCATTACAATCACGTACCTGTGACCTAATAATTGACTCTGAGGGCACTATCTCCAACAATCTCCCACTTGCACTCAAGGCTAATTATTGCGATGTCGCATACTCACAGCCCGTGTGATACCGAACATCCAACTCCTCTACTAGTCAGTCTCACAAAGCTCGTTTGCGGAACTATTGTGTTCGAGGAATAGCCTCAGTGAGTGGATCCGCATAGTTGTTTCTTCCTTTGTCTCTCTATATCTCAAGTTCACGGAGAAAGCCATCTCCCGAAATGAGCAATATCAGTCTTAGAATATGTCTGGATGTCTGATGGGACGTAGCTCATAAATGAACTCCAAATCCAAACTTCTTAGACTGTATTGACAACTGAACTTAATCAGTGTCCTGCGCGCCATGCCTCCCTCAGTATTGCCTTGGACCACCTGTCCAAAATACTGCCCCTCATCAGAAGGAAAACTATAACTCTGACAACCTCCTTGTCGTCCATGTCACCTTGGAAGCCTGGAATGATAACTGTCTCCTGAATGAGGCTGTCGTTATCATATCCCTAGAACATCCACTTATGTTCTAAAACTGCTTCCGACCGTTTCTCCAGGATGGGATCAATGTCAACTTATTGCATCTAGTGCAAGAACAACATCTGGTGTGGTACTTGACATCTCATGATTGACTCAATTGCCTAAGCAAGTGATCTGCCAATCATGCACATCCCTCTCCCCTTTAGTCTGTAAGACAGCTTCAGAGAGGGTGACTCCATCACCTGCAGGTATACTACCGTGCCAGGAGTCGTCCATCCTAAATACTCTTAGAATGCTGTCAAGTACCCTGATTGGGAAACCACCCAAATCTAGATCTAAGACCATAGATCTAGTAACCAGTATGTATGATATAAAATCCATTTCCTTTGTGGAGAAACAACTGTGTGACGACCAAAGTATAACCGATCGTAGTGTAGGAGTTTCTTTTCCTACTCTGTGTATATCATCCAAACACCAGGATATCACACCCTACTACCTTCTCAACAGATCCATCCCCTATTCTGATGAAGTCAAACCCATGACTGTCACGTCAGAAATAGATGATCTATCTCCGCTACATCTGCTCTAGTCTATAAATAGACATAAGCAACCTGTCCACCAATGCTTCCGCTGCTCCCACTGACTACGACAACCCTCTGGCAGAGTCATATAGACGTACACTTCTAAAACTGGTTTAGAACGACGCTATACTCATCCTCCCGCCGGGTCTCGTAACCTGGAACAACAGCAATGGCAATTGTGGGTAAACAAGAACTTCCCTGTCACCGTCCTTGAGGCTACCGTAGTGCCTCTCGGGTGCCTGAAGTTACCCACCTTATCTGCGGAGTGGCCAATGGAATGTCAATCCTTATTGAATCTTTAGGTTCCTTATCAAATCTTCAGTAATCGTTTGTGGTTCTGGAATCACTTCCAGTTCTACCATACTCCCACTACTGTTTTCTGAAAAAATCCATTTTTAATAAAACTGTGGCGAGTCTAGAACAATATCGCTATTGTTCATCCAGATGGTAGAAAGTCAACCCTTGTCATAGCCTGGGTCAACCCACAAACAGCCATTACAGAAACGTGCCTTGAGTTGTCCAGTGTCTGGTTTTAATCATAAACCGGACAACTCCCCGTACCTTAACATCGTTAAGATATGAACTGTTCTATATCCAATATAGAACCAGAGGCACTGATTTAATTGAACCAGATTCAAATCATGCAGCTGTCTCCAGCGCATGTGAGCTAAATGGAAGTAGGCCGATCAGCGTTACTCAACTTAGGAATGCCTCTAATTATGAGTAACCTGAAAGAGAAGCAAGATCTCTTTATCATTACTATCAACTGAATACCATACACAAGTATCTACATCTTCGATCTCTTTGAAGAATCCCGATACTTACTACACCTGGTTCTCTACTCTATTCAAATACCTATAACTTCTCAAAATTCGGACCCTGTGTTTCCGCGAAACACCTGTCTAAAAAACTAGAGAAGTCATAAGTAAACCGAATATAGTACGAGGACCAACCCCTCTGTCCTGATGGACCCTGGACAACATACAATACTCTGTATAAGTCCCTTGAGTCTGATAACTCATTCACTGTGTGTCGTAGGTTGAAAACTGTACTTATGGTTAAGAAGAATTACATCGCTGTTTGATGCTCCTTACCTAACCATCCACTGATATAGGTAAATGTCATCGACATAATATCAAAAGGTATATCTCACTCTATGAAAATAGACGTACAGATATATCAATTTGAAATTGGTGCACAAGAGCGGATATTCAAAACCAAATATTTGCCGACCGGCAAACAGCCCAGGTGATTTCCTCAAATATCACCGATTACAACGAATCCCGATATAATGAGGATAATCACCCAATTCCCAATAACTTACTCCCACTCATCATCTGTAAAACCATACAGATGTGAGAATCGTACCTGGTAAATACATACCCTGGAGTAAGTATCTAATCGGGAAATCAGTTTTCCTTTAACATTACACAGTGAAACTGAAACATTGAAATGTTCCGATGGGGTATTCTGGTATTCCTAGTAATGCCTCTTCCAGATTCACGACTGTAACCGTATAGTTCTTTGCCACCTCTCCAAATCCCTTCATATGTCTTTAGTCTTTACCTTCTGCACACCCTTTTAGGCCAAATGGTTTTCTTCCTTCCCTACCGTTCGGCACCAGCCTATTGTTTGGAAGAAGACTATCCAATAAGCATAATGGGTGTACTGTCCCAATCCTAGGAACACTCGCAATGAGAGAGGGTGAAGATAAAAGACAACCGAATAAACCTTATTCCTATTTCTCCTGAACCAGAATCCATCCCCGAACTGGAACAAGTTTCTTTCGAGTTCGTATATAACCATACGATGGAGTATCCAAATAAACTGTGGATCTTCGTAGTGATACGGAGTGTCCTGGAGAAATACAAAGGTGATGTGGGAGTGGTAACGAAATATTTGGTTTGGTCGTGAATATCTGTTGCAATTTACTTTGCCCTCTTACTAATCCCTTGCTTTGTCTGAACTTAATACCTTCTGCACACCATCGTTATGCTAATTGGTTTTCTTCATTCCCTACCGGTCGGCACCAGCCTAAGGTTTGGAAGAAGACAATCCAATTTGCGTAATAGGTGTACTACCCCTAAACCAAGGAGTACTCGTAACCTGAGAGAGGGTAAAAGGAAAAGACAACTGAATAATCCTATCCGTTTTCTCCAAAACCGGAAACCATCCTCGAATAAATTCTTTCGAGTTCGTATCTAACCATACGATGGTTTTGTCCAATGGAAGTGGACGTTCGTAGTAATACGGGGCATCCTGGAGAAAAGGGTAAAAGTAGGAGTGGCAATGAGGTTCGCAACTCTGACAATCCAAAAGCCAGTGTTTAAGAAGGTTCGGTCAACTTGGTCACTGAGTCAAAGTCTTAGGGTCGGGTCAATGGTCGCTGCCAAAGAGAGAGAGAGAAAAGAAACACTCAGCGTGCACTCTAACCTAGATCAGAATGGTTACCAATTTATCTAATCTGGAAACCTCCCACTGTATCTCAAATTCTCCTCCAAACCTGAAAGAAGAATTGGTCGGGATCACCCGAGGAGTAAACTAACTCATCAGTGGGAATCGGGATCCAATTCTCATCGCATGACAACGTGACGGAATCCGCTCACGGTATCACACTCCAGAAGGTATGCGCATATCTGGCAAGTTTCAGTACTTTTGAAACTCCCGATGTGATTTCTGCCCCATGCTCTTATGACCTTGACTTTGGCCAACATATCATAAGTCACATGTCAAGTTCTACCCGTCATTCTCCAGGTTAATTTGAATCCACCCGTACATACCCTTGACTTTGGCCAAAATGGCAGTACGACTGTCCCAAACCAACGCATCTATCTATGCTGCATATGAATACCCCAATAGCTACCAATCACTGTGCCTTGACTTTGGCCAACATACACAGCTTGAATACTATTGACCACCCATATGAAACGACGGAGGGCTACGAATGGTTTCTGGCGAAAACCTTTAACGTAAAGAACTTGATATCGTCGAAGGAACGGATAGCTTTTTAGAAATATAGTGACGAAAAAAGTTGCTAAAGAGGTCACTCCCGGTGAAGGGATCTCGGCTCTTTCCCCGTAGAATGGGGTGCAGGATATTCCAAATGAATACCGCGATGCAAAGCAAAAGTAATCGGCTATAGTGAAGTTAATGCCCTGACGCAAACTTTTTGTCCAAGGGGTCACTCCCGGTGAAGGGATCTCGGCCCTTGCCTCGTCGACTGAGGAGCAGGATATTCCAATGAATACCACGATGCAAAACAAAAGTAAACGTCCTTGCAATAACAGCTTTTTGAAAAGTGTTCCAACAACATCAGATTAGGTTTGTTTTTAACTTGCATTGATCCGAATCAACGCAGACCCATCAATTGATCACACCAAAAAGAACGAAAATATACTGATGTACGTATATGCCATCCGCATTCGCCACTGGGTCCCGTCATTACCCGTTAGGTTAGCTAACTAACGACAGAGCGGGGACTGGACTAGCGCGGATGTAAAACATATACAACATCTACTAATATATATACCAATATATTATATTCGCTCAAGGCGTGAATAAAAAGCAACATCATAGAAATGTACAGCATCACAGAAACAATACAGATATCTGGGATCCCCGGGTTTCACAGAGCCGTTGAAACCCGACGTTCCCCTGGTCGTGTGGATAGCCTGTGCAATGAAAACCTAGACCCCTACGGGCGCGGCAAGTTACCCGCCAAAACCTGAAGCGAGGCAGCCCCCTTCAGCGCCGTGAATGGACCACCCAGCACTTCACGGAATCCGGTAACTTGGGCACCCCTCCTGGGTCAACCTCTACCCCCTACGAGTGCGGCGAATAGCCCGCCAATCCTAGAGTGAAGCCCCCTCCGTCCCAATGCCATGAGATGCGGGCTTGTTGCCCTCCAGAACCCGGCTATCCGTGCACCCCTCCGCGGGGCAATCCTAGTACAGAAAGTAAAATATACATACACCGGGTACATCGACCGCAACCAGGTCGTGCCCCAAAATAACAATACAATCAGGCAGTGACGGCAGTCCACATGTCGGACGCTCGCCCCGCAGTATCAAATGTACATAATACAACAAAACTGTACTAGCATTGCATCCAGGCTATCCCCCACGACCGATCCGCAACATCACAGCAAAAACAAAACATCAACGTGAAAGTCACGTTCGCAAATCCGTCTAACCGGGCTATAGCAGTTAGACCGGATTTACCAATCAAGTGACATTCACGGTCGCAGATATAATGTAAATACTGTGAAAAATGTGTTTAAAATATCCGATCGATCAAATTTTTTTTACAAGTGGGCCCCCAAGCAATACTGTAGCAGTTAAAGAAATTCTGGGCCCAATGTTAATATTCCAAAACCCCTAAAATCTCCCCAGAAGCCCACTGTAAAAAAACAACCCAATGATTCCTCCGTACTGCGGCGGAAGCGCGGCCAGAAGTGGGTTTTGGCCGCCCTTCCGCGCTCTGTCTGGAAGATCATTGTCTCGAATTTGAACAGTGGTCTTAGAATTTTTAGTACATAAATATTTTACAACCTGAAAAATTTTTCGAGACTAAAAAATTCCAACAGAAAACTGATGTGAGCAAATACGGGTTTTTGGACATTTCGATCGATCGGAACTGAAAAACACATTACACAAAGCTAGACTAAGTTAATGGGGAGGCTCTGATACCAATGTAAGTGCACGGCGGCACCCCGGCCGTCAAACCGACGCCGGAATGCGGAAGCGGTGAAAAACTTAAATTTTGCGGACTTAGCAATCCGGCACCACCGCACACTAAACACCCGGATCGAACCATTAACTAGTCTAAGCTATCTACAAGAATGGGTTAGAGATATACCGACGATCCAAGTCCTCCGGTCTTCTCGTCATGGTCCCGATCTCCTGCGGAATGTTCCGTCTCCTCCTCGTCGCCGGAAGTGCACCACGTCGCCTACATCGTTTACGGGCTCCCACCTCAATGCCGAGGCAACTCGGGCATGAAGCCGGCTACTCGACGTGCCCAAGATTCGCTGTAGAATGTGTAGTAGAACTTGTGTCTCTTTTGGGGTAGTGGAGGTTGCCATTGGTGGAGGGATTCAAGGAGGTTTTTGGATGAACAAGAGAGCAATTTTCATAGCACCATGAGAGAAGAAAATGCCACACCAAAAATGAATCAATCCCCATCCCCTCTTGGAATGGCCGGCCCACCCCACTTTGTGTGATTGGAGAGAGTAAAAGAGAGCAAGGTCAAGGGGTGGGTGGAAGCAATGATGCAAGAGGGCATCATGAAAGAATATGATCACAAGCAAAAACCACACACAACCACAACCATCATCAACAACCATGATGCTAACAAAGTCAAGCCATCATGAAGTATGAAGTCAAGCAAGTCAAAGGAGGGTGCTATCATGATACAACAAAATGCAAAGACCCCCTTCCACAAATGCCTATTTGCAACAATGCAAATAAGCCCTCCTCCACCAATCTTCGGCCAATGAACGGAACAATGGGAATTGGCCGAAACGGAAAGCAAACTGGCAACTCCAGAAAACTGGTCCCGTAATAAATTACGGGAAAAACCCCGATACTGTGCATACACACCCGCATCTGTATTTCGACCGAAATACAAATGCAATGAGACAAAGTCTACACTGTACTATACTAGGATCCGGCTTAAACCAAAGCCGGCAAGTAATATCTGTTCGATCCTGATCCGTGCAATACCGCACGTATCTGATCGAACCCTGCCATATAACCATACGGCCTATAGTACAGACTGTCCGATCCTGATCCGTGCAATACCGCACGTATCTGATCAGACCTTGCCATATCTCCATACGGCCTCTACAACCTTTCGCCCGAAAGCTGAGTAACTGTAATTGTGGTGGACTCTAAAGACTCGTCAATACTATGGCTGTGGATTTAACCACTAGCACGTCAGAGGTATATGCCAATACGTGACGGGCCACCAGCTATTGACCAAAAGGGACGTCGATGAGGAAGCTCACCCCGACACCCAACTGAGCCTGTCAGTGACAATATCCGTGCAGTCCGGTCCGTTCGTCTATGAGTATCGCATGGCGGGCCTAGGGGGTTGGAAAAAGTCAGACCCCCAAAAGCGGTACAAGTCGTGTCGGAGTGTAGCCCAGAACACCCTGAGATACTACTGGAATACCTACCAGTAAATCTCCTTGCCTTGGCCAAGGACTTTGTGTAATGGCTCTCCTAGACACAGCACGACCTCACCCCCAATACCGGGAGAGACGAACCCCTGAAGATACGCTCACTGCCTCCATGTGGCTCGGGACTGTACCCAACTAAAACCTGTTTGCACGACTCCTTTGAGCCGTGGTAGGGTAGTAATCAAAGTACAGTGGGAACTCACACGAGACAAATGACGATCCCCAGGTCGATGAACTAACCTGCACACATGTCACCAGGGAACTGCCATCTGACGTCTGGTATATGACCAACTAGCATGTTCCCGGCGAGTCCTGTCCGGTGTACTCATAACCCAATGAGCACCTGTATACATCTTAGGTGATCCAACTGACACCAGTGGCTTGTGAGACCGGCCACCGCCCCTTGTCGGGGTCTCGACTGTATACACTAGTCTACTAATGGAGTATCGATGCCCAGTCTCGAAACTCCTACGACTAGGGACCTTTTAAGGATAAGCTTATAGACCCCAGCTCCCACTTATATGATCGCCCTCATACTGCTGGTGGCCAAGCAAGAATCCTAGGGGCTCTATCAACGTGTAATAGCGACGTGTCAGGTCACCTAAAGCAGTACACGATGATAAAAGTAAACCAGATAGCATACTATCATCTCGAGTAAGACTGTCCTACCGGGATAGGTCCTCCCTCAATCATTACAATCACGTACATGTGACCTAATAATTGACTCTGAGGGCACTATCTCCAACATATAACTGTTAGGCATGTGATGTCTAAGTATTTCAATTTGATTAGGCATGCGATGTCTAAAGTGGTTGCGGATTCCAATTGTTGTCGTTTTACACTTTCTTTTCTGTGACCGTAAGTGTAATATGTGATATCGCCGGTTTCGTTGCTATATGTCAACGACAATTGGGATGCGCATATTTACTTACGTTGATGACTTGTGATGTTATGTGTTGCTGGATATGTTATATTGGATTGTCGTGTTTGAATAGCCGGGGGTTTTTATGTGAGATGAGTGTTTTTCATTTTCATTCATGTAAAAACTTGTATGTAATATTCTTTTATTTGGGACACTTCCAGGTTGCGGAAGATGTCACCTTTTGTATATTATTTACTTTTCCGCATTAGGATAGACCCAAGGAGGGGAGCACAAGTAACCGGGTTCTAGGGTTCAGTGGGAGACCATCTCGAGGAGTCGAGTCCGGGTCTCCTAACCCTAGAATTGGTAGGGTTGCTTGCCGCTCTCGTAGGGGTCTAGGGGTGTGGGATTGGCTATTCATCACGACCATGGAATCCGTGTTTTATACTGGCTCGTATTGAAAACACGGACGTCCTAGTATATCCAATGTTTCATATGTTTCTTCTGCTGCGATATCTGTGATGTGATCATGTGATGTTCTGTGATAGATACAGTATATAGTATATATGATATATTATATAGACGTTACTTATGTTTTGCACCCGCACTAGCCCTGCCCTACTCTGTCGTTAGTTACCTAACCTAACGGTGCACGAGGGGACAACGAGGCGAATGCGGATGGCATAAGTATACGTCGTATTTATCTGTGATGTTTAGGTATTTAAATGATGGGACTTCGTTAATGTGATTAATGAATGAAAAGAAACCTAAGATGTTGTAAAATCAAATTTAAACAAAACAGGTAGCTACAGTTCTTGCTTTGCATAGCGGTATATATGATATACCCTGCACCTTATTCGATAAGGAAAGGACCGAGATTCCTTCACTTGGAGTGACTCCTTTAGCAATAACTGGCAGATGCTACACACTCGGTTTGCTTTTGATTGTTTTTGAGTTTTGCTTTGCACAGTGATATATATGATATATCCCGCACCTCATTCGACGAGGAAAGGGCCGACGATCCCTTCACCGGGAGTGACCCCTTTAGCAAAACTAGAAAAGCCTCAAAATCACTCCATTTTAAAAACTTCATTTGATTCTACAACGATATCAAGTTCATTACGCTCATGGTTTTCAGAAAAACCTGCGTTGCCCTCCGTCATTTCAGATAAGTACTTGTTAGTATTCGTGCTACGGTAGTTTGGCCTCCGTCAAGGCGTAGTGTACGGTAGCTAACTAGTGCTTATCTGCTAGCATATGATGCGATTGGATTAGGGTATTCGTACGGCGTTGTTTGGCCTCCGTCAAGGGTCGTGCGGGTGGGTTTAATTCAATCAGGAAATGACGGGTTGAACTTGACTAGCGGACTATGGGTTGTTTGGCCTCCGTCAAGGTCATAGGACGCTAGGGGCAAAATATTATCGGGAATTTCAAGTGTTGAAATTTGCAATGAGATTGCATACCTTCTATGAGATAGTTGGATCCCGAAACCCACTGCGAGTAAGAGTTACTCCTGTGAGAGTTTTACACATTACAATTAGCCGATCAAGTAGGTGTCTAGAAAGGTGTGAACGAGGTTACGCCTCTGGGAAAACGAGGTTTACATTAATTAGGTTTGTGCGAAAGCACGGGGGACCTCCCTCAACGTACCGACACTGGCCTGGCTGAAAGATTGGCGAACTTGTAGTGTGTAATTAATCCCGGCTAGTCTTTCCTTTTAGGGTTTGAAGGAAGATTTGATAAAAACCAGTGGGAGCCATCCTGATTAGATAAGATAATAACCAATCTGATCTTGCACGAGCTTACGCTAAAGTGTTTTCTTCTCTCTCTCTCCAGGTAGCGACCATGTCATGCCCTAAACAAGATAATAATATGGATGTATTGACCGAACCCGCATGTTATACTGTGCAGGGGAACGTTGAACCCTTTCTATCTTATAAGTGTTATAAGAATGAACAGGAAACAGGAGAATATCTGGATTCTCACACCACCCAAAAAAAGAACATGCATGTTGATGCATCATCTTCGGGTGTGTTTGTCATTGAGAACTGTTTCTCAGTTCACCCTACGTCCTGGGTATTAGATACCGGATCAGGATCCCACATATGTAAGATGTTACATGGGCTGAGGAAAGGTAGAGAACTGGGAAAAGGTGATCATTCCGTTCAAGTAGGGAATGGGGAAAATGTTGCAGCCAAAGCAGTTGGCGAATATCACCTAGTATTACCAAGTGGTAACACACTGATTCTAAATGAATGCTATTATATACCGAACATGATGTGCAACATTATATCAGTTTCTTTATTAAGTAAAGAAGGATATAATTTTGTAGTAAAGGATAATGTTATGAACATATTCCTAGATCAAAAGTTGATTGCATCAGGCTCGTTACATAATGGCATATGCATTCTAAATCAAAATACAGTCCTCAATTTACAAAACACACACAAGAGGAAGAGTTATGAACTGAATGAATCCTTCTTGTGGCATTGTAGACTGGGTCACATCAATGCGACACGACTAGCTAAGTTGCATAAGGATGGATATTTAAATCCGTTTGAATTTTCATCTTATGACACTTGCCAGTCATGTCTCAAAGGCAAGATGACCAAAACTCCGTTTACGGGACACGGAGAAAGAGTTACCGGACTCTTAGGACTAATACATAGTGATGTATGCGGTCCCATGTCTACACATGCCAGGGATGGTTCTTCGTACTTCATTACATTCACTGACGATCTCTCTAGATTCGAATATGTGTTCCTGATGAAACACAAATCAGAAGCTTTTGAGAAATTTAGAGAATATAAACAAGAAGTCGAGAACCAAACCGGAAAAAGTATTAAAATCCTTCGATCTGATCGAGGAGGTGAATACTTGAGTAACGAATTCAGAGATTATCTAAAAGAGAATGGGATTCTCTCTCAGCTTCCTCCTCCTTATACACCACAGCACAACGGTGTATCGGAACGGAGAAATCGCACCCTATTAGATATGGTGCGCTCTATGATGAGTGCAGCTGAGTTACCTATATCCTTCTGGGGATATGCACTGGAGACTGCTACATATCTATTGAATAGAGTTCCAACCAAATCTGTGCCTACCACTCCATATGAGATATGGAATGGTAAGAGACCATGTCTTAATTTTATTCAGATATGGGGTTGTCCGGCCTATGTTAAAACACAAAATCCGGACAAGCTCGAGGCAAGGTCTGTTCTATGTAAGTTTGTTGGATATCCCAAACATTCGCGAGGGTATATCTTCTACCACTCTGAGGAACAAAAAGTGTTTGTTTCTCGACATGCCACTTTCGTAGAAAAGAGTTTTCTTATGAAACAGACAAGTAGCATTGAGGTAGAACTGGAAGAGGTTCCAGCAATACAAACTATAACAGAAGACTTGGTAGAACCAGAGGATTCAGTGGAACTCGACGAACCCCAGCCTCTCCGCCGATCTAGTAGGGTTTCTCGTCCACCTGAGAGATACTACGGTTTTCTCATTGACGGTGGAAGCGAGGATTGCATCATGGAGGATGATGACCCAACTAGCTTCGAGCAGGCCATCACGAGTAGGGACTCGGTGAAATGGCTGGATGCTATGCGGTCCGAGATGGAATCCATGTACACCAACAAATTATGGACTTTGGAAGTTGTTCCTGAAGGGGTAAAACCCATTGGGAGCAAGTGGATCTTCAAGAAGAAACTTGGTGTAGATGGGAAAGTGGAGACTTTCAAAGTTAGACTTGTTGCAAAAGGTTTTCGCCAAAGACCAGGTGTGGACTATGACGAAACCTTTTCTCCAGTAGCTATGCTTAAATCCATCCGGATCATGCTTGCCATCGCTGCATATCATGATTACGAAATCTGCCAAATGGATGTTAAGACCGCCTTTCTAAATGGTGATTTAGAAGAGTGCGTGTACATGACTCAGCCAGAGGGCTTCGTAGACAGTGGGAGCAGCGGGAAGGTATGCAGGCTGCTTAAATCCATTTATGGATTAAAGCAAGCATCGCGGAGTTGGAACATCTGCTTTGACGTCGTTATCAAAGAGTTTGATTTCGTCAAAAACCCAGATGAACCTTGTATTTACAAGAAGGTGGCAGGGAGTAAGGTTGTCTTCCTCGTATTGTACGTGGACGACATACTCTTGATAGGAAATGATATTCCTATGCTGCAATCGGTCAAGCTCTTCTTATCACAAAGATTCTCAATGAAAGATCTTGGTGATGCCTCCTGCATATTGGGGATCAGGATCTATAGAGATAGATCCAAACGGATACTGGGATTGTCCCAATCCAGGTACATTGACACCATACTAAAGAGGTTTAGTATGGAAGAATCCAAGCGTGGGAACTTGCCCACGATCTCTGGAGTCACTCTCTCCAAAGAGATGTCTCCCAAGACTGATTTGGAGAGAGCTCGCATGCAAGAGATACCCAATGCTTCGGCAGTAGGCTCTATCATGTACGCGATGCTATGTACCAGACCCGATGTAGCATACTCACTAAGTGTAGTGAGCAGGTATCAAGCCGATCCTGGAGAGAATCACTGGACAGCTGTGAAGAGCATTCTTAAGTACTTGCGAAGGACTAAAGAGATGCTCTTGGTGTATGGTAACGGAGAACTCCAAGTGGAGTCCTTTACCGATTCGAGCTTCCAGAGTGATAAGGACGACTCTAAGTCGCAGTCGGGCTTTGTCTTTACCCTTTACGGAGGGGCGGTTAGCTGGATGAGTTCCAAGCAGGAAACCGTGGCAGACTCGACGATGGAGGCTGAATACATCGCTGCCAACGATGCTGCCAAAGAGGCTGTCTGGGTCAAGAAGTTCATTACTGAACTTGGAGTGGTTGCATCCATTGAGCATCCAATATCTTTGTATTGCGATAACAATGGAGCGGTGGCTTTGGCCAAGGAACCCAGGTCCCATCAGCGATCCAGGCATATTCTGAGGCGGTATCACCTGATCCGGGAGATAGTTGATCGCCGGGAGATCGAGGTCAGGAGAGTTGACACGAAGAACAACGCGGCGGATCCACTCACGAAGGACATTCCCCAGATACAGTTTGAGAGACTCTTCGGGATGCTCGGTATGCGATACTACAGCAGCTGGCCCTAGTGCAAGTGGGAGATTGTTAGTTGTATGTATGCCCTAGAGGCCAGTATTGTACAGATGATGTATATTATATTGGATGCTTGGACATATATAGAGATGACTTTCTTGCTCGATATGATAGTATGCTATCTGGTTACTCTTTATCTTAACATGTACACTTGTCTCTTTAAACTGTCTTATAGTTACATGTTGGTAAAGCCCTTAGGATGTGTACTTGACTACTTGGACTATGATGCAGATCATACTAGTGTGGACATGGTAGTCCATAAGTACATCCTTCAAGGTCCCTAGTCGTGGGTGTATCGAGACAGGGCATCGATATACCAGTGTAGACTAGCGTATACGCTTCTCGACCCATGAGATGGGCGATGGATGATCCCATATCCATTGGTGTTTGACATCAGAGATGGTGTACGGGTGCTCAGTGGAGACTGGGTACACTGGACGGACTCGCCGAGAACTCCCAGATGGTATTATACCTCACGTCAGATGGCAGTTCTCAGGTGACACTTGTGCAGGTTAGTCTGTAGACCCGAGATCGTCATAGAGTCTTGTGTGATTCCCAATGTGCTTTGATCTCCACCTTACCACGTCCATGAGGGCGTGCAAAACGGTGGTCTTTGGGCACAGTCCCGAGTCACATGGAGGCAATGAGCGATAGGAGGGGTTTCGTCTCTCCCGGTATTGGGGGTTGATGTTGCGCTGTGCTCGATTGGCCGTAACAGGGAAGTCCCTGGCCAGGGCTGATCAGAGATTTGCTGGTAAGTGTTACCAGTAGTTTCTCGACCCGTTATGAGCCTCACATCGGCACGACTTATCGGTTATTGGTGTCTGACGTTTACCACCCCTAGACTTGATATGCGACATATCAGACGAACAGACCGGACTGTACGGTAAGTGTTACTGGTTGGATTCACAGGAGTGTGAGCGGACTAGCTCGTCGATCTTCTGATCGCTCAATACCCGGATGGCCGTTACGTTTAGCAGACTGCTTGCGGCTTGTAGGTGCTTGATATGATCATCATCTGCTACCGGCGTATTGACGAGTCTTTAGAGTCCTACACAGAGGTTTCCCGGCTCAGGCGAAACGAAATAGGAGCGCATTTGAGATATGTACAGGACCGAGAATAATGCGTGTATGTGATACCGTATTCCATTCTCGCGATGAATGTATCGAATGGTTATATTCGATATAACCTAGATATCGAATCAACGATTGATTCGATAAGCCGATACATAGGATAGCAGTCGGTTATATGCGATATGATCAGATCGTTAAGTCAAGTGTTGATTTAATGATTTAATGTATAATTATATATTTGATATATTACTTTGCATTAGCTAGTATTAGTTCACTTTATATGGATTTTCTCACTTGATGTGCAAGAAGTATATGTGATATACTTTTGTGCACATATTTGTATCATGTTTGATGATACTTGATCATTTAATTAAGTGTATAGAATTAAACCATGATTAATTTGATGATTAGGGTTTTGCATATTCATTTATTTATTTATTTGTTCATTTATTTATTTGGAAAAGATAAAGATGAGAATGGTGGCTTTCTTTGTTTCTTATTGAAGCTTCATGAAGCTTTGACTTAGTCACCATTCTTGTCTCATGCTTAACCCTAACCATTTAAACTAACCCTAGTTCATTCTCTACACTTAACTATGGTTAAGATTATGATAAGTATTGATTTTCTTTTTCATTTTAAAAGACTTATCATATTCTTTCTTCTTCTTGACCTTCTTCTTCAAGATAGAAAGCTTGATGCCATCAATGGCAACTTGAGATCTAAAGTGAGAAATCCAATTCTAAAGTGAACCCACCTCCTATTTCTTCACCCTCTACCTCTTGCCAAGTTGTTTTGGGTGTTTTCTTCACAAGTTTCACAAATTTGTGAAGTCGGAGCTTGAACTTGTGATGCCTCGACGTAGATCATCTTCGGCACGAAGCCGACGACCTAGTCCGCCCAATTCTCCGATGAAGCCGACATTTGAGTTCGGGATTCGAGATGGACAGCGAGAGGACACCTACGTGGAGCCAAGGAAGTGGAGAACCGGATCTACAAAGGTTGTAGCCTCTCTCCTATAGTTAAGTTGTTAACTAGTTTCGTTTTTCGCCTAAATTTCTAGTCAACGATCTAGTCTAGGGTTTCTCGGCACCGTAAAATTTGATATTGGCATGGTTGATGCCTTGTGAGACCTCTTGAGAGTGCCTAGGAACCCTACAGAATGAAGTGGAAAACCAAACAGGCAAAAGTATCAAGATACTGAGATCTGATCGAGATGGTGAATACTTAAGCGCTGAGTTCCTGGGTTACTTAAAAGAGAATGGAAATCTCTCTCAGCTTACTCCTCCATACACACCACAACACAACGGTGTATCGGAAAGGAGAAATCGATCCCTATTGCATATGATTCGTTCCATGATAAGTAAGGCTGAGTTACCGCGATCTTTCTGGGGTTATGCACTAGAATCAGCTGCATATCTTTTGAACAAGGTTCCAACCAAAACTGTGCCTACCACACCATATCAGATGTGGAGTGGGAAGAAACCCTATCTTCAGTACCTGAAGACATGGGGATGTCCAGCTTTTGTAAAAAACCAGCATCCGGACGAGCTCGAGGTACGCTCAGTAAAGTGTAAGTTTGTGGGATATCCAAAGAACTCCAAGGGGTATTATTTCTATTACGCAGAGGAACAAAAGGTTTTTGTTTCTCGTCATGCCCACTTCTTGGAAGCTGAATTTTTAGAAAATCAGAAGAGTGGGAGCGCAATAGAACTGGAAGAAATTCCAGAACCACAAGCTGTTACTAAAAGTTTGGTAGAATAAGAAGGTTCAAAAGAAAGGGACATCCCAGCGCCTATTCGCAGAAGTAGTAGGCAGTCTCATCCGCCCGAGAGATACTACAGTTTTCTCATAGACGGGGATCGAGAAGATTGCATCATTGATAATGATGACCCTAATAGCTTCCAGCAAGCCATTCAGAGCGGCGACTCGATAAAATGGCTGGATGCAATGCGGACCGAAATGGAGTCCATGTACACTAACAAAGTATGGACTTTGGACATTGCTTCAGATGGGGTAAAACCCGTAGGATGCAAATGAATCTTCAGAAAGAAGATTGGTGTAGATGGACAGGTTAAAACCTATAAGGCTAGACTTGTTGCAAAGGGTTTCCGTCAAAGACCTGGTTTAGACTATGACGAAACCTTTACTCCAGGGGCAATGCTCAAATCCATTCGGGTCCTTCTTGCCATTGCTGCCTTCCACGATTATGAGATCTGGCAGATGGACGTAAAGACGGCTTTTCTAATTGGTAATTTGGAAGAGTGCGTCTATATGGATCAGCCAGAGGGATTCATTCAGAGTGGGAGCAGCGGTAAAGTGTGCAAGTTGCTTAAGTCCATTTATGGACTAAAGCAGGCATCGCAGAGTTGGAACATCTGTTTTGATAATACTGTCAAAGAATTCGACTTTATCAAGAATCCAGATGAACCATGGATATACAGTAAGATTGAAGGGAGAGCTGTAGTATTCCTCATCTTGTACGTGGATGACATTCTCCTAATAGGAAATGATATTCCTATGCTACAGTCGGTCAAAGGATTCTTGTCACAGAAATTCTCCATGAAAGACCTGGGTGATGCCACCTACATTCTGGGGATTCAGATCTATCGAGATAGATCAAAGAGGGTGTTGGGACTTTCACAGTCCAGGTACGTAGACACTATATTGAAAAGATTCAGTATGGAAGATTCTAAGCACGGTAACCTACCGGCTTGTCACGGAATCACCCTCTCCAAAGAGATGTCTCCCAAGACTGATTTGGAAAGGGCTCGCATGTCGATTATACCCTACGCTTCTGCGGTAGGCTCTATAATGTATGCGAAGTTATGTACCAGAACAGATGTAGCATACGCATTGAGCGTTGTAAGCCGGTATCAGGCAAACCCAGGGGAGAAGCACTGGATAGCAGTAAAGAACATTCTCAAGTACCTGAGGAGGACTAAGGAGATGTTCTAGGTGTATGGCGGAAAAGTCCTTCAGATCGAGGCCTTGGCCGACTCCAACTTCCAGAGTGACATGGATGACTCCAAGTCCTTGTCGGGTTATGTCTTTACCCTCAATAGAGGGGCGGTCTGTTGGAAGAGTTCCAAGCAGGACACCGTTGCTGACCCAACGATGGAAGCGGAGTACATAGCTGCTTGCAATGCCGCAAAAGAAGCTGTCTGGATGAAGAAGTTCCTTACAGAACTTCAGGTGGTTCCTACCAGTGTTGATCCAATACCTCTGTATTGCGACAACAACGGCGCTATAGCTTTAGCGAAGGAACCCAGGTCCCATCAGAAAGCCAGACACATCTTAAGGCGGCATCACCTGATCAGGGAGATCGAGGTAAAGAGAGTAGATATGGAGAATAACATGCTGATCCATTCACAAAGGCCATTCCTCAGGCGCAGTTCGAGAGGCTATTCGAGATGATAGGTCTGCGATATGCCAGTACATGGCCCCAGTGCAAGTAAGAGATTGTTAGTGTTTATGCCCTAGAGGCCTTTACTGTATCATACTAGTTTATATATTACTTAATGGACGCTTGGGATATTCACAGTTGTATTGACAGTCTTGCTAAAAATGGTAGTATGCTACTTGATTTGTGTCTACTTTAATATGTGCATATGTTTCTTTTAACGTATCACTTATTCATATTAGTAGAGCCTTTAGGATCTTTGCTTGATTAGCAGCGTTGTGATGGCAGTCACACTAGTGGGGGCTGGGTAGTCTATAAGCAACATCCTATACAGGTCCCTGGTCATAGGATTATCGAGACAGGGCATCGATACTCCGGAGTAGACTGGTGTATACGCTTCTTATCCCAGCATAGGGAGATGGTCTGTCCAACAACCATCAGTACGTCGTACTGGAGATAGTATGCAGGTGCTCGTTAGGTTACGGATACACCGGACAGGACTCGCCGGGAACTGCAGGTTGGTTTTATACCCATCGTCAGATTGCAGTTCCCAGGTGACTTGAGTACAGCTTTGTCCTTCGAATTGACACTGCTACTTCGCCTCGGGTGTGTTCCCACTGTACTTAGATTACTACCCTACCATGGCTCAAAGGAGTCATGCAAACAGGTAGTAGTTGGGTGCAGTCCCGAAGCACTTGGAGGCAGTGGCGGTTAGACAGGATTCATCTATCCTGGTATTGGGGGTTGATATCATGCTGTGTATGGAGAGCCATTAGGCAAAGTCCTTGGCCAGGGCAAGCGAGATTTACTGGTAGGCTTCCAGTAGTTTCTCAAGGTGTAATGGGCTTCACTCCGACACGACTTATACCGCTATTAGGGGTCTGACGTTTACCGCCCCCTAGGCCCGATATGCGATAGCCCTAGACGAACAGACCAGACTGTATGGAGATTGTCACATCAGGCTCAGTAGCTGTTCGGATGGGTTTCCTCATCGTCCTTCTTATCGACTTCTACCTGTAGACCGTTACGTACAGCTAGTACCGCTTGCGGCCTGTGGTTAAACCCACTGCCAGCGTAGTGTCGAGTCTTTAGAGTCCTACATAGAGAGTTTCCCTGCATCGGGCAAAAGGTGTAAAGGCCGTATGGTTTTACGGCAGGGCCGCGATCACTTACGTACACTTGTGCACGTATTATGATCAGGGCAGATAATACTAGCGTGCTTTGGTTTAAACCAGATTCTAGTATTATACAGATGGATTTATTCAGTCAAAGATTATCCGTGTTTTTCGGAAATACGGATGGGAGGGGCAGTCTCGTAATTTGTCGGGAAGCTTCTAGAAGAAGATGACTCATTTGTATTTATTTCTTTTTGGATTAAACACAAATGAGGTGAAGAGATGAGTTGTAAGTTTTCATTAAATGCTTAATGACTCATGAGGTGATTCACCCTTAGGATTAAATGAAGCTCACAAGATATTTCTAGATATTTATCAAGAGATATTTGTATGCTTCATTATATTCTTTCATGAGTATTATTCATTATCGTTATCACAAAAGCTTTCTCTCTCCTCAAGTCTTCATCTTCTTCCTCAAAACCCTAAAGGCTCTCTTGAGTTGAGAATCCTAGGGTTTTAGTGACTAAGTAATCAATCTAATTACTCTACACCCTCTAGGACTTCTAGATTAGCGATCTAGAAGCCGTAGTTATCTCAGATTCGAGATAGTGGCTCGGACTATTGACTCTCGGGTGGATCGTCTTTGACTCGAGGAGGCCGTTGAGGAGCCCATGTTCCATAGAGCCTACGTGGTGTGGAGGACTGCGATGAAGACCCGAAGGACAAGTAACGTGAGGTATAATTTCGAATCGGAGTAGTTAAACCTTTCGTAGTTTGCTAGTTATAGTTTAGACACGATCCGTGTGCTCAAGTCCGTATTACGAAGCATTGATAATTGTTTTTCATATATTCCGCCTCCCGGTGAGCTCGTGGGGTGCGTGACATGGACATACACTTTATTCCTATACCCACAACTTCTCAAAACTTAGACCCTGTGTTTCTACGATACACTTGTCTAAAAATTAGAGAAGTCACAGGTAAACAGAACATAGTACGAGGACCATCCCCTTTGTCCTGATGGACACTGGACAACATACAATACTCTGTATGAGTCCCCTGAGTCGAATAACTCAAAACCTGTGCATCGTAGGTTGAAAACTGTACTTATGGTTAAGAACTACACCGCTGTTCAATGCTCCTTACCCAATCGTCAACTGATATAGGTAAATGTCACAGACATAATTTCAAAAAGTTATATCTCACTTTATAAAAATAATCATACTGATATATCGGTTTGAAATTGGTGCACAACAATGGATACTCAAAACCAAATACTTGCCTTCCGGCAAAAACCCAGGCGACTTCCTCAAATATCACCAATTACAACGAATTCCGATATAATGAGGATGATCACCTTAATCCCAATAACTTACTCCTACTCATCATCTGTAAAACCATACAGATATGAGAATCATACCTGGTAAATACATACCCTGGAGTAAGTATCTAATCGGGAAATCAGTTTTCCATTAATAATGCACAGTGTAACTGAAAGATGAAAATGTTTCGTAGGGGTATCCTGGTATTCCTAGTAATGCCTCTTCCATAATCAAATTCATGAATATAACCGTATATTTCTTTGCCATCTCTCCAAATCCCTTTATTTGTCTTTAGTCGTTACCTTCTATACACCATCGTTAGGCTAAATGGTTCTTCCTTCCTTACCTTTCGGCACCAGCCTATGGTTTGGAAGAAGACTATCTAATAAGCGTAATAGGTGTATACTCCTAAACCAAGGAGTACTCGCAACCTGAGAGAAGGTGATGATAAAAGACTACTGAATAAACCTTATTCTATTCCTCCTTAACTGGAGAAAAGCAAAGGTGAAATAAGAGTGGCGATGAAGCACGCGGTTTGGTCGTGAATGATAGCAGTCGCAATTTACTTTGCCCTCTTTCTAATCCCTTTATTTTGTCTTTATTTATTACCTTCTGTACACCCTACTTAGGCTAATTGGTTTTCTTCATTCCCTACTTTTCGGCACCTTCCTATGGTTTGGAAGAAGACTATCCAATAAGCGTAATAGGTGTATACTCCTAAACCAAGGAGTACTCGCAACCTGAGAGAAGATGATAATAAAAGACAACTGAATTAAACAATTCAATTTCTCCTTAACCTGGATCCATCCTCAAAGAAGTCCCTTCAAGTTCGTATATAACCAAACGATAGATTTATCCAATGGAAGTAGATGTTCGTAGTGATACGAGGTGTTTTGAGAAATGCAAAGGGTAAAATAATGAGCGGCAATGACTTATGCAACTTAGACAATCCAAAAGCCAGTATTTTAAGAAGGTTCGGTCAACTTGGTCACTGAGTCATAGTCTAGGGTCGGTCAATGGTCGCAGCCAAAGAGAGAGAGAAAAGAAACACTCTGCGTGCACTCTAACCTAGATCAGAATGGTTATTACTTTATCTAATCAGGAAACCTCCTACTGTACTATCAAATTCTCCTCCAAACCTGAAAGAAGAATCAATCGGGATCATCCGAAGAGTAAACCAACTCATCAATGGGAATCGGGATCCAACTATCATCGCATGATAACGTGAAGGAATCCACTCACGTTATCATACTCCAGAAGGTATGCGTATACTTGGCAAGTTTCAGTTTCTTTAGAAACTCCCGATGTGATTTTTATTGCCCCATGCTCTTATGACCTTGACTATGGGCCAACAAATCATAAGTCACATGTCAAGTTCTTCCCGTCGTTATCTTGTTAATTTGAACCCACCCGTATATACCTCTGACGTTGGCCAAATGGCAGAACGACTGTCCTAAACCAACTCATTTATCTATGCAACATGTGAACACCCCAGTAGCTACCAATCACTATGTCTTGACTAAGGGCCAAACAAACATAGCTTGAATACTAATGACCATTCATATGAAATGACGGAGGGCTATAGCTGGTTTTTGGCGAGAAAACCCTTAACGTAACGAACTTGATAACGTTGAAGGAACCTGATAGCTTTTTACAAAATATAGTGGCGAAAACCTTCGCTAAAGAGGTCACTCCCGGTGAAGGGATCTCGGCTCTTTCCTCATGGAATGAGGTGCAGGATATTCCAACTGAATACGGCGATGCAAAGTAACAAGTAATCGACTATAGTGAAGTTATTATCCTGACGCAAACTTCTGCCCAAGGGGTCACTCCCGGTGAAGGGATCTCGGCCCTTGCCTCGTCGAATGAGGTGCGGGATATTCTAACTGAATACCACTGTGCAAAACAAAAGAAAACGTCCTTGTAATAACACATTTTGAAAACTGTTCCAACAACGTCCAACAGGTTTGTTTTCCATTAGAATGATCAGAATCAATGCAGTCCCATTAATTAATCACACCAGAAAAGAACGAAAATAAAATGTACATATATGCCATCTGCATTCGTCACTGGGTCCCATCATCACCCGTTAGGTTACTTAACTAACGACTGCAGAGTTACTAGGCACTCTCACAAGGGTCTATAAGGAATCAACCATGCCCGATTTAAAATTTAGACGTGCCGAACAACCCTAACCAAGATCTTTAAACTAGAGATTAGGCGAAACAAAGCAAGTTAAACACTTTAACATCTAAGAGTTTGGGATTACAACCTTTGTAGTCCAGTCCTTCACTTTATAAGCTCCGTGTTGTGGTCCCTTCGCTGCGATCATCATGTTCCGGACACTCGAGAGGCTCTACGAAAAGAATGATGCAAGCTCGCTTCCGATCTTCGATAACAAAGACGATCTACCTTGAAGTTTCATTAACACAAGCTCTCACTCACTAAATGAAGTGAACACCCTAATCTAAATGGCTAGGATAGATTATGATGATGAAGTAGAATTTTAGCTCTCATTTATTTTCATTAACTCACTCATTTTCATCACTTCACAAAAAGCTAGAAAGCTTTTCATGAAAGGAAGAAGAAGGAAGAAGAAGAACAATCCTTTTGTGATGAATAATGAATTGTGATAATACCATTACAAATGCAACCATGGTTAAGTCAAGAAAAGACGCAACCATTGTAGAGATCTAACCATAGTAAAGGGTGTGGGTTGGGTTAAGTAAATATCTTGCAAAATATCTTTGCAAAAACAAAAAGGAAACCATCTAGAAGGTTCAAGAAAGAACTAACCCAAATCAAACCCTAACCTTGTTTAATCTCCACTAAACATGTTGCATTAGTAATCATATCATGTTACAATATTATATATCACATATACAATATTTATTGTAACAAAATAAAATAATACAGTTAACATATATCGCATATATATCAATGTATTACCCGAGTGAGAAAAAAAATATTTTATTGAGCTTATATCAGTTAATGTAATTTAATATATCAAATATATAATTATGCATTAAATTATCGAATCAACACTTGAGCCGATAATCCGGCTATTTCACAAATAACCGACTAATAAAATCTGTATCAGTTCATCGAATTAACACTTGATCCGATGACCCGGCTATATCACATATACCCGGCCAATATCACATATCGCGAGAATCTAATATGGTATCACATACACGTATTGTTCTCGGTCCCACACATATCACATATGTGCTCCTACTCGATTTTGCCTGAGCAAAGAAATCTCTGTGTAGGACTCTAAAGAATCGTCAATACGCCGGCAGTAGGTGATGATCATATCAAACACCCACAAGCTGCAAGCGGTCAGCTAAACGTAACAGCCACCCAGGTATTGAGCTCTCAGAAGATCAACAAGCAAGCCTTTACATTCTCCCGTGAATCCAGTCAGTAACACTCCCGTACAGTGCGGTCTCTTCGTCTGATATGTCGCATATCTCGCCTAGGGGTGTTAAACGTCAGACCCCAGTAGCTTGATAAGTCATGTCGATATGAGGTCTATAACAGTTCGAGAAACTACTGATAACACTTACCATTCATTCTCAGCAACCCTGGCCAGGGATTTCCAGTTATAGCCAATCGAACACAGCGCAACATCAACTTCCTATACCAGGAGAGACGAATCCCCTCCTATTGCTCATTGTCTCCATGTGATTCGGGACTGTACCTAAAAGCCACCTTTTTGAATGCCCTCTTAGACGTGGTATGATGAAAATCAAAGTACAGTGGGAATCACACAAGACTCTATGACTATTTCGGGTCTACAGACTACTCTGTACCTGTGTCACCAGAAAACTTACATCTAACGCGAGCTATAATACCATCTGGGAGTTCTCGGCGAGTCCGTCCAGTGTAACCAGTCTCCACGGAGCACCCGTATACCTTCTCTGATGTCAAACACCAATGGATATGAGATCATCCATCGCCTATCGTATGGGTCAAGAAGCACATATGCTCGTCTACTCTGGAGTATCGATGCCCTGTCTTGGTACTTCCACGAATAGGAACATTTGAAGGATGTACTTGGCGACTACTCTGTCCTCACTAGTATGATCCGCATCATAGTCCTGGTAGTCAAGTACTCATCCTAAGGGCTTTATCGACATGTAACATAGAGACAATCAGAGTACATGTTAAGATAAAGAGTAACAAGATAGCGTACTATCATGTCGAGCAAGAAAGTCATCGCTATATATGTCCAAGAATCCACTACAATATACATCGTATGTACAGTAATGGCCTCTAGGGCATACATATAACTAACAATCTCCCACTTGCACTAGGGCCATCTGTTGTGGTATCACATACCCAATAATTAGCTGTGGTTGAAGTATCTCATACTCAACCATCCCATAAAAGTCTCTACTGGGAAAAAGGCCTTTGTGAGTGGGTCCGCGCTGTTGTCCTCTGTGTCTACTCTTCTAACCTCGATCTCCCTGGAGATCAACCATCTCCATGATCAGGTGATACTGCCTAAGAATTATATCTGGATTTTAGATGAGACGGGGGTTCCTTGGCATAAGCCACAACTCCATTGTCACACAATGGAAGGAACGAAGTTCATCTCATGAACTTATATATCCAGACTGCCTCTTTGGTAGCATCCTTGGTAATGATGTATCTTGCCTTTAATCGTCTAGTAACTCACGGTATCTAGCTTGGAACTCTTCCAACATATCGTCCCTCCACTGAGGGTAAAGACAAAGCCTGCGACTGACATTCAGTCGTCCTTATCACCCTGGAACCTTTCCAGTGATTCTCCCCAGGATCGTTTGATACCATCTCACTATAACTAGTGAGATTCCTAACATCCAATTAGATCTATCCCATAGATCCATAACCAGGATTTAGGAGGTATCACCTTGATCCTATATGGAGAATCATTGTGATAAGAGGAGATTGACCGAGCGTAGCATAGGAAACTCCTTCCCCATCAAGAGTATGTCATCCACGTACTCTACGAGGATCACCACCATACTCCCTACTACCTTTTTGTATATACAAGGTTCATCTACCATTTTGATGATGTAAAACTCTTTGACTACCACATCAAAACAGATGTTCCAACTCCGCGGTGCCTGATTTATCACATAAAACATCTTGCACACGTTTCCGCTGCTCCCACTGTCTACGAAGCCCTCTGGCTGTGTACTTATAGACGCTCTTTTCCAGATCAATATATAGAAAAGCTGTCATGACACCTAACCGCCGGATTATCGTAGTCATGGTATGCAGCCGTTGCAAGAAGGATCTGGATGGACTTAAGCATAGATTTGAAAGTCTCAACTTTTCCATGTACACCAAGTAATCTTCTCAAGATATACTTGCTTCTGATGGGGATTTAATCCTTCAGATAAGGCAACCAGAGTCCATACTTTGTTGGTGTATAAAGATTCCATCTCAGATCGCTAAGGATCCAGCCATTCTTACAGAGTCCCACTACTGATGGCCTGCTCGAAATAAGTTGGGTCATCATCTCATGATGCAATCCTCGCTCCCACTGTCATAGAGAAACTGAAGTATCTCTCAGGTGGGTGAGGAACCCTACTAGATCGGCGGAGAGGCTGAGGTTCGTTAGAAACTATTGAATCCTTCGGTTCTACCAAATCATTAGCTGCAGTTTGTATAGATGGAACTGTTTCCAGTTCTACCTCATGACCACTAATTTCTTCACAAGAAATTCCCTTTCACAAAGGTGGCATGTTCAGAAACAAAATATCTTTTGTTCCTCGGTTAGGTAGAAGATATTCCCTTGCGAATGCTTGGGATATCCAACAAACTTCTACAGAACTGACTTTGTCTCGAGCTTGTCCAGATTTTGCTTTTTAGACGTAGGCCGGACAACCCCAAATCTTAACAAACTTAAGATATGGGCTCTTCCCTTTCTATATCACATATGAAATGGTAGGCAACTGATTTAATTTGAACCCTATTCAATAGGTATGCAACTTCTCAAGTGCCTAACTCCCAAAAGGAAATAGGAAACTCAGTAGTACTCATCATAGAGCACACCATATCACATAGGGTGCTATTGCTCCGCCCCGATATACCATCGTGCTATGGTGTATACAGAGGAGTAATGCTGAGAGAGAATCCCATTCTCCTTTAGAATAGTCCAGGATCTCCGTGCTCAAGTATTCTCCTCCCTGATCTCATCAAAGGACATAATATTTATACCCGTTTTTGGTTCTCTACTACTAACTTATGTTCTGTGAATATCTCAAAAGGTTCAGACTTGTGTTTCAACAGGAACACATGTGCGAATCTTGAGAGACCATCAGTGAATATAATAAAGTACAAAGAACCGGTCTTGGCATGTGTAGACAAGGGACCTTACATACATCATCATGTATCAATCCCAAGAGTTCACTAACTCTTTCTATGTTTCCAATAAACAGAGCTATGGTCATCTTATCTTTGTGACATGACCGGCAAGTTTCACAAGATGTAAATTCGAACTAATTTAAATATGTATCTTTATGTAACATCAGCTGGTCGGGTCGCATTGATATGACCTAGTCTATAATACCTCAAGAAGGATCCGTTCATTTCTGAATTCTTCCTCTTGTGTGTGTTCTGTACATTAAGAACTGTGGTTTTATTTAGAACGTCTATGCTTTTAGGTAACGTGGCTGAACCGATCAACTCTTGATATAGGAAATGTTCAAAACATTATCCAACAATACAAAATTATATCCTTTCTTTACTAATAAGGAGACTGATATGATGTTGTATATCAGGTTCGGTATCTAACAACATTCGTTCAGAATTAATGTATTCTGATAATACTGGGTGATAACTACCAACAGACTTGGCTGCAACACTTGCACTATTTTTATCTCATGAAATTTATCACCCGTTCTCAGTTCTCTACCAATCTGTAGCCCATGTAACAAATTACATTTTGTGGGATCCTTATCCGGTATCTCATACCCAGGACGTAAAGGATACTGAGAAACAGTTCTTGGTAATGAACACACCCGAAGATGATGCATCAGCATGCACTTTCTTTGTTTGGGCGGAACGGGAATTCTGGTAATCCCCTATTTCCTGCTCTGTCTTATAACAATTATAAGTTGGAGTGGGACCAACGTTCCTTAGCGCAGTATAACAAGCGGGTTCGGTCAATACATCAGTATTATTATCTTGATTAAGGCGTGACATAGTCGCAACCAGGAGAAAGAGAGAAGAAAACACTCAGCGTGCGCTTTTACAAGATTAGATTGGTTATGAATTTATCTAATCAGGATGTCTCCCACTATTTTAGTCAAATCTTCCTTCAAACCCTAAAAGGAAAGACTAGCCGGGATTAATTGCACCCTACACGCCAATCTTTCAGCCAGGCTAATGCTGGTACTTTGAGGGAGGTTCCCCGTGCTTTCGCACGAACCTAATTAAAATAAACCTCGTTTTCCCAGGGGCGTAACCCCTTTAACACCTTTCTAGACACCTACTTGATCGGCTAATTGTAATGTGTAAAACTCTCCCAGGAGTAACTCTTACTCGCAGTGGGTATCGGGATCCAACTATCTCATAAAAAGTATGCAATCTCATTGCAAATTTCAACACTTGAAATTCCCAATAATATTTTACCCCTAGCAGTTATATGACCATAACATGATCAACAAATTATAAGTGCTAGTCAAGTTCAACCCGTCATTTCCCGATTGAATTAAACCCACCCGCACGACCCTTAAGATGGTCAACAAAGTCGCACGACTACCCTAATCCAATCGCATCATATGCTTATACAGATAAGCACTAATCAGCTACCGCACACTATGCCTTAACATGGTCAACAAACATAGCACGAATACTAACTAATACTTATCTGAAATGACGGAGGGCTACGATTGGTTTTTAAGAAAACCCTTTGCGTAATGAACTTGATATCGTTGTAGAATCGAGTGATTTTAAAAGGAATGTTTTTTAGGCCTTTTCTAGTTTTGCTAAAGAGCTCACTCCCGGTGAAGGGATCTCGGCTCTTTCCTTATCGAATAAGGTGCAGGATATTTCGCAAATACCACTATGCAAAGCAAAAGCTATAGAAGCAATCAAAAGACAAACCGAGTTTGTAGCATCTGCTAGTTTCACTAAAGAGGCCACTCCCGGTGAAGGGATCTCGACTCTTTCCTTATCGAATAAGGTGCTGGATGTTCTACAAGGAACACCGCTATGCAAAGGAAGAACTAGAGCTACCTGTTTTTGAGACAAGTTTCTACAACATTTTTAGGTTTCTTTTAGTTTCATTAATCTCATTAATGAAGTCGCATTTTATTATGCTTCACAAGCATCACATTTGAAACGAAATCTGCAATATAACATATATCTCATATATATAATATAAACATTCGTCTCAGGCAGTAATATGATCTCATTACAGAAAATTGCAGCAGAAGAACATATATGAAATATTGGATATACTAGGAGGTCCGTGTTTTAATACGAGCCTGTATAAAACGCGGATTCCACAGTCGCGATGAATAGCCAAACCCACATCCCTAGACCCCTACGAGAGCGGCAAGCAACACTGCCAATTCTAGGGTTAGAAGACCCGGTCTCGATTCCTCGAGATGATCTCCCACTGGACCCTAGAACCCGGTTACTTGTGCTCCCCGCCTTGGGTCTACCTAATGCGGAAAAGTAAATAAAATACAATGGTGACATCATCCTCAGCCCGGAAGTGCCCCAATAAAAGAATATTACTTACAAATGAATTTTACATGAATGAAAAAGAAAAACTCTCATCTCACATAAAACCCCCGGCTATTCAAAACGCGACGATTCGATAGAACATATCACAGCAACACATAATATCTCATATCATCAACGTAAGCAAATATGCGTATCCCGATTGTCATTGATGTATTGCAACAGAGCCGGAGATACACCACATACTACGCTTACGGTGATAGAAAAGAAAGTTTAAAACTACAACAGTTGGAATCCGCAACCTCCTTAGACATCTCATGCCTAACCAAATGAATTCCTTAGACATCGCATGCCTAACAATTATAAACCCCGCATTTTAGTCTCATTATCGAAAACTCTTTTCAATATCAAGTCGGGCAATTCAATAAGATTCCCGACATCCTGATCGAATGCTCGTCGCAAACTTTAGTAGACTGCCGCACCCCCGGATGACGTCGACGAAGTGCACTAAGGCGGAACACCGCTGCCGCGAGCATCCGAACGAATGCTTTTGGCGACGGGGTTCTCCTACAGTCACTTTGTCGGGGCTATAGGGCATGGCTGTCTATTAAGTTTACCCGGCGAGTATCCTCGTACGCTACGTGATTGCGACAGACTTTTGATCACATCAAAATTCCGTGGCAACCGATCATCTGAGACTGAACTGCCAGATTTATAACATTCAAATTAGTTATCTCATAACTACTTGTGGATTCCAAATATTGTATCACATTCTAGATAAATAGACAGTGTTGAACTTTCCGAACGAATAAACAAACACCCAAGTTTTCCCAAATAGCTCAACACTTGAGCGGAGTTCAAAAAGTATCCATCACATGCCACAATACCAATGGTCCAGCCGTAGAGGGTCAAGCCAATGCCTCACATGTGGCAACGCCGTACTGCCCCAAACCCTAAGATTTAGAGGTAGTTCAGATGGTCACATAATCAAGTTAAGGTTTGTGTTCTTCTAGAGGGTCCACCGCGTTACTTGCATGATTTTCCGGAAGTTTCAAACTCGAGAAAAATTCATCATTTGAAAAAATTTCCGACAGGGGAAAAAGTGAGTTATTGGTATCCGTTCAAACTTTTTAACACGTTCTAAAATTATCCGGAAAAAACTTAAACGAAGTTAAATTATCCGATCGAATCAACGAGTCCCAATACAACCCAGAAAACTCAACACTTGAGTAAAATTTAAAAATTCCCAGAAGCATCAGGAAGTACCTACAGAACAACTGTAGCAAAATATAACCCTCAATACCCAAGTCTTGTCGCAGAACTTAGGGTGTCGATTTGCACAACAATTCCTAAAATACCCTGCTGATTTTTTTGAGCATTTTTAATATGAAAAATGTCAACTTTTTGAAAAATTTCCAGAAAAGGGTATAAACCGGGGTTTCGGGGTTCGATCGGACTTTAAACTTCGTCTAGACTTCGCCTAAAGCTCTTTCTTGGCTCCGATACCACTGCAGGGTTACTAGGCACTCTCACAAGGGTCTATAAGGCATCAACCATTCCCGATTTAAAATTTAGACATGCCGAACAACCTTAACCAAGATCTTTAAACTAGAGATTAGGCGAAATAAACATGTTAAACACTTTAACATCTAAGAGTTTAGGATTACAACCTTTGTAGTCCGGTCCTTCACTTCATAAGCTCTGTGTTGTGGTCCCTTCGCTGCGATCATCAAGTTCCAGACTCTCGAGAGGCTCCATGAAGAGAATGATGCAAGCTTGCTTCCGATCTTCGATAACAAAGATGATCTACCTTGAAATTTCATTAACACAAGCTCTCACTCACTAAATGAAGTGAACACCCTGATCTAAATGGCTAGGATAGATTAGGATGATGAAGTAGGATTTTAGCTCTCATTTATTTTCATTAACTCACTCATTTTCGTCACTTCATAAAAAGTTAGAAAACTTTTCAAGAAAGAAACAAGAAAGAAGAAGAAGAACAATCCTTTTGTGATGAATAATGAATTGTGATAATATCATTACAAATGCAACCATGGTTAAGTCAAGAAAAGACTTAACCATTGTAGAGATCTAACCATAGTAAACGGTGTGGGTTGGGTTAAGTAAATATCTTGCAAAATATCTTTGCAAAAACAAAAAGGAAACCTTCTAGAAGGTTCAAGAATGAACTAACCCAAATCAAACCCTAACCTTATTTAATCTCCACTAAACATGTTGCATTAGTAATCATATCATGTTACAATATTATATATCACATATACAATATTTATTATAACAAAATAAAATAATACAATTAACATATATCGCATATATATCAATGTATTACCCGAGTGAGAAAAAGAATATTTTAGTGAGCTTATATCAGTTAATATAATTTAATATATCGAATATATAATTATACATTAAATTATCGAATCAACACTTGATCCGATAATTCGTCTATTTCACAAATAACCGACTAATATAATCTGTATCAGTTCATCGAATCAACACTTGATCCGATGACCCGGCTATATCACATATACCCGGCCGATATCTCATATCGTGAGAATCTACTACGGTATCACATACACGTATTGTTCTCGGTACCTCACATATCACATATGTGCTCCTACTCCGTTTTGCCTGAGCAAAGAAACCTCTATGTAGGACTCTAAAGAATCGTCAATACGCCGGCAGTAGGTGATGATCATATCAAACACCCACAAGCTGCAAGCGGTCAGCTAAACGTAACAGCCACCCAGTATTGAGCGCTCAAAAGATCAACAAGCAAGCCTGTACATTCTCCTGTGAATCCAGTCAGTAACACTCCCGTACAGTCCGGTCTCTTCGTCTGATATGTCGCATATCTTGCCTAGGGATGGTAAACGACAGACCCCAGTAGCTTGATAAGTCATGTCGATATGAGGTCTATAACAGTTCGAGAAAGTACTGATAACACTTACCAGAAAATCTCAGCAACCCTGGCCATGGATTTCCGGTTCTAGCCAATCGAACACAGCGCAACATCAACTCTCTATACCGGGAGAGACGAATCCCCTCCTATCGCTCATTGCCTCCATGTGATTCGGGACTGTATCCAAAAGCCACCGTTTTGCACGCTCTCTTGGACATGGTATGATGGAAATCAAAGCACAGTGGGAATCATAAAAGACTCTATGACGATCTCTGGACTACAGACTACTCTGTACCAGTGTCACCAGAGAACTGCTATCTGACGTGAGGTATAATACCATCTGGGAGTTCTCGGCAAGTCCATCCAGTGTCCCCAGTCTCCACTGAGCACCCGTATACCTTCTCTGATGTCAAACACCAATGGATATGAGATCATCCATCGCCCATCATATGGGTCAAGAAGTGCATACGCTAGTATACTCTGGAGTATCGATGCCCTGTCTCGGTACTCCCACGACTAGGAACATTTGAAGGATGTACTTGGCGACTACACTGTCCTCACTAGTATGATCCACATCATAGTCCTGGTAGTCAAGTACTCATCCTAAGGGCTTTATCAACATGTAACATGGAGACAATCAGAGCACATGTTATGATAAAGAGTAAGCAGATAGCGTACTATCATGTCGAGCAAGAAAGTCCTCCCTATATATGTCCAAGCATCCACTACAATATACATCGTATGTACAGTAATGGCCTCTAGGGCATACATATAACTAACAACGACAGAGCGGGGACTGGACTAGCGCGGGTGCAAAACATATACAACATCTACTAGTATATATACCAATATACAATAATCGCTCAAGGCGTGATAAATGCAACATTACAGAAAAGTAATAAGCATCATAGAACAATACAGATAATCGGGATCCCCGGGTTTCACAGAGCCGCTACTGAAACCCGACGTTCCCCTGGTCGTGTGGATAGCCTGTGCAATGAAACCTAGACGCCTACGAGTGCGGCAAGTTACCCGCCAAAACCTGAAGCGAGGCAGCCTCCTATAGCAAAGTGAATAGACCACCCAGCACTTCATGGAATCCGGTAACTTGGGCACTCCATCTTTGGTCAACCTGTACCCCCTACGAGTGCGGCGAATAGTCTGAAAATTCTAGAGTGAGGCCCCTTTGCCTCTCAAAGCCATGAGATGCGGACCTGTTGCCCTCCAGAACCCGGCTATCCGTGCATTCCGTCACGGGGTAAACCTAGTACAGAAATGAAAATATGTACAACGGGTACATCGACCTCTTCCCGGTCGTGCCCCAAAAGAATATTATTCAAACAGGCAGTGACGGCAGTCCATATGTTGGACGCTCGCCCCGCAATATCAAATCTACAAATAAATCCAAACTGCACTACCATTGCACACAGCTATCCACCACAACAAATCCACAACATCACATCACAACACAGAACATCAACGCGAATATCACGTTCGCAAACCCGTCTAAATGAACTATATCAATTAGACATGATTTACCGCTCGAATGACATTCACGGTCGGAGATATAATGTAAGTACTGTAAACTAACATATTTAAAAATCCAATCGACAAAATTTCCCGAAGCGGGCCCCAAGTACTACTCCAGTACTCAAACAAAATCTTGGCCCAAACAAAATATTCCAGAAACCACAATTCCATATGAAAAACACCTAGAAGAAAAATGGTATACTGTTGCTCCAAAACGGCGGCGGAACCGCGGCCAATACATGGCTTGTGCGGCGGTTCCGCGGCGTTCTGGAAGCTTCAGTCTACCAAATTTCTTCCAGAGTCTTAAAAAAGCCTGCTCGATTTTCCGAGATACTCAAAATGATTTTTAGACCAGTTTAAAAATTCGACAGAAACTTTGACATGAAAAATGCGGTTTTGGAAATTTCGTTCGATCGATATTTTAAACACGTTAGAATAAGTTAGTAAAGGTTAATGGCGTGGCTCTAATACCATGTAAGTCTACCGTAGCACCCCGGTCGTCATTCTGACGCCAAACGCAGAACATAAATTTTTATAACTGGCGCTATCGCATACTATAACCCGGATCTTGCTATTAACGCTAAACTAACAAACTGTAAAGAGGTAGAAAGGCTATACCGATCGATCCGAGTCCTTCGGTCTTTAGCCATCATCCCACGCTCCTCGCGGCAACTCCAATCTCCTGTCTCCTCGTCGAGGTGGCACCACGTCAACGGATTTTTAAACGGGCTCCCGCCTTTATACCGAGGCAACTAACACATGAAGTATGCTAACCGACATGTCCAGGATAAAGTAGAGAATGAGTAGAATACTTTGTCTCAAACACCCTAGGGTTCTTATCACATGATAGGGATAGGGTGGAGGTTGAAGAAAATGCAAAGAGATGGAAATTGTGAACCCAAAAAAAATCTAGTGAGCAAAATAACAAAGCACCAAAAAATCCCTTGGCTGCCCAAAATAATGGTGATGATATATATATGGTTTTGTGATGAAATATCAAGGAAAATATCCTACCAAAATATCTCCAACTCAACCCTAAAATATCACACCCAAAACAAAAGTCATTAATTCTTCATGAATCACTACATGACTCATTAACATGAGTCATTAATGAACATGCTAGAATCAATGAATCATTAACATGAGTCACACTTTCCAAAACATTAATCATTTAAACCAAAATGATTAACCCAAAAAAGAAATACATCTTCTAAAGTATTCTCGTAACGGATTACGAGAATACCCCACATCTGTATATACATACCTGTATCCGTATTCCGACCGAATACGAATACGATGAGACTAAAATATTCCGACTCAATATAATACTTGGATCCAGCTTAAACCAAAGCCCACCAGTATTATCTGTCCAAAATATGACACGTGCACAAATGCACGTGCATGTTCGAACCCTGCCATAAAACTATACGGCCTCTACAACGTTTCGCCCGAACTTGGGAAACAATCTGTGGGGGACTCTAAAGACTCATCAGTACCCTGGCAGTGGGTTTAACCACAAGTACGTCAGCGGCACTAACTGTGCGTAACGGCTTCCTATGTACTGACAGAAAGGGAAGCTGATGAGCGAACTCATCCCGAAACCCTACTGAGCCTATCAGTGACAATATACGTACAGTCCGGTCCGTTTGTCTATGAGCATCGCATATCGTGCCTAGAGGGCTGGTAACGTCAGACCCCCAATAGCGGTATAAGTCATGTCGAAAAGTAGCCCTGAACACCCTGAGAAACTACTGGAATGTCTACCAGTAATTCTCACCTGCCTTGGCCAAGGACTTGGTGTAATGGCTCTCCTAGACACAGCGCGATATCATCCCCAATACCGGGAGAGATGAATCCCTTGCCGATTCGCTCACTTGCCTCCATGTGGCTCGGGACTGTACCCAACTAAAACCTGTTTGCACGACTCCTTTGGGCCATGGTAGGGTAGTAATCAAAGCACAGTGGGAACTCACACGAGACAAATGACGATCTCAGGTCGATGAACTAACCTGTACACATGTCAACAGGGAACTGCTATCTGATGCTAAGTATAAAACCAACTAGCAGGTTCCCGGCGAGTCCTGTCCGGTGTACTCATAACCCAATGAGCACCTGTATACATCTTAGGTGATCCAACTGACACCAGTGGCTTGTGAGACCGGCCACCGCCCCTTGTCGGGGTCTCAACTGTATACACTAGTCTACTCTGGAGTATCGATGCCCTGTCTCGAAACTCCCACGACTAGGGACCACTTTTAAGGATGTGCTTATAGACTACCTAACTCTCAAGTATGTGATCGCCATCATACTGTTGGTTGTCAAGCTGGATCCTAATGGCTCTATCAACGTGTAATAGTGAACAGTAATGTCACCTAAAGCTGTACACGACTGATAAAGGCAAACCAGATAGCATACTATCATCTTGAATAAGACTGTCCTACCGGTATATGTCCTCCCGCAATCATTGCAATCATGTACCTGCGATCTAATAATTGACTTTGAGGGCACTATATCAAACAATACCATCTAGGAGTTCTCGGCGAGTCCGTTCAGTGTACCCAGTCTCCACTGAGCACCCGTACACCATCTTTGATGTCAAACATCGATGGATATGGGATCATCCATCGCCCATCATATGGGTCAAGATGTGTATACGCTAGTCTACTCTGGTCTACCGATACCCTGTCTCGATACACCCTAGACTAGGAACAGTTATAGGATGTACTCGTTGACTATCATGGCCCCACTAATATGATCTCATCATAGTCCCAGTAGTGAAGTACATATCCCAAGGGCTTTATCAACATATGAGAGTAAGATAGTAAACTAATAAAAGTCAACATGTTAAGACAAAGTGAAACCAAAGAGAATACTATTATGTAGAGCAAGAAGGTCCTCACTATATATATCCAAGCATCCACTATAATATACATCATATGTACAACAATGGCCTCTAGGGCATATACACAACTAACAATCTCCCACTTGCAATAAGACCAGGTGTTGTAGTATCACATACCCAACATCCCGAAGTGTCTCTCAAATTGTATTTGGGGAATGTCCTTCGTGAGTTGATCCGCAGTGTTGTCTTTCGTGTCAACACTCCTGACCTCGATCTCGCGGCGATCAACTATCTCCCGGATCAGGTGATACCGCCATAGAATATGTGTGGATTTCTGATGGGATCTGGGTTCCTTGGCCAAAGCCATAGCTCCATTGTTATCGCAATACGAAGGTATTGGATGCTCAATGGATGGAACCATACCAAGTTCAGTGACGAACATCTTCATCTAGACAGCCTCTTTGGCAGCATTGTTGGCAGTGATGTATTCAGCCTCCATCGTCGAGTCTGCCATGATTTCTTGCCTGGAACTCTTCCAACAAACCGCCCCTCCATTTTGGGTAAAGACAAATCCCGAGTGCGACTTAGAGTCGTCCTTATCACTTTGGAAGCTTGAATCGATAAAAGACTCCACCTGGAGTTCTCTATTAACATATACCAAGAACATCTCTTTAGTCCTTCTCAAGTACTTGAGAATGTTCTTAACAGCTGTCCAGTGATTCTCTCCCGGATCTGCTTAATACCTACTCACTACACTTAGTGAGTATGTTACATCGGCTCTGGTACATAGCATCGCGTACATGATAGAGCCTACTACCGAAGCATTGGTTATCCCTTGCATGCGAGCTCTTTCCAAATCAGTCTTGGGAGACATCTCTTTGGAGAGAGTGAGTCCTGAGATCGTGGGTTGGTTCCCACGCTTAGATTCTTCCATACTAAACCTCTTTAGTATGGTGTCAATGTATCTGGATTGGGACAATCCCAGTATCCGTTTAGATCTATCTCTATATATCTTAATTCCTAAAATGCAGAAGGCATCACCTAGATCTTTCATTGAGAATCTATGTGATAAGAAGAGCTTGACCGAGTGCAGCATAGGAACATCATTTCCTATCAAGAGTATGTCATCCACGAACAATACGAGGAAGACGACCTTATTCTCTGCAACCTTCTTGTAAATACAAGGTTCATCTACGTTTTTGATGAAGTCAAACTCTTTAAATACAACATCAAAACAGATGTTCCAACTCCGCGATGCCTGCTTTTGTAGGGTTCCTAGGCACTCTCAAGAGGTCTCACAAGACATCAACCATGCCAATTTCAAAAATTACGGTGCCGAGAAACCCTAGACTACGGATCGTTAACTAGATGTCTAAGTGAAAGATGCAACTAGTAAACTATTTTACTAAGAGAACGGAAATACAACCTTTGTAGATCCGGTCCTCCACCTCCATAGCTCCGCAATGAAGTCTCCTCGCTGTCCAAATGGAAACCCGTGCTCTAGCGTCGGCTTCATCGGAGAAATGGGCGGGCAAGGTCGTCGGCTTCTTGCCGAAGATAATCTACGTCGAGGCATCACTAGATCAAGCTCCAACTTCACCAAGTCAAGAAAACTTATGAAGGAAACACCCTATACTACTTGGCAAGAGGTAGAGGATAAGAAATAGGAGGTGGGTTCACTTTAGAATTGGATTTCTCACTCTTTTTCATCAATCAACATTGATGGTCCAAGGTTTCTTCATGTTGAAGATGAAGAAGAAGAAGAATAAAATGTTATGATAAGTATTATAATAAGAATAATAAAATCATTCTTATCATAATCATGAACCATGGTCAAGTGTAGAGAACTAACTAAGGTTCAAGTGAATGGTTTGGGTTAAGCATGAGACAAAATGGTCACTTTAGTCAAAGCTTCATGAAGCTTCAAAGATAAAACAAAACTAGCAACCATTTTCCCTTTTTCTTTTCCAAAATAAGATAAATGAAATAAATAAAAGAAAACCCTAACCATTTACTTAACCATAGGTTTAACTCTTTACACATACCCTAGCAAACATGTATCATCAAACATGATACAATCATTTGCACAAAAAGTATATCACATATACAACTTGTACATCCAAGTGAGAAAATCCATTTAAAGTGAACCAATACTAGTTAATGCAAAGTAATATATCAAATATATAATTATACATTAAATCATTAAATCAACACTTGATTTAACGATCCGGTCATATCGCATATAACCGACTAATATCCAATGTATCGATTTATCGAATCAATCCTTGATTCGATAACTAGGTTATATCGCATACAACCATTCGACACATTCATCGCGAGAATAGAATACGGTATCACATACACGTATTATTCTCGGTCCCGCACATATCTCATATGCGCTCCTATTTCGTTTCGCTTGAGCCAGGAAACCTCTGTGTAGGACTCTAAAGACTCGTCAATACGCCGGCAGCAGATGATGATCATATCAAACACCCACAAGCCGCAAGCGGTCTGCTAAACGTAACGGCCACCCGGGTATTGAGCGATCAGAAGATCGACAAGCAAGCCCGCTCACACTCCTGTGAATCCAACCAGTAACACTTACCGTACAGTCCGGTCTGATCGTCTGATATGTCGCATATCTCGCCTAGGGGTGGTAAACGTCAGACCCCAATAGCTTGATAAGTCGTGTCGATATGAGGTCTATAACAATTCGAGAAACTACTGGTAACACTTACCAGTAAATCTCAGCAACCCTGGCCAGGGATTTCCGGTTATAGCCAATCGAACACAGCGCAAAATCAACTCCCTATACCGGGAGAGACGAATCCCCTCCTATCGCTCATTGCCTCCATGTGATTCGGGACTGTACCAAAAAACCACCGTTTTGCACGCCCTCTTGGACATGGTAAGATGGAAATCAAAGCACAGTGGGAACCACACAAGACTCTATGACGATCTCGGGTCAACAGACTACTCTGTACCAGTGTCACCAGAGAACTGCCATCTGACGTAAGGTATAATACCATCTGGGAGTTCTCGGCGAGTCCGTCCAGTGTACCCAGTCTCCACTGAGCACCCGTATATCATCTCTGATGTCAAACACCAATGGATATGGGATCATCCATCTCCAATCTGTATGGGTCGAGAAGGTATACGCTAGTCTACTCTGGTATATCGATGTCCCGTCTCGATATACCCTCGACTAGGGACTTTGAAGGATGTACTTATAGACTATCTGTCCCCACTAGTATGATCTGCATCATAGTCCAGGTAGTCAAGTACACATCCTAAGGGCTTTACCAACATGTAACAGAGAGACAATCAGTGTACACGTTAAGATAAAGAGCAACCAGATAGCATACTATCATGTCGAGCAAGAAAGTCCTCCCTATATATGTCCCAGCATCCACTACAATATACATCCTATGTACAGTAATGGCCTCTAGGGCATACATATAACTAACAATCTCCCACTTGCACTAGGGCCATCTGTAGCAGTGGTTGTAGTATCTCATACTCAACCATCCCATAAAAGTCTCTCTCTGGGAATAGGCCTTCGTGAGTGGATCCGCCGTGTTGTCCTCTGAGTCTACTCTCCTAACCTCGATCACCCTGGAGATCAACCATCTCCATGATCAGGTGATACTGCCTTAGAATATGTCTGGATCACTGATGGGACGGACGTTCCTTGGCATAAGCCACAACTCCATTGTCTCACAATGGTTGGAACGTAGATCATCTCATGAACCAATATACACCCAAACATCCTCTTTGGTAGCATCTTAAGTAGCGATATATCCAGCCTATATCGTCTAGTATGCCAGGGTATCTAGCTTGGAACTCTTCCAACATACCGTCCCTATACTGAGGGTAAAGACAATGCCTGTGACTGACACTCAGTCGTCTTTATCACCGTGGAACACTTCCAGTGATTCTTCCCAGGATCAATTAATACCATCTCACTACAACTAGTGAGAATACTAACATCCATTTACTTCTATCTCATAGATCAAAACTCAGGATTTAGGAGGTATCACTTTGATCCTATATGGAGAATCATTGTGATAAGCGGAGATTGATCGATCGTAGCATAGGAAACTCCTTCCCTATCAAGAGTATGTTATCCACGTACTCTACGAGGATCGTCACAATACTCCCTACTACCTTTTTGTTTATACAAGGTTCATATACCATTTTGATGATATCAAACTCTTTGACTAATCCATCAAAATAGATGTTCCAACTCCGCGATGCCTGCTTTATCACATAAATCATCTTGCACACGTTTCCGCTGCTCCCACTGTCTACGAAGCCCTCTGGCTGTGTTCTTATAGACGTTCTCTTCTAAATCATTTTTTAGAAAAGTAGTCATGGCACCCTACCGCCAGATATCGTAGTCATGGTATGTAGCCGTGGCAAGTAGCATCTGGATGGACATAAGCATAGCCATTTGAAAAGGTTTCATCATAATCCACGCCTGGTCGATGACGAAAAGCTTTAACAAGTCTAGCTTTGAAAGTCTCAACTTTTCATCTACACCAAGTAATCTTCTCAAGATATACTTGCTCCTGATGGGGATTTAACCCTTCAGATATAGCAACCAAAGTCCATACTTTGTTGGTGTACATGGATTCCATCTCAGATCGCTAAGCATCCAGCCATTCTTACAGAGTCCCACTCCTGATGGCCAGCTCGAAACTAGTTGGGTCATTATCTCATGATGCAATCCTCGCTCCCACTGTCATAGAGAAACCGAAGTATCTCTCAGGTGGGTGAGGAACCCTTACTAGATCGGCGGAGAAGCTGAGGTTCGTTGGTATCTACTGAATCCTTTGGTTCTATCAAATCATCATTCGCAGTTTGTATAGCTGGAACCTTTCCAGTTCTACATAACAGATCTTGCCCCGAGCTTGTCCGGATTTTGCTTTTAGACATAGGCCGGACAACCCCAAATCTTAACTAACTTAAGAGATGGGCTCTTCCCTTTCCATATCACATATGAAGTGGTAGGCAACTGATTTGATTTGAACCCATTCAATAGGTATGCAGCTTCTCTAGTGCATAACCCCTTAAAAGGAAACAGGAAACACAGTAGTACTCATCATAGAGCACACCTTATCATATAGGGCGTGAGTGCTTCACCCCGATATACCATCGTGCTATGGTGTATACGGAGGAGTAATGCTGAGAGAGAATCTCATTCTCCTTTAGAATAGTCCAGGAATTCCATGCACAAGTATTCTCCTCCCTGATCTCATCATAGGACATAATACTTATACCCGTATTTTGGTTCTCTACTTCTCGCTTATATTCTGTGAATATCTCAAAAGGTTCGGACTCATGTTTCAACAGGAACATATGACTGAATTTTGAGAGATTATCAGAGAATATAATGAAGTATAAAGAACCAGTCCTGGCATGTGTAGACAGGGGACCTTACATACATCAACATGTATCATCCCAAGAGTTTACTAACTCTTTCTCTGTTTCCAATAAACGGGGCTATGGTCATTTTATCTCTATGACATGACTGGCAAGTTTCATAAGATATAAATTCAAACTTTATTAAATATGCATCTAAATGTAACTTCAGCCAGTCGGGTCGCATTGATATGACCTAGTCTACAATGCCTCAAGAAGGATCCGTTCATTTCTGAACTTTTCCTCTTGTGTGTGTTCCGTATACTAAAGAACTGTAGTTTGATTTAGAACATCAATGCTTTTAGATAACGTGCCTGAACCGATCAACTTTTGATATAGGAAATGTTCAAAACATTATCCAACAATACAAAATTTTATCATTTCTTTACTAATAAAGAGACTGATATGATTTTGTATATCAGGTTCGGTATCTAATAACATTCGTTCAGAATCAATGTATTGATAATACAGGGTGACAGTGACCAACAGACTTGGCTGCAACACTTGCCCCGTTTTCTGTCTCATGAAACTAATCACCCGATCTCAGTTCTCTACCTGTTTGTAGCCCTATGTAACAGATTACATATCTGGGATCCTGATCTGGTATCACATACCCAGGACGTAAAGGATACTAAGAAACAGTTCTTTGTAATGAACACACCCAAAGATGATGCATCAGCATGCACTCTCTTCGTTTGGGCTGTACGGGAATTCTGGTAATCCCCAATTTCCTGCTCTGTATTATAACAATTATAAGTTGGAGCGGGACCAACGTTCCCCAGCTCAGTATAACAAGCGGGTTCGGTCAAATATCCGTATTTTTATCTTCATTAAGGCGTGATATGGTCGCTACCTGGAGAGAGAGAGAAGAAAACACTCAGCGTGCGCTCTGTCAAGAATAGATTGGTTATTATTTTATCTATCAGGATGGCACCCACTGCTTTTTATCAAATCTTTCTTCAAACCCTAAAAGGAAAGACTAGCCGGGATTAATTACACACTACAAGTTCGCCAATCTTTCAGCCAGGCCAGTGTCGGTACTTTGAGGGAGGTCCCCCGTGCTTTCGCACGAACCTAATTAATGTAAACCTCGATTTCCCAGAGGCGTAACCTCGTTAACACCTTTCTAGACACCTACTTGATCGGCTAATTGTAATGTGTAAAACTCTCCCAGGAGTAACTCTTACTCGCAGCGGGTATCGGGATCCAACTATCTCATAGAAGGTATGCAATCTCATTGCAAATTTCAACACTTGAAATTCCCGATAATATTTTGCCCCTAACGTGCTATGACCTTGACGAAAGCCAACAAACCATAGCCCGCTAGTCAAGTTCAACCCGTACATTTCTTGATTGAATTAAACCCACCCGCACGACCCTTGACGAAAGCCAACACAGCCGCACGACTACCCTAATCCAATCGCATCATATGCTGGCAGATAAGCAGCATATAGCTACCGCACACTGCACCTTGACGAAAGCCAACAAATGCAGCACGAATACTATATACAACTTATCTGAAATGACGGAGGGCTACGACAGGTTTTTCTGAAAACCTATTGTGTAATGAGCTTGATATCGTTGTAGAATCAAATGATTTTGAAATGGAGTGTTTTTGAGGCTTTCCTAGTTTTGCTAAAGGAGTCACTCCCGGTGAAGGGATCGTCGGTCCTTTCCTCGTCGAATGAGGTGCGGGATATATCATATATATCACTGTGCAAAGCAAAAACTATAGAAGCAATCAAAAAGACAAACCGAGGGTTGTAGCATCTGCCAGTTATTGCTAAAGGAGTCACTCCCTGTGAAGGGATCTCGGTCCTTTCCTCATCGAATAAGGTGCAGGATATATCATATATACCGCTGTGCAAAGCAAGAACAGTAGCTACCTGTTTTGTTTTGAAATTCGATTCTATAACATCTTTAGGTTTCTTTTATTTCATTAATCACATTAATGAAGTCCCATCATTTAAATACCTAAACATCACAGATAAATACGACGTACACTTATGCCATCCGCATTCGCCTCGATGTCCCCTCGTGCACCGTTAGGTTAGGTAACTAACGGCAGAGCAAGGCAGGGCTAGCGCGGGTGTAAAACATAAGTAACGCCTATATAATATATCATATATACTATATACTGTATCTATCACAGAACATCACATGATCACATCACAGATATCGCAGCAGAAATAACATATGAAACATTGGATATACTAGGACGTCCGTGTTTTCAATACTAGCCAGTATAAAACATGGATTCCACGGTCGCGACGAATAGCCAAACCCACACCCCTAGACCCCTACGAGAGCGGCAAGCAACCCTACCAATTCTAGAGTTAGGAGACCCGGACTCGACTCCTCGAGTTGGTCTCCCACTGGACTCCAGAACCCGGTTAATTGTGCTCCCCTCCTTGGGTCTATCCTAGTGCGGAAAAGTAAATAATATACATGAACGGTGACATCTTCCGCAACCTGGAAGTGCCCCAATAAAAGAATATTACATACAAGTTTTTACATGAATGAAAATGAAAAACATTCATCTCACATAAAAACCCTCGGCTATTCAAACACGACGATCCAATATAACATATCCAGCAACACATAACATCACATGTCATCAACGTAAGTAAATATGCGCATCCCAATTGTCGTTGACATATAGCAACGAAACCGGCGATATCACATATTACACTTACGGTCACAGAAAAGAAAGTGTAAAACTACAACAGTTGGAATCCGCAACCTCATTAGACATCACATGCCTAATCAAATGAAATACTTAGACATCGCATGCCTAACAATTATAAACCCCGCATTTTAGTCTCAAAATCGAAAACACTTTTCAATACTAAGTCGGGCAATTCAACAGGATTCCCGACATACTGATCGAATGCTCGTCGCAAACTTTAGTAGCTAGCCGCACCCCCGATGCCGTCGACGAAGTGCACCAAGGCGGAACACCGCTTCCGCGAGCACCCGAACGGATGCTTTCGGCGACGGGGTTCTCCTACAGTCACTTGGTCGGGGCTATGGGGCGAGGCTGTCTATTAATTATACTCGGCGAGTATCCGCGTACGCTACGTGATTGCGACGGACTTTTGATCACATCAATACTCCGTGGAAACCGATCAAGTGAGACTAAACTGCTATGTTTATAATATTCATTCAGTTATCTCATAACTTCTTGTGAATTCCAATTGTTGTATCACATTCCGGATAAATAGAAAATGTTAAACTTTCCGATCGAACAGTCGAACACCCAAGTTTTCCCGATACAGCTCATCACATGAAACAAGTCTAACAACATTCAGTTCGTGCCTCAGTACCAACGGTCCAGCCGTAGAAGGGTCAAGCCAACGCCTCACATGTGGCACGCCGTACTGCCCCAAACCCGAAGGTTCAAAGGGCAGTTCAAGACGGTCACATAATCGAGTTAAGGTTTGTTGTCTTCTAGAGGGACCATCGCGTTACTTGCACTACTTAGAACGTCTTTAAACCTCGGAAAAATCCAACACTTGGAAATTTTCCGACAGGGGAAAAGTTGGGTATTTATATCCGGTCGAACATTTTAACATATCCAAAAATTATCCGGAAAGCCACACAGACAAAATTTGATAATCCGATCGAACATACGAATCCCCAAAACAACCCAGAAAATTCAACTCTTGAATAAATATTAAAAATTCCCAGAAAATCCAACACCAGAAAAGAGGAATTACTGTGCAAGAATAAGAAGCTGACGTCATCATACGGCCGCGGAACCGCCGCACTTTGGTGGATTCATGGGTATGGGCTTCACAGTAATTCTTACAATTCCCTGCTGATTTTTCTGCATATCTTTAATATCGAAAAACTCCAGATTTTGAAAAAAGTCCAGAGAGCATGTTTGTGTTAGGGTTTCGGGTTCGTTCGGGTTTTAAACTTCGTATACGCATCGCCTAAGGCTCTAGCTAGGCTCTGATACCACTGTAGGGTTCCTAGGCACTCTCAAGAGGTCTCACAAGGCATCAACCATGCCAATTTCAAAAATTACGGTACCGAGAAACCCTAGACTACGGATCGTTAGCTAGATGTCTAGGCGAAAGATGCAACTAGTAAACTATTTTACTAAGAGAACGGAAATACAACCTTTGTAGATCCGGTCCTCTACCTCCATAGCTCCGCAATGAAGTCTCCTCGCTGTCCAAATGGAAACCCGGGCTCTAGCGTCGGCTTCATCGGAGAAATGGGCGGGCAAGGTCGTCGGCTTCGTGCCGAAGATGATCTACGTCGAGGCATCACTAGATCAGGCTCCAACTTCACCAAGTCAAGAAAACTTGTGAAGGAAACACCCTATACTACTTGGCAAGAGGTAGAGGATGAAGAAATAGGAGGTGGGTTCACTTTAGAATTGGATTTCTCACTCTTTTTCATCAATCACCATTGATGGTCCAAGGTTTCTTCATGTTGAAGATGAAGAAGAAGAAGAATAAAATGTTATGATAAGTATTATAATAAGAATAATAAAATCATTCTTATCATAATCATGAACCATGGTCAAGTGTAGAGAACTAACTAAGGTTCAAGTGAATGGTTAGGGTTAAGCATGAGACAAAATGGTCACTTTAGTCAAAGCTTCATGAAGCTTCAAAGATAAAACAAAACTAGCAACCATTTTCCCTTTTTCTTTTCCAAAATAAGATAAATGAAATAAATAAAAGAAAACCCTAACCATTTACTTAACCATAGGTTGAACTCTTTACACATACCCTAGCAAACATGTATCATCAAACATGATACAATCATTTGCACAAAAAGTATATCACATATACAACTTGTACATCCAAGTGAGAAAATCCATTTAAAGTGAACCAATACTAGTTAATGCAAAGTAATATATCAAATATATAATTATGCATTAAATCATTAAATCAACACTTGATTTAACGATCCGGTCATATCGCATATAACCGACTAATATCCAATGTATCGATTTATCGAATCAATCCTTGATTCGATAACTAGGTTATATCGCATACAACCATTCGACACATTCATCGCGAGAATAGAATACGGTATCACATACACGTATTATTCTCGGTCCCGCACATATCTCATATGCGCTCCTATTTCATTTCGCTTGAGCCAGGAAACCTCTGTGTAGGACTCTAAAGACTCGTCAATACGCCGGCAGCAGATGATGATCATATCAAACACCCACAAGCCGCAAGCGGTCTGCTAAACGTAACGGCCACCCGGGTATTGAGCGATCAGAAGATCGACGAGCAAGCCCGCTCACACTCTTGTTAATCCAACCAGTAACACTTACCGTACAGTCCGGTCTGATCGTCTGATATGTCGCATATCTCGCCTAGGGGTGGTAAACGTCAGACCCCAATAGCTTGATAAGTCGTGTCGATATGAGGTCTATAACAATTCGAGAAACTACTGGTAACACTTACCAGTAAATCTCAGCAGCCCTGGCCAGGGATTTCCGGTTATAGCCAATCGAACACAGCGCAACATCAACTCCCTATACCGGGAGAGACGAATCCCCTCCTATCGCTCATTGCCTCCATGTGATTCGGGACTGTACCAAAAAACCACCGTTTTGCACGCCCTCTTGGACGTGGTAAGATGGAAATCAAAGCACAGTGTGAACCACACAAGACTCTATGACGATCTCGGGTCAACAGACTACTCTGTACCAGTGTCACCAGAGAACTGCCATCTGACGTAAGGTATAATACCATCTGGGAGTTCTCGGCGAGTCCGTCCAGTGTACCCAGTCTCCACTGAGCACCCGTATATCATCTCTGATGTCAAACACCAATGGATATGGGATCATCCATCGCCCATCTGTATGGGTCGAGAAGGTATACGCTAGTCTACTCTGGTATATCGATGCCCCGTCTCGATATACCCTCGACTAGGGACTTTGAAGGATGTACTTATAGACTATCTGTCCCCACTAGTATGATCTGCATCATAGTCCAGGTGGTCAAGTACACATCCTAAGGGCTTTACCAACATGTAACAGAGAGATAATCAGTGTACACGTTAAGGTAAAGATCAACCAGATAGCATATTATCATGTCGAGCAAGAAAGTCCTCCCTATATATGTCCCAGCATCCACTACAATATACATCCTATGTACAGTAATGGCCTCTAGGGCATACATATAACTAACAGCTTTAACCCATAAATGGATTTAAGCAGCTTGCACACCTTTCCGCTGCTCGCACTATCTACGAAGCCCTCTGGCTGAGTCATGTACACGCACACCTATAAATCACCATTTAGAAATGCGGTCTTAACATCCATTTGCCAGATTTCATAGTCATGTTATGCAGCAGTGGCATGTAAGATCCGGATGGACTTAAGCATAACCACTGGAGAAAAGGTTTCGTCATAATCCACACCTGGTTGTTGACGAAAACCCTTTGCAACAAGTCTAGCTTTGAAAATCTCCACTTTTCCATCTATACCAAGTTTCTTCTTAAAGATTCACTTGCTCCCAATGGGTTTTACCCATTCAGGAGCAACTTCCAAAGTCCATACTTTGTTGGTGTACATGGATTCCATTTCAGATCGCATTGCATCCAGCCATTTCACAGAGTCCCCACTCGTGATGGCCTGCTCGAAGCTAGTCTGGTTATCTTCCATGATGCAATCCTTGCTTCCACCTTCTATGAGAAAACCGTAGTATCTCTCAGGTGGATGAGGAACCCTACTAGATCGGCGGAGAGGCTGGGGTTCGTCGGGAACTACTGAATCCACTTGTTCCACTAAATCTTCAGTTGTAGTTTGTGCTGCTGGAACTTCTTCCAGCTCTACCTCTTTGCCACTAATTTCTTTTACAAGAAATTCCTTTTCTAAAAAGGCGGCGTATTGGGAAACAAACACTTTTTGTTCTTCAGTGTGGTAGAAAATATATCCTTGGGAATTCTTAGGATATCCCACAAACTTGCAAAGAACTGATCGTGCCTCGAGTTTGTCCGGATTTTGCCTTTTGACATAGGCCGGACAACCCCATATCATAACTCGTTTAAGATAAGGTCTCTTCCCACTCCTTATCTCATATGGTGTGGTAGGTACAGATTTATTTGGAACTTGATTCAATATGTATGCTGCTATCTCAAGCGCATAACCCCAGAAGAAATTGGCAACTCAGCTTTGCGCATCATAGAGCGCACCATATCTAATAGGGTGCGATTCCTTCACTCTGATACACTGTTTTGCTATGGTGTATAGGGAGGAGTAAGCTGAGAGAGAATCCCATTCTCTTTTAGATGGTCCAAAAACACATTGCTCAAGTATTCTCCTCCTCGATCAGATCGTGGGATCTTAATACTTTTGCCCGTTTGGTTCTCTACTTCCTTCTTATATTCTCTGAATTTCTCAAAAGCTTCAGACTTGTGTTTCAATAGTAACACATGTCCGTATCTTGAGAGATCGTCAGTGAATGTAATGAAGTAGGAAGAGCCGTTTCTTGCATGTGTAGACATGGGACCACATACATCACTTTGTATCAGTCCAAAGAGTTCTGTAACTCTTTCTCCGTTCCCACTAAACGGAGTTTTGGTCATCTTTTCTTTGAGACATGACTGGAAAGTATCATAAGATGAAATTCGAATGGATTCAAATAGCCATCCTTATGTAACTTAGCTAGCCGTGTCGCATTGATATGACCTAGTCTACAATGCTACAAGAAGGATTCGTTCATTTCTGAACTCTTCCTCTTGTATGTATTTTGCACATTATGTACTGTAGTTTGATTGAGAACGTATATGACATTATTGTCACGACCCGAAAGTACGGAACGTGACCGACACTTAGATTACGAAGCGTCTAGAGGCGCAACGTAACCTAAGTAAGCCAAAGCCCAGAAATCTAAACCATAAAAAGAAGAAGAAGTAAAAGAAAACATGAAGAAAACAAGTTTAAAAGCATCAGCAAATTTTCCTAAAAATTTCGGCAGAGTCTCCTCTGTAAAAACTGGCCCCAAACGGGTACAACAAGTATAATATATAAAAACAATAAAAAGCATCCCCAACGGGAGCTAGCTCTACGCCAAAAGGCGGAAACAACCACAACAAACACAATAATATACAACGCCAAAGGGCGAGGCTCAAAGCTCAAAAGAAAACAAATCCACCAAACCAGAATAATACATGCGCGACTCTAAGGTCGAAATAAATAAATGGTCCAGTAATCTATCAGGTAATACAAGTTTGGTTGATGGAGGTTTCTAGATACAAATGAAATAATAAAAGTACAATGGCGGTCCAGATACAAATGAACCAACCTACCGTGCAAATCACCCGGAATGAAAACGATGTGCCAGCAAGCTGCCAGAGAAACCTATAAATCGAACCTGTAATAAAATTTGGCACAACGGGGTTGAGTTGCCAACTCGTGAGTAGAAGATATCTACGAAAAGAAATCGAATGCACGACGCTGTCCTATGTCATAATAATACATTACCATATCCCAATAATCTAGTAATAGGAGGGTAATACTACGTGTAAATGAAAATACTCCATGCTCGTGTCCGTGCCTCATATAGTACTATGTCATATGAATGAGTATGCATGCACCATGATTGTAAAATAACCAATCCTGAAATCTAGATATATATCTGTATAAGAAATCTTTAGCTTTTATCATAGTAAAATGTGTATAGAAATCTGAAATATCAACAATGAAATCCATGGAAATCCGTGTCAAGCATCGACACAAAACATGTAAATCTCAAGTCTCAATACCTCATAATCTCAATGTCTCATAGTCTCAATATCTCCGGATTGGCCCATATCATCAAATCTCACGACAACGGTCGGTATTCTCCGGATATCCGCCGTGCCAGACATCACCGATAGGTAGCCTTCCCCTGCCATGCTCATCGTCTACAACTCGATCTTCTTGCCCCGGGGTACCATACCGGGCCCACCATGTACCCGAGACAGTTCATCCACTTCTCGAATCGGGTCTCGAAATCCAACAGAAAACATGAAATCTCATGGTGGACGACACATACATCACAAAAAACCGCATCTTATGTTTTAAAAAGAGAGGAGGAGAGAGAGAAGTTTTTGTGTATTCTTGCGGTTTTCCCTAGAAATCCAGAAATCTCATATAAATCCAAAATCCCAAAAATCATAAGTATATGATAAGTGTCGGCATATGCCCCATAATACTGCATGATAACATGAAAATATGAATGCATGAATGTCTAAGTAATAAATGCCATGTCTAGACTAACATCAGAGAGTAATCACAATATTATATCGATCTAGCTGTTTGCTGATTCTATCAATAAAAGATAATATGATCTAAAGTGTACGTGACATAGCAATTACCGATGATGACGTGTGTGAGCCGGCAAATAAGTGTGCGTGGAATATGCACATCATCGGTAATGGTGCTGGTGTCCTAACAGGCAGAGTTTTATACTGATTATAGAAACATGTGAATGAGCATGCACCATGATGATTACAGTCTGAAAGTAAAAACGGATGTGTATTATTCACTCATTTGATATACAAGTAAAACTACAACTATATGTCTCGAGCCTGAACTAGTGTCCATTTAACCTCCTAAGGAACTAAACCTAAGAAACTAATCGATAAGAAATAAGAGTGCACCTAAAGTCTGAGTCCATATCTCTAATAGTCGGCGATCCAGCCTCAATAGCGTCACGTACGTAGTATGGCTTCCTCAAATCAAGAGTGCGGATCAATCATCACATCTATGCCTCGTACGGTAAAATCCATCGTACGGCATCCCAATATCGGGGTACGGGTTAAGTATCACCTACGTGTCTCATCATTCGTATAATATCATCATCAATACATGTCATGATCAAGGTAATATACTGTACTCGCGTACATCAATCATATATCATTGTCAACATAAATGTACATTGTTAATTTATCCTCAGAAATATCATGTCACATAAATCATATCTTGATCAAGTCACATATGTCAAGTCGTGATTTAGTCACTCCTATAAGATATCGAAATCAAGTTACACCTTTATGATATCGCAATCAAGTTACACCTATATGATGTCGTAATCAAGTCACACATATATCATATCAGAATTTCAATCACTTGTTACGGTCCGGATGCTATTTTAGAGTCCCATGTACCTCAATATCATCACCACCCTTTATTATCTATGTATACCTATTCATTAACTCATTTCCTAATGATCCGCTAACATCATAACACGACCGTAGCCAAGAATCACGGCATCAGCCAAGTTATATTGTTTCATCCCCGTGTATCATGTCACATCCTTGTATCACATATACGTATTGTGTATATATATATACCTACACCTTGTTCTATATATATATATACACATACACGTATACACTACGTCGATTCTCAGTGTGTGCGTGTGCATGTATCTACCTGAAACCTACGAATCTCCTCCAAGATATTCATCCTCTGGTATGGTCTTCCTAAATCAGTCTAGTCCAGCCTAGGGTCATTATTAGGGTCCTACTCATTAAGAATCTAGGGTCACATCTGGCTTCCTAATGTCAATAAGTATTATTCCTATTCTATATTGCGGGGGTGCTAAACGCCATCCACCCGACTTCCCCCCGTAGATATACATCTACTCACCTGGTCCTTGTCTGCCGAAGACGGTGTCGCCATCCTCTTCTTCATCTCCCGCAATCCACGTGAGGGGTACCTATACGCAAACATATATAGTATCGTAAACTGATTCACGGACAAAAGTAAAAACGACGCACGGAACGCGAATAGGTTAAAACCTATGTCCCGTTCACGCAAAAGAACCAAATATCGCTCAATATCGGCGTACAAACTCCGATTGATCAAGATAAAAACCAATAAACAACCCGTAGTTTCAAAACCCATTACTTATAATATAAAACTTGGTTCCAATCATCGGAACCCTAAAATCGATCAAACTATACAATTCCGAAAACCTTGAAAATGTCAATTCACCGTTTTACTTCAAAACTTGACGTTTAATGAAACTAATGTTCATATTATTTATTAAATAACCTAACTAGATTATAGAAACCATTACCATATTTTTCTCACACTAATTTGCATTAAAACAAAATTACTAGTTTGCAACTTTTATCAATTTTCCACATCTTACAAGCAAAATTCCACAATTCTACAACAAAACTTGATTTTGCATGAATTAACTTATCAAACTACAATTTATAATGATGGTGATTTAATGAAACCATAAATTAGATTTTAAATCTCATTTATTTAAGAATTTCCAAATTCTAGTTAGCAAAAATAGCATTTTTCTTACAATTTATCAATTATCAATAAAAACTAGTAACCAAATTGAGTTTTTCATTCCACTAACAAATTAATACTCTCATTAAAACCACAATATAGTGATAAAAATATAAATTATAATTTATTAACACCAATATATATGTTTTATAGAAATTTAGTTAGCAAAAATATTTAATTTAAACAATTTTAAATGAACAAATTATAATTCAACAACCATGCAAGATTTTCCAATTCTAAAAGTGTTAAACTAATTATTATAACCCTACTTAATTAATAAAAACTATAACCTAATTTTATAACCCTAACTTGAATTTTTAAAACTTGTAAATAGAATTAATTTATTAAATCTAATTATGCTTAAATGAAACATCTAATAAAAATAAATCAAAAGAAAAAGATTTATACCTTCACACAAGAAATCCAAACATGAAAATAAGCCTCCAAAATGAATGCTTTCCATTTCCAAAATCCATGTAAAGATGACCAAAGAATAGAGGGTAGGAATTTATTAGGATTTTGTCGATTTTTATTGAATACTTTGATGAATTTTTGATGTTTTTTTGTAATAAAAACCAAGTGGGGAAATGGAGGGGCTGCCATGGGAAGGAGGCCGGCCACATTAGGGAAGTGAGGGAGAGAAAAAAAAGAGTTAAGAATGATGTAGAAGTTTCCCCCAAAATATCACCTTTTAATGTCTTTTCAACCTTTTATTAATTTTCTTTTATTTCTTTTCTAAAACAACTCAAGAAAATTCTAGAAACATGGTTAAATTTGTAAATAAATTTTGCATGATACACACTAAATTCTAATATGCAATGGTTCATTTTTACAAATTAAACCCATTCAAATTTGTAATTTACACTAATTTAGTGTAAAAATAAAGCTTATGTTAATATTTAAAATAATTAATTTAGGAAAAATATTTAATTAAACTAAAAATTTATAAGTGACTAAATAAACACCATTTACTAGTAATAACATAATTAAAATAGGTATTTTTAAATTTATAGAGAAAAATAATTACGGTTTAGTTTTACGAAAAATACGTTTTATTTTACCGAAAATCATAAAATTCAGTTAAACGATTTTATTTAATTAATTATTTATTTAATTATTTTTAAAACGTTACTTTTATTTAACGATCCTGATCCAATAAACTTTTGATTCAGGAATATGTTCATAATATTATCCTGTACAACAAAATTATATCCTTCTTTCCTCAATAAAGAAACTGATATGAGATTGCATATCAGGGTCGGAATGTAATAGCATTCGTTCAGAACCAACGTATTATCATTCGGTAACACAAGGTGATATTCGCCAACTGCTTTGGCTGCAACATTTGCACCATTCCTTATTCTTACGGAATGATCACCCTCTTCCAGTTCCTTACCTTTACGTAGCCTATGTAACATATTACATATATGGGATCCAGATCCGGTATCTAATACCCAGGATGTAGAGTGAACTGAGAAACAGTTCTCGATAACAAACACACCCGAAGAAGATGCATCAATATGCTTATTCTTCGTTTGGGTGGCATGAGAATCCAGATATTCTCCTAATTCCTGCTCAGACTTATAACTATTATAAGTGGGAGCGGGACCAACATTCCCCTGCTCAGTATAAAAAGCGGGTTCAGTCAATACATCCATGTTATTATCTTGATTAAGGCCGGACAGGGTCGATACCAGGAGAGAGAGAAGAAAACACTTTAGCGTATGCTCTTGCAAGATTAGATTGGTTATTATCTTATCTAATCAGGATGGCTCCCACTGCTTTTTATCAAATTTTCCTTAAAAACCCTAAAAGGTAAGACTAGCCAGGATTAATTACACTTTACAAGTTCGCTAATCTATCGTCCAGGCTAGTGTTGGTACTTTGAGGGAGGATCCCCGTGCTTTCGCAGAAACGTAATTAAAATAAACCTCGTTTTCCCAGAGGCATAACCCCGTTAACACCTTTCTAGTCACCTACTTGATCGGCTAATTGTCCTGTGTAAAACTCTCCTAGGAGTAACTCTTACTCGCAGTGGGTATCGAGATCCAACTATCTCATAGGAAGTATGCAATCTCATTGCAAATTTCAACACTTGAAATTCCCGATAATGCTTTTGCCCCTAGCAACTTATGACCTTAGCATAGTCAACAAATCATAATTGCTAGCCAAGTTCAACCCGTCATTTCCCGATTGAATTAAATGCACCTGCACGACCCATAACATAGTCAACAAAGTCGTACAACTACCCTAATCCAATCACATCTCATGTTTTAACAGATAAGCACTAATTAGCTGTTAGAGATAGTGCCCTCAGAGTCAATTATTGGAACACAGGCACGTGATTGCAATGATTGAGGGGAGGACCTATCCCAGTAGGACAGTCTTACTCGAGATGATAGTATGCTATCTGGTTTATCTTTATCATCGTGTACTGCTTTAGGTGACTTTACGAGTCGCTATTACACGTTGATAGAGCCCCTAGGATTCTTGCTTGACTACTAGCAGTATGAGGGCGATCATATACGTGAGAGCTGGAGTATATAAGCACATCCTTAAAAGGTCCCGAGTCGTGGGAGTTTCAAGACAGGGCATCGATTCTCCAGAGTAGACTAGTGTATACAGTCGAGACCCCGACGAGGGGCGGTGGCCGGTCTCACAAGCAACCGGTGTCGGTTGGTTCACCTAAGATGTATACAGGTGCTCATTGGGTTATGAGTACACCGGACAGGACTCGCCGGGAACCTGCTAGTTGGGATTATACCAGACGTCAGATAGCAGTTCCCAGGTGACACGTGTACAGGTTAGTTCATCGACCTGAGATCGTCATTTGTCTCGTGTGAGTTCCCACTGTGCTTTGATTACTACCCTACCACGGCTCAAAGGAGTCGTGCAAACAGGTTTTAGTTGGGTACAGTCCCGAGCCACATGGAGGCAGTGAGCGGATCTGCAGGGGTACGTCTCTCTCGGTATTGGCGGTGAGGTCGCGCTGTGTCTAGGAGAGCCAGAACATGAAAAGTCCTTGGCCAAGGCAAGAGATTTGCTGGTAGGTATTCCAGTAGTATCTCAGGGTGTTCTGGGCTACACTCCGACACGACTTGTACCGCTTTTGGGGGTCTGACTTTTACCAACCCCCTAGGCCCGCCATGCGATGCTCATAGACGAACGGACCGGACTGTACGGATATTGTCACTGACAGGCTCAGTAGGGTGTCAGGATGAGTTCGCTCATCGACGTCCCTTTTGGTCAATACCTGGTAGCCCGTTACGTATTGGCTTATACCTCTGACGTGCTAGTGGTTAAATCCACAGCCATAGTATTGACGAGTCTTTAGAGTCCACCACACACAGTTACTCAGGTTTCGGGCGAAACGCTGTAGAGGCCGTATGGAGATATGGCAGGGTTCGATCAGATACGTGCGGTATTGCACGGATCGTGATCGGACAGTTTCTACTAGCCGGCTTTGGTTTAAGCCGGATTCTAGTATTAGATTGTGTAGATATTGTCTCTTTACATTTGTGTTCAGTGGGAATACAAATGCGGGCATGTATTTGCAGTAGCGGGGTTTTCCTGTAATTTATTACGGGATCAGTTTTCTGAAGTTTCCAGTTTGCATTCCGTTCCGGCCGGTTTTTCTTTGTTCCTTCTCGGCCGGACTTTTCGTTGGAGGGGGTTAATTGCAAGTTTGCAATTAACTTAGTTGTGAGGGGCTTTCTTGCATTTGTGGCTTTATGATGTGACTAGCATCATGATGAGATTCTTTTTTGGTCTTTTCCATTGCTTTTCATGTGATGGTTTTGTGAATGGATGTGAGTTGAAATTGGTGTGACTCTTTTAGCATTATCTTTTCTTTTTCTCCTTGGATTAATTTATTCCATTATCTCCTCTCTTTTGGAGATGAGGGGGCCGGACACACTTTGAGGGAGAAGGGAGAGCTTCATTTTTGTATGAGGGAAATTTCTATCTTCATCTCATTTTTCCATGGTTGAAAAAGACTAGCTTCATATACCTCATTGCTCTTGATCATTCTCTTCCTCAATTCCTCCACACATCATGGCAACTTCACATACCCTAAGAGACATGGCTACTACACTATTCTACAGCATCCCTTGGACGCGTCGGATAGCCAACTTCGCGCCCGAGTTGCCTCGGTCAAGAGGTGGGAGCCCGTAAAAGATTCCGGCTACGTGGTGCCCTTTCCGACGAGGAGGTGATGGACGGAGTTTCCGCGGGAGATCGGAGTGGAGACGAAGACCGAAGGACACGGATCGCTTGGTATAGCTTCTCTACTCTTTTCTTGTTTGCTAGTTGCTAGGTTAATGGCCCGATCCGGGTGAAAAGTGCGCGGTTGTACCGGTTCAATAGTTTTTGAAAGTTTTTGTTTCCGTATTTCCGGCGTCGAATCGACGGCCGGGGCGCCGCCGCGGGCTTACCTTGGTATCAAAGCCACGCCATTAACCATGCCTAGCTTGCTCTAGTATGTTTAGAACTCGATCAAACAAAAATCCCCAAAAAACGTATTTTCAATGCATTGTGTTTTCTGTCGAAATTTTTTCTGCTCCAAAAATTTTTCAGGTCATTGCAGAAAGGCATGCAAGAAATTCTAAGAATTCTGGTAAAATTTGATACAGTGATCGCTTAGTACGGCCGCGGAAACGCGGTCAAACCCCTGGTTTGGCCGCGGTTCCGCGGCGGGAAGGTGTGCTCATTGCACCAAAATTTCCCAATAGGCTTTGGACTTGTAAATAGGGATTTTGGGATATTATTTTTGGGCCCAGATTTTCTGTAAGTGCTACAGTACTGCTTGGGGCCCACTTGATAAAATTTGTTCGATCGGATATTTTAAACATGCTAGTTCACAGTATTTACATTATATCTGCGACCGTGAATGTCACTCGATCGGTAGATCCCGTCTAACTGCTATAGCCCGGTTAGACGGATTTGCGAACGTGACATTCACGTTGATGTTCTGTGTGTTGCTGTGATGTTGCGGATCGGTCGTGGGGGATAGCCTGGATGCAATGTTAGTACAGTTCTATTTTATATGTACATTTGATATTGCGGGGCGAGCGTCCGACATGTGGACTGCCGTCACTGCCTGTTTGTATTATTCTTTTGGGGCACGACCAGGTTGCGGTCGATGTACCCGTTGTATGTATATTTTACTTTATGTACTACGATTACCCCGCGGAGGGGTGCACGGGTAGCCGGATTCTAGAGGGCAACGAGCCCGCATCTCATGGCGTTGAGACGGAGGGGGCTTCACTCTAGAATTGTCGGGCTGTTCGCCGCACTCGTAGGGGGTATAGGTTGACCCAAGAGGGGTGCCTGAGTTACCGGATTCCGTGAAGTGCTGGGTGGTCTATTCACGTTGCTGAAGGGGGCTTCCTCGCTTCAGGTTTTGGCGGGTAACTTGCCGCGCCCGTAGGGGTCTAGGATCTCATTGCACAGGCTATCCACACGACCAGGGGAACGTCGGGTTTCAGTAGCGGCTCTGTGAAACCCGGGGATCCCAGATATCTGTATTGTTCTATGTTGCTGTACTTTTCTGTGCTGCTGCTTTTTTATCACGCCTTGAGCGAAAATTATATATTATATATATACTAGTAGATGTTGTATATGTTTTTCATCCGCGCTAGTCCAGTCCCCGCTCTGTCGTTAGTTAGCTAACCTAACGGGTGATGACGGGACCCAGTGGCGAATGCAGATAGCATATACGTACGTCAGTATATTTTCGTTCTTTGTGGTGTGATCAATTGATAGGACTGCGTTGATTCGGATAAATGCAAGATAAACAAACCTATTTTGATGTTGTTGGAACACTTTTTCAAAAAGCTGTTATTGCAAGGGCGTTCACTTTTGTTTTGCATCGTGGTATTCAGTTGGAATATCCTGCTCCTCAGTCGACGAGGCAAGGGCCGAGATCCCTTCACCGGGAGTGACCCCTTGGACCAAAGTTTACGTCAGGGAAATAACTTCACTATAGCCGATTGCTTTTTCTTTGCATTGTGGTATTCAGTTGGAATATCCTGCACCTCATTCTACGGGGAAAGAGCCGAGATCCCTTCATCGGGAGTGACCTCTTTAGCAAAGGTTTTCGTCACTATACTTTTATAAAGCTATCAGTTCCTTCAACGATATCAAGTTCATTACGTTAAAGGTTTTCGCCAGAAACAATTCGTAGCCCTCCGTCGTTTCATATGGATGGTCAATAGTATTCAAGCTGTGTATGTTGGCCAAAGTCAAGGCACGGTGTTTGGTAGCTATTTGGTATTCATATGTAGCATAGATAGATGCGTTGGTTTGGGACAGTCGTACTGCCATTTTGGCCAAAGTCAAGGGTAGGTACGGGTGGGTTCAAATTAACCTGGATAATGACGGGAAGAACTTGACATGTGACTTATGATATTTTGGCCAAAGTCAAGGTCATAAGAGCATGGGGCAAAAATCCACATCGGGAGTTTCAAAAGAACTGAAACTTGCCAGATATGTGCATACCTTCAGGAGTGTGATAGCGTGAGCCGATTCCGTCATGTTATCATGCGATGATAGTTGGATCCCGATTCCCACTGATGAGTTGGTTTACTCCTCGGGTGATCCCGGCTAATTCTTCTTTCAGGTTTGGGGAAGAATTTGACGTTACAGTGGGAGGTTTCCAGATTAGATAAAGGGATAACCATTCTGATCTTGGTTAGAGTGCACGCTGAGTGTTTCTTTTCTCTTTCTCTTTGGCAGCGACCATTGACCCGACCCTAGACTATGACTCAGTGACCAAGTTGACCGAACCTTCTTAACACTGGCTTTTGGATTGTCAGAGTTGCAGACCTCATTGCCACTCCTATTTTTACCCTTTTCTCCAGGACACCCCGTATTACTACGAACGTCCACTTCCATTGGACAAAACCATCGTATGGTTATATGCGAACTCGAAGGAATTCGAGGATGGTTTCTGGTTCTGGAGAAAACGAATAGGACTATTCAGTTGTCTTTTCCTTTCACCTTCTCTCATTGCGAGTACTCCTTGGTTTAGGAGATAGTACACCTATTACGCAAATTGGATAGTCTTCTTTCAAACCATAGGCAGGTGCCGACCGGTAGGGAATGAGGAAAGCCAATTAGCCTAAATGGTGTACAGAAGGTATTAAGTTCAGACAAAGCAAGGGATTAGTAAGAGGGGAAAGTAAATTGCGACTGCTATTCACGACCAAACCAAGTATTTCTTCGCCAATCCTAAATCACCTTTGCATTTCTCCAGGACAATCCGTATCACTATGAAGATCCCAGTTTATTGGATAATCCATCGTATGGTTATATACGAACTCGAAAGGAACTTGTTCCAGTTCGGGGATGGATCCTGGTTCAGGAGAAATAGGAATAAGGTTCATTCGGTTGTCTTTTATCTTCACCTTCTCTCGCATTGCGAGTGCTCCTAGGATTAGGACAGTACACCCATTATGCTTATTGGATAGTCTTCTTCCAAACCATAGGCTGGTGCCGAACGGTAGGGAAGGAAGAAAACCATTTGGCCTAAAGGGGTGTACAGAAGATAATGACTAAAGACATATAAAGGGATTTGGAGAAGTGGCAAAGAAATATACGGTTACAGTTGTGAATCTGGATAATGGAAGAGGCATTACTAGGAATACCCGGATACACCATCGAAACATTTCAATGTTTCAGTTTCACTGTGTACACTGTTAAAAGAAAACTGATTTCCCGATTAGACACTTACTCTAGGGTATGTATTTACCAGGTTTGATTCTCACATCTGTATGGTTTTACAGATGATGAGTGGGAGTAAGTTATTGGGAATTAGGTGACCATCCTCATTATATCAGGATTCGTTGTAATCGGTGATATTTGAGGAAGTCACCTGGGTTGTTTGCCGGTCGGCAAATATTTGGTTTTGAATATCCGTTGTTGTGCACCAATTTCAAATTGATATATCTGTACGTCTATTTTTATAGAGTGAGACATACCTTTTTGAAATTATATCTATGACATTTACCTATATCAGTGGATGGTTAGGTAAGGAGCATTGAACAGCGGTGTAATTCTTCTTAACCAAAAGTACAGTTTTCAACCTACGACACACAGTGAATGAGTCATTTGACTCAAGGGACTTGTACAGAGTATTGTATATTGTCCAGTGTCCATTAGGACAGAGGGGTTGGTCCTTGTACTATATTCTGTTTACTTTTAACTTCTCTAGTTCTTAGACATGTGTTTCGTAGAAACACAGGGTCTAAGTTTTGAGAAGTTATAGGTATATGAATAAAGTAGAGAACCAGGTATCGTAAGTATCAGGATTTTTCAAGGGAATCGAAGATGTAGATACTTGTATATGGCATTCAGATGACAGTAATGTTTAAGAGAACTTGCTTCTCTTTCAGGTTATTCATAATTGGAAGCACTCCTAAGTTGGGTAACGCTGATCGGCCTCCTTCCATTTAGTAGACATGCACTGGTGACTGCTGCATGATTTGAATCTGGTTCAATTAAATCAGTGCCTCTGTTTCTTGGATATAGAACAGTTCATATCTTGACATTGTTAAGGTACGGGGAGTTGTCCGGCTTATGCTTAAAACCAGAATCCGGATAACTCAAGGCACGTTTCTGTAATGGCTGTTTGTGGGTTGACCCGGGCTATGACGAGGGTTGACTTTCTACCATCTGGAAGATCAATAGTGATATTGTTCTTCACTCGCCACAGTTTTAATAAAAATGGACTTTTTCAGAAAACAGTAGTGGGAGTATGGTAGAACAGGAAGTGATTCCAGAACCGCAAACGATTACTGAAGATTTGATAAGAACCTAAAGATTCGATCTGGTTTGACATTCCATTAGCCACTCCGCAGATTTGGTGGGTAACCTCAGGCACTCGAGAGGTACTTCGGTATGCTCAAGGACGGTGGCAGGGAGGTTCTTGTTTACCCAGACTTGCCATTGCTGTTGTTCCAGACTGCGAGACCCGGCAGGAGGATGAGTATAGCGTCGTTCTAAACTGGCTTTAGAAGTGCACGTCTATATGACTCTGCCAGAGGGTTGTCGTAGTCAGTGGGAGCAGCGAAAGCATTGGTGGACATCAGGCGTATGTCTATTTATAGCCTAAAGCAGATATAGCGGAGATAGATCATCTATTTCTGATGTGACAGTCATAGGTTTGACTTCATCAGAATAGGGTATGGATCTGTTGAGAAGGTAGTAGGGTGTGATGTCCTGGTATTTGATGACATACACAGAGTAGGAAGTGATATTCCTATACTACAATCGGTTATACGTTGGTCGTCACACAGTGGTTTCTCCACTCAGGAGTTGGATATTATATCTGACATTCTGGTCACTAGATCTATAGTTTTAGATCTAGATTTGGGTGGTTTCCCAATCTGGGTACTTAGACAGCATTCTATGAGTATTTAGAATGGACGACTCCTGGCACGGTAGTATACCTGCAGGTGATGGAGTCACCCTCTCTAAACGTGTCTTATAGACTAAAGGGGAGAGGGATGTGCATGATTGGCAGATCACTTGCTTAAGCAATTGAGTCGATCATGATATGTCAAGTACCACACCAGATGTTGTTCTTGCAGTAGATGCAATAAGTTGATATTAATCCAATCCTGGAGAAACAATCGGAAGCAGCTTTAGAACATAAGTTAATGTTCTATGGAATTGATGACGGCAGCCTCCTTTAGGAGACGGTTATCATTCCAGGCTTCCAAGGTGACCCTGATGGCAGAGTGGTTGTCAGAGTTATAGTTTTCCCTCTGACGTGGGGCAGTAGTTTGGACAGGTGGTCCAGATGGATACTGAGGGAAGGCATGGCGCAGGATACTGATTAAGTTCAGTTGACAATACAGTCTAAGAAGTTTGGATTTGGAGTTCATTTATGAGCTAGGTCCCATCAGACATCCAGACATTCTAAGACAGGTATTGCTCATTTCGGGAGATGGCTTTCTCCGCGAACTTGAGATATAGAGAGACATGGAAAGAAACATCAAAGCGGATCCACTCACTGAGGCTATTCCTCAAATGCAATAGTTTCGCAAACGAGCTTTGTGAGACTGACCAGTAAAGGAGTTGGGTGTTCGGTATCACACGGGCTGTGAGTATGCGACATCGCAATAATTAGCCTTGAGTGCAAGTGGGAGATTGTTAGAGATAGTGCCCTCAGAGTCAATTATTGGATCACAGGCATGTGATTGCAATGATTGAGTGGAGGACCTATCCCAGTAGGACAGTCTTACTCGAGATGATAGTATGCTATCTGGTTTATCTTCATCATCGTGTACTGCTTTAGGTGACTTTACGAGTCGCTATTACACGTTGATAGAGCCCCTAGGATTCTTGCTTGACTACCAGCAGTATGAGGGCGATCATATACGTGAGAGCTGGAGTCTATAAGCACATCCTTAAAAGGTCCCTAGTCGTGGGAGTTTCGAGACAGGGCATCGATTCTCCAGAGTAGACTAGTGTATACAGTCGAGACCCCGACGAGGGGCGGTGGCCGGTCTCACAAGCCACCGGTGTCGGTTGGTTCACCTAAGATGTATACAGGTGCTCATTGGGTTATGAGTACACCGGACAGGACTCGCCGGGAACCTGCTAGTTGGGATTATACTAGACGTCAGATAGCAGTTCCCAGGTGACATGTGTACAGGTTAGTTCATCGACCTGAGATCGTCATTTGTCTCGTGTGAGTTCCCACTGTGCTTTGATTACTACCCTACCACGGCTCAAAAGAGTCGTGCAAACAGGTTTTAGTTGGGTACAGTCCCGAGCCACATGGAGGCAGTGAGCGGATCTGCAGGGGTTCGTCTCTCCCGGTATTGGGGGTGAGGTCGCGCTGTGTCTAGGAGAGCCAGAACATGAAAAGTCCTTGGCCAAGGAAAGAGATTTGCTGCTAGGTATTCCAGTAGTATCTCAGGGTGTTCTGGGCTACACTCCGACACGACTTGTACCGTTTTTGGGGGTCTGACTTTTACCAACCCCCTAGGCCCGCCATGCGATGCTCATAGACGAACGGACCGGACTGTACAGATATTGTCACTGACAGGCTCAGTAGGGTGTCAGGATGAGTTCGCTCATCGACGTCCCTTTTGGTCAATACCTGGTAGCCCGTTACGTATTGGCTTATACCTCTGACGTGCTAGTGGTTAAATCCACAGCCATAGTATTGACGAGTCTTTAGAGTCCACCACACACAGTTACTCAGGTTTCAGGCGAAACGCTGTAGAGGCCGTACGGAGATATGGCAGGGTTTGATCAGATACGTGCGGTATTGCACGGATCGTGATCGGACGGTTTCTACTAGCCGGCTTTGGCTTAAGCCGGATTCTAGTATTAGATTGTGTAGATATTGTCTCTTTACATTTGTGTTCAGTGGAAATACAAATGCGGGCATGTATTTGCAGTAGCGGGATTTTCCTGTAATTTATTACGGGATCAGTTTTCTGAAGTTGCCAGTTTGCATTCCGTTCCGGCCGGTTTTTCTTTGTTCCTTCTCGGCCGGACTTTTCGTTTGAGGGGGTTAATTGCAAGTTTGCAATTAACTTAGTTGTGAGGGGCTTTCTTGCATTTGTGGCTTTATGATATGACTAGCATCATGATGAGATTCTTTTTTGGTCTTTTCCATTGCTTTTCATGTGATGGTTTTGTGAATGGATGTGAGTTGAAATTGGTTTGACTCTTTTAGCATTATCTTTTCTTTTTCTCCTTGGATTAATTTATTCCATTATCTCCTCTCTTTTGGAGATGAGGGGGCCGGACACACTTTGAGGGAGAAGGGAGAGCTTCATTTTTGTATGAGGGAAATTTCTATCTTCATCTCATTTTTCCATGGTTGAAAAAGACTAGCTTCATATATCTCATTGCTCTTGATCATTCTCTTCCTCAATTCCTCCACACATCATGGCAACTTCACATACCCTAAGAGACATGGATACTACACTATTCTACAGCATCCCTTGGACGCGTCCGCTAGCCGACTTCGCGCCCGAGTTGCCTCGGTCAAGAGGTGGGAGCCCGTAAAAGATTCCGGCTACGTGGTGCCCTTTCCGATGAGGAGGTGATGGACGGAGTTTCCGCGGGAGATCGGAGTGGAGACAAAGACCGAAGGACACGGATCGCTTGGTATAGCTTCTCTACTCTTTTCTTGTTTGCTAGTTGCTAGGTTAATGGCCCGATCCGGGTGAAAAGTGCGCGGTGGTGCCGGTTCAATAGTTTTTGAAAGTTTTTGTTTCCGCCTTTCCGGCATCGAATCGACGGCCGGGGCGCCGCCGCGGGCTTACATTAGCTACCGCAAACTACACCTTAACATAGTCAACAAACATAGTACGAATACTAAGTAATACTTATCTGAAATGACGGAGGGCTACGCAGGTTTTTCTGAAAACCACGAGCATAATGAAATTGATATGGTTGTAGAAATAAGTGATTTTTAAAAGGAGTGTTTTTGAGGCTTTTCTAGTTTCTCTAAAGAGGTCACTCTCGGTGAAGAGATCTCGGCTCTTTTCTTATCGAATAAGGTGCAGGTTATTTCATAAATACCGCGGTGCAAAGTTAGAACTATAAAAGCAATAAAACGCTAAACCGTGAGTTTGTAGCATCTGCAAGTTTTGCTAAAGAGGTCACTCTCGGTGAAGGGATCTCGGCTCTTTCCTCATCGAATAAGGTGTAGGGTATATCGCATATACCGCGGTGCAAAACAAAAACTGTAGCTACCCATTTTGAAAATTTGATTCTACAACATCTTTTAGGTTTCTTTTCTTTTATTAATCTCATTAATAAATCCCATCATTTATGCTTCCTAAGCATCACAGAAGAACCGAAAATACAACGTAGCTTATGCCATCCGCATTCGCCATAATGTTCCATTATGCACCGTTAGGTTACTTAACTAACGGCATACCGGGACGGGACTAGCACGGGTGTAAAAAATAAGCAACGTTTATTATATATCATATATACAATAATAAAGCATTCGTCTCATGCATATAATATGATCACATCACAGTATATCAGCAGCAGAAGAAACATATGAAATATTGGATATACTAGGAGGTCCATGTTTTATTTCGAGCATGTATAAAACACGGAATCCACGGTCTTAATGAATAGCCAAACCCACATCCCTAGGCCCCTACAAGAGCGGCAAGTAACGCTGTCAATTCTAGGGTTAGGAGACCCAGTCTCGACTCCTCGAGACGGCCTCCCACTGGACCCTAGAACCCGGTTACTTGTGCTCCCCTCCTTGGGTCTATCCTAATGCGGAAAAGTAAATAATATACAATGGTGACATCAACCTCAACCCGGAAGTGCCCCAATAAAAGAATATTACATACAAAAGAATTTGACATGAATGAAAATAAAAACCCTCATCTCACATAAAACCCCCGGCTATTCAGAACACGACAATCCAATATAACATATCACAGCAACACATAATATCTCATATCATCAACGTAAGCAAGTATGCGCATCCCGATTGTCCTTGATGTATAGCAACGAAGCCGGCAATACCCCACATACTGCGCTTACGGTCGCAGAAAAGAAAAGTGAAAAACTACAACATTTGGAATCCATCACCTTAGGCATCGTAAACCCGAAATATCGCATATTACGGATCTCATGCCTAACAATATGAATTCCACATATTGTATCACAATCACAGAATATCAAGACGATATTTAACGTTTCGATCGAATCAACATACACTCACAAATTACCCCAGGAGCTCAACACTTGAGCAAAGTCAAAACACTCAAAAACCGTGCCACAGTGTCTATGGTCCAGCCGTAGAAGGAGTTAACCAACGCCTCACCTATGACACCGTGGAATTACGGCAAACCCGAAGGTTCGAACGCGGTTCTGTGGGCTTAAAATCGAGTTAAGGTTATTATAGTCTTCTAGGGGGTCCATAGGGGTACTTACACGATTTTACGAGTATAATCAAACTTCGGAAAATTACAACACTTGGAAATTTCAGCGGGGTACAAAATATGGTGTGCGAAATTCGATCGAACTGCTAAAAATAGTCAAGGTTACCAATACAGTGTTAAATTATACGACTACGAAGCACAACGAATTATCCCCAGGTCAAACAGATCATCACATGAAAATTGGGCTAAATAAACAATACTAGGAAACCCAAAATGGAGACACCAGAGCACTGGAGGAATACAGGCGGCAGAGGAGGGACCAGGGCCGGCCGGCCGGAATTCAAGACAAGGTGCATGGCCAAATTCCGAGCACCCCCCTGTATTTCACCCAAGTTCATAAAATGTCCCAAATATCATTCTGCAGTCGTTTGAAAAAATTTTAAAAGACTTTTTGTAAAATTTCCAAAGAGCAACAATGGTAATTCCTAATACTGTATTTCGAAGTGATTTTCGTTTTCGTAATTGTTATAACATCGTATCTAGAATTCTAGTTAGGCTCTGATACCACTGTTGGGTTACCCTTGCACCTAGACTAGGGTTTGGTAGCATCACTCATGCCATTTTTACAAATTAGAGAGGTGCAAAGCTAACTAACAATGAATCTTGCTAGAATTTCTAGGGTAACAAGAATTGTATCACATACAAAGAAGTAAAGAGATAGGGATTACAACCTCTGTAGTCTGTTCCTTTGCTTCATAAGCTTCGTGTTGAGGTCCCTTCGCTGCGATCAACATGAACTCCGACTCTCGAGTGGCTACATGAGGTAAATGAGACACCTTGCTTGTAGTCTTCAAGATCTAAGATGATCTACCTTGAAGAATCTCTAACCCAAGCTTACACTTCACTAAACAACTTATTAGAGAAGTGAACACCCTAATTTAAGTGGCTAGAATAGATGGGGATGATGAAGTATGAATTTTGCTCTCTTTTGTATTCAATTTCTCACTCAATATCATCACAAATACAAAAGCTAGTGAAGCTTTTTCAAGAGCTCAAGGAAGAAGAAGAAGAATATGAAGCTAATTCCTTTTGTGATGAATAATGAATTATTGTTATGGTTACTTATTTTAACCATGAGTTAAGCATGAAGGGTTTTAACTCATGTAGAGAATAAACTAGAGTTAATGGTTTGGATTGGGTTAACAAATATCTACACAAGAAAACAAAGCAAAAGACCAAGTCAATGCTTCATGAAGCTTCATGGAAGCTTCATGAAAAAGATAACCCTAATCCAAACCCTAACTAAGTTTAAATCCTAAATCATTGTTGGATTTGTAACCTTAACTTGTTACAATAATATATATCACATATATATTATGTTTTGTAACAAAAGAAAATAATACAATTAACATATATTGCATATATATCAATGTATTATCCCGTGAGAAAATGAATCAATAAAGCGAGCTTATATTAGTTAACGTAATGTAATATATCACATATATAATTATACATTAAATTATCGAATCAACACTTGATCCGATAATCCGGCTATATACATATAACCGACTAATATAACATGTACCAATTCATCGAATCAACACTTGATCCGATGACCCGGCTATATCACATATACCCGGCCGATATGTCATATCGCGAGAATATAATACGGTATCTCATATCATATTGTTCTCGGTCCCTCACATATCACATATATGCTCCTACTCCATTTTGCCTGATCCAGGAAACCTCTGTGTAGGACTCTAAAGAATCGTCAATACGCCGGCAGTAGGTGATGATCATATCAAACACCCACAAGCTGCAAGCGGTCAGCTAAACGTAACAGTCACCCAGATATTGAGCGATCAGAAGATCAACAAGCAAGCCTGTACATTCTCCTTTGAATCCAATCAGTAACACTCCCGTACATTCTGGTCTCTTCGTCTGATATGTTGCATATAAGGTCTAGGGGTGGTAAACGTCAGACCCCAGTAACCGATAAGTCATGTCGATGTGAGGCTCATAACGTGTCGAGAAACTACTGATAACTCTTACCATCAGCACTCCTTATCATCCCTGGCCAGGGACTTCCAGTTATAGCCAATCGAACAAAGCGCAACATCAACTCCCTATACTGGGAGAGATGAAACCCCTCCTATCGCTCATTGCCTCCATGTGATTCGGGACTGCACCCAAAAGACACCATTTTGCACGCCCTCTTGGACGTGGTAAGGCGGAAATCGAAGCACGGTGGGAATCACACAAGACTCTATGAAGATCTCAGGTCTACAGACTAACCTGTACCAATGTCACCGGAGAACTGCTATCTGATGATTTGGTATAATACCATCTAGGAGTTCTCGGCGAGTCCGTTCAGTGTACCCAGTCTCCACTGAGCACCCGTACACCATCTTTGATGTCAAACACCAATGGATATGGGATCATCCATCGCCCATCATATGGGTCAAGATGCGTATACACCAATCTACTCTGGTGTACCTATACCCTGTCTCGATACACCCTCGACTAGGAACAGTTATAGGATGTACTCGTTGACTACCTTGGCCCCAATAATATGATCTCATCATAGTCCCAGTTGTCAAGTACATATCCCAAGGGCTTTATCAACATGCGAGAGTAAGAAAGTAAACTAATACAAGTCAACATGTTAAGACAAAGTGAAACCAAATAGCATACTATCATGTCGAGCAAAAAGGTCCTCACTATAAATATCCAAGCTTCTACTATAATATACATCATATATACAACAATGGCTTCTAGGGCATATATACAACTAACAATGATGTCACCATTATTGTATATTATTTACTTTTCCGCATTAGGATAGACCCAAGGAGGGAAGCACAAGTGACCGGGTTCTAGGTTTCAGTGGGAGGCCATCACGAGGAGTCGAGACCGGGTCTCTTAAACTCTAGAATTGGTAGGGTCACTTGTCGCTCTCGTAGGGGGTCTAGGAATTTAGGCTTGGCTATTCATCCCGACCGTGGAATCCATATTTTCTTTTGTTGGCTAAATACAAAATACGGACCTCCTAGAATATCCTATATTTTCATATATATATTTCTGCTGCTAATTATTCTGTGATGTGATTACTTAATATCTTAGATGAATGGATTATTATTATATATATGATATATAATAAATGTTGCTTAGTTTTTACACTCGTGCTAGTCCCGCCTCGCTATGCCGTTAGTTAAGTAACCTAACGGTGCATAACGGGACACTGTGGCGAATGCGGATGGCATAAGTGTACGTTCTATTTTCGTTTCTTTTCTGTAATGGCTTAGGAACTTAAATGATGGGACTACATTAATGAGATTAATGTAAAGAAAAAGAAACCTAAAGATGTTGTAGAATCGGATTTAAAAGCCACTCGGCCTTTTTATGTAAAAGCATGTTTCAAAAGATGCGGAGCTTAAGACACTCCTTTTCTAAACTATTTTTGATTCTACAACGAGATCAAGTTCAAAGTGTTAAAGGTTTTCATAAAAACCATCCGCAACGCTCCGTCTTTTTAGGAAGCAGAGTACTTAGTATTCGTGCTACGTTTGTTGATTATAGTCAAGGCGTAATGTACGGTAGCTAAGTGATGTTTTCCTACAAAGCATATGATGCGATCAGTTAGGAAATTCATGTGATTATGTTGATCATAGTCAAGGGTCATATGGGTGGGTCTCGTTAATCACGAAATGATTGGTAGAACATGACTAGTGCTTATAATATGTTGACCATAGCCAAGTTCATAAGCATCTAGGGGTAAAAACCATATCGGGAGTTTCAAGAGTTGAAATTTGCAATGAGATTGCATACCTTCTATATGATAGTTGGATCTCGATCCCACTGTGAGTAAGAGTTACTCCCAGGAGAGTTTTGCACTTTACAATTAGCTAATACAGTAGGTGTCTAGAAATGTGTCAACGGGGTTACACCTCTAGGAAAATGAGATTTATTTTAATTAGGTCCGTGCGAAAGCACATGGAACTTCCCTCAAACTACCGACACTGGCCTGGCTGACCAATTAGAGAAACTGTAGAATGTAATTAATCCTGGTTAGTTTTTTTTTATGGTTTTGAAAGAAAATTTGATAAAAGCAGTTGGAGACATCGATTAGATAAGATAATAACCAATCTAAATCTTTGCAAGAGCATTTCGCTGAGTGTTTTCTTCTCTCTCTCCTAATTGCAGATACCAAATGACGGTACTTAAGCTTCTGTTAGAGAAAAACAAACTGACAGGACCGAATTATAAAGAATGGCTGAGGAACCTGAATATTGCACTCACATATGATAAAGTATCATATGTCCTCACTACCAAAGCCCCACCCGTCCCTGGTCCTGAATCATCTGTTTCGGATAAGGAGATCAGGAAAACATAGGATATTGATTGTGACACGGCCAAGTGCCTCGCGCTAGCTTCTATGGACAGTATACATCATGTTGGGTTTACCTAGCACCTCACAAGGGTTTGTAATGCATCAAACATGCTACAATTTAATTTTTTAGGGTGCTAAGCAAACTAACCTAGGATCAAACTAGAAATTTAAAGTAACATATGAAGTAGTATCACATACTACAAGTAATAAAACACTAAGTAAAGAGAATACAACCTTTGTAGTTCTCTTTGCTTGACTCCTTAGCTACTTGAGAGTTTGAACGGGCTTGCTAGTGATCTTCCGAGTCCACGATGATCCACCCGGAGTCCTCTTTGTCCAAGCTCCAAGCTCCACTTGATAAAAAGATGAATATGAAGCTAACACTCTAAACTAATTGGATAGACTAGTGTAGAATGATGATGTGGCTCGTTTTCTCAATTCAGAACCCTATTTTTATCACTATCTCACACACTAACAAAGTTAAGAGAGCAAGAGAGACGAGGAGGAAGACAATGGCAACTCAAGAGCTCAAGTTACGATCATTCTTCTAATAAAAATGAGAATAGAAATTATATATAATTTCCACTCTCATCCTAAACCATGGGTTAATAAATATCTAGATATTTACTTTGGAGAAAAGAGAGCCATAGAAAATTAACTCATGGTTAATGCAAGGTTAAGTGTAGAGAATGAGAATAAATATCAACCATGAATTAATTCTATTTACATTAACTCAAAAATAAATATTTAGATAAATACTTCCATGTGAGTCTTGCATTGCCACCACTAGTATATCAACAACCATGATACACACAAGTGTATGCATGTATGTGTGCATGCACATCAACATGTGCATCAACATAAACATATGCATACATGCATGCATACAATAAAGAAAAGGGTTTAAACAAAGTGAGCAATAAAGTCAAAGTTAAATCAACACTTGATTTAACAAACCGGCCATATCACATACGACCCGACCAATAGTAAATCACCCGATTAATATACGGTATCACATACGCGCAATTAATCGGGTCCCCGTACATATCACATATGCACACCACAGCGTTTCGCCTGGGCTAGGAAACTTCTCTGTGGGACTCTAAGACCCGTCAATACGCCGGCAGTGAGTGATGATCATATCAAGCACCCCCCAGCCGCAAAAGGTCAGCTAAACGTAACGACCACCCGGGTATTGAGTTATCAGAAGAAAACAAGCGAACCTGTCAAAAACTCCCATCGAGCCAACTAGTAACACTACCATACAGTCCGATCTCTTCGTGAGATATGCTGCATATCAAGTCTAGGGATGGCATCGTTGACCTCGATAACTCAATAAGTGATGCCGATGTATGGCCTATAATCAAACCGAGAAACTACTGATAACACTTATCAGTAAATCTCAACAGCCCTGGCCAGGGACTTACTGATATAGCCAATCGAGCACAGCGCAACATCAACCCACAATACCGGGAGAGAGGAAACCCCTCCTATCGCTCATTGCCTCCACATGTCTCAGGACTGCACCGAAAAGCCACCTGTTTGCACGACTCAGTAGAGCCAAGGTAGGGTGGAAATCAAAGCACAGTAGGAGAACACATGAGACTCTATAACGATTTCGGGTCTACACACTAACCTGTACCAGTGTCACCTGAGAACTGCTATCCGACGATGGATTTAATACCATATAGGAGTTCTCAGCGAGTCCGTCCAGTGTACCCAGTCTCCACTGAGCACCCGCATACGATCTTGATGTCAAGCATCAATGGATATGGGAACATCCATCGCCTATAATATGGGTCTAGTATCATATACTCTAGTCTACTCTGGAATATCGATGCCCCGTCTTGATTCACCCACGACTAGGGACATTTCAGGATATGCTTATAAACTACACATGTCCCACTAGTATGATCTGCATCATAATCACAGTAGTCAAGTAAATATCCTCAGGGCTTTATCAACATGTACAAATGAAAAAAAGCACGATCAAGTGAACATGTCAGATAAAGAGTAACCAGATACCATACTATCATGTCGAGCGAGAAAGTCTCCTGGATATATATATATATATATATATATACATGTATGTATGTATGAAAAAATACATCCACTATCATATAATGGCCTCTAGGGCATACATATATCCAACACATCAGAAGCAGCATGAGAAGATGGATGTACAATCCATCTTTCTTCATACAAAAAGGTTGTATGCAGAGCAATTTCGGACTTTACGATACGAGGCATCTTGAAAGTTGTTCCAGATGCGGATGGCTCCTGGCACATCAGTAGGTGAATGTGTTTTGAAGATGATTGGTCTTATAGAAGAACTTGAGGACCTAGGATGGACCATGGATAACGAGCAATATACTGATATTGTTCTACAGTCTCTCCCCCCTGCCTTTGCTCCATTCATAGTAAACTTCAATATGAATGATTTGGAGAAATCACTGCCTGAACTTCTCAATATGTTGAGAAGTGCAGAGAGCACGCTTAAGACAGCGAAAACTCCCGCTTTGCTTGCTGGGCCATCTTCCTCTTCCATCCCAAAAGCCAAGACCAAAGGAACGAAGAAGACGAAATACACCAATCCGAGAGTTGGAGTTGTAAAGGCGAAGGGGAAAGACAAATCCGGGGCCGCAGGAGTGTCACGACCCAAAAGTACGAAACGTGACCGGCACTTAGATTACGAAGAGTCTAGAGGCGCAACGTAACCTAAGTAAGCCGAAGCCCCGAAATCTAAACCATAAAAAGAAGAAGAAGTAAAGGAAAACATGTAGAAAACAAGTTTAAAAGCAACATCCAATTTTCTCAAAAATTTCGGCAGAGTCTCCTTTGTAAAAACCGGCCCCAAACGGGTACAAACAAGTATAATACATATGAAATAATAAAAAGGCATCCCCAAACGGGAGCTAGCACTACGCCAACAGGCGGAAACAACTACACCAATGCACAATAGTATACAACGTCAAAGGGCGAGGCTCAAAACTCAAAAGAAAACAAATCCACCAGATATCATAATAATACAAGCGCGACTCTATGGTCGAAATAAATAACTGGTCCAGTAAACTATCAAGTAATACAAGTTTGGTTGATGGAGCTTTCTAGATACAAATGAAATAATAAAAGTACAATGGCGGTCCAGATACAAGTGAACCAAGCTATCATGCAAATCACCCTGAATGAAAAGATGTGCCAGCAAGCTGCCAGGAAAACCTGTATATCAAACCTATAATAAAATTTGGCACAACGGGGGTGAGTTGCCAACTCGTGAGTAAAAGATATATGCGAAAAGAAATCGAATGCACGACGCTGTCCTAGCTCATAATAATGTACTATTATACTACTAGTCATCAAGTAAAGACAGGATAATATGCTACGTGTAAGTGCAAATGCTCCGTGCTCGAGTCGGTGCCTCATATAGTACTATGTCATGTGAATGAGTATGCATGCACCATGAATGTGAAATAACCAATCCTGAAATCTAGATATATCTGTATAAGAAATCTTTAGATTTTATCATGGTAAAATGTGTATAGAAATCTGAAATATTAAAGATGAAATCCATGGAAATCCGTGACAAGCATCGACACAAAACGTGTAAATCTCAAGTCTCAATACCTCATAATCTCAATGTCTCATAGTCTCAATATCTCGGGCTCCGTCAGTCCGGATCGGCCCATATCATCAAATCTCACGACAACGGTCGGTATCCTCCGGATATCCGCCGCGCCAGACATCACCGGTAGGTAGTCCTCCCCTGGCTCATCGTCTACAACTCGATCTTTTTGCCCCGGGGTACCATACCGGGCCTACCATGTACCCAAGACGGTTCATCCACTCCTCGAATCGGGTCTCGAAATCCAACAGAAAACATGAAATCTCATGGTGGACGACACATATATCATGAGAAAACCGCATCTTATATTTTAAAAAGAGAGGAGGAGAGAGAGAGAAGTTTTTATATATTCTTGCGGTTTTCCCCAAAATCCAGAAATCTCATAGAAATCCAAAATCCCAAAAATCATGAGTAAGTATATGATAAGTGTCGGCATATGTCCTATAATACTGCATGATAACATGAAAATGTGAATGCGTGAAATGTCTAAGTAATAAATGTCATGTCTATACTAACACCATAGAGTAATCACAATATTATATCGATCTAGCCGTTAGCTGATTCTATCAATAAAAGATAATATGATCTAAAGTGTACATGACATAGCAATTACCGATGATGATGTGTGTGAGCCGGCAAATAAGTGTGCGTGGAATATGTGCATCATCGGTAATGGTGCTGGTGTCCTAACAGGCAAAGTTTTATTCTGATTATAGAAACATATGTTTGAACATGCACCATAATGATTACGGTCTGAATATAAAGACAGATGTGTAATAACCACTCATTTGATTTACAAGTATAACTACAACTATATGACTCGAGCCTAAACTAGTGTCCATCTAACCTCCTAAGGAACTAAACCTAAGAAACTAGTCGATAAGAAAATAAAAGTGCACCTAAAGTCTGAGTCCATATCTCTAATAGTCGGCGATCCTGCCTCAATAGCATCACGTACATAGTACGACTTCCTCGTATCAAGAGTGCGGATCAATCATCACATCTATGCCTCGTACGGTAAAATCCATCGTACGACATCCCAATATCGGGGTACGGGTCAAGTATCACCTACGTGCCTCATCATTCGTATAATACCATCATCAACACATGTCATGATCAAGGTGCTATACTGTAATCGCATACATCGATCATATATCATTGCCAGCATAAATATACATCGTTAATTTATCCTCAGAAATATCATGTCATATGTATCATATTGTGATTAAGTCACACTTAGATCATATCGTAATCAAGTCACACCTATATGATATCGTAATCAAGTCACACATATATCATATCAGAATTTCAGGCACAACTTACGGTCCGGGTTCTATTTTAGAGTCCCATGTACTTCAATATCATCACCACCTTTTATTATTGTTCATATATACAAATCCATTATCTCATTTTCTAATGATCCGTTAACTTCATAACACGACTGTATAACCAAGAATCACGGCATCAAGCCAAGTTATATTGTTTCATCCCCGTGTATCATATCACATCCTTATATCACATATACGTATTGTATATATATATATATATACCTACACCTAGTCCTATATATATATACATATACACGTATACACTACGTCGAGTCTCGGTGTGTGTGTTTGCGTGTATCTACCTGAAACCTACAAATCTCCTCCAAGATATTCATCCTCGGGTAAGGTCTTTCTAAATCAATCTAGTCCAACCTAAGGTCACTACTAGGGTCCTACTCACCGAAATTCTAAGGTCACGTCTGGCTTCCTAATGACAATAAGTACTTATTCCTATTCTACGTTGCTGGGGTGCTAAACGCCATCCACCCGATTTCCCCCGTAGATATACATCTACTCACCTGGTCCTTGTCTGCAGAAAATGATGCCGCCCTCCTCTTCTTCCTCGTCCGAAGTCCACGTGAGGGGTACCTACACGCAAACACATATAATATCGTAAACTGAATCACGGACAAAACCAAAACGACGCACGAAACACGCATAGGTTAAAACCTATGTCCCGCTCATGCAAAAGAACTAAATATCGCTCGATATCGGCATACAAATGCCGATTGATCGAGATAAACATCATCAAACAACTCATAAACTCATTACTTATAATATAAAACATGATTTAATTCATCGAAACCCTAAAAATCGATCAAATCGTCCGATTTCGTAAAACCCGAAAACGCCAATTTACCGTTTTACTTCAAAACTTGATGTTTAAATGTAACTAATGGTCATAAAACTTATTAAATAGCATAATTTGATTATACGACCCCCTACTATATTTTTAACACCCCAATTGTATTAATTGGAAAATTCTAGTTTGCAAATAAATCAATTTTAACAGCTTGCAAGCAAAATGTCACAATATCACCACTAAACTTGATTTGCATGAATTAACGTATTAAACTACAATTCATGATGATAATAATATAATGAAATCATAATTTAGATTTCAAATCTCATTTATTTAAGAATTTCCAAAATCTAGTTAGCAAAAATAGCATTTTTTATCACTATTTTTCAATTATCAATAGAAACTAGTAACCAAATTAAGTTTTTCATTCCACTAACAACTTAATATCCTCTTTTAAACCACAATCTAGTATTACAAACATTAATTGGAATTTTATCTCACCAATATATACAACATATAGAAATCTAGTTTGCAAAAATGGTTTAATTTAAACAATTTTGGATAACAATTTACAATATATCAACCATACAAGATTTTTCCATTCTAAAAATGTTAAACTACATAATATAACCCTACTTAATTAATAAAAAGCATAACTTAATTTTATAACCCTAACTTGAATTTTAAAACTTGAAAATAGAATTAACTTATTAAATCTAAACATGCTTAAATGAAACATTTAATAACAATAAATGAAAAGAATAGGATTTATACCTCCACAACATGAAATCCAAACATGAAAATAAGCCTCCAAAATAATGGTTTCCATCTCCAAGATCCATGCTAGATTAGGCAAAAGAATGATGGTTAAAGGTTAATTAAGGAATTAATAGGATTTGTGTTGATTTTAGAATGGATTTGTATGAATTTTGAGAGGGAATTAGATAGAAATGAGAGAGGTAGAAGCAGCAACAGCAAGTAGGGAGGAGGGCACGAAATTTTGAGGAGAAAGAGAGTGGAGTATGTGTCTGTGTGGAGGTGTGTAGATGTTTCCACAGTTATGACCCCTTTTTCTTTAATTTCCTTTTCTATTCAATTTGTAATGGACCAAGTGAAGAATTTGGACAGCCCAAATTGGTGAGCTCTGCCAAGTGAGGTGGAGAGAAAAAAGAGAGAGGGGAAATGTGTAGAGTGACGTAGAAATATCAATAATTAATACATCTTTTAATCTCTTTTCAATAATTATTTATTTTCTTTTCTATTTTAACTATTTTTCCTAATTTTGTGGAACCCTCTTAGCAAACCCATTTTATTTCGAACACCACATGTTACCTTTTGTTTTAATGTGCCATGATGCTCAAAATTTGTTTCAACTCATTCCAGTTTGTAATTTTTCCTAATTAAATGTATTAGTGACGGCTTAAAATAATATTAAAATAATTAATTTCGCAAAATTTTTCAGAATTTTTGAAATTTCACCAGTGGATCAATAAACACCAAATACTAGCAATTACATAGCTAGAATTTGTATATTTAATTTTAAAATAAAGTTATTTGTATTTTGACTTTTTACGGAAAACCCCCTTATTTTACCGATTTTCCGAAATTTCACCAAAACGATTTTCAAAACATTAAAATCTTCCCTACTTAAAGAAATTCGTTCCCCGAATTTAAATTGAAACTCCCCCCCAATTCCTAAAATATTCAGTCAAAACACTCAATTCGTCGGGGCTCTGAAATTATCAATACATAACTAAAATTAACTCCGTCAAGCATAACGCAATCATCGGAGTTATGGTGAAGATAAAATATCAAAACCCAATACGAAAACCAACATAATATATATCAAAACTATAACTTATATATATATAGTGCACATCGTAGTAAATCGTCTAAACATCTTAATAAAGAAGCATAAAAAAAACCCTCTTGAAAATCGCCGTGCGATGCACGTGTCACGGCATAAGTAGCGGACGTTTATTTTAAAACAATAGCCATATATATATATATATATATATATATATATATCTTTTATTTAACATACGCGTCCTGCCTGGTTACCAAATCAATAGTAAGGAATATAAATACATACTTCTTAAATTGAAATCAATCCCAATCACATCATAAAAATATCATGTGCATCCGGTGCACACTGAAATCGAAGCCAAATACAGATGCCACGAATACGCACAGAAACAAAACTGAGTGCAACAGGTGTGCACCAAAAACATCTGTCAAGTGCAACGGGCGTGCACGACACAATATCACGTGCATCTAATCTGGAGAAAATCTCGATTTAGTGCATCTGGTGTGCACAAAATCGCATCAAGTGCGCCAAGTGTGCGCAAGAATCTCAATCAGGTGCACATGGTGCACGAAAACATAGACCGAATATCAAAATCGAAATCACAGTACGAAAGTGCATGAAAACTAGGTCGAAGCATATGTCAAAATCATGTGTAACCCATATGTACGAAATCAAATCAAAATCTCAAAATGTATTAAAACCAAATCGAGTGTACTGCTTATCTACAAAACAACATCAATACTACTGATATATGAAACACAAATAGAATGTAATGAATGTCCACATAAGAAATACCACTCGTAGAATAAAGTCCTCAAAATACCAAAATCCAATCAACGAAAATATGAAATTCTAATCACCAAATCACAATCGTAAACACTTTCGCCAATGTGCGCCTCTTTCCTCTTTCTTCTGGTGTCGACTGCTTCGAACTCGTCTATTCATATGTGTGCTGACTGCGCTACCAACGACAATACTCATATCAAGAGTCTCCCACGTAATCTATCCCTTCACCTGATATCCGGACTACATTAAACTTTTCGATCGATTCATCAAAATCCCATAATTTCCCGAGAGCTCAACACTCAAGTACAGTTTAAAAATATCCGGTACATACCCCAGCATCGATGGTCCAGCCGTAGAAGGGAAAACCCAAGCCTCACTAATGGCACCGCGGAACTGCCGTAAACCCTAAGGTTCAAGGGCGTTCTCGTGGTCATTATGTCGAGTTAGGGTTTCATTCTTCTAGATGGTCTATAGAAATACCCGCATGTTCTTCCGAATATCTTAAACTTGGGAAAATGGGTTTCTGACAATCGTTCGAATCCTTTAACTTCGTCTGGACGGCATGTGAATACCCATCGTCTGCACGCTAAACAATACTTCAATCCTCAAGAATAACCGATACCCTAATGGTCATCACATATGATCCGCAGCTCCCTCTGCCCGTGCAACCGTGGTAACAGAAGCCACCCTCCGACATCGATGAAGATAGATCAAAGGAACGAATGAAATGCGGTGCAAAGAATGTATATCCTAAGGCTGCTTAAGCAGAGAAGCGTATCGTAAGTATGCCGCGGATCCTACCCACGGTACGTCATTCTACATAAGTCACCTACTCCATCAACCAAGGGTCACCCTAGACATAGACAAGGTTAAACCTAGCGCTCTGATACCAACTTTGTCACTATCCGAAAGTACGGAACGTGACCGGCACTTAGATTACGAAGAGTCTAGAGGCGCAACGTAACCTAAGTAAGACGAAGCCCAGAAATCTAAACCATTAAAAGAAGAAGAAGTAAACGAAAACATGTAGAAAACAAGTTTAAAAGTAACATCCAATTTTCTCAAAAATTTCGGCAGAGCCCCCTTTGTAAAAACTTGCCCCAAACGGGTACAAATAAGTATAATACATATGAAATAATAAAAAGGCATCCCCAAATGGGAGCTAGCTCTACGCCAACAGGTGGAAACAACCACACCAATGCACAATAGTATACAACGCCAAAGGGCGAGCCTCAAAACTCAAAAGAAAACAAATCCACCAGATATCATAATAATACAAGCGCAACTCTAAGGTCGAAATAAATAACTGGTCCAGTAAACTATCAAGTAATACAAGTTTGGTTGATGGAGCTTTCTAGATACAAATGAAATAATAAAAGTACAATGGCGGTCCAGATACAAGTGAACCAACCTACCGTGCAAATCACCCTGAATGAAAAGATGTGCCAGCAAGCTGCCAGGAAAACCTATATATCGAACCTGTAATAAAATTTGGCACAACGGGGGTGAGTTGCCAAATCGTGAGTAGAAAATATCTGCGAAAAGAAATCGAATGCACGACGCTGTCCTATGCCATAATAATGTACTAATATACTACTAATCATCAAGTAAAGAAAGGATAATAAGCTACGTGTAAGTGCAAATGCTCCGTGCTCGTGTCAGTGCCTCATATAGTACTATATCATGTGAATGAGTATGCATGCACCATGAATGTGAAATAACCAATCCTGAAATCTAAATATATCTGTATAAGAAATCTTTAGCTTTCATCATGGTAAAATGTGTATAGAAATCTTAAATAATAACGATGAAATCCATGGAAATCCGTGTCAAGCATCGACACAAAACGTGTTAATCTCAAGTCTCAATACCTCATAATCTCAATGTCTCATAGTCTCAATATCTCGGGCTCCGTCAGTCCGGATCGGCCCATATCATCAAATCTCACGACAACGGTCGGTATCCTTCGGATATCCGTCGCGCCAGACATCACCGGTAGGTAGTCCTCCCCTGCCAGGCTCATCGTCTAAAACTCGATCTTCTTTCCCCAGGGTACCATACCGAGCCCACCATGTACCCGAGACGGTTCATCCACTCCTCGAATCGGGTCTCGAAATCCAACAAAAAACATTGTGGACGACACATACATCACGAGAAAACCGCATCTTATATTTTAAAAAGAGAGGAGGAGAGAGAAGTTTTTATGTATTCTTGCGGTTTTCTCCAAAATCCAGAAATCTCATAGAAATCCAAAATCCCAAAAATCATGAGTAAGTATATGATAAGTGTCGGCATATGTCCCATAATACTGCATGATAACATGAAAATGTGAATGCATGAAATGTCTAAATAATATATGTCATGTCTATACTAACACCAGAGAGTAATCACAATATTATATCGATCTAGCCGTTAGCTGATTCTATCAATAAAAGATAATATGATCTAAAGTGTACGTGACATAGCAATTACCGATGATGATGTGTGTGAGCTGGCAAATAAGTGTGCGTGGAAAATGCGCATCATCGGTAATGGTGCTGGTGTCCTAACAGGCAAAGTTTTATTCTGATTATAGAAACATATGTATGAACATGCACCATAATGATTACGGTCTGAATATAAAGACAAATGTGTAATAACATCTCATTTGATATACAAGTATAACTACAACTATATGACTCGAGCCTAAACTAGTGTCCATCTAACCTCCTAAGGAACTAAATCGAAGAAACTAGTCGATAAGAAAATAAGAGTACACCTAATGTGTGAGTCCATATCTCTAATAGTCGGCGATCCTGCCTCAATAGCATCACGTACGTAGTACAACTTCCTCGAATCAAGAATGCGGATCAATCATCACATCTATGCCTCGTACGGTTAAATCCATCGTACGGCATCCCAATATCGGGGTACGGGTCAAGTAGCACCTACATGCCTCATAATTCGTATAATACCATCATCAACACATGTCATGATCAAGGTGCTATACTGTAATCGCATACATCGATCATATATCATTGCTAGCATAAATATACATCGTTATTTTATCCTCAGAAATATCATGTCATATTTATCATATTGTGATTAAGTCACACTTAGATCATATCGTAATCAAGTCACACCTATATGATATCGTAATCAAGTCACACATATATCATATCAGAATTTCAGGCAAAGGTTACGGTCCGGGTTCTATTTTGGAGTCCCATGTACTTCAATATCATCACCACCCTTTATTATTGTTCATGTATACAAATCCATTATCTCATTTTCTAATGATCCGCTAACATCATAACACGACTGTATAGCCAAGAATCATGGCATCAAGCCCAGTTATATTGTTTCATCCCCGTGTATCATATCACATCCTTGTATCACATATACGTATTATGTGTATATATATATACCTACACCTAGTCCTATATATATAAACATACACGTATACACCACGTCGAGTCTTAGTGTGTGCGTTTGTGTGTATCTACCTGAAACCTACGAATCTCCTCCAAGATATTCATCCTCGGGTAAGGTCTTTCTAAATCAATCTAGTCCAACCTAAGGTCACTACTAGGGTGCTACTCACCGAAATTCTAAGGTCACGTCTGGCTTCCTAATGACAATAAGTACTTATTCATATTCTACGTTGCGAGGGTGCTAAACGCCATCCACCCGATTTCCCCCGTAGATATACATCTACTCACCTGGTCCTTATCTGCCGAAAATGATGTCGCCCTCCTCTTCTTCCTCATCCGAAGTCCACGTGAGGGGTACCTATACGCAAACACATATAATATCGTAAACTGAATCATGGACAAAACCAAAATGACGCACGAAACGCGCATAGGTTAAAACCTATGTCCCGCTCATGCAAAAGAACCAAATATCGCTCGATACCGGCGTACAAACGCCGATTGATCGAGATAAACATCAACAAACAACTCATAGTTTTAAAACTCATTACTTATAATATAAAACATGATTTAATTCATCGAAACCCTAAAAATCGATCAAATCGTCCGATTTCGTAAAACCCAAAAACCCCAATTTACCGTTTTACTTCAAAACTTGATGTTTGAATGTAACTAATGGTCATAATACTTATTAAATAGCATAACTAGATTATACGACCCACTACTATATTTTTAACACCCCAATTGTATTAATTGGAAAATTCTAGTTTGCAAATAAATCAATTTTAACACCTTGCAAGCAAAATGTCAAAATATCACAACTAAACTTGATTTGCATGAATTAACGTATTAAACTACAATTCATGATGATAATAATATAATGAAATCATAATTTAGATTTTAAATCTCATTTATTTAAGAATTTCCAAAATCTAGTTAGCAAAAATAGAATTTTTTATCACTATTTTTAAATTATCAATAGAAACTAGTAACCAAATTAAGTTTTTCATTCCACTAACAAGTTAATACCCTCTTTAAAATCACAATCTAGTGTTACAAACATTAATTGAAATTTTATCTCACCAATATATACAATATATAGAAATCTAGTTTGCAAAAATGGTTTAATTTAAAAAATTTTGGATAACAATTTACAATATATCAACCATACAAGATTATCCCATTCTAAAAATGTTAAACTACATAATATAAACCTACTTAATTAATAAAAACCATAACTTAATTTTATAACCCTAACTTGAATTTTAAAACTTGCAAATAGAATTAATTTATTAAATCTAAACATGCTTAAATGAAACATTTAATAACAATAAATCAAAAGAATAAGATTTATACCTCCACAACATGAAATCCAAACATGAAAATAAGCCTCCAAAATAATGGTTTCCATCTCCAAGATCCATGCTAGATTAGGCAAAAGAATGATGGTTAAAGGTTAATTAAGGAATTAGTAGGATTTGTGTTGATTTTAGAATGGATTTGTATGAATTTTGAGAGGGAATTAGATAGAAATGAGAGAGGTAGAAGTAGCAACAGCAAGTAGGGAGGAGGGCACAAAATTTTGAGGAGAAAGAGAGTGGAGTATGTGTATGTGTGGAGGTGTGTAGTGTGTGTGTGGAGGTGTGTAGATGTTTCCACACTTATTACCCCTTTTTCTTTAATTTCCTTTTCTTTTCAATTTGTAATGGACCAAGTGAAGAATTTGGACAGCCCAAATTGGTGAGCTCGGCCAAGTGAGGTGGAGAAAAAAAAGAGAGAGGGGAAATGTGGAGAGTGATGTAGAAATATCAATAATTAATACATCTTTTAATCTCTTTTAAATAATTATTTATTTTCTTTTCTATTTTAACTTTTTTCCTAATTTTCTGCAACCCTCTTAGCAAACCCATTTTATTTCAAACACCACATGTTACCTTTTGTTTTAATGTGCTGTGATGCACAAAATTTGTTTTAACTCATTCCAGTTTGTAATTTTTCCTAATTAAATGTATTAGTGACGGCTTAAAATAATATTAAAATAATTAATTTCGGAAAAATTTTCAGAATTTTTGAAATTTCACCAGTGGCTCAATAAACACCAAATACTAGCAATTATATAGCTAGAATATATATATTTAATTTTAAAATAAAGATATTTGTATTTTGACTTTTTACGGAAAAAACCCTTATTTTACCGATTTTCCGAAATTTCACCAAAACGATTTTCAAAACATTACAGAAAAGGAGAATGTTTTTTCTGCCACAAGTCAGGATACTGGAAACGCAATTGTGCTCTGTATCTTGCTGATCTCACGAAGAAGTATGCTTCCGCTTCAGGTGTGTTTGTAACTGAAAACTGTTTTTCTATAAACTCTGCATCTTGGGTATTAGATACCGGTTCTGGTTCTCACATCTGCAATTGTATGCAGGGATTGTAGGGATTGAGAAACATTAGAGTATTGAAGACTGGTGACTACACTCTTGGGGTTAGAAATGGTTCAAATGTACATGTTGTATCTGTAGGAGAGTATCATTTGGGGTTGCCTTCGGGATGTATTTTGGTTTTGAACCTTGTTATTATGTACCTAATATGCTATGTAATATAATATCCATTTCATTGTTAGACAATGAAGAATATCATTTTGTGTTGCAAAATAATGTAATGAACACTAACTTGAATCAACAGTTGATTGGGTATGGTACAGTAAATAACGGTATTTACATCCTAAACCAACACACAGTTTTCAATATACAACATACAAATAAAAGAAAATTTTCTGATATAAATGAAGCTTTTCTTTGGTATTGTAGACTTGGTCATATTAATGAAACGAGACTAAACAAGCTACATAAAGGTGAATATTTAAATCCTTTTGAATATAAATCTTATGCAACTTGTCAGTCCAGTATCAAAGGTAAAATGACCAAAACTCCGTTTACTAGACACGGAGAAAGAGCTATAGAACTCTTAAGCCTCATACATAGTGATGTATGCGGACCAATGTCTACACATGCTAGAGACAGTTTTTCGTACTTCATCACTTTTACTAATGATTTCTCAAGATTCAGACACGTGTTTCTATTGAAGCATAAATCCGAAGCTTTCGAGAAATTCAAGGAGTACAAACTTGAAGTAGACAAATAAACAGGCTTGAGCATCAAGAAACTTCGATCGGATCGAGGTGGAGAGTATTTGGGTACATAGTTTTCAGACTTCTTAAAAGAGAATGGGATTCTCTCTCAGCTCACTCCCCCTTACACACCATAGCACAACGGTATAATGAAGTCAAGTTTTCTTAACACATAGAAAAGGAACATCAAAATGCAAGTGAAAATTTACTAGTTTGAAAACGTGTTTCGTCCTTTTAAAAATTTGGGCAGCACCTCCTTTGTATATTTTGATCCAAAACCAAAAATACATACGAAGAATTACGGCATCCCCAAGCGGGAGCAACCACTTCACCAACCGGCGGATCACAACCATGCAAGACAGTATATAAAAGTATACAACGCCCAACGGCGAAGTTCACCATAAAAGATAAATAAATAAGCAAGACATCAACCTCAAATGCGAACATAAAACCCATCGCTCAAGTCTCACAATTACAAGTCTTGCTAAGTCTCATTACTTATAAAAATACTAGTTTGATTTGATGGAGTTGACTAGATACAATATGAAATGGTAAATACAAGAGTGGGAACGATACAAATGTCCCACCTACCAAGCAAACCACCCAAAAGCAACTGTGTGCTAGCGATGCTGCTACTGATCCATACGGTCAACCTGTAAGAATTTTGGCACAACGGGGGTGAGTTTCCAACTCGTGAGTAGAAAAACATCAACAAGTAGAAATCGAATAAACAACGACTCCTATGTCAACTATATCATAAAGGTAATACTATGATATCTAGGGTGACCGTATCGGTATATGTGCCAACAATGTAATCTATACCTATATGTACGCGGATATAATCCAATCAATATAATCAATGTATGTTTGCATGTGGATCTCGTCCAACCATATAATCAATGTCTGTGTGCATGTGGATCTCATCCACGTGTCAACCAATGACACAACAATATCATGCTTGTAAATATCTTAAAAACAGATGCTTGAAAATATGAGGATATAAATCAACGTGTGTCCCTCGCGACACATCAAAATCATGGAAATGGAGTGTCCAATCTCGACAGTCGAAAACATCATGAAACCCGTGTCCAGCATCGACACGTAAATCCTCATATATCTCGGGCTCCGTCTGCGGGATCGGCCCGCGGGCTCCGGCAGACGAGTCGGCCCATATCCATCTCTCGACTCCGGTCGGTTTCCTCCGGATAACCGCCAGGTCCAACCAATCACCGGTAGGTACTCGCCACCCTGCTAGGCTCATCGTCTACTCCACGAAAAACATTCTCACCCCAGGGAACCATACCGGGTCCACCATGAACCCGCAAACGGATCATCCACCTTCTCGAATCAGGTTTCACATGTCACACGTCTCAGAACCGAGAAAACGCATGGTGGACGCACTGAAATATCATATCAAGAGAAACCGGGTTTTTAAAACAATACATACTTTCTTTTGAAATCACCATGGTTCTTAAATCCAGAAATCTCATGAAAACGGCATATCTCAATGCGTAAAATCATAAAGCATGATGTATGCGACATATGATAGAAATGTATACATATCCGTGTATCATGCAACATAGAACAGTAATATGCACATATCAGGGGAAAACCGCACTTTTAAATAAATCCAGTTTTTAAATATATCCCGCGGTTCCCAAATCTCCAAAATCAAATGCAATATCGTATAAAGGTGCATATGTACATGAACGCAAGTATGGATGTACAATATGTATGTACGCAATGTATGGGTGTACAATATGTATATACGCAAGTATGAGTGTAAAATATGTATGTGGGCCAATATGGGTGTACAATATGTATGTACGCAAGAGTGTACAATATGTATATGCGCCAATATGGGTGTACAAGTGGGTATATATTCAAGTAAATTATGCGAAGAGTCATATCATGATGCGGCAATCCTGCTGTGTAGTGACATTGCAATTATCGATGATGAAGTGTGTGAGCCGGCAAATCTGTGTAAGTGTAACATACGCATCATTGATAATGGTACAGGTGTTCTAGCATAGGTATAAGTAATGCAATGCGAATAACATGAATGCAGCATAAGGTAAATCATATGCAAATGCTGACGGGTATACGTATCTATCATGACCGAGTCGGTGAATCTATCAATCGGCATCTATCCACACAACATCACGTACGATATAATCCATCGTACGACATCCTCTAGTCAAGGGTATGGACAAACCTCAAGTCAAACTCATCACGTACATAAAATCATCATACATTGGCATTAAGCTATCAGGGATCCTATCAACCTATGCGACAATAAGCGGTATGGACTTAATGTCTCGTACGACATATCATACATTGTTCACGACATTCTATATATATCTATATACCTAAGTCCCCGGTCACATCTATAACAATCTCGTATCAGGGGACCGGCAAGTTATCAATCACCTTAATCGACTCGCATCCGTATACCAACATATCATCATATCACATGTCAAATCGTATTCTCTGTTCATCATAATTATATCTCACATAAAGTCAAGTTTACATATACATTCTACCTTTACTATAAGCATAAGTATCTAATCTAACATGCACACCCGAACCATACATTCAGTTTTTAAAAGGAGCAAATCGTAGTATTGAAAGTAGGGGTTACGGTGCTTTTAAGGAAAAGATACCGTTTGAAAATCCATAACGTCCCTCAAGATATCTGTTTAAAAGATGCATACGATTCTTTGGTTTGGAAATAGGTATGGTTCGGATGACATAATTACGTCGGCTATCTAGTCCTATAGTACCCTAAACGGCAATATCGTCAAACGACATCCTCAAATTCCGTCATCACAAATTAGTCGTATCATATCACTTCTAAATACCCTTAGTTTCTAATATGGTTCTCTAACTACCTTTTTACTCTATCTATAGTCTCTATAAAAGGTTTCATTAATCATAATCTATATATATAAATCGGTTTCCATCAAAGTTTGCGGGGATGCTATACGCCATCCACCCGACTTCCCCCGTAGATATAGATCTACTCACAGTGGTCTTCGCTTGCCGAAGTTGATGAGGCCACGCTCCGTCGCCTCGGAATCCACGCGAAGATGCCTACAATAACAACAAATATCGCAACGCTATTAAAATCAAGTTCTGAAATCCAATACGGCACGCGCATTGGTCATATGTTAGAACCTATAGCTTACGCACACAAAATCAACCAAACAACCCTTGTTGTTGATGTACAAACATCCAACAACCAAAAACAAATCCAAATAGAAAAACCAAACATTTCAAAATATGGAAAACTTAGCCAAAATCACACCAAAATGCTCCCAGATTTTGACTCAGGTCAAACTAAGCAAAGTTGCATATACAAAGGGCCTTAAATATATAGCAGATAACACCCGACAAAACCCCACAACCATCCCTCCTAATCTGGCCGTAATTTGCGGCCATAATGCTTATTTTTGCTGCCACAGTAAAAGGGTTGGGACTCAGGTCTTCAGGGTACAGTCCAGGTTGCCTGCATGACTCCCAGTATTCGCTATATAATTTTTAGTGTCTCCGGGTTACTCCAGATTCCTATATACCCTCACAATTCAACACAAAACCGACATAATGAATTCCTAAATCCGTATTTTGGTTTCTAATCCGGGTCTTGGCCAGTAAAAACAGCACTAAGGGCCTTGTAATAGCCACTACACATCAGCACAACACAACTCCAACCCAATCCTTCTCTTGAAATATCTAACTTCACAATTCCACACTAACAAAACTTCTAACTAAACTAGAAAGCTAGGAAAACATAAACTAAACTAAATGGTAGAAATTATACCTCATTTAGGCCGCTCTAGAAAACCCTAACTTGTCAATGTCATCAAAATCCCATTTTGCTTAGTCCAATGCGATGAGGGTGAGGAGGTGCTCAATTTTTGTGAAAGAGGTATAGGGTTTTGGTGAGGGAATTGAGATGGGTCATGAGGGTAGAATGAGGGAGCTTGAGGTGAAGAAGGAGAAGAAAATGGTAGGGGGAAAATGGTTGAGGCAGCACTCTCCCTCCCTCTCTCTTTCTCATTCTCATTCTCTCCCCTGGCATGCTCTCATATCATCATTATGTCCCCCGTCTCTCTCTCCTCAATCATTCCTCTTTTCTTTTCTTTTCTATTCTCACCAATAAACACATAAACCCAAATAAAACAACACAAATGAAACAACACATAACATGTCATGGTGCAGTAACCATGGAAAACTGTAGAAACACGGATTTGGCCTAATCGCGATTAGCAGTGCACTAATCGGGTTTTCATTTAAACTGCATATAAACAATTTTAAAAATGCCAAATCCTTTAAATGTATTTTTAGATGAATAAATCATTTTAATTTCCAATTATTTCACAATTATTGGTATGTATTTATACCCTTTTTCGAAAACCCCAATTTCCTAAATCGGGCAGTTTTCGGGAAATATATTATTTTAATATTAAATTCTAAAAATAATATTTTTTTATTTTCTGAAATGTTACAATCTTCCCCCTTTAAATAAATTCAGTCCCCAAATTTAAATTTAAACCCCCAAATACTAAAACATTTCAATACTCAATTCAAATCAACGGGGCTCCGAAATCATGGAAGATGCAGAAATGCCACAGCGCATCGCGTGCGCCTGAAAACGAATACGAAACTCAAAATCGAACCTCGTCAAGCGTCCCGAAAATCATCGGATTTTCACTCATATACTCGGAGTTACAGTAGTGATACAGATCTCGAAATCCACTACTAAAATCCAATATACACTAGTCAAATACTATAATACGTGTATAGTACGCATCCTTGAAAAAAATCTCCAAAACTGAATAAAACACTTGCAAAATCTTTTCTGAATCGCCGTGTGATGCGTAACTTACGGCACAAGCGACGGACGCTCATTTGTATAATAGTAAATATAGTTTCGTATATGTTTGCTCAGATGTACGTCCAGTCCATTTTAAAACATCCCAAAAAGGTTTTCCTTTGTAAATGTTCGTGTCGCTCGCGGACACGGAGGAAATAGCCAGACTATAGCTCTTTTTGAAAACCTCTTGGTAATCTTTTAATGCATTAAAAGTACTTAGGTACAGTCCTAAGATCAGACCTGTTTGGATACTACATAATATAGTGCCCAACATGAAAACAAGGTGCTCAAAAGCAAAATCAGCCTCAAAAGGCATATCCAATAATCACGTCCATCTGGTGCGCACGGAAATCAAATCCAAATAAAAATGCCACAGTATACACAAAAGCTAAACTCAGTGCAACGGGTGTGCACGAAAGCATCTGTCCAGTGCAATGGGTGAGCACGAAAACATCATCTAGTGCATCAAGAGTGCATGGAAATCTCAATCCAGTGCAACTAACGTGCACGAATAAAAATCCCAAACAAGTGGATCTGGTGTGCACAAAAGCACATTTCATATCATGCGCCCAACATGCGTGAAAAGCCAAATCAAGAGCATCCAAAATGCACGAATAAAATCTAAATCAAGTGCATCCAACATGCACGAATAAAATCTAAATCAAGTGCATCTAATATGCATGGAAGAAATCTAAATCAAGTGCATCCAACATGCACGAATAGGAACTCCATGCAACTTCACCATATGTTTGATCAAGTGCATCCAATATGCACGGAAGAAATCTAAATCAAGTGCATCCAACATGCACGAAAGAAATCTAAATCATATGCATCAAACATGCACGAATAGAATCTAAAGCAAGGGAATCCGACAAGCACGAGTAAAAATATCACTCAAGTGCATCCGATGCGCAAAAAAATCCAAAATAAAGCGTCTAATATGCGCAAAAATCCAACGAAAGCGCGTCGGGTCCGTAAAAGCATATAGTGCAGTAGTATGCACGAAAACGAACGGCAAGTGCCAACACGCACGAAAACACAAATCTGGTGACACAAATGCTCAAAGACATAAATCGGGTGCAACCAGGGTACAGAGTGAAAATTTAATGCAACTAATGCACGAAATACCGATATGGTGCAACCAACGCACAAAATATAAATCTAATGTGACAAACGCACGAAACGAAAATCTCGTGCGACAAATGCACGAAATGAAAATCCAGTGCAACGAATGCACGAAACGAAAATCCAGTGCAAAAAAAGCACGAAACACAAATCCGGTGCATCCAGTGCACGAAATACAAATCTAGTGCATCTAGTGCACGAAATACAAATCTAGTGCATCTAGTGCACGAAAGACGAATCCAGTGCATCTAATGCACAAAACACCAATCAATAACTCGATGCGTAAACAGCAACACCGAGTGTACCAAGGTGTATAAAATCATAAACGTGTGCAACTGCGTGCACAAAACACATATCAATGCACAAAAAGCACAAATAAGCTATACCGAGTGCAAAAATCAAATAGAGTGCGTACCACACGCACAAAAAACAAATCAACTGTATGAAATCCACGAAATCATAAACATGTGCAGCTTAGGCACAAAACCGATATCAAGTGCAATAAATATGCATAAAATGTAAATGCCCAGTAGGTTCAGCCATGGTGCACGAAATCAATATCAGGAAACTCATCATCAATACTCAAATCCAAGCGATATAAGCGTGATACTCAGATCACAACGCAAATTGCAACAAATGACATTGAGGTACACCTCCTACAATGTCGAAGAATAAACCGGTGCGCCTAAAACTGGCAGAGCAAGTACATCCACTTGCCTCCTTCTCACGGTCTGGCGTCCTCTGTCTCTGGGTCATCATTTTTACTGTGGATTACCAATCTTGCAATCCATCGGCTCGTCGGCCCGGTCCGGTGTGCTAACAGGAACGATTCCGCTCTAGCACTTCTCTGGTCACCTCTCGGTCAATCATCAAGACCACTCGTAATTCAGCACGTCCCTGGCGTCTGCCTCTGGTCCTCTGAATATACGTGACACAATTGATCCTAGGTGCAAATCTCATTGTAGCTGTATCCTGGAAGGAATCCTGCTCAAGGTCCTTTCCGATCTCGCCTATGCCGAACTATACGAAGGTTGGTACTCTTGCATATACTTTTCTTGTTTTCTGGACATCTGCGTTCTCCGCACAACATTTTCTCGTGAACTGGCCGCATCCCAATGCCTCTGTATACATAACAGATCTCTCATCTCCGCAGGGAGTAACAACAGCTCATCAGCATCTCGCACGAACCTCTGGTTCCACATGTCTGTATCATCGTCCACTTCGACGTAACGTCATACTATTTGCGCACTGCAAATGTTCTCGGCTACAGTCAATCCGGAATCGCTCACATGGACTCGAAATCACGAACTCGTTATCTTTATCACTCTGTAGAAGATATCTAGCCGAACACGTCCTCGGGAACTCGCCCCAACCATCGGAGGAATACTCTATACTCGTCCGCTCTCGATCAACTCCCAACGCATCTGGGTGAGGTCCTCTATCCGAAGCTGGTCAGCTTGCTGATCTCTTATCACATGATATTCGGACGACGTCAAACCTTTCGATCGAGTCATTAAATTCCCAAAATTTTCCGAAAGCTCAACACCTGAGCACAGTTTAATAATATTCGGTATATGCCACAGTACCTATGGACCAACCATAGAAGGCCAAACCCAAGCCTCACTAATGGCACCGCTAAACTGCCGCAAACCCTAAGGTTTAAAAGCGGTTCCATGGTCATCATGCCGAGTTAGGGTTTCAATCATCTAGAGGGTCCACAGAATCATTTGCATGATCCTCTGAATACCTTAAACTTGGAAAAATGGGTTTCTGATATTCGTTCAAACTTTTTAACTTCGCCAAGCACACATGTGAGTACCCTTCGTCCGCATGCTAAACAATGCCTCAATCCTCAAGGATAGACGATACATCAATGGTCATCTCTGGATCGGTCTATTCTAGATTTGAGTATGACTCTCCACACTGGAAATCTTCAACTCAACTTGGCCTGCGTCGTTGTATGGTTGCTAGGCACTGCCATAAGGGTCTATGAGGCATCATCCATGCCCGGTTAAAAATTTAGCCGTGCCTAACAACCCAAAGCCGGATCTTTAAACTAGAGATTAGGCGAAAACAGGCATGTTAAACTCTTTAACACTAAGTGAGAGGGATTACAACCTTTGTAGATCCGGTCCTTCACTTCTTAAGCTCCGTTTTGAGGTCCCTTCGCTGCGATCATCGTGTTCCGGACTCTCGAGAGGCTTCATGAAGAGAAATATGCAGTCTTGCTTCCGATCTTCAATAACAAAGATGATCTACCTTGAAGTTTCATTAACACAAGCTAACACTCACTAAATGAAGTGAACACTCTCATCTAAAGGGCAAGGATAGATGAGAATGATGAAGTAGGATTTTTGCTTTCTTTTATTTTCTTATTCTCACTCATTTTCATCACTTGGAAAAAAGATAGAAAGCTTTTTCCATGAAAGAAAGAAGAAGGAAGAAGAAGAAGAAAAATAATAGAATCCCTTTGTGATGAATAATGTAAAGAAGATAATGATGAATAATGCAACCATGGTTGCTAAACCTTTGTAAAGAATTAACCAACGGCTAGGGTTTGGGTTGGGTTAAAGCATGAGTCATTGGAAAATATCTTGCACAAAACAAAAAGAAACCTTCTAGAATCATCAAGAAGGAACTAACCCAAAACAAACCCTAACCTTGTTTAATCTCCACTAAACATGTTTCATTAGTTATCATATCGTGTAACAATATTATATATCATATATATAATATTTATCGTAACAATATAAATTAGTACAATTAACATATATCGCATATATATCAATGTATTACCCGAGTGAGAAAAAGAATCTTTTAGTGATCTAATATTAGTTAATGTAATTTAATATATCATATATATTATTATACATTAAATTATCGAATCAACACTTCATCCGACAATCCGGCTATATCGCAAATAACTGACTAATACGATGACCCGGCTATATCACATATACCCGGCCGATATCTCATATCGCGAGAATCCAATACGGTATCACATACCACATTATCCTCGGTCCCGCACATATTGTTGGATATAGTGCCCTCAAAATCAATTATTAGATCGCAGGCACGTGATTGCAATGATTGCGGAGGACCTATACCGGTAGGACAGTCTTACTCGAGATGATAGTAATCTATCTGGTTTGCCTTTATCAGTCGTGTACAGGTTCAGGTGACTGATCACTGTTACACTTTGATAGAGACCTTAGGATCTTGCTTTACTACCAACAGTATGATGGCGATCATATATGTGAGAGTTCGGTGGTTTATTAGCATATCCTTAATAGTGGTCACTAGTCGTTGGAGTTTCGAGACAGGGCATCGAAACTCCGGAGTAGACTAGTGTATACAGTCGAGACCCCGACGAGGGACGGTGGCCGGTCTCACAAGCCACTGGTGTCAGTTGGATCACCTAAGATGTATACAGGTGCTCATTGGGTTATGAGTACACCGGACAGGACACGCCGGGAACCTGCTAGTTGGTACTATACCTATCGTCAGATAGCAGATCCCTGGTGACATGTGTACAGGTTAGCTCATCTACCTGAGGTCTTCATTTGTCTCGTGTGAGTTCCCACTGTGCTTTGATTTCTACCCTACCACGGCTCAAAGGAGTCGTGCAAACAGGTATTTTTTGGGTACAGTCCCGAGCCACAAGGAGGCAAGTAAGCGGATCGGCAGGCGATTCGTCTCTCCCCGTATTGGGGGTGAGATCGTGCTGTGTCTAGAAGAGCCATTACACAAAGCCCACGGCCGTGCCAGGAGATTTACTGGTAGGTACTCCAGTAGTATCTCAGGGTGTTATTGGGATACACTCCGACACGATTTATACTACTATTGGGGGTCTGACGTTACCAGCCTCCTAGGCAGATATGCGATACTCATAGATGAACGGACCAGACTGTATATACATTGTCACTGTTAGGCTCAGTAGGGTTTCCGGATGAGTTCGCTCATCGGAATACCTTGAGGTCAGTACATGGGCACCCGTTACGCACAGCTAGTGCCGCTGGCGGTTTGTGGTTAAACCCACTGCCAGGGTACTGACGAGTCATTAGAAGCCCCCATAGACAGTTTCCCAAGTTCGGGAGAAACGTTGTAGAGGCCGTATGGTTTTCTGGCAGGGTTCGGAAAATGCACGTGCGTTTACGCATATGTCATATTTCGGGCAGGTAATACTGGTGGGCTTTGGTTTAAGCCGAATCCGAGTATTATATTGAGTAGATATAACATCTTTGTCTCAGTTGCATTTGTATTCGGTCTTAATACAAATGCGGGTATATTTATACAGTTACGGGGTTGTTCTGAAATTCGTTTCAGGATCGCTTTTGGAAGTTGCCATTTTCCTGTTTCCAGTTTCCGTATTTGACATTCAGTTAAATGCGGATTTATCTTTCCGTCACTCTGGTGAGTCGTGAGGGTGAGTCGTGCTTCTAGAAGCTTCTAGAATGGTGACTAGGTTCATGAACCTTTGTTTGCATTAATTATATGATGACTTGGTTTTAATGACCCATCCTTTAGCATTAATGTTTCTTGTTAACCTTAGGATATTTCTTCATGATATTTATCCTTGTGGTCACCCCCTTTCCTCCTACACTCACCCTCTTCCTCTATATTATGGCCAGCCCCCCATTGTGAGAGAGATAGAGAGATTGATTTCATTTGGAAAAAGAATATAGTTTTGGATGTATGGAAATTTCATAGTTCATTTTCTCATTCCATTTCATTCCGAGTGGCAACTTCATTAACCGTTCGTCCACGGCTTTGGACGAAGTGAGACAAAGTATTCTACTCATTCTCTACATCAATCTTGGTCGTCTCTTTTAGCAAACTTGACGACCGAGTTGCCTGGAGTCAGAGGCGGGAACCCGTTTAAAGATCCGTTGACGTGGTGCCACCTGGACAGGAGATCAGAGATCGACGAGATCGGAGCAGCCGCAACAGAGCATGGGATGATGGTTAAAGAACGAAGGACTCGGATTGTACGGTATAAACTTTCTACCATCTTTACAGTTTGTTAGTTTAGCAATAATGACCGATCCAGATTATAGTATACGATAGCGCCAGTTAAAAAGTTTTTGTTCCGCATTAGGCGTCTGTAGACGGCCGGGGCGCTACCGTAGACTTATACTGGTATCAGAGCCTCACCATTATGCTTTACTAACTTATGCTAACGTGTTTAAAACATCGATCGAACGGATTTTCGAAAACCGCATATTCCAAGTTCTGAGTTTCTGTCGATTTTAAAAGGGATCTAAAAATAATTTTACATATCACAGAAAATTCAGCAGGGTTTTCTAAGCTGTCTGTAGAAATTTGGTCACGTGACCCTACAAGATCGCCGCGGAATCGCTGTCAAACCTAGGGTTTGACCGCACATCCGCGGCCAGTCTGTTGGATCAGTGATCCAAATTTGTACAGTTGCTTCTCTTGAGGAAATTGTTGTTTTTGGTAATATTCTTTTGGGCCCAGTTTTTGCTACTGTACAGCAGATGTACGTGGGGCCCTCTTCGTGATATTTAGTCGATCGAAATTTAAACATGTTAGTTTACCGTACTTACATTATATCTCCGACCGTGAATGTCATTTGATCGGTAAACCGCGTCTGTCTGCTATAGTTCTTTTAGACGAGTTTGCAAACGTGACATTCGTGTTGATATTCTGTGTTGTGCTGTGATGTTGCGGATTTGTCGTGGTGGATAGCAGTATGCAATGGTAGTGCTGTTTTAGTTTATTTGTACATTTGATATTGCGGGGCGAGCGTCCAACATGTGGACTGCCGTCACTGCCCGTTTGTATAATATTCTTTTGGGGCACGACCGGGCTGAGGTCGATGTACCCGTTGTACATATTTTTCATTTCTGTACTAGGTTTTACCCCGTGACAGAATGCACGGATAGCCGGGTTCTAAAGGGCAACGGGTCCGCATCTCATGGCTTCGAGAGGCAGAGGGGCCTCAATCTTGAATTGGCAGACTATTCGCCGCACTTATAGGGGTACAGGTTGACCCAAGGAGGGGTGCCCAAGCTACCGGATTCCGTAAAGTGCAGGGTGGTCCATTCACTATGCTGTAGGGGGCTGCCTCGCTTCAGGTTTTGGCGGGTAACTTGCCGCACCCGTAGGGGTCTAGGTTTTATTGCACAGGCTATCCATACGACCAGGGGAACGTCGGGTTTCAGCAGCGGCTCTGTGAAACTCGGGGATCCTAGATTATCTGTATTGTTCTGTGATGCTTATTAATTTTCTGTAATGTTGCATATTATCACGCCTGGAGCGATTATTGTATATTGGTATATATACTATTAGATGTTGTATATGTTTTACACCCACGCTAGTCCAGTCTCCGCTCTGCCGTTAGTTAAGTAACCTAACGGGTGATGACGGGACCCAGTGACGAATACGGATGGCATATACGTACATTTTATTTTCGTTCTTTTCTGGTGTGATTAGTTGATGGGAATGCGTTGATTCTGATCAATGCAAAGGAAAACAAATGTACTTGGCAGTTGTTGGAACAATTTAAAAAGTGATATTCCAAAGACGTTTCCTTTTGTTTTGCATAGCGGTATTTGGTTGGAATATCCTGCACCTCATTCGACGAGGCAAGGGCCGATATCCCTTTACCGGGAATGACCCCTTGGGCAGAATTTTGCGTCAGGGTAATAACTTCACTATAGTCGATTACAAGTTGCTTTGCATCGCGGTATTCAGTTGGAACATCCTGCACCTCATTCCACGAGGAAAGAGCCGAGATCCCTTCACCGGGAATGACCTCTTTAGCAAAGGTTTTCGCCACTATATTTTTATAAAAAGCTATCAGGTTCCTTCAGTGATATCAAGTTCGTTACGTTGAAAGTTTTTCGCCAAAAACCAGCCGTAGCCCTCCGTCATTTATTTTGGGTATTCAGTAGTATTCAAGCTATGCATTTTAGCCAATGTTAAGGCATAGTGTTTGGTAGCTGCTGGGTATTCATTTGTTGCATAGATATATGAGTTGGTTTGGGACAGTTGTTCTGCCGATTGGTCAAAGTCAGGGGCATGTGCGGGTGGGTTCAAATTGACAAGATAGTGACGGGTAGAACTTGGCATGTGACTTATGACATTTTGACTAAAGCCAAGGTCATAAGAGCATGGGGCAAAAATCATATCGGGAGTTTCTAAAGAAACTAAAACTTGCCAAGTATGCGCATACCTTCTGGAGTGTGATAACGTGAGTGGATTCCGTCACGTTATCATGCGATGAGAGTTCGATCCCGATTCCCACTGATGAGTTGGTTTACTCTTCGGGTGATCCCGATTGATTCTTCTTTCAGGTTTGTAGGAGAATTTGACAGTACAGTGGGAGGTTTCCTCATTAGATAAAGTGATAACCATTCTGATCTAGGTTAGAGTGCATGCAGAGTGTTTCTTTTTTCTCTCTCTCTGGCAGCGACCATTGACCGACCCTAGACTATGACTCAGTGACCAAGTTAACCGAACCTTCTTAAAATACTGGCTTTTGGATTGTCAAAGAGTTGCATAAGTCATTACCACTCCTTCTTCTACCCTTTGCATTTCTCAGAACACCTCGTAATACTAAGGACATCCACTTCCATTAGATTGATCAATCGTATGGTTATATACGAACTCGAAAGGACTTCTTCGAGGATGGATCCAGGTTCAGGAGAAATAGAATTGGTTTATTCAGTTGTCTTTTATTATCACCTTCTCTCAGGTTGCGAGGGCTCCTTGGTTTAGGAGAGTACACCTATTACGCTTATTGGATAGTCATATTCCAAAACATAGACAGGTGCCGAAAGGTAGGGAATGAAGAAAACAAATTAGCCTAAGTAGGATGTGCAGTAGGTAATATGTAAAGGCAAAATAAAGGGATTAGAAAGAGGGCAAAGTATATTGGGACTGCTATCATTAACGACCAAACCGCGTACTTCATCGCCACTCCTATTTCACGTTTGCTTTTTTCCCCAGTTTAGGAGAAATAAAATAAGGTATTATTCAGTTGTTTTTTATCATCACCTTCTCTCAAGTTGCGAGTACTCCTTGGCTTAGGAGGGTACACCTATTATGCTTACTGGATAGTCTTCTTCCAAACCATAGGCTGGTGCCGAACGGTCGGGAAGGAAGAAAACCATTTAGCCTAACGATGGTGTACAGAAGGTAATGACTAAAGATAAATAAAGGGATTTAGAGAGATGGCAATAAAATATACGGTTGAAGTCATGAATTAGATTGTGGAAGAGGCATTACTAGGAATACAAGGATACCCTTACGAAACATTTTCATGTTTCAGTGCATTGTTAAAGCAAAACTGTTTTCCCGATTAGATACTTACTCCAGGGTATGTATTTACCAGGTTTCATTCTCATATCTGTATGGTTTTACAGATGATGAGTGGGAGTAAGTTATTGGGAATTAGATGATCATCCTCATTATATCGGAATTCGTTGTGATTGGTGATATTTGAGGAAATCGCCTGGGTACAGTTTTCAACCTACGATGCACAGGTTTTCAGTTATTCAACTCAGCGGACTTATACAGAGTATTGTATGTTGTCCAAGTGTCCATCAGGACAAATAGGTAGGTCCTCGTACTATGTTCTGCTTACTTATGACTTCTCTAGTTTTTAGACAAGTGTTTCGTAGAAATACAATGTCTATGTTTTGAGAAGTTGTGGGTATAAGAATAAAGTAGAGAACCACATATCGCAAGTATCGGGATTCTTCAAAGAGATCGAAGATGTAGATTCTTGTGATTAGTATTCAAGTAATGGTTTCGAGAAACTAGTTTCTCTTTTAGGTTGCTCATAATTGGATGGATTCCTAAGTTGAGTAATGCTGATTAGCCTCTTTCCATTAAGTTGATATGCCCTGGAGACAGCTGCATGATTTGAATCTGCTTCTAATTAAATAAGTGCCAAAGTTTCTATATTGGATATAGAATGATTCATATCTTAACGATGTTAAGGTACGCGGAGTTGTCTGGCTTATGCTTAAAACCAGACTCTGGATAACTCAGGGCACGTTTCTGTAATGGCTGTTTGTGGGTTGACCCTGGCTATGACGAGGGTTGATTTTCTACCATTTGGAAGATCAATAATGATATTGTTCTTGACTCGCCACAGTTTTAGTAAAATGGATTTTTTCAGAAAACAGGAGTGGGAGTATGGTAGAACTGGAAGCGATTCCAGAACCGCAAACGATTACGGAAAATTTAATAGGACCTAAAGATTCAATCAGGTTTGACATTCCATTAGCCACTCCGCAGACATGGTGGGTAACCTCAGACACACGAGAAGTACTTCCGTAGCCTCAAGGACGGTGATTGGGAGGTTCTTGATTACCCAGACTTGACACTACTGTTGTTCCAGGCTATGAGACCCGGCAGGAGGTTAAGTATATCGTCGTTCTAAACTAGCTTTAGAAGTGCACGTATATATTATTTTGCCAGAGGGTTGTCGTAGTCAGTGGGAGCAGCGGAAGCATAGTGGGCAAGTTGCTTATGTCTACTTATAGACTTGGGCAGTTATAGCGGAGATAGATCATCTAATTTTGATGTGACAGTCATGGGTTTGACTTCATCAGAATAGGGGATGGATCTATTATGAAGGTAGTAGGGTGTGATGTCATGGTATTTGGACGACATACACAGAGCAGGAAGTAAAATTCCTATACTACGATCGGTTGTACTGTGGTCGTCACACAGTTGTTTCTCCAGACAGGATTTGGATATAATATTTGACATTCTGGTTTCTAGATCTAGATTTGGTTTGTTTCCCAAAAAGGTTACTTTGACAGTATTATGATAGTTTTTAGAATAGTTGACTCATGGCATGGTGGTGTACCTGCAGATGATAGAGTCACCCTCTCTAAAGGTGTCTTACAGACTAAAGGGGAGAGGGATGTGCATGATTGGCAGATCACTTGCTTAGGCAATTGAGTCAGTCGTGAGATGTCAAGTACCACACCAGATGTTGTTTTTGCACTAGATGCAATAAGTTTGTATTAATCCAATCCTGGAGAAATATAAGGAAGCAGTTTTAGAACATAAGTGGATGTTCTACGGATTTGATGACGGCATCCTCCTTCGGAAGAAGGTTATCATTCCAGGCTTCAAAGGTGACATGGATGACAGAGAGATTGTCAGAGTTATAGTTTTCCCTCTGACGAGGGACAGTATTATGGACAGGTGGTCCAAGAGAATACTGTGGGAGGCATGGTGCAGGATACTGATTAGGTTCAGTGATTGATACAGTCTAAGAAATTTGGATTTGGAGTTCATTTATGAACTAGGTCCCATCAGATATCCAGACATATTCTAAGACAGGTATTACTCAATTCGGGAGATGGCTTTATCCACGAACTTGAGATTAAGAGAGACATAGAAAGAAACATCAGGGCGGATCCACTCACTGAGGCTATTTCTCGAACACAATAGTTTTACAAACGGGCTTTGTGAAACTGATTAGTAGAGGAGTTAGATGTTCGGTTTCACACGGGCAGTGAGTAGTTGACATCGCAATAATTAGCCTTAAGTGCAAGTGGGAGATTGTTGGATATAGTGCCCTTAAAGTCAATTATTGGATCGCAGGCACGTGATTGCAATGATTGCGGAGGACTTATACCGGTAGGACAGTCTTACTCGAGATGATAGTATGCTATCTGGTTTGCCTTTATCAGTCGTATACAGGTTCAGGTGACTGATCACTGTTACACTTTGATAGAGCCCTTAGGATCTTGCTTTACTACCAACAGTATGATGGCGATCTTATATGTGAGAGTTGGTTGGTTTATAAGCATATCCTTAATAGTAGTCCCTAGTCGTGGGAGTTTCGAGACAGGGCATCGATACTCCGAAGTAGGCTAGTGTATACAGTCGAGACCCCGATGAGGGGCGGTGGCCGGTCTCACAAGCCACTGGTGTCAGTTGGATCACCTAAGATGTATACAGGTGCTCATTGGGTTATGAGTACACCGGACAGGACTCACCGGGAACCTGCTAGTTGGTACTATACCTATCGTCAGATAGCAGTTCCCTGGTGACATGTGTACAGGTTAGTTCATCGACCTGAGGTCGTCATTTGTCTCGTGTGAGTTCCCATTGTTCTTTGATTTCTACCCTTCCACGGCTCAAAGGAGTCGTGCAAACAGGTATTTTTTGGGTACAGTCCCGAGCCACATGGAGGCAAGTGAGCGGATCGGCAGGGGATTCGTCTCTCCCGGTATTGCGGGTGAGATCGTGCTGTGTCTAGGAGAGCCATTACACAAAGCCCACGGCCGTGGCAGGAGATTTACTGGCAGGTAGTCCAGTAGTATCTCAGGGTGTTATTGGGATACACTCCGACAGGACATATACTGCTATTGGGGGTCTGACGTTACCAGCCCCCCTAGGCAGATATGCGATACTCATAGTCGAACGGACCGAACTGTATATACATTGTCACTGTTAGGCTCAGTAGGGTTTCCGGATGAGGTCGCTCATCGGAATACCTTGAGGTCAGTACATGGGCAGCCGTTACGCACAGCTAGTGCCGCTGACGGCTTATGGTTAAACCCACTGCCAGGGTACTGACGAGTCATTAGAGTCCCCCACAGACAGTTTCCCAAGTTCGGGCGAAACGTTGTAGAGGCCGTATGGTTTTATGGCAGGGTTCGGAAAATGCACGTGCGTTTACGCACGTGTCATATTTCGGGCAGGTAATACTGGTGGGCTTTGGTTTAAGCCGAATCCGAGTATTATATTGAGTAGATATAATATCTTTGTCTCAGTTGCATTTGTATTCAGTCGTAATACAAATGCGGGTATATTTATACAGTTACGGGGTTGTCCTGAAATTCGTTTCAGGATCGCTTTTGGAAGTTGCCTGTTTCCTGTTTCCAGTTTCCGTTTGACATTTGGTTAAATGGGGATTTATCTTTCCGTCACTCTGGTGAGTCGTGGGGGTGAGTCGTGCTTCTAGAAGCTTCTAGAATGGTGACTAGGTTCATGAACCTTTGTTTGCATTAATTATAAGATGACTTGGTTTTAATGACTCATCCTTGAGCATTAATGTTTTTTGTTAACCTTAGGATATTTCTTCATGATATTTATCCTTGTGGTCACCCCCTTTCCTCCTACACTCACCCTCTTCCTCTATATTACGGCCGGCCCCCCATTGCGAGAGAGATAGAGAGATTGATTTAATTTGGAAAAAGAATATAGTTTTGGATGTCTGGAAATTTCATAGTTCATTTTCTCATTCCATTTCATTTCGAGTGGCAACTTCATTAACGGTTCGTCGACGGCTTTGGACAAAGTGAGACAAAGTATTCTACTCATTCTCTACATCAATCTTGGTCGTCTCTTTTAGCAAACTTGACGACCGAGTTGCCTCGAGTCAGAGGCGGGAGCCCGTTTAAAGATCCGTTGACGTGGTGCCACCTGGACGAGGAGATCGGAGATCGACGAGATCAGAGTAGCCGCAATAGAGCGTGGGATGATGGTTAAAGAACGAAGGACTCGGATCGTTCGGTATAACCTTTCTACCCTCTTTACAGTTTGTTAGTTTAGCGATAATGTCCGATCTGGGTTATAGTATATGATAGCGCCAGTTAAAAAGTTTTTGTTCCGCATTAGGCGTATGTAGACGGCCGGGGCACTACCGTAGACTTACACATATCACATATGTGCTCTTACTCCGTTTTGCCTGAGTTAAGAAACCTCTGTGTAGGACTCTGAAGAATCATCAATACCCCGGCAGTAAGTGATGATCAAATCAAACACCCACAAGCTGCAAGCGGTCAGCTAAACTTAACAGCTACCCAGGTATTGAGCGCTCAGAAGATCAACAAGCAAGCCTGTACTTTCTCCTGTGAATCCAATCAGTAACACTCCCGTATAGTCCGGTCTCGTCGTCTGATATGTCGCATATCTCGCCTAGGGGTGGTAAACGTCAGACCCCGTTAGCTTGATAAGTCGTGTCGATATGAAATCTATAACAGTTCGAGAAACTACTGATAACACTTACCAGTAAATCTCAGCAACCCTGGCCAGGAATTTCCAGTTATAGCCAATCGAGCACAGCATAACATCAACTCCCTATACCGGGAGAGACGTATCCCCTCCAATCGCTCATTGCCTCCATGTGATTCGGGACTGCACCCAAAAGCCACCTTTTTGCACGCCTTCTTGGACGTGGTATGATGGAAATCAAAGCACAGTGGGAATCACACAAGACTCTATGACGATCTCGGGTCAACAGACTACTCTGTACCAGTGTCACCGGAGAACTGCCATCTGACGTAAAGTATAATACCATCTGGGAGTTCTCGGCGAGTCCTTCCAGTATACTCAGTCTCCACTGAGCACCCGTACACCATCCTTGATGTTAAACACCGATGGATATGGGATCATCCATCGCCTATCATATGGGTCAAGATGCGTATACTGTTAGTGTATATGCCCTTGGGGCCATTATTGTATCATACTAGTTTGTATATTACTTAATGGAAGCTTGGGATATTCACATGTATATAACAGTCTTGCTAAACATGGTAGTATGCTACTTGGTTTTTCTATCTTAATATGTGAGTATACGTATTGATAGAGCTCTTAGGATCTTGCTTGACTACCAGCGTTGTGATGGCAGTCACACTAGTGGGGGCCGGGTAGTCCACAAGCACATCCTTATTCAGGTCCCTAGTCATTGGATTATCGAGACAGAGCATCGATACTCCGGAGTAGACTAGTGTGTACGCTTCTCATCCCAGTTGGGGAGATGGTCTGTCCCACAGCTGTCAGTACGTCGTACTGGAGATAGTATGCAGGTGCTCGTTGGGTTATGGGTACACCGGACAGGACTCACAGGGAACTGTTGGTTGGTTTTATACCAGTCGTCAGTGAACAGTTCCCAGGTGACATGAGTACAGCATAGTCCACAGACTTGACACTGCTACTTCGCCTCGGGTGTGTCCCACTGTTCTTAGATTGCTACCCTACCACGGCTCAAAGGAGTCGTGCAAACAGGTAGCAGTTGAGTGCAGTCCCGAGCACTTGGAGGCAGTGGCGGTTAGACAGGATTCGTCTCTCCCGGTATTGGGGGTTGATATCGCGCTGTGTCAGAGAGCCATTACGCAAAGTCCCTGGCCAGGGCAAGCGGGATTTGCTGGTAGGTTCCAGTAGTTTCTCAGGGTGTAATGGGCTTCGCTCCGACATGACTTATACCGCTATTAGGGGACTGACGTTTGCCGCCCCCCTAGGCCCGATATGCGATAGTCTTAGACGAACAGACCGGACTGTACGGAGATTGTCACAACAGACTCAGAAGGAGTTCGGATGGGTTTCCTCATCGGCCTTCTTATCGACATCTACCTGGGGACCGTTACGTACAGCTAGTGCCGCTTGCGGTCTGTGGTTAAACCCTTTGCCAGCGTAGTAGTCGAGTCTCTAGAGTCCCACGCAGAGAGTTTCCCTACTCCAGGCGAAACGATATAGAGGTCGTATGGTTTTACGACAAGGGTTCGGACGCATACGTGTGTTTTCGCATGTACGATTTTCGGACAGTTTTTACTAGTCGGCTTTGGTTTAAGCCAGTTACTAGTATCCGGTTATTGGATTTATACAGTCTAAAGTTTTTCCGTGTTTTCACGGATAGGATGGGCGTTCTCGTAATTGCGCGAGAAGCTTCTAGAAGATGGTGACTAAGGAAGTTTAGGTGGCATATACTTTGAATGAGATTAGTGAGTCATATGGATGATTCATCCATGTCATGAATGCTTCATAATTGCTTAATGACTCATGGATGTGAATCACCATAAGATATTTATCACGTATGGTTGTAAATCATTATCTTTTCTTTTCTTGATAAAATAAAATGCTTGATATATATTATGATAACTCATTTTCTCATTTCATTATTATGTTCATCTTCTCTCTCCTCAAGCTCTCTCTCTTCAAACCCTAATCCTCCCCTCACATGTGTTGAGTACAAGGATTAGTTAGACTACTTAATCCATAACCATTCTCTATTTCATCTAGGTACTTTGATTAGCACTTAAAGATACCTAGTTGCCTCAAGTTTAGAGGCAAAGCTTGGAGTTTAGCTCTCGTGGTGGATCGTCTACTACTTGGAGAAGGCCGAGGAGGAGGTGGAGTTCGTAAAGACGAAGGACACGGTTCTTTAGGTATAATCCCTTTACATAGTAGTTGTTAACCTCTATGTTTGTTGTTAGTTATCGTTTAGCTTCGATTCATGCGGTTAGTCGATGTTTAGCATATAAACAAGACGTTTTTCATATTTCCGTCTCCCCGCAATTCGTGGGGTGTTGTACATCGACTTACAGTGGTATCAGAGCCTCGCTAAACAATAAATAACTCACTTGCAAAATTGTATGAATTTCGAACGGAAAAAACGAAACCGGAAAACCCCGATATCATGAGTTTCTGTCGATTTTTAAATGAAGTCCAAAAATTTTTCAGGGAGGTTCAGAAAGCTCTAAATGACAGTAGTAGAACACCCAAGAAAATTGGGCCCATGAATCGGCTAAAGCACCGCGGAACCGCGGCGGATCCCACCGATCCGCCGCTCTTCCGCCGCCGAGTTGCCGATTCATGAACCCAATTTTCCTGTGTTGGTTCTCTGTGATATTTGGTATTTTCTGGAATTTTTTATTTTTGCTCAGGTTTCAGATTTACAGAGAAGTATTGGAGCAAAATTAAATGTGTTTAAGTATTTGCTTGTTGGATTATATCTGTGTTTGTATAATGTGTTCGTAAACCTCCCCTAACTGCTAGTATGTCGGTTTGCAGGGGGTTGCACATTTCTGTAATGGATTTTATCTATTTGTGTATATGAACTGTGTTGGACTGTTGTGATGTATAGCCGGGGTTATGTGATGGGTTATTATTTAATTCATTTGATGTAAATATAATTTGTTGTAATATTATTTTGCGGGGCACATCCAGGTTGCGGTTGTAGCCAACGTTGTATTATTTCATTTTACTATTTTTGCTCCTAGGACAGACCCAAGGTGGGGTACACAAACTGCCGGGCGGGTAGTTTGCCGTACTCGTTAGGGTCTTGGGTGGGGTAATGGCTATTCATCACAACTGTGTAATCCGTCTTTTGTTGCAGGCTCAAAACAAACACGGATTGCTTGCAAATCCAATAAAGTTCATCTGTGATCTGGAATGAATATTATTGCGTCCGACGAATGTAAAATATCTATATATATGATAGCTTTTTAGACGTCACTTATGTTTTACACCCGCGCTAGCCCAGCCCCCGCTCTGCCGTTAGTTAACTAACCTAACGGGTGATGACGGGACCCCGTGGCGAATGCGGATGGCATAAGAGGACGTTGTATTTTCGTTGTTTTCTGCAATGATAGGTTAATGAGGGGACGCATTATTTATAATGCAAAGAAAATAAACCAAAAGTTAATCGTTGGAACAATTTATAAGAAACCACTCGGTTAATTTTAAAAACAGATACTTTTAAATGCGGAGCTTTAACCACTCCTTTTAAAAGCTATCAGGTTCCTTCGGTTATATCAAGTTCACTAAGTTCACGGTTTCGCCAAAACCATTCGTAGCCCTCCGTCATTTCATTTGGGTATTCAGTAGTATTCAAGCTATGCATTTTGGCCAAAGTCAAGGCATAGTGTTTGGTAGCTGCTGGGTTTTCATTTGTTGCATAAGATAGATGAGTTAGTTTGGGACAGTCGTATTATCATTTGACCAAAGCCAGGGGTATATACGGATGGGTTCAAATTGACAAGATAATGACGGGTAGAACTTGACATGTGACTTATGACATTTTGACCAAAGCCAAAGTCATAAGAGCATGGGGCAAAAAATATATATCGGGAATTTCTAAAGAAACTGAAATTTGCAAAGAGTTGCATACCATTTGGAGTTTGATGAATGTTGGTAGGATTCCTTCAACATTATCATACAATGATATTTGGATCCCGATCCTACTGTGAGTATATGCTACTTATCAGGATATTCGTCACTTAACGATCAATGCTATAAACCAAGTAGGTGTCAAGAAAGGGGTCAGTGGGGTTACGCCCCAGAGAAAAGAGGTTATTTAATTAAGGAACTTCGCGAAAGCGTTGGAAAACCTCCCTCGAAGTATCGACACTAGCCTGAATGAACGGTTAAGCAAGTATTGTACGGTGAGAATAGTCCTGGCTAATTCTTCTTTTATGGTTTGAGGAAGGATTCGAGAAACAGTGGGAGCCATCCAGTTTAGATAAACTAAAAACCACTCTAAACTTGCAAGAGCATCATGCTAAAGAGTTTTCTTCTCTCTCTCCTATTTGCAGTGTAAGTCCATATTGCGACCCCCGGTTCTTACGGGGAGGCGGAAACGGTATAAAAATCAAATTTTTAGTGCAAGAAGCAACATGGACTAAACAAGGTCGGGATCGTGTCTAAACTAAACTAGCAAATACGCTAAAAGGAGTTAGCTACTCGGATGAGGGTTATACCTAAACTTGAACTCCTTCTTCTTGAAATCTTGTAGAGGTTGATGGTTCTCTTTTGTCGCCTTCTTCCGTCGAAGATGGATCCACCTCGAGGGTTCAACCTTGGGCTCTTTCTCGGACTTGGAGTGAACTAGAATCTCCGGCTTGCTAATCCTTTGATCCTAGGGTGAGTAGAGAGTGACTAGGGTTTGCTTTTCTTTTTAAAGAGAAGGATTCTCAACTCATGAGAGGGTTTCTCTTTACTAGAGGAAGAAGAAGATGAAGAGAGGAGAGAGAATGAGAATGATAGAATGAGCTATTATTTTCTCTTCTTGCAACCATAATGCAAAAGAATAATATTATCTAAATGATAATAATTGAAAATGAGAATAGTTGATGGTAGTGTTTGGAATGACCACAACCATGCTTCATTTAAAAATGTAAGCATAAATCAAGGAAGACTTTTGAAGGCATGAAAGTGGTCAATGGTCAACAAGTCAACCAAGGTCAACAAGTCAACAAAGAACAACCATAACATAATTCTCATTTAATTATTATTATTAATAGATAATAAATAAATCCATTAGGGTTTGGAAAATAAAGACTGTCAACTGTGCATACGCACCCGTTCCGAAACCCTAATGAAAAACCTCATTCTCCTCCTCAAGCAACTGTGCATACACACCTGCATTCTCGTTCCGAAAAACAAGAATACCAAGATATAAAAGCAACCCCAAAACATATACCAGTATCTGGCTCAAACCAGAGCCTGCCAGTATAATCCGTCCGGACTCCAAACGTGCACAAGTGCGCGGATGAGAACGAACCCTGTCGCAAAACCATGCGACCTCTACTCTGTTTTGCCCAGAGGCGAATACCCTCTGTGTGGGACTCTAAAGACTCGACACTACGCTGGCAGTGGGTTTAACCACAGACCGCAAGCGGCACTAGCTGTGCATAACGATCCCCAGGTAGATGTCGACAAGAAGGCTGACGAGGTGAAACCCCATCTGAACTCCTACTGAGTCTGAATGTGACATTCTCCGTACAGTCCGGTCTGTTCGTCTGATACATCGCATGGCGGGCCTAGGGGGTGGTAAACGTCAGTCCCCCAATAGCGGTACAAGTCGTGCCGGAGTGAAGCCCAAAACACCCTGAGATAACACTGGAAACCTACCAGTATATCTCGTTTGCCCTGGCCAGGGACTACTCGTGTAATGGCTCTCCTAGACACAGCGCGATGTCAACCCCCAATACCGGGAGAGACGAATCCTGTCTAACCGTCACTGCCTCCAAGTGCTTCGGGACTGCACCCAACCACCACCTGTTTGCACGACTCCTTTGAGCCGTGGTAGGGTAGTGATCAAAGTGCAGTGGGAACACACTTGAGGCGAAGTGCCAGTGTCAAGTCAGCGGACTAAGCTGTACTCATGTCACCTGGGAACTGATAACTGACGATAGGTATAATACCAACCTGTCAGTTCCCTACGAGTCCTGTCCAGTGTACTCGTAACCCAACGAGCACCCGTATACTATCTCCAGTACGACGTACTGATGGCTGTGGGACAGACCATCTCCCACACTGGGATGAGAAGCGCATACGCTAGTCTACTCCGGAGTATCGATGCCCTGTCTCGATAGTCCTGCGACTAGGGACCTGAATAAGGATGTGCTTATAGATTACCCAGCCCCCACTAGTGTGACTGCCATCACAATGCTGGTAATCAAGCAAAGATCCTAAGGGCTCCACTAATGCGTATAAGTGATATACTGAAATAAACACAAGTACACATTGAAGTAGAAACAAACCAAGTAGCATACTACTATTTTGAGCAAGATTGTATATACAAGGTGAATATCCCAAGCATCCATTAAGTAATATACAAACTAGTATGATACAGTAATGGCCTCTAGGGCATATACACTAACAATCTCCCACTTGCACTAAGGCCATGAACTGGCGTATCGAAGACCTATCATCTCGATCAGCCGCTCGAACTGAGTCTGGGGCAAGGCCTTGGTGAATGGATCTGCAGTGTTCTCTTCTGAAGCAACCCTCCGAACCTCGATCTCCTTGCGATCCACGATCTCCCTGATCAGGTGATACCGCCTCAAGATGTGCCTGGATCTCTGATGGGACCTGGGTTCCTTCGCTAAAGCTATAGCCCCGTTGTTGTCGCAATACAGAGGTATTGGGTCAACAATGGACGGAACCACCTGAAGTTCTTTCAAGAACTTCCTCATCCAGACAGCTTCTTTTGCGGCATCAGATGCAGCGATGTATTCCGCTTCCATTGTCGAGTCTGCAACGGTTTCTTGTTTGGAACTCTTCCAACACACCGCCCCTCCATTGAGGGTGAAGACAAAACCCGACATGGACTTGGAATCATCCTTGTCACTCTGGAAGCTGGAGTCAGCAAAGGCCTCGATCTGGAGGTCTTTTCCGCCATACACCAAGAACATCTCCTTAGTCCTTCTCAGGTACTTGAGAATGTTCTTTACTGCTATCCAGTGTTTCTCCCCAGGGTTAGACTGATACCGGCTTACCACACTCAGTGCATAAGCTACATCCGGTCTGGTACACAACATCGCATACATTATAGAGCCTACCGCAGAAGCGTAGGGTATAATAGACATGCGATCCCTCTCTAAATCAGTCTTGGGAGACATCTCTTTAGAGAGGGTGATCCCGTGACAAGCCGGTAGGTTACCGCGCTTGGAATCTTCCATACTGAATCTTTTCACTATGGTGTCGATGTACCTGGACTGAGAAAGTCCCAATATCCTCTTGGATCTATCACGATGGATCCGGATCCCCAGGATGTATGAGGCATCACCCAGGTCTTTCATGGAGAACCTTTGTGACAAGAACCCCTTGACAGATTGTAGCATAGGAATGTCATTTCCTATCAAGAGAATGTCATCCATGTATAAAACGAGGAATACTACAGTTCTTGCTACAAATCTACTATAGATGCATGGTTCATCTGGATTTTTGATAAAGCCAAATTCTTTGACTGTCTCATCAAAACAGATGTTCCAACTCCGCGATGCCTGCTTTAGTCCATAGATGGACTTAAGCAACTTGCACACCTTTCCGCTGCTCCCACTCTGAATGAAACCCTCTGGCTGATCCATATAGACACACTCCTCTAAATTTCCATTTAGAAAAGCTGTCTTTACGTCCATTTGCCAGATCTCATAATCGTGGAAGGCAGCAATGGCAAGAAGGATCCGAATGGATTTCAGCATGGCTACCGGAGAAAAGGTTTCGTCGTAGTCCAAGCCAGGTCTTTGACGAAAACCCTTTGCTACCAGCCTAGCTTTATAGGTCTCAACCTGTCCATCTACACCAATCTTCCTTTTGAAGATCCACTTGCATCCTACGGGTTTTACCCCGTCTGGAGCAATGTCCAACGTCCATACTTTGTTGGTGTACATGGACTCCATTTCGGTCCGCATTGCATCCAGCCATTTCACTGAGTCAACGCTCTGAACGGCCTGCTGGAAGCTAGTAGGCTCATCATAATCTATGATGCAATCCTCTCTATCCCCGTCTATGAGAAAACCGTAGTATCTCTCGGGCGGATGAGACTGCCTACTACTCCTGCGGAGCGGCGTAGGAATGTCCTGTTCTGTTGAACCCTCTGGTTCCACTAACCTTTCAGTAATAGTCTGTGGTTCTGGAATTTCTTCCAGTTCTACTGCGCTCCCACTAATCTCCTTTTCCAAGAACTGGTGTTCTAGAAAGTGGGCATTACGAGAAACAAGGACTTTTTGTTCCTCTGCGTAGTAGAAAAGATACCCCCTGGTGTTCTTTGGGTATCCCACAAACTTGCACAGTACTGAGCGTGCCTCGAGCTTGTCCGCATGCTGCTTTTTGACAAAAGCCGGACATCCCCAGACCTTCAGATATTGAAGATAGGGTTTCTTCCCACTCCACATTTCATATGGTGTGGAAGGCACAGTCTTAGTCGGAACTCGGTTCAAAAGGTACGCAGCTGATTCTAGCGCATACCCCCAGAATGATCGCGGTAACTCAGCGTTACTCATCATGGACCGCACCATATCCAATAGGGTGCGGTTCCGTCTCTCCGATACACCGTTATGTTGCGGGGTGTAAGGAGGAGTAAGCTGAGAGAGAATTCCGTTCTCTTTTAAATAGTCCAGGAATTCGGCACTTAAGTATTCTCCACCTCGATCCGATCTTAGAATCTTAATACTTTTGCCGGTCTGTTTCTCTACTTCATTCTTATACTCCTGGAATTTTCCAAAAGCCTCGGACTTATGTTTCATTAAGAAGACATAACCGTACCTTGAGAAGTCATCCGTAAAAGTAATGAAGTAAGAATGTCCGCTTCGGGCATGTGTAGACATTGGACCGCACACGTCACTGTGTACGAGTCCCAAGAGCTCGCTCGCTCTTACTCCATGTCCAGTAAACGGAGTCTTTGTCATCTTTCCTTTGAGACAAGATTGACAAGTGGCATATGATTGATATTCGAACGCATTCAAATATCCTTCTGTATGCAACTTAGTCAACCTTCTCTCATTGATGTGACCCAATCTACAATGCCATAAGAAAGTCTGATTTATTTCTGGAGACTTTCTTTTGTGTGTATTCTGGACATTGAAAATCTGTGGTTGGTTTAACACGTATATACCATTACTCAGAGTACCTGACCCAATCAATACTTGATTAATGTGAATGTTTACAACATTACTTACAAACGCAAATTCATAACCTTCTTTAGAAACTAAAGATACAGAAATGATATTACAAGTTGCGTTGGGTACAAAAAAGCAATTACGCAAAACCAAAACATGTCCATCTGACATTCCCAGGTGATAGTCCCCCACGGCTTTAGCATCCATGCTAGCTCCGTTCGCAACTCTGAGGGTCATGTCACCTGCCTTCAAATCCCTACGGTTTCTCAACGCCTGCAAAGAATTACAGATATGAGATCCTGATCCGGTATCCAATACCCAGGAAGTAGAGTTTATTGAAAGACAGTTTTCAATAACATACACACCTGAAGCTGAAGCTGCAACCTGCTTCAATTCCTGTGTTCTGGCCTTCCAGGCCCTGCAATCATTCTTCCAGTGTCCTTTCTTATGACAAAAGAAGCATTCTTCCTTATCCACAAGCTTCCCCGCTATCTTTGTTGCTTTCCCTTTTCCCTTCGTATCCACTTTACTAACACCGCCCCTTGGTTTGGCGGGGGCCTTCTTCTTCTTTCCCTTGGCTTTCGCCTTGGACCTAGAAGAAGATGATCCTCCTACAAACAAAGTGGATGTATCCCTACTTTTCTGTAGGGTGCCCTCTGCGCTCCTCAGCATGTTGAGGAGCTCTGATAGTTCAACCTCTTTTTCTTGTAGGTTGAAGTTCAGTATAAACTGGGCGTAAGTGGAAGGAAGGGACTGGAGAACTATATCCGTATATAGCTCACTCTCCAATGTGATCCCTAGGTCAGCGAGCTCCTCAATGTAGCCGATCATTTTTAGCACGTGCTCGGCTACTGATGATCCGACGGCCATCTTTGTCGAAAACAACTTTTTCGACGCTTCGTATCTTGCGATACGTGATTGCTCTCCATACAGTTCTTTTGTATGGAGCAATATGGACTCCATGTCCATATTCTCATGCCTCCTCTGATGTTCGTTGTCCATCGAGGCAAGCAGGAGGCACTTGGCCTTCGCGCTATCAATCTCCCAAGTCTTGCGGATTTCCTTATCCGCGACGCTGGAAGTTGGACCAGGGACAGGGGGAGCTTTGGTGGTAAGAAGATACCCCAGCTTGTCATAAGTGATTGCTATCTTGACATTCCTGAGCCAATCTTTGTAGTTTGGCCCTGTCAGCTTGTTTTTATCTAGGAGTAACTTAAGTCCAGTCATGTTGATTGGTCGCTGCAATTAGGAGAGAGAAGAAGAAACACTCAGCATGATGCTCTTGCAAGTTTAGAGTGGTTTTTAATTTGTCTAAACAGGATGGCTCCCACTGTTTCTCGAATCCCTCCTCAAACCATAAAGGAAGAATTAGTCAGGATCAATCCCACCGTACAATACTTGCTTAACCGTTCAGCCAGGCCAGTGTCGGTACTTCGAGGGAGGTTTTCCAACGCTTTCGCGAAGTTCCTTAATTAAAAAACCTCTTTTCCCTGGGGGCGTAACCCCGCTAACACCTTTCTAGGCACCTACTAGGTTTATAGCATTGATCGTTAAGTGAGAAATTTCCCGAGGAGTAGCATATACTCACAGTAGGATCGGGATCCAAATATCATCGCGTGACGAAAATGAAGGAATCCTACCATAATCATCACACTCCAAATGGTATGCAAATCTAGCAAGTTTCAGTACTTATGAAACTCCCGATGTGGATTTTTGCCCCATGCTCTTATGACCTTGGCGTGAGGTCAAAATGTCATAAGTCACATGTCAAGTTCGTCCCATCATTATCCAGGTTAATTTGAATCCACCCGTACATACCCTTGACGTAGGCCAAAATGGCAGTACGACTGTCTCAAACCAACGCATTCTATCTATGCAACAGATAAATATCCGGCAGCTACCAATCACTATGCCTTGGCGTGAGGTCAAAATACATAGCTTGAATACTACCGAATATTTAACTGAAATGATGGAGGGCTACGGATGGTTTTGGCGAAACCGTGAACGTAGTGAACTTGATATAATCGATGGAACGAGATAGCTTTTAGAAGGAGTGGCTCAAGCTCCGCATTTAAAAGTTAGTTTTGAAAAGAACCGAGTGGTTTTTCGAAAGTGTTCCATCGACTTAAACTTGGTTTATTATCTTGCATTAGTTCTTTTAATGCGTGATATTCTTGCATTAGTACTTTTAATGCGTCCCATCATTTAATCCTACCATTGCAGAAAACAACCAAAATATGACGTACGCTTATGCCATTCGCATTCGCCACGGGGCCCCGTCATTACCCGTTAGGTTACTTAACTAACGACAGAGCGGGGGCTGGGCTAGCGCGTCTGTAAAACATAAGCAACGCCTAAATAGAAAGCAATGATAGACATTTCAGATCACAGATAAATACATTGGATATACTAGCAATCTGTAATTTGTACGAGCCTGTAACAAAAAACAGATAACACGGTCGCGGTGAATAGCCAAATCCCCACCCAAGACCCCTACGGGTGCGGCAAACTACCCGCCAAGTCCTCGGTAGTTTGTGCACCCCTCCATGGGTCTATCCTAGGAGCAAAAACAGTAAAAAGAATTATACAATGACGGCTACAACCCCGACCCGGTTGTGCGGCCAAACAAATAATATAATTACATCAATTTACATTTACAATGAATTGCAAGAAAAGAAAACTCTCGTCTCACAACCCCCGGCTATTCACCCGCGACAATCCAACATATTTATATACACATTCCAGCACATTACAGATCTTGTATAACCCCGACTAATCGTCTTATAGCGATTAGCCGACGTTCAATACAAGCAAACATCACAGATATAACCATCATAGTCAAAGTGTAGTGAAGTTCGGAAAAAATACGGAATTATAGGACCCCAAAAGGAAATTTCTTTTCTGGAAAATCTGGGTACATATAATATATTTTAAAAATCCCAAAACCAACACAGACACACACTGCACGAAAAACGACGCACTAACGACAATAAACCGCGGCGCTTCCGCGGCGGCCAAGAAGGGTCACGCGGCGGAAGCGCGGCGGCTTAGACGAATTGGTGAATCGTTTTTCATGGGTGTTCTAACAAAACCCTGAGATGAATTTAGGAGTATAAAGTTTTTCATTTTGACCAGAAAAAATTTCAACAGAAACTCAGTTTTTGTAGTTTTCCGGTTTTGTGATTTTTTTCGGTTCCGAACTTCGTTACACTTTACTACCTAGCTAGTTTAAGTTTAGTTAGTCTCTGATACCACTGTAAGTCCATATTGCGACCCCCGGTTCTTACGGGGAGGCGGAAACGGTATAAAAATCAAATTTTTAGTGCAAGAAGCAACATGGACTAAACAAGGTCGGGATCGTGTCTAAACTAAACTAGCAAATACGCTAAAAGGAGTTAGCTACTCGGATGAGGGTTATACCTAAACTTGAACTCCTTCTTCTTGAAATCTTGTAGAGGTTGATGGTTCTCTTTTGTCGCCTTCTTCCGTCGAAGATGGATCCACCTCGAGGGTTCAACCTTGGGCTCTTTCTCGGACTTGGAGTGAACTAGAATCTCCGGCTTGCTAATCCTTTGATCCTAGGGTGAGTAGAGAGTGACTAGGGTTTGCTTTTCTTTTTAAAGAGAAGGATTCTCAACTCATGAGAGGGTTTCTCTTTACTAGAGGAAGAAGAAGATGAAGAGAGGAGAGAGAATGAGAATGATAGAATGAGCTATTATTTTCTCTTCTTGCAACCATAATGCAAAAGAATAATATTATCTAAATGATAATAATTGAAAATGAGAATAGTTGATGGTAGTGTTTGGAATGACCACAACCATGCTTCATTTAAAAATGTAAGCATAAATCAAGGAAGACTTTTGAAGGCATGAAAGTGGTCAATGGTCAACAAGTCAACCAAGGTCAACAAGTCAACAAAGAACAACCATAACATAATTCTCATTTAATTATTATTATTAATAGATAATAAATAAATCCATTAGGGTTTGGAAAATAAAGACTGTCAACTGTGCATACGCACCCGTTCCGAAACCCTAATGAAAAACCTCATTCTCCTCCTCAAGCAACTGTGCATACACACCTGCATTCTCGTTCCGAAAAACAAGAATACCAAGATATAAAAGCAACCCCAAAACATATACCAGTATCTGGCTCAAACCAGAGCCTGCCAGTATAATCCGTCCGGACTCCAAACGTGCACAAGTGCGCGGATGAGAACGAACCCTGTCGCAAAACCATGCGACCTCTACTCTGTTTTGCCCAGAGGCGAATACCCTCTGTGTGGGACTCTAAAGACTCGACACTACGCTGGCAGTGGGTTTAACCACAGACCGCAAGCGGCACTAGCTGTGCATAACGATCCCCAGGTAGATGTCGACAAGAAGGCTGACGAGGTGAAACCCCATCTGAACTCCTACTGAGTCTGAATGTGACATTCTCCGTACAGTCCGGTCTGTTCGTCTGATACATCGCATGGCGGGCCTAGGGGGTGGTAAACGTCAGTCCCCCAATAGCGGTACAAGTCGTGCCGGAGTGAAGCCCAAAACACCCTGAGATAACACTGGAAACCTACCAGTATATCTCGTTTGCCCTGGCCAGGGACTACTCGTGTAATGGCTCTCCTAGACACAGCGCGATGTCAACCCCCAATACCGGGAGAGACGAATCCTGTCTAACCGTCACTGCCTCCAAGTGCTTCGGGACTGCACCCAACCACCACCTGTTTGCACGACTCCTTTGAGCCGTGGTAGGGTAGTGATCAAAGTGCAGTGGGAACACACTTGAGGCGAAGTGCCAGTGTCAAGTCAGCGGACTAAGCTGTACTCATGTCACCTGGGAACTGATAACTGACGATAGGTATAATACCAACCTGTCAGTTCCCTACGAGTCCTGTCCAGTGTACTCGTAACCCAACGAGCACCCGTATACTATCTCCAGTACGACGTACTGATGGCTGTGGGACAGACCATCTCCCACACTGGGATGAGAAGCGCATACGCTAGTCTACTCCGGAGTATCGATGCCCTGTCTCGATAGTCCTGCGACTAGGGACCTGAATAAGGATGTGCTTATAGATTACCCAGCCCCCACTAGTGTGACTGCCATCACAACGCTGGTAATCAAGCAAAGATCCTAAGGGCTCCACTAATGCGTATAAGTGATATACTGAAATAAACACAAGTACACATTGAAGTAGAAACAAACCAAGTAGCATACTACTATTTTGAGCAAGATTGTATATACAAGGTGAATATCCCAAGCATCCATTAAGTAATATACAAACTAGTATGATACAGTAATGGCCTCTAGGGCATATACACTAACATGCAGCGACCCTGAAAATGACTGGACTTAAGTTACTTTTAGAGAAAAATATACTGACAGGGCCAAACTATAAAGATTGGCTGCGGAATGTCAAAATGGCTTTGACCTATGACAAATTGGGGTACGTCCTCACCGCTACGGCACCTGCTGTCACTGGTCCCAAATCCAGTAATGCGGATAAGAAATCCGCAAAACCTGGGATTTCGATTGCGCGAAAGCCAAGTGCATCGTGCTTGCCTCGATGAACAATGAACATCAGAGGAGGCACGAGGATATGGAACTAGATGGCATATTTCTCCATACAAAGGAACTTTATGGAGAGCAATCTCGTATAGCAAGATACGAGACCTCTAAGAACTTGTTTCTAGCGAGGTTGGCTGTCGGGTCATCGGTAGGAGAACATGTCCTAAAGATGATCGGCTATATAGAAGAGCTCGCAGACCTTGAGACGACTTTGGATAATGAGCTCTATACAGACCTTATTCTCCAGTCCCTTCCTTCCACCTACGCCCAGTTTATCCTGAACTTCAACATTCAAAGAAAAGAAGTTGAACTTCCGGAACTCCTGAACATGTTAAGGAGTGCAGAGGGCACCTTGCAGAAGACAAGGGAAACACCCGCTATGTTTGTTGGCGGTGCATCTTCTTCCGGGTCCAAGGCTAGGGCCAAAGGAAGGAAGAAGAAGGCTGCCACCAAACCTAGAGGAGGTGTTAGTAAGGTGGGAGGGAAGGGAAAGAAAAAGTTTGCGGTACCGATAGTTGGCCAGGATGAGTGCTTCCATTGTCACAGGAAAGGGCACTGGAAGAAGGATTGCAAGGCGTGGAACGCCAAGAACCAGGAACCGAAGCAAGCTGTGGCTTCGACTTTTGGTGTGTTTGTAATTGAGAATTGTCTGTCGATCAACTCTACTTCCTGGGTATTGGATACCGGATCAGGATCTCATATTTGCAATTCATTGCAGGCACTGAGAAATCGTAGAGTGCTGAAGGAAGGTGATATGACCCTAAAGGTTGCTAACGTGGGAGCTGCGTCCGTCGGGGATTATCACCTAGGATTGACGAGTGGACACATTTTGGTTTTACATAACTGTTTTTTTGTGCCAAGCTTAATGTGTAATATCATATTAGTTTCCTTGTTATCAAATAAAGGTTATGATTTCACGTTTATAAGAGATGTTGTTAACATCCACCTTAATCATGGTTTGATTGGGTCCGGTACACTAAATAACGGTATATATGTTTTAAACCAACTCCAAATTTTCAATGTCCAGAACACACTTAAAAGAAAGTCTCCAGATTTAAATAAAGCTTTCTTATGGCATTGTAGACTGGGTCATATCAATGAGAGAAGGTTGACTAAGTTGCATAGAGAAGGATATTTGAACTCGTTCGAATATCAAACTTATGACACTTGTCAATCTTGTCTCAAAGGAAAGATGACAAAGACTCCATTTACTGGACAAGGAGTAAGAGCGAGCGAGCTCTTAGGACTCATACACAGTGATGAATGTGGTCCAATGTCTACGCATGCAAGAGGTGGTTTTTCCTATTTCATTACTTTCACGGATGATTACTCAAGATACGGATTCATTTATCTGATGAAACATAAATCCGAGGCTTTTGAGAAATTCCAAGAGTATAAGAATGAAGTAGAAAACCAAACCGGCAAAAGTATCAAGACACTTAGATCTGATCGAGGTGGTGAATACTTGAGTGCCGAGTTCCTAGGTTACCTAAAATAGAAAGGAATTCTCTCTTAGCTTACTCCTCCATACACTCCACAGCACAACGGTGTATCGGAGAGACGGAATCGAACCCTATTGGATATGGTACGATCCATGATGAGTAATGATGAGTTACCGCGATCTTTTTAGGGTTATGCACTAGAATCAGCAGCATATCTTCTGAACAGGGCTCCTACCAAGATGGTGCCTACCACTCCATATCAGATGTGGACTGGGAAGAAACCCCATCTTCAGCATATGAAGATTTAGGGATGTCCAGCTTTTGTTAAAAAGCAGCATGTGGACAAGCTCGAGGCACAATCAGTAAAATGTAAGTTTGTGGGATATCCAAAGAACTCCAAGGGATATTATTCCTATTACGCAGAGGAACAAAAGGTTATTGTTTCTCGTAATGCCCATTTTCTGGAACATCAGTTTTTAGAAAAGGAAATAAGTGGGAGCGAAATAGAACTGGAAGAAATTCCAGAACCACAAACTGCTACTGAAAGTTTGGTAGAACCGGTAGTTCAAGAAGAACAGGACATTCCCGCACCCCTCCGCAGGAGTAGTAGGCCGTCTCATCCGCCTGAGAGATACTACGGTTTTCTCATAGATGGGGATAGAGAGGATTGCATCATAGATGATGATGAACCTACTGACTTCCAGCAGGCCATCCAGAGCGGCGACTCGGTACGATGGCTAGATGCAATGCGGACTGAAATGGAGTCCATGTACACCAACAAAGTATGGACTTTGGACTTTGCTCCAGATGGGGTAAAAGCCATAGGATGCAAATGGATCTTCAAGAAAAAGATTGGTGTAGATGGACAGGTGGAAACCTATAAGGCTAGACTTATTGCAAAGGGTTTTCGTCAAAGACCTGGTTTGGACTATGGCGAAACTTTTTCTCCAGTGGCTATGCTCAAATCCATTCGGGTCCTTCTTGCTATTGCTGCCTTCCATGATTATGAAATCTGGCAGATGGATGTAAAGACGGCTTTTCTGAATGGAAATTTAGAAGAGTGCGTCTATATGGATCAGCCAGAGGGTTTCAATCAGAGTGGGAGCAGCGGGAAAGTATGCAAGCTGCTTAAGTCCATTTATGGACTAAAGCAAGCATCGCGGAGTTGGAACATCTGTTTTGATGAGACAGTCAAAGAATATGACTTTATCAAAAATCCAGATGAACCGTGCATATATAGTAAAGTTGTAGCCAGAAGTGTCGTATTCCTCGTCTTGTACGTGGATGACATTCTATTGATAGGAAATGACATTCCTATGCTACAATCTGTCAAAGGATTCTTGTCACACAGGTTCTCCATGAAAGACCTAGGTGATGCCTCTTACATTCTGGGGATCCGGATCTATTGTGATAGATCCAAGAGGATGTTGGGACTTTCGCAGTCCAGGTATATCGACACTGTACTGAAAAGATTCAGTATGGAAGATTCTAAGCGCGGTAATCTACCGGCTTGTCACGGAATCACCCTCTCCAAAGAGATGTCTCCCAAGACTGATTTGGAAAGGGAACGCATGTCTATTATACCCTACGCTTCTGCGGTAGGCTCTATAATGTATGCGATGTTGTGCACCAGACCAGATGTAGCTTACGCACTGAGCGTGGTAAGCCGGTATCAGTCAGACCCAGGGGAGAAGCACTGGATAGCAGTAAAGAACATTCTCAAGTACCTGAGAAGGACTAAGGAGATGTTCTTGGTTTACAGCGGAAAAGACCTCAGGTTGGAGGCCTTTGCTGATTCCGGCTTCCAGAGTGATAAGGACGATTCCAAGTCCATGTCGGGTTATGTCTTTACCCTCAATGGAGGGGCGGTGTGCTGGAAGAGCTCCAAGCAGGACACCGTTGCTGACTCAACGATGGAAGCGGAGTATATAGCTGCTTGCGATGCCGTAAAAGAAGCAGTCTGGATGAAGAAGTTCCTAACAGAACATCAGGTGGTTCCTACAATAGTTGATCCAATACCTCTGTATTGCGACAACAACGGAGCTATAGCTTTAGCAAAGGAACCAAGGTCCCATCAGAAGTCCAGACACATCTTAAGATGGTATCACCTGATCAGGAAGATCATTGATCGTCGGGAGATCGAGGTTCGGAGATTTGCTTCTGAAGAGAACATTGCTGATCCATTCACGAAGGCCCTACCTCAGATTCAGTTCGAGAGGCTACTCGAGATCATCGGTCTTCGATATGCCAGTACATGGCCCTAATGCAAGTGGGAGATTGTTAGTGTATATGCCCCAGGGGCCATTATTGTATCATACTAGTTCGTATATTACTTAATGGAAGCTTGGGATATTCACATGTATATAACAGTCTTGCTAAACATGGTAGTATGCTACTTGGTTTTTCTATCTTAATATGTGAGTATACGTATTGATAGAGCTCTTAGGATCTTGCTTGACTACCAGCGTTATGATGGCAGTCACACTAGTAGGGGCCGGGTAGTCCACAAGCACATCCTTATTCAGGTCCCTAGTCGATGGATTATCGAGACAGAGCATCGATACTCCGGAGTAGACTAGTGTGTACGCTTCTCATCCCAGTTGGGGAGATGGTCTGTCCCACAGCCGTTAGTACGTCGTACTGGAGATAGTATGCAGGTGCTCGTTGGGTTACGGGTACACCGGACAGCACTCACAGGGAACTGTTGGTTGGTTTTATACCAGTCGTCAGTGAACAGTTCCCAGGTGACATGAGTACAGCATAGTCCGCAGACTTGACACTGCTACTTCGCCTCGAGTGTGTCCCACTGTTCTTAGATTGCTACCCTACCACGGCTCAAAGGAGTCGTGCAAACAGGTAGCAGTTGAGTGCAGTCCCGAGCACTTAGAGGCAGTGGCGGTTAGACAGGATTCGTCTCTACCGGTATTGGGGGTTGATATCGCGCTGTGTCAGAGAGCCATTACGCAAAGTCCCTGGCCAGGGCAAGCGAGATTTGCTGGTAGGTTCCAGTAGTTTCTCATGGTGTAATGGGCTTCGCTCCGACACGACTTATACCGCTATTAGGGGACTGACGTTTGCCGCCCCCCTAGGCCCGATATGCGATAGTCTTAGACGAACAGACCGGACTGTACGGAGATTGTCACATCAAACTCAGTAGGAGTTCGGATGGGTTTCCTCATCGGCCTTCTTATCGACATCTACCTGGGGACCGTTACATACAGCTAGTGCCGCTTGCGGTTTGTGGTTAAACCCACTGCCAGCGTAGTAGTCAAGTCTCTAGAGTCCCACGCAGAGAGTTTCCCTACTCCAGGCGAAACGATGTAGAGGTCGTATGGTTTTACGACAAGGGTTCGGACGCATACGTGTGTTTTCGCACGTACGACTTTCGGACAGTTTTTACTAGTCGGCTTTGGTTTAAGCCAGTTACTAGTATCCGGTTATTGGATTTATACAGTCTAAAGTTTTTCCGTGTTTTCACGGATAGGAGGGGCGTTCTCGTAATTGCGCGAGAAGCTTCTAGATGATGGTGACTAAGGAGGTTTAGGTGGCATATACATTGAATGAGATTAGTGAGTCATATGGATGATTCATCCATGTCATTAATGCTTCATAATTGCTTAATGACTCATGGATGTGAATCACCATAAGATATTTATCAAGCATGGTTGTAAATCATTATCTTTTCTTTTCTTGATAAAATAAAATGCTTGATATATATTATGATAACTCATTTTCTCATTTCATTATTATGTTCATCTTCTCTCTCCTCAAGCTCTCTCTCTTCAAACCGTAATCCTCCCCTCTCATGTGTTGAGTACAAGGATTAGTTAGACTACTTAATCCATAACCATACTCTATTTCATCTAGGTACTTTGATTAGCACTTAAAGATACCTAGTTGCCTCAAGTTTAGAGGCAAAGCTTGGAGTTTAGCTCTCGTGGTGGATCGTCTACTACTTGGAGAAGGCCGAGGAGGAAGTGGAGTTCGTAAAGACGAAGGACACGGTTCTTTAGGTATAATCCCTTTACATAGTAGTTGTTAACTTCTATGTTTGTTGTTAGTTATCGTTTAGCTTCGATTCATGCGGTTAGTCGATGTTTAGCATATAAACAAGATCGTTTTTCATATTTCCGCCTCCCCGCAATTCCTGGGGTATTGTACATCGACTTACATATACGCTAGTCTACTCTGGTGTATCAATGCCCTATCTCGATACACCCTTGACTAGGAACAGTTATAGGATGTAATCGTCGACTACCATGGCCCCACTAGTATGATCTCATCATAGTCCCGGTAGTCGAGTACATATCCTAAGGGTTTTATCAACATGTAACATAGAGACAATCAAAGCACATGTTAAGATAAAGTACAACCAGATAGCATACTATCTTGTCGAGCAAGAAAGTCCTCCCTATATATGTCCAAGCATCCATTATAAGCGGAGATTGACCGATCGTAGGATAGGAAACTCATTCCCTATCAAGAGTAGGTCATCCACGTACTCTACGAAGATCACCACCATACTCCTTCCAACCTATTTGTTTATACAAGGTTCATCTACCATTTTGATGAAGTCAAACTCATTGACTACCACATCAAAACAGATGTTCCTACTCCGCGATGCCTGTTTCATCAAATAAAACATCTTGCACACGTTTCCGCTGCTCCTACTGTCTACGAAGCACTCTGGCTGTGTACTTATAAACGCTCTCTTCCAAATCATCATTTAGAAAAGCAGTCATGACACCCAACCACCAGATATCGTAGTCATGGTATGTAGCCGTGGCAAGTAGGATCTGGATGGACTTAAGCATAGCTTTGAAGGTCTCAACTTTTCGATGTACACCAAGTAATCTTCTCAAGATATACTTGCTCCTGATAAGGATTTAACCCTTCAGATAAAGCAACCAAAGTCCATACTTTGTTGGTGTATAAGGATTCCATCTCAGATCACTAAGCATCCAGCCATTCTTACAGAGTCCCACTCTTGATGGCCAGCTCGAAACTAGTTGAGTCATCATCTCATGATGCAATTCTCGCTCCCACTGCATAGAGAAACCGAAGTATCTCTCAGGTGGGTAAGGAACCCTACTAGATCGGCGGAGAGGCTGAGGTTCGTTGGAATCTATTGAATCCTTTGGTTCTACTAAATCATCTACTGTAGTTTGTATAGCTGGAACTCCTTCCAGTTCTACCTCATGACCACTAATTTTTTACAACAAATTCCCTTTCACAAAGGTGGCATGTTGAGAAACAAAAACATCGTTTGTTCCTCGGTTTGGTAGAAGATATTCCCTTGCGAATGCTTGGGATATCCATCGAACTTCTACAGATCTGACTTTGCCTCGAGCTTGTCCGGATTTTGCTTTTTAGATATAGGCCGGACAACCCCAAATCTTAACAAACTTAAGATATGGGCTCTTCCCTTTCCATATCACATATGAAGTGGTAGGCAACTGATTTGATTTGAACCCTATTCAATAGGTATGCATCTTCTCAAGTGCATAACTCCCAAAAGGAAATAGAAAACTCAGTAGTACTCATCATAGAGCACACCATATCACATAGGGTGCTATTGCTCCACCCCGATATACCATCGTGCTATGGTGTATACGGAGGAGTAATGCCGAGAGAGAATCTCATTCTCCTTTAGAATAGTCCAGGAATTCCGTGCTCAGGTATTCTCTTCCCTGATCTCATCAAAGGACATAATACTTATACCCGTTGTTGGTTCTCTACTTCTAACTTATATTCTGTGAATATCTCAAAAGCTTCGGACTTGTGTTTCAACAGGAACATATGTCTGAATCTTGAGAGATCATCAGAGAATGTAATGAAGTACAAAGAACAAGTCCTGGCATATGTAGACAGGGGACTTTCATACATCAACATGTATCAATCCCAAGAGTTCACTAACTCTTTCTCTGTTTCTAATAAACAGAGCTATGGTCATCTTATCTTTGTGACATGACCGGCAAGTTTCATAAGATGTAAATTCAAACAAATTTAAATATGCATCTTAATGTAACTTCAGCTAGTCGGGTCACATTGATATGACCTAGTCTACAATGCCTCAAGAAGGATTCGTTCATTTCAGAACTCTTCCTCTCGTGTGTGCTCTGTATACTAAGAACTGTAGTTTTGATTTAGAACGTCAATGCTTTTAGATAACGTGCCTGAACCGATCAACTCTTGATATAGGAAATGTTCAAAACATTATCCAACAATACAAAATTATATCCTTTCTTTACTAATAAAGAGACTGATATGATGTTGTATATCAGGTTCGGTATCTAATAACATTCGTTCAGAATCAATGTATTCTGGTAATACAGGGTGATAGTGACCAACAGACTTGGTTGCAACACTTGACCTGTTTCTATCTCATGAAACTTATCACCCGTTCTCAGTTCTCTACCTATCTGTAGCCCATGTAACAAATTACATATGTGGGATCCTGATCCGGTATCAAATATCCATGACGTAAAGGATACTGAGAAACAGTTCTCTGTAATGAACACACCCGAAGAAGATGCATCAGCATGCACTTTCTTCGTTTGGGCGGCACGGGAATTCAGGTAATCCCCTATTTCCTGCTCTGTCTTATAACAATTATTAGTTGGAGCGGGACCAACGTTCCCCAGCTCAGTATAATAAGCGGGTTCGGTCAATATATCCGTATTATTATTTTGATTAAGGCGTAACATAGTCGTAACCAGGAGAGAGAGAGAAGAAAACACTCAGCGTGCGCTTTTATAAGATTAGATTGGTTATCAATTTCTCTAGTCAGGATGTCTCCCACTGTTGTAGTCAAATCTTCCTTCAAACACTAAAAGGAAAGACTAGCCGGGATTAATTACACCCTACAAGTTCGGCATTCTTTCAGCCAGGCAAGTGCCGGTACTTTGAGGGAAGTTCCCCGTGCTTTCGCATAGACCTAATTAAAGTAAACCTCGTTTTCCCAAGGGCGTAACCCCGTTAACACCTTTCTATACACCTACTTGATCGGCTAATTGTAATGTGTAAAACTCTCCCAGGAGTAACTCTTACCCGCACCGGGTATCGGGATCCAACTATCTCATAGAAGGTATGCAATCTCATTGCAAATTTCAACACTTGAAATTCCCAATAATATATTACCCCTAGTACTTATGAGCTTAACTAAGGTCAACATATCATAAGCAGTAGTCAAGTTCTACCCGTCATTTCATGATTAATCAGACCCACCCTATATGACCCTCAACTATGGTCGACATAATCACATGAATGTCCTAACTAATCGCATCATATGCTGTGTAGGAAGACATCACTTAGCTACCGTACACTATGCCTCAACTAAAGTCGACATACGCAGCATGAATACTAAGTACTCTACTTCCTAAAATGACGGAGGGCTACGACAGGTTTTTTATGAAACCCATTGCGTAATGAACTTGATACCGTTGTAGAATCGAATGATTTTAAATGGAATGTTTTTGAGGACTTTTCTAGTTTTGCTGAAGAGGTCACTCCTGGAGAAGGGATCGTCGGCTCTTTCCTTATCGAATAAGGTGCAGGATATTTCACAAATATCACTATGCAAAGCAAAAACTCTATTAAGCAATCAAAAGACAAACCTTGTTTGTAGCATCTGCTAGTTTCGCTAAAGAGGTCACTCCCGATGAAGGGATCTCGGCTCTCTCCTTATCGAATAAGGTGCTGGATGTTCTACAAGGAACACCGCTATGCAAAGCAAGAACTAGAGCTACCGGTTTTTAAACAAGTTTCTACAACATCTTTAGGTTTTTTTTAGTTTCATTAATCTCATTAATGAAGTCCCATTTTGTTATGCTTCACAAGCATTTGATATGAAACGAAATCTGCAATGTAACATATATCTCATATATATAATATAAACATTCGTCTCAAGCAGTAATATGATCTCATAACAGAACATTGCAGAAGAAGAACAATTATGAAATATTGGATATACTAGGACGTCCGTGTTTTAGTACGAGCCTGTATAAAACACGGATTCCACGGTCGCGATGAATAGCCAAACCCACATTCCTAGACCCCTACGAGAGCGGCAAGCAACACTGCCAATTCTAGGGTTAGGAGACCCGGTCTCGACTCCTCGAGATGGTCTCCCACTGGACCCTAGAACCCGGTTACTTGTGCTCCCCGTCTTGGGTCTACCTAATGCGGAAAAGTAAACAATATACAATGGTGACATCATCCTCAGCCCGGAAGTGCCCCAATAAAAGAATATTACATACAAATGAATTTTACATGAATGATAATGAAAAACTCTCAACTCACATAAAACCCCCGACTATTCAAAACGCGACGATCCAATATAACATATCACAGCAACACATAATATCTCATATCATCAATGTAAGCAAGTATGCGTATCCCGATTGTTGTTGATGTATAGCAACGAAGCCGGTGATACACCACATACTACGCTTACGGTCACAGAAAAGAAAGTGTAAAACTACAACAGTTGGAATCCGCAATCTCTTCAGATATCGCATGCCTAACCAAATGAATTCCTTAGACATCGCATGCCTAACAATTATAAACCTAGTCTCATTATCGAAAACTCTTTTCAATATCTAGTCGGGTAATTCAACAAGATTCCCGACATACTGATCGAATGCTCATCGCAAACTTTAGTAGACGGCCGCACCCCCGGATGCCGTCGACGAAGTGCACTAAGGCGGAACACCACTGCCGCGAGCACTCGAACGGATGCTTTTGGTGACGGGGTTCTCCTACAGTCACTTGGTCGGGGCTATGGAGCGTGGCTGTCTGTTAAGTTTAACCGGCGAGTATCCACGTATGCTACGTGATTGCGACGGACTTTTGATCGCATCAAAATCCCGTGGCAACCGATCATCTGAGACTTAACTGCTATGTCTATAATATTCAAATCAGTTATCTCATAACTATTTGTGGATTCCAAATATTGTATCACATTCCAGATAAATAGACAATGTTAAACTTTCCGATCGAATAATCAAACACCCAAGTTTTCCCAAATAGTTCTCAACACTTGAAATTAGTTTAATAACATCCATCACATGCTACAGTACCAATGGTCCAGCCGTAGAAGGGTCAAGCCAACTGCTCACATGTGGCACGCCGTACTGCCACAAACCCTAAGGTTTAGAAGCAGTTCAAGACGGTCAAAAAATCGACTTAAGGTTTGTTGTTTTCTAGAGGGTCCACCGCGTTACTTGCACGACTTAGAACGTTCCTAAACTACGAAAAAATCCAACGCTTAGAAATTTTCCGGCAGGGGAAAAAATGAGTTATTGATATCCGTTCGAACTTTTTAACACGTTCTAAAAATTACCCTGACAAACTAAACAAAGTTAACTTATCCGATCGAATCAACGAGTCCCCAAAACAACCCAGAAAACTCAACACTTGAGTGGAATTAAAAAATTCCCAGAAAAAAATGACAAAAAAGGACCTAAGAATAAATATATGAAGTTCCAAAGACTAATTCAAAATTTTGGCCGCGGAACCGCCGCCAAACCCTTGGTTTAGCCGCGGTTCCGCGGTCAAATCAGCGTATTACAGGTCCGTACTTCACAGTAATTCTTAGTTTTTCCTGCTTAATTTTATGAGTATTTTTAATTCAGAAAAAATCACATTTTCAGAAAATGTCCAGAGAAGTGTTCAAATAAGGGTTTCGGGGTACGATCGGACATTAAACTTCGCTCAGACTTCGCCTAAAGCTCTAGCTTAGCTCTGATACTACTGTAGGGTTGCTAGGCACTGCCACAAGGGTCTACGAGGCATCATCCATGCCCGGTTAAAAATTTAGCCGTGCCGAACAACCTAAAGCCAGATCTTTAAACTAGAGATTAGACGAAAACAAGCATGTTAAAATCTTTAACACTAAGTGAGAGGAATTACAACCTTTGTAGATCCGGTCCTTCAATTCTTAAGCTCCGGGTTGAGGTCCCTTCACTGCGATCATCGTGTTCCGGACTCTCGAGAGGCTTCACGAAGATAAAGATGCAGTCTTGCTTCCGATCTTCGATAACAAAGATGATCTACCTTGAAGTTTCATTAACACAAGCTAACACTCAATAAATGAAGTGAACACTCTCATCTAAAGGGCATGGATAGATGAGAATGATGAAGTAGGATTTTTGCCTTCTTTTATTTTCTTATTCTCACACATTTTCTTCACTTGGAAAAAAGCTAGAAAGCTTTTTCCATGAAAGAAAGAAGAAGGAAGAAGAAGAAGAAAAATAATAGAATCCCTTTGTGATGAATAATGTAAAGAAGATAATGATGAATAATGCAACCATGGTTGCTAAACCTTTGTAGAGAATTAACCAAGGGCTAGGGTTTGGGTTGGGTTAAAGCATGAGTCATTGGAAAATATCTTGCACAGAACAAAAAAGAAACCTTCTAGAATCATCAAGAAGGAACTAACCCAAAACAAACCCTAACCTTGTTTAATCTCCACTAAACATGTTGCATTAGTTATCATATCATGTTACAATATTATATATCACATATATAAAATTTATCGTAACAATATAAAATAATATAATTAACATATATCGCATATATATCAATGTATTACCCGAGTGAGAAAAAGAATCTTTTAGTGAGCTAATATTAGTTAATGTAATTTAATATATCATATATATTATTATACATTAAACTATCGAATCAACACTTGAGCCGACAATCCGGCTATATCGCATATAACCGACTAATACGATGACCCAGCTATATCACATATACCCGGCCGATATCTCATATCGCGAGAATCCAATACGGTATCACATACCGCATTATCCTCGGTCCCGCACATATCACATATGTGCTCCTACTCCGTTTTGCCTCAGTCAAGAAACTTCTTTGTGGGACTCTAAAGAATCGTCAATACGCCGGCAGTAGGTGATGATCATATCAAACACCCATAAGCTGCAAGCGGTCAGCTAAATGTAACAGCTACCCAGGTATTGAGCGCTCAGAAGATCAACAAGCAAGCCTGTACTTTCTCCTGTGAATCCAATCAGTAACACTCCCGTACAGTCCGGTCTCGTCGTCTGATATGTCGCATATCTCGCCTAGTGGTGGTAAATGTTAGACCCCGGTAGCTTGATAAGTCGTGTTGATATGAGCTCTATAACAGTTCGAGAAACTACTGATAACACTTACCAGCAAATCTCAGCAACCCTAACCAAGGATTTCCAGTTATAGGCAATCGAGCACAGCACAACATCAACTCCCTATACCGGGAGAGATGAATCCCCTCCTATAGCTCATTGCCTCCATGTGAATCGGGACTGTACCCAAAAGCCACCTTTTTGCATGCCCTCTTGGACGTGGTATGATGGAAATCAGAGCACAGTGGGAATCACACAAGACTTTATGACGATCTCGGGTCAACAGACTACTCTGTACCAGTGTCACCGAAGAACTGCCATCTGACGTGAGGTATAATACCATCTGGGAGTTCTCGGCGAGTCCGTCCAGTGTACCCAGTCTCCACTGAGCACCCGTACACCATCCTTGATGTCAAACACCGATGGATATGGGATCATCCATCGCCCATCATATGGGTCAAGATGCGTATACGCTAGTTTACTCTGGTGTATCGATGCCATGTCTCGATACACCCTCGACTAGGAACAGTTATAGGATGTACTCGTCGACTACCGTGGCCCCACTAGTATGATCTCATCATAGTCCCAGTAGTCGAGTACATATCCTAAGGGCTTTATCAACATGTAACAAAGAGACAATCAGAGTATATGTTAAGATAAAGTACAACCAGATAGCATACTATCATGTCGAGCAAGAAAGTCCTCCCTATATATGTCCAAGCATCCATTATAATATACATCATATGCACAGTAATGGCCTCTAGGGCATACATATAACTAACAGTCGGCGCATCAATCTGACGAATCACCTCCGTCTCTCAACTCGGGATAGACTAGCTATCACCTATGGCATCTCTGCCTGGAAGCTCCAGCGATCTCAGCTCGTAAGCCCTAGAAGAGACATCCCATCATTTCAGCAACAATTGGGTCATCTGTCTGCACGGTAGGCGACATCAGAGTCTCTGAGGTATGTTGTACATCAACAGTCCTACAGCAACTGGCAGCTCTAACAATGGTCCGATCATCCGGTGCAAAACAAAACACTCACCTCACTCGATAGGTCACAACATAAATACTAACTCGAGAAGTTCCCGTGTCACCAGAAACCACAATGGTCAGTCCTCATACCAGACGAGCTCGCCCTGACCGCGTCACTAGCAGCAGCTCAATCTGCGCTCAAACCATGGTCGCAGGAACCTCAGTCGAGTATTGATGAAAACAGATCAAGGGCAAGAAAGGAAACGACAGACCCAGAATGGATACCTGGTCATAAGAAGGAACAACATCAATGAGAGTATGATCATGGAACGGATAGAATCAAGGACCTCAAATGGATGTATAATCATGGTTACGGAGAGAATAACAGATCTCAAAATGTGTACATCCTAAGGTTTCTTAAGTGGAGTATCGTATCGTAAATATGCCGCGGAACATACGTACGGTACATCACTCTACTCAAGCTACCTACTCCATCAATCAGGGTAAACCTATGAAACAAAAGTTCGGGTCTAATACCCTCCCGTTCAAGTCTAAGTTCCGTAAGGTCAAGCCTAGGTTCCGAAATACATACCCGCCCTAGACCCGCATAGTCAAACATAGACTCGAACCAAGCTTAAACCTAGCGCTCTGGTACCAACTTTGTCACGACCCAAAATATTAGCTCATGACCAGCACTTAAATCACGCAACGTCTAAAGACGTAACGTAATTCAAGTAAGCTGAAACCCAGAAATCTAAACCTTTTTAAGAAAATAAAGGAGGTGAAGTTTTGAAATAAAGGTGTAATGAAGTCGAGTTTTCTTAACGCATAAAAAAGGAACATGAAAATGCAAGTGAAAATTTACAAGTTTGAAGACGTGCTTTGAGTTTTTAAAATTTTGGGCAGCATCTCCTTTGTATATTTTGATCCAAAACCACAAATACATAACAAGAATAATAGCATCCCCAAGCGGGAGCTAGCTCTTCGCCAACCGGCGGATCACAACCATGCAATATATTATATATAAGTATACGACACCCAACTGTGAAGTTCACCACAAAAGATAAAGAAATAAGCAAGACATCAACCCCAAATGCGAACATAAAACCCATCGCTTAAGTCTCACAACTACAAGTCTTGGTAAGTCTCATTACTTACATAAATACTAGTTTGATTTGATGGAGTTGACTAGATACAATATGTAATGGTAAATACAAGAGTGGGTATGATTCAAATGTCCCACCTACCAAGCAAACCACCCAAAAGCAACTGTGTGCCAGTGATGCCGCTACTGATCCATGCGGTCAACCTGCAAGAACTATGGCACAACGGGGGTGAGTTGCCAACTCGTGAGTAGAAAAATATCAAGTAGAAATTGAATAAACAACGACTCCTAGGTCAACTATATCATAAAGGTAATACTACGATATCTAGGGTGACCGTATCGGTATATGTGCCAATAATGTAATCCATACCTATATGTATGCGGATATAATCCAATCAATATAATCAATGTATATATGCATGTGGATCTCGTCCAACCATATAATCAATGTCTGTGTGCTTGTGGATCTTATCCACGTGTCAACCAATGACACAACAATATCATGCATGTAAATATCATAAAAAACAGATGCATGAAAATATGAGGATAAAAATCAACGTGTGTCCCTCACGACACATCAAAATCATGGAACTGGAGTGTCCAGCCTCGACACTCGAAAACATCCTGAAACCTGTGTCCAGCATCGACACGTAAATCCTCATATATCTCGGGCTCCGTCTGCGGGAACGGCCCACGGGCTCCGGCAGACCAGTCGGCCCATATCCATCTCTCGATTCCGGTCGGTATCCTCTGGATTACCGCCAGGTCCAACCAATCACCGGTAGGTACTCGCCACCCTGCTAGGCTCATCGTTTACTCCACGAAAAACATTCTCGCCCCGGGGAACCATACCGGGTCCACCATGAACCCGCAAACAGATCATCCACCTCCTCGAATCGGGTTTCACATGTCACACATCTCAGAACCGAGAAAACGCATGGTGGACGCACTGAAATATCATATCAAGAGAAACCGGGTTTTTAAAACAATACATACTTTCTTTTGAAATCACCACGGTTCTCAAATCCAGAAATCTCATGAAAACGGCATATCTCAATGCGTAAAATCATAAAGCATGATGTATGCGACATATGACAGAAATGTAAGCATATCCGTGTATCATGCAACATGGAACAGTAATATGCACATATCAGGAGAAAACCGCTCTTTTAAATAAATCCAGTTTTTAAATATATCCCGCGGTTCCCAAATCTCCAAAATCAAATGCAACATCGTATAAAGGTGCATATGTGCATGTACGCAAGTTTGGATGTACAATATGTATGTACGCAATATATGGGTGTACAATATGTATGTACGCAAGTATGAGTGTACAATATGTATGTGCGCCAATATGGGTGTACAATATATATGTACGCAAGTATGAGTGTACAATATGTATGTGCGCCAATATGGGTATACAAATGGGTATATACGCAAGTAAATTATGCGAAGAGTCATATCATGATGCAGCAATCCTACTGTGTAGTGACATGGCAATTATCGATGATGAAGTGTGTGAGCCGGCAAATCTGGATAAGTGTAACATACGCATCATCGATAATGGTACATGTGTACTAGCACAGGTATAAGTAATGCAATGCGAATAACATGAATGCAGCATAAGGTAAATCATATGCAAATGCTGACGGGTATACGTATCTTTCATGACCGAGTCGGTGAATCTATCAATCGGCATCTAGCCACACAACAACACGTACGGTATAATCTATCGTACGGCATCCTCTAGTCAAGGGTATGGACCAAACCTCAAGTCAAACTCATCACGTACATAAAATTTTCGTACAGCGGCATTGAGCTATCAGGAATCCTATCAACCTATGCGACAATGAGGGGTACGGACCTAACGTCTCATACGACATATCACACATGATTCATGAAGTTCTATATATATCTATATACCTATGTCCCAGGTCTCATCCTTAACAATCTCGTATAAGGGGGCCGGCATGGTATCAATCACCTTAATCGACTCGCATCCGTATACCAACATATCATCATATCACATGTAAAATCGTATTCTGTTTTCATCATAATTATATCTCACATAAAGTCAAGTTTACATATACATTCTACCTTTACTATAAGCATAAGTATCTAATCTAACATACACACCCGAACCATACAATTAGTTTTTAAAAGGTATGAATCGTAGTTTTGAAAGTAGGGGTTACGGTGTTTCTAAGGAAAAGATACCGTTTGAAAATCCGTAACGTCCCTCAAGGTATCAGTTTAAAGATGCATACGATTCTTCGGTTTGAAAATAGGTATGGTTTGGATGACACAATTACGTCGGCTATCTAGTCTTATAGTACCCTAAACGGCAATATCGTCAAACGACATCCTCAAATTCCATCATCACAAATTAGTCGTATCATATCACTTCTAACTACCCTTAGTTTCTAATATGATTCTCTAACTACCTTTTTACTCTATCTATAGTCTTCTATAAAATGTTTCATTAATCATAATATATATATAAATCGGTTTCCATCAAAGTTTGCGGGGGTGCTATACGCCATCCACCCGACTTCCCCCGTAGATATAGATCTACTCACAGTGGTCTTCGCTTGCCGAAGTTGATAACGCCACTCTCCGTCGCCTCGGAATCCACATGAAGATACCTACAATAACAACATATATCGCAACGCTATTAAAACTAAGTTCTGAAATCCAAGACGGCACGCTTATTGCTCATAGGTTAGAACTTATAGCTTACGTGTACAAAATCAACCAAACAACCCTTGCTGTTGATGTACAAACATCTAACAACCAAATAAAAATCCAAATAGCAAAACCAAACATTTCAAAATACGGAAAACATAGCCAAAATCACACCAAAGTGCACCCAGATTTTGACTCCGGTCAAACTAAGCAAAGTTGCATATACAAAGGGCCTTAAATATATAGCAGATAACACCCGACAGAACCCCACAACCATCCCTCCTAATCTGGCCACAATTTGCGGCCAGAATGCTTATTTTTGCGGCCACAGTACGAGGTTTGGGGCTCAGGTCTTCACGGTATACTCCAGGTTGCCTGCACGACTCCGAGTAATCGCTAAATAATTTTTTGTGTCTCCGGGTTACTCCAGATTCCCATATACCCTCACAATTCAACACAAAACCGACATAATGAATTCCTAAATCCGTATTTTGGTTTCTAATCCGGGTCTTGGCCAGTAAAAACAGCACTAAGGGCCTTGTAATATCCACTACACATCACCACAACACAACTCCAACCCAATCCTTCTCTTGAAATATCTAACTTCACAATTCCACACTAAAACAACTTCTAACTAAAATAGAAAGCTAGGAAAACATAAACTAAACTAAATGGTAGAAATTATACCTCATTTAGGCCACTCTAGAAACCCCTAGCTTCTCAATGTCATCAAAATCCCATTTTGCTTGGTCCAATGCGATGAGGGTGAGAAGTTGATCAATTTTTGTGATAGGGGTATAGGGTTTTGGTGAGGGAATTGAGATGGGTCATGAGGGTAGAATGAGGGAGCTTATGATGAAGAAGGAGAAGAAAATGGTGGGGGGAAAATGGTTGAGGCAACACTCTCCCTCTCTCTCTCTTTCTCACTCTCATTCTCTCCCCTAGCATGGTCTCATATCATCATTATGTCACCCCTCTCTCTCCTCAATCATTCCACTTTTCTTTTCTTTTCTATTCTCACCAATAAACACATAAACCCAAATAGAACAACACAAATGAAACAACACATAATATGTCATGGTGCACTAACCATGGAAAACTGTAGAAACACGGATTTAGTCTAATCGCGATTAGCAGTGCACTAATCGGGTTTTCATTTAAACTGCATATAAACAATTTTTAAAATGCCAATTCTTTTGAATATATTTTTAAATGAATAAATCATTTTAATTTCCAATTATTTCATAATTATTTGTATATATTTATACTCTTTTTCGAAAACCCCAATTTCGCAAATCGGGCAGTTTTCGGGAAATATATTATTTTAATATTAGATTCCAAAAATAATATTTTTTTTCTGAAATGTTACAGAATCGTACCCTTCGATATGGTATGGTCCATGATGAGTGATGTTGAGTTACCGCATTCCTTTTGGGGACATGCATTGGAGACAGCCATGTGTCTGTTGAACAGGGTTCCAACCAAGACCGTGTCTACCACTCCATATGAGATATGGTGTGGAAAGAGACCATCTCTTAAAAGAGTTAGGATATGGGGTTGTCCGGCTTTTGACAAAAAGTAGAATCCAGATATACTCGAGACACGATCCGTCATGTGTAAATTTGTGGGATATCCAAAACATTCATATGGATATCTATTCTACCACAAGGAGGAACAAAAGGTGTTTGTTTCTCAACATGCCACATTTTTAGAAAATGAAATTTTTACAAATAGTATTGATGGCAATGCGGTAGAACTAGAAGAGGTTCTAGAGACACAAATTACTCATGACGAAATGGTTGAAACTGATGTTGCAGTAGAACTTGAAGAACCTCAGCCGCTTCGGAGATCTAGTAGAACTTCTCGCCCACCAGAGAGATACTATGGGTTTCCCACTGATGGTGATAGATAAGATTGCATCATGGATGATGATGACCCTACTAGTTTTTACCAGGCTATTACGAGTGGTGACTCAGTGAAGTAGCTGGATGCCATGAGATCCGAAATGGAGTCCATGTACACCAACAAAGTCTGGACTTTTGACGTTCCACCTCCTGAGATAAAACCCGTAGGGTGCAAATGGATCTTTAAGAGAAAGATTCACATAGATGGACAGGTGGAGACCTTTAAAGCAAGTCTTGTAGCGAAAGGTTTTCGTCAAAGACCAGGATTGGACTATGATGAAACTTTCTCTCTAGTAGCAATGCTTAAATCCATTCGGATCCTACTTGCTATTTCTGCTCACTACGACTATGAAATCTGGCAAATAGACGTTAAAACTGCATTTCTAAATGGTGATTTTGAATGATGTGTTTTTATGGATCAGCCAGAGGGCTTCATTGACAGTGGGAGCAGCGAAAAGGCATGTAGGTTGCTTAAATCCATTTATGGATTAAAACAGGCATCACGGAGCTGGAACATCTGCTTTGATGATACAATCAAAGAATTTGATTTTGTCAAAAATATAGATGAACCATGCATTTATAAGAATATTGCAGGGAGTACTGTCACATTCCTCGTATTATACGTCGATGACATTCTCTTGATAGGAAATGATATTCCTATGCTACAATCGGTCAAACTATTCTTATCACAAAGGTTCTCCATGAAGGACCTGGGTGATGCATCGTGCAATTTGGGCATAAGGATCTATAGAGATAGATCCAAGAGATTATTAGGATTGTCCCAATCATAGTACATTGACACCATCTTAAAAAGTTTAGTATGGAAGATTCCAAGCGTGATGCCTTGCCCGCTTGTCATGGAATCACTCTCTCCAAAGACTTGTCTCCGAAGACTGATGAAGAGAGAGCTCCCATGAGCATTATACCCTACGCTTCAGCCGTAGGATCTATAATGTATGCGATGTTATGTACTCTCCCTGATGTAGCTTATGCACTAGCTATTGTAAGAAGGTATCAATCCAACCAAGGGGAGAAACATTGGATAGCAGTGAAGAACATTCTTAAGTACTTTAGAATGACTAAAGAATTGTTCTTGGTGTATGGTAATGGGGATCTTCAAATGGAGTCCTTTACCGATTCCAGCTTCCAAAGTGATAAGGATGACAACAAATCTATCTCAGGGTTTGTATTTACCCTCAATGGAGGGGAAGTTAGTTGGAAAAGTTCCAAACAGGATACCGTTGCTGACTCCACGATGGAAGCTGAGTATATTGCTGCAAATGATGCTGCCAAGGAAGCCGTCTAGATGAAGAAATTTGTCGCAGAACTAGGGGTAATTCTAACCATTGTTGATCCAATACCATTGTATTGTGATAATAATGGGGCTATGGCATTGGCCAAAGAACCCGGGTCCCATCAGAAGTCCAGACACATCCTGAGGAGATATCATTTGATCCGGGAGATAGTAGATCGCCACAAGATCGAGATTCGGAGAGTAGATACAAAGAATAACACCGCGGATCTACTCACCAAGGCCCTTCCATAGCCGCAACATGAGAGACTTTTTGAGATGTTGGATATGAGATACGTCAATAATTGGCCTTAGTGCAAGTAGGAGATTGTTGGATATATGTATGCCCTAGAGACCATTATATGTATAGTGGATGCTTGGACATGTATATGTATATAGATACAGATGACTTTCTTGCTCGACATGATTGTATGCTATCTGTTTGTACTTTATCTTGACATGTGCATTTGATCATGCATCTTACTCTTTTGGTACATGTTGATAAAGCCCATAGGATATTTTCTTGACTACTGAGACTATGATGCAGATCATACTAGTGGGACACGTTTAGTTTATAAGCATATTCTTGAACGGTTCCTAGTCGTGGGTGTATCAAGACGGGGCATTGTTCATATCAGAATATTGCATTTTATACCGCCCATTCTTACGCTCGTATGTTTATAGGTAGGTGCTTTTAATCCGTGTTTGTTACATATTTACAGATTACAGGTTTCCAGTACAACTATTGCAAATCAAGATAAAATCTCCATAGTTACGCCAAAAGCAGAACATCTGTTGACAGCAGATAAAAGCCGGGTTTCGGTCATCCATATCCGTCCAGTGCCGAGTACCAGTTCCAGAGACAAGCCATGTGACAGTGGTCATTCGTGTCTGGGACAAGCACAGAGCACGAGGGGGGCTGCACAAGAATCTATGGGTGCGCGGAGCTCGAGGGAGATAAATTCAAATGTGTTGAAAAATGAAGCCATCATTGTTGACTATTGGAACCTGAAGCAATCATAGAAGAATATTGAAAATCTGTACATGTTTAACAGAAGAAAACAGCAACACAGGACCACCAAAGAAACCCGACCCCCTAAAGCCTCCACATGGCCGCGGATCCGCGGCCAATATAGGGTCTAGGCCGCGGATCCGCGGCCGTACTGGCCCCTCTCTCTGTCGTTTTCTGGGGGCTGTTTGGTCATTTCATCTAGGGTCAGAATTTGGCCCTAGGGTTTCTGTAAGCAGCCTATAAATACCCCAGAACTGAGCTAAGCCAAGGGTCCAATTTTGTGTCCACTCTTTTGTAGTTTTTTGTATAGTTCTTCTTCTTCTTCTTCATTCTTCCTCCATGGAAATGTAGTGAGAGCATTGAGTGGATATTAATGAAGATGAGAGTTTTGTATCATTCTCTTTTGTTTCTTCTTCCCCTTGAGATTCTTGCTTTCTCTTGATCATTCAACCTCTTCATTGAGCTTGAATGGTTAAGGGTTAGTTATTGATCTCAAAGGTCGTATTTTCTTATGGAAATAGTGCTTCAATTCACATGCGTTCTCTACCCTTCCCTTGATCTTCCAACCTCTTCATTAAGCTTGCAAGTTTAAGGGTTGGCTATTGATCACATGCTTGTCTTGAGTTCTAGTTTCTTGTTCTTTTTATCGCTTCTTATTACTTGCTTATTATTATCTTGCTTTACTTTCTTGCAATTTAATTCATGCACTTAATTACTTGTAATCTTTTCTTTTCTTTGTTCTTTTCTTTTGCTCTCTGTTGTTCATTTTGTGAATGGTTGTAATTATTGTTGTTAAGATGAAATACGGTATTGTAAGTTAACATTTCTTTGCTCATTTCCTTTTCCCGTTATTTTCCATTGAACTCCGTTCAAACCATACGCAAGCGCTCCGTTAGGCACCCTACCCTAACAAGGTAACGATGATTCCTAACCGCGACCGGTTGCGTTCGGTTTAGCCGGAGGCGAAAGCAAGAGACAAGAACGGACGGACAAGGGTAAATAAGCCGGATTCCACGAATACCACGCTTAAATCCCCTAATCCACGTTGTTGCCGATTGCTCTAGCTTCAATTGGTCAAGACTCGGCTCAAAGGTTTTGAGTACGGATTTCTTTAGCTTACAATTTCGTATCTTTTTCTTAACAACTTTATACTTGCAAATAAATACACATAGGTTAGACTGAACAAACTCATATACAGATTCTTTATTGACTCGTCTAAAACAAGAAAGGACATACAACCATCTCTCTGTGGATCGACCCGTGCTCAACCGGCTAGCTGCATAGCGACACCGTCTTGATTGCGGTTAACTTTAATTCTTTCAATCAAATGGCGCTCAACCGGCTAGCTGCATAGCGACCCCGTCCTGATCGCGGTAAACTTTAGAACTTTGAACATCCGACACGCTCTTGGCGTGCGATCAAATGGCGCCATTGCCGGGGAGACGGTAACGTATTTCTTTCTTGTTATTCGGGTTAATATTCTTTTTGTATATATATAAAAAAATATATATAAAAATAAAAAAATAAAAATATTCTTTTTGTCTTTTGATCATTTTTGTGGGCAAGAGTGCAGATTTTTGCGGATTTGCAAACTGCGATTGTGGGGAGCAAAGTGTACGTTCAAAGTTAAGGTGATTACGAAGTACAGTGCCAAAGATCCGGGTAGTTTGACCCGCGCAAGCGAACTTTTCAAGCTTACCGGATTTGATTCAACGGGGGTTTCCTAACCCAAAAACTTAACGGTATGTACTTTACTAACACCTTCTTCTCAAATCCAACGCATCCAATATACTATTCTTTGCAGGATTCTTTGTAAGTTCGCTAGCAAACGCTAAAAATTGACTAACCCGTATTTGTTGCAGTGCCGCGCGTAAACTAAAAAACGATTTTTTTGATTCTTTATAGAATTTTTATTGAATTGCGCATTGCATACATTAATACGGACTTAAGGGCAAGCGAACCCCACAACATACGGTAAAGGATTTCATCACCTTTTCCGTGGCCCACAAATCACGAACTTGAGCATAACGCTTACCCGCACAAAAGTTAAAAGAAACTAGACTTTATGCCTTAAGGACTTCGCGCTCACTAGGAGAAGTTAACTGTGTTTAGAACCTCGCTTAACGGTATATTGTTTACGGGGTGTCTAGGAAAGTGTTAACGGCGCAACCGCCAAAAGAGAAAGGGTTATTTAATTAAGGAACTTCGCGAAAGCGTTGGAAAACCTCCCCTTATCTCTGCACTTACCTGGCCTCATGATCAGTGTATCTTGAGCCCGTTTCTCGACACAGTTTTACTTCGACAATCAAGTTCTGGAGCAGGTCTAGTTGACCTAGGTGACCCTAGAACGATTAGGTGTGTGGTATTTTTGTGTCGTGATCGTTTTTGTCTATATTCTTTTTGTGTATATTTCATTCTTTTGTCAATATATATAAAAATATATACATATCACATTCTTTTTCCCCTCCTTTTCTCTGCCTTCCTTCCTTTCTCTCTTCATATCATGGGTACTCCACCTCGCAAAACTCTTGCCGAACTTTGGTACCCACAACCAGACATTACTTCTTACGGTTCTTGCTTTGGCCGAACATCGAACGATCCCTCCATGCCCAAAATCTCTTTGAAAGATCGGATAGACGCGTCTAGGACAAACAATTTGACTCCGCAATCCACTTCGTATCAACCATTTCAAACATTCACCCCTTCTTACGTTGATACCCCTTCCTCGAGTCATGTTGCAACTCCAAGACCTATGTCTATTGTAGAACGTATAGAACAATCCCGTAGCCGATCTTTCACTCCTTTCACCACTTCAAATTCTTGGGATCAACAATTCCCTTCACCTTCCTATCCAAGTGTTGATCCTGCTCCTGTCCAGCCATTCAATTCCTACCAATCCTACCCTACCTTTGCACCTTCCCTAGATATTGCTTCAGAACCGCCATTTGGGAGTTTTCAGTATCCAAACAACTTTGAATCTTTTACTGAAACCCCTTCACAATCTATGTCTAGTCTGGAACAGTCGTTGGAAGACTTTAGGGTAGCATCAAGCCAACAGATGATGGATTTGAATGCGTCCATGGCCGCTCTCATACAACCTATTGACCTGGTAGCTAGTTTCCAACTAGCTCCTAATTTTCCAATGTATGATGAGGCGGCAGGACAGGCTGAGAATTTGAGTGGAGAGAGTGAGATGTACCCCCTTCCAAATCAAACCTACTCATTCCAAATTGAAACCCACAACTCCTGTTTTGAAAGTCTATCGAGTATCCCACATGATTTAGCAATTGAAGGTAGAATGATTAATGAGTTGTGCGACTTTGTAGTGTTTGATTTGCCAGATTGTGAAGGGACCTTGCCAAGTGAAACCACACACAATCCTTTTGACCTCTACACCTCCATCTTAGAACCTGAATTGATTGAAATCCATGCTTTTGATGAGGTGTCAGAGAATTTTGATTTTCACTTGATTAAGGATATTGACGCCGGGAATATTTCGGATGATGAACCTGTAGATTTGGCTGAGTTTGTCTCTTCAAATCATCATCCCGAGTCATTAAATGTTTTTTCGGAACCCCATATGCGTCTGAATTTTGAAGAGAAATGCATGGATGTGCTAAATTTTGAGGAGAATATTGAGGATAGTACTGAGGATGAAACAGTTTTAATTGATGAGTCGGATTTTCTAATTCATCATGTTCTTTCATTGACTGTGTGCACCCTCCCGAAACCTTAACCGATACCCCTCCTCGATCACTTTCCTCCATCCTTTCCATCGTTCCGACCTTGCAAGAACCCGTCTCGCTTACATTTCATATGTCTGGTTTACCGAGCTCGGCATACCCATGGTTTCTCACGAATCTTGAGGGATTTGACCCCATTTCTCGACGGGTAAATATATTAGCACAATCGCTTTTCACACATCGGTCATCACAAATTGTGCTAATCTATTCACTCCATTTGCACCCTCAAGTTCGTACTCCACTTCTTTTTCCCTTCCACCTTTCTTCTTCTGATATACCGAGACCGTATCCCGCTTCTATCTCCATACGGTCTCGCGTATTTTCCATCTCTTTTCTCTACGCCTTCTTTGACCAACCACTGCTTTATCATGATAAGATCTTTGAATGGTTGGTACTAACTTTTGGCCTGTGTAAGGCCTTGTATAGCTTGATACTGTTCCTTCCCCCCTAATCCTGAACTTTAACGCTTAACAGTGGAAACACTGTTTTACTTAAGTTTGGGGGGGACACTTTTTTGTATATATTTTTGTTTTTGTTTTTTTGTTTTGTATATAATTTGTTTCTAGGGAGCGACGACATTTTTGACCCTCTTGGTGTAGCCTGACAGTGAGGGCACTGTCAAGTCTAAGTTTGGGGGTGTGCTCGGTAAGCTTTCTTCCTTCGCATTCATTTGTAATTTTGCATTTGCATACCCTATTAAAAACCCACAAAAAATTAAAAATTTTCCAAAAAATATAAAAACTTTGTCGTCAAGTTAGCTAATAGGGTAACTTAGATCTTTATTCCGAAAGTTTAGTTGATATGATAGAAATAACTAAATTCTAGGCTTAGGATTTGAAAACCCTAAAAATAACCCTCATTCTGTCTAACTTTGGTAAGTATATGTCCTTACAGTTTTTTTTTGAGAAATAGGTAATCTTGAGTTAAGTCAAGATGAAGGGAAAGTATTGATGCTTTACTGAAGGATAAGTCTGAAAAATAGTTTCTTTTCTCGAGTTCAAATTTAGAAAGTATATACCCTACAAACTGCACTTACACGCACCTTGAAACTTGGGATAGTAGAGGATACCTTGAAATACTCTTGCCTGAAAGCCTAGTATGAAAGAAAAAATGGTATTTAAAGCTAAACACCAAAAGAGCATATTGAAAAATATATCCGGTCTTGAAAAAGAAAAAGAAAAAAAATAGAATAAAGTCAAGACCTGGAAACTGCTATTTACGCTTTAAAGTTCACACATTCAGTAATCGGTCGTCAGTGCCTCAAGAAGCATTAATAATCGCATGAAAGGTGTGTGAGCAAATCCGTCCATCCTTAATGAAAAGAAGTAGTATTAGGTATTAAGGCAAGGGTATTATAGCTTGAATTGAATTCTTGAGTGTAGGGGTGCAAATATACACACACGTAGGGGTATACAATTGATGTTTGGATAAGAGATAGAAATAAAGAATAAGACTTGTGTTTTCTGTAAAGTTGATAAAAATCCCTGATTTGAGACCGCACTTTAGAAGGAAAACTCAGGAGAACCAACATCTTTCTAAACTTTTTTGGAACGTATAAGATCTAAAGTTAAAACAGATAGGAGGTGTGAAACATAAGGGTTGGATATTTCTAACTTAGGATGATAGAATTTCTAACGTAAATACTAAACTGTAGGAGTAGAATCGATGTTAACTTAAGAAACTAGCTTGACGGGATTTTGTGGGTAGTATCCGCTGAAAACCCTCAGGAGACAACACTCCTCCTACTAGGGACACCTAGAGGTTTAACGGCTTGTTGCACGTGCTCAGTGCAATCGCGTTCCCTGCGAAAGTGCGGTTAGGATTTTATTTTTTGTGAATAATTGGTTTTGCTCGGGACGAGCAAAAGTTAAGTTTGGGGGTATTTGTTCATACCAGAATATTGCATTTTATACGGCCCATTCTTACGCTCGTGTGTTTATAGGTAGGTGCTTTTAATCCGTGTTTGTTACATATTTACAGATTACAGGTTTCCAGTACAACTATTGCAAATCAAGATAAAATCTCCATAGTTACGCCAAAAGCAGAACATCTGTTGACAGCAGATAAAAGCCGGGTTCCGGTCATCCATATCCGTCCAGTGCCGAGTACCAGTTCCAGAGACAAGCCATGTGACAGTGGTCATTCGTGTCTGGGACAAGCACAGAGCACGAGGGGGGCTGCACAAGAATCTATGGTTGCGCGGAGCTCGAGGGAGATAAATTCAAATGTGTTGAAAAATGAAGCCATCATTGTTGACTATTGGAACCTGAAGCAATCATGGAAGAATATTGAAAATCTGTACATGTTTAACAGAAGAAAACAGCAACACAGGACCACCAAAGAAACCCGACCCCCTAAAGCCTCCACATGGCCGCGGATCCGCGGCTGCGGATCCGCGGCCGTACTGGCCCCTCTCTCTGTCGTTTTCTGGTGGCTGTTTGGTCATTTCATCTAGGGTCAGAATTTGGCCCTAGGGTTTCTGTAAGCAGCCTATAAATACCCCAGAACTGAGCTAAGCCAAGGGTCCAATTTTGTGTCCACTCTTTTGTAGTTTTTTGTATAGTTCTTCTTCTTCTTCTTCATTCTTCCTCCATGGAAATGTAGTGAGAGCATTGAGTGGATATTAATGAAGATGAGGGTTTTGTATCATTCTCTTTTGTTTCTTCTTCCCCTTGAGATTCTTGCTTTCTCTTGATCATTCAACCTCTTCATTGAGCTTGAATGGTTAAGGGTTAGTTATTGATCTCAAGGGTCGTATTTTCTTATGGAATTAGTGCTTCAATTCACATGCGTTCTCTACCCTTCCCTTGATCTTGCAACCTCTTGATTGAGCTTGCAAGTTTAAGGGTTGGCTATTGATCACATGCTTGTCTTGAGTTCTAGTTTCTTGTTCTTTTTATCGCTTTTTATTACTTGCTTATTATTATCTTGCTTTACTTTCTTGCAATTTAATTCATGCACTTAATTACTTGTAATCTTTTCTTTTCTTTGTTCTTTTCTTTTGCTCTCTGTTGTTCATTTTGTGAATGGTTGTAATTATTGTTGTTAAGATGAAATACGGTATTGTAAGTTAACATTTCGTTGCTCATTTCCTTTTCCCGTTATTTTCCATTGAACTCTGCCCAAACCATACGCAAGCGCTCCGTTAGGCACCCTACCCTAACAAGGTAACGGTGATTCCTAACCGCGACCGGTTGCGTTCGGTTTAGCCGGAGGCGAAAGCAAGAGACAAGAACGGACGGACAAGGGTAAATAAGCCGGATTCCACGAATACCGCGCTTAAATCCCCTAATCCACGTTGTTGCCGATTGCTCTAGCTTCAATTGGTCAAGACTCGGCTCAAAGGTTTTGAGTACGGATTTCTTTAGCTTACAATTTCGTATCTTTTTCTTAACAACTTTATACTTGCAAATAAATACACATAGGTTAGACTGAACAAACTCATATACAGATTCTTTATTGACTCGTCTAAAATAAGAAAGGACATACAACCATCTCCCTGTGGATCGACCCGTGCTCAACCGGCTAGCTGCATAGCGACACCGTCTTGATTGCGGTTAACTTGAATTCTTTCAATCAGGCATCGATATTCCAGAGTAGACTAATTATTCCATCATCACTCGCTACATCCTCTAAGCTACTTAGATTAGCATACTAAGTAACCTAGTTACCTTGGTTTAAAGGTAGGAGCTCAAAGTAGACACTCTCGGGTGGATCACCTTTGACGCGAGGAGACGAACGATCAAGCTCGATCATGGACGCCACTAGGTGTTAATTATTTGTATGCCCTAGAGGCCATTATTGTACATGTGATGTATATTATAGTGGATGCTTAGATATATATAGAGAGGACTTTCTTGCTCGACATGATAGTATGCTATCTGGTTGCTCTTAGTCTTAACATGTAGACTTGTATTGTGATACTGTCTTGCTCCCACATGTTGATAAAGCCCGTAGGATGTGTACTTGACTACCAGGACTATGATGGAGATCATACTAGTAGGGCCAAGGGTAGTCCGCAAGTACATCCTTTAATTGTTTCTAATCGAGGGTGTATCGACACAGGGCATCGATAATCCAGAGTAGACTAGCGTATATGCTTCTTGACCCATATGATGGGTGATGGATGATCCCACATCTATTGGTGATTGACATCAAAGACGGTATATGGGTGCTCAGTGGAGACCGGGTACACTAAACGGACTCGCTGAGAACTTCTAGTTTGTATTATACCTATCGTAAGATAGTAGTTCTCTGGTGACACTGGTAAAGGTTAGTTTGTAGACCCGAGATTGACATAGAGTCTTGTATGATTCCCACTGTGCTTTGATTTCCACCTTACCAAGTTCAAGAGAACATGCAAAACGGTGGCTTTTGGGTACAGTCCCGAATCACATGGAGGCAACGAGCGATAGGAGGGGATTCGTCTCTCCCGGTATTGGGGGTTGGTGTTGCGCTACGCTATGATGGGCTATAACAGGAAGGTCCTGACCAGGGCTGATTCGGAGATCTACTGGTAAGTGTTATCAGTAGTTTCTCGACCTGTTATAAGCCTCACATCGGCATGACTTATCGGTTACTAGGGTCTGACGTTTACCACCCATAGACTAGATATGCGACATATCAGACGAAAAGACCAGACTGTTCGGTAGTGTTACTGACAGGCTTTACAGGAGTTAGAGCGGGCTTGCTTGTTGATCTTCTAATCGCTCAATTCCCGGGTAGCCATTACGTCCAGCTAGTACCGCTGACGGCTTGTGGGTGCTTGATATGATCATTACCTGCTGCGGGCGTATTGACGAGTCTTTAGAGTCCTACACAAAGGTTTACTGGCTCAGGCAAAATGAAGTAGGAGAACATATGTGATATGTGCGGGACCGAGATTAATACGTGTATGTGATACCATATTCTATTCTCGCGATTTAAGATATCGGTCGGTTATATGAGATATAGCCAGGTTATCGAATTAAGTGTTGATTCGATAAGTTTATACAAATAATATTAGTCAGTCATATGAGATATAGCCGGATTATTAAATCATGTGTTGATTTAATAATTTAATGTATAATTATATATTTGATATATTAATTTACACTAACTAATATTAGCTTACTTAAGCATTTCTTTTCCCACTTATGCATTTAATATATATATGTGATATATATTAATTGTATTTCTTTTTATGTCATGCTTGATGCCACATGCTACATGGGTGTATGAGACTTACACCATGGTAATGATAATGTAGGGTTTATTTATTTAGAGTAAATCAAATATTATTTGGAAATTAGTCACATGGGTTAGCTTAGTGGAAGCTTGTAGAACTATTGACTTAGTCCACTAGTTTTTTCTTACACTAGATATTTATTAACCCAACCATTATCTAAACTCATGGTTATATCTCTGCATGAGTTATATGAGATATTTCTTACCCATGGTTGTCATTCACTCTCTCATCCATTATTAGCTGCTTCTTCTTCATCAAGAGCTTAGCTCTCTAGATTTTTGAGAGGAGAAGAAAAAGAGTGAGAAAATTAATTCTAAAGTGAGCAAAAATCCTACTTCATCATCCTCTACTAGATTAGCCATTTGGTTTAGGGTGTTAGCTTCACTAATCCCTCATTAGTGAAGTGGTAGCTTGGGTTAGTGTCTCCTCAACGTAGATCAACTTCGGCCTCGAAGACTTCATGCAAGCTCGTTCCTTTCATCTTGTGGAGCCATTCTAGAGTCTGGAAGATCACTACTTGGAGCGAGGGGACTACTACACGGAGCCATTGAAGTGAAGGACCGGTCTACAAAGGTTGTATTTCTTGTTCACTTAGTTGTAAAGTTGTTTACATATTGTATTGTCTAAATCTATAGTTAAGATTCTAGGGTTAGGATTGTTTAGTATGGAAAAATTTTGAAAATGGCATGGACGATACCTCCCAAAACCTTGATGTCATGCTAGGCTTTCCTACAGTGGTATTAAAGCCAAGCTAGAGAATTAGACGATGTTTGTAGAATTACAAACCGAAACAACTCCGAAACACTCGAAACAAAAACCTAGATTCTCCCAAATTTTTTAAGTCGTCAAAATTTTTTTTAAGCAACTGCGGAATGTTATATGAGATGTAATATGAACACTGGAATAATACGAACCCCTTTAGCCGGATTTGACCCGGCGACATTCATGGAATTTCCGAGCCGGCCGTCCCCCAGTGCTCTGTTTTGGTTCGTGTTCATTCAGTGTTCTGGTCTCTGGGTTTTGGTGTTTCAGGTGTTGCTTGTTTTTTCTAAAAGTCCATGAGATTTTAATTATCTATAAAGGCAATTCAGAGTGTTTCGTAGTCGTAATTCTAACATTATTTCAGGTAATTTAGACGGTGTTAAAAAGTTCAAACGGATATCAAATACCCACTTTAACCCTCGCTGGAAATTTTCCAAGAGTTGGATTTTTCCAAGTTAAAGAACATTCAAAAATCATGCAAGTAATGCGATGGACCCTCTAGAAGAACGAAACCCTAACTCGATTCTATGACCGTAAGAACCACCGCCAAACCCTATGGTTTGCGGTAGTTCCGTGGAGCCATAGGTGAGGCAAGGGTTTACCCTTCTACGGTTGGGCCATAGGTACTCTCGCATGTTCCGAGTATTTTTAAACGGCGCTCAAGTGTAACGTTTCCAAAATAATAAAATATTATTTTCGGGAATTTTTATAATTTAATATTATTTTAATGAATATGTTAATAATCGGGTATAATTAAATACAAATAAATGGGGGGAAATTTTGGAAAATTCTATAATAGGGTATTTTATAGAATCATGCAATTTTAAAGTTTTTAAGACTAGTTATATGCTAATTTAGTGTTAATCGCGATTAAAAATCGCTAATTGGATTTTTAGCATTTTTGGTGCAAAAATGTGCACATATCATTTTCCACACTTGTTACACTTATGTTACATTTCTATTGCCATGGTTGTTCTTTTGGGTTCACTATTGGAGTGAGAAGGAAAAGAAAAAGGAGAAGAAAAGAAAAGGTTTCATGATGAAAAAGAGAGAGACCAAGTCAACCCTCACTTTATGAACCATACTCCCATCATTTTCCCCTTCTCATTCTCTCTCCTCTCCTCCTTGAGCTGCTGCTTCCCCTCTTCCTCTCTCTCCCTCTTCACAAAAACCTTAGATCCACAATAGAATCAACCCCAAAACCCTATTCCCATTTCACAAAAGATGTTCCCGAGCTCACTAGCTATACATTGAACCTAGCAAGATTGGATTTGGAGGACTTTGAGCAACTCAAGAATTTTCTTGAGTTGCTAAAGGAAGTAGATTCTGGACCTATTAGGGTAGTAATTCATTTCTTGTGCATCAATTCTAGTTTCATGTCGATATGGTGTCGTTTTGAGGACTTTTGAGAATTCTAGTTAGGGTTTAGGGTTAGACCTGAAATCAAAGTGAAATTGAGGCTTGTTGTGACCTTAGAACCCCTGTGGTGATGTGTTATTGGATCAAACAAGAGACTAGAACACAGAATACGGATTTATGAGACGATATCGGGAAAAACTGTGAATCTGTGATCGTTTTTAACAATCTGCTATCACCCCGAGACCCCAAAAATAAAACTGAGTTGACTGTGAGATGTGCAGGCACCATGGAACCACCACACCAAATCCTAGCCCCCAACTCTAAAGTACGGCCACCAATTAATTCCTTCTGGCCGCAAATTGCTGCCAGAGCAGGAGGGAACTGTCTTGATTTTTGTGCATGGCCATATTTCCTCTAGTCTTGACCCTGGGTATGTCTAGTTTTGACTGATTCCAGTTAGGGTAAAATCTGGGTTGATTTTCCTTTGTTGGCACATGATTTACGACTCGATTTAGAATGGATTTTGGTATATGGTGATTCGTTTCTGTCGGGTGGCGTTTGGACGTCAACGACAAGTGGATATTGATCATGTTTGCATGCGAGACGATAGGTTTTTACCTATGCGAGTAGCGTGTGCTATTTTGGTTTCTGATGTGATTTTCATGTGCTTTAGCGTTGTGATATCTTGTAGGTACCCTACGTGATGTGAGGCAACGAAGATGAAGATGGCGGCATCGGCACCGACACATGAGAAGCAATGTGAGTAAATTTATATCTACGGGGAGAAGTCGGGTGGATGGCGTATCGCACCCCCGCAGTCCGTGGTGATGTATACGAATACGTATACACACATATAATTATTATGTGCTGTTAGGATTATTGATGGTAATAATGGATTATTGATGATAAGAATGTATTGGTTTAGTATAGTGCGAAACCCTAGAGTAGGGGTTGCACACCCAAACATACACATACACATATACTTGCATGCATTCTTTCATTTATCTATGCGTATTTGGAGGTGTATATCTACATATGGGTATGGGACTATGTGTTCATATACGGGATTGAGATGAGTTGATGAGTTTGACTTGAGGTCGTGAGATTCGGCGATATGACAGAGTTTGTATTTGAGATGCGACATGGTGGTTTTGGCGGGCCTTTGGGCATGTGTTTTACCCCGCATTCATATTTATATAGATGGTATCGATGGTACTAGACTTAGATTTGTACCCTAGATTATGTGATATGATAGTAGTGATACCTGATATGTGGTGAGATGAATGTGATATTGACCCGTACCAAGCTATTGGGATGCCGTACGACGATTTACCGTACGAGCTTTACATTGATGTTAGATCTGCACTCATGACTCGAGGATGTTATATGATATACTGTATCGTACGTGATACTTTTGAGGCGAGATCACCGACTATATATATATATATATCGACTCAGATTTAGGTGGTTTCCATACCCCTGCCGATTGAACTTGATAGTTGGGCCCGTAGTTCGCATAGTAGGCGTTAGGCTAGACTGAGTCATACCTATTTCAAAACTGATGAATCGGGGATATTTTAAAGATAGGCAAAAGGGATTCTACGGATATTTTCAAAAACGACACATCTTTTCTTAAAACACCGTAGCCCTTACTTTACCAAAAAGCCCGGTTCGTCTTATTTCAAAAGGCAAGGCTGCATGATATATTTATTGAGGAAGTTTCTTTACGGCTGCGTTGATTACTCTATTCCGCATATTCATGCCATTTGCATTGCATTGCTTGCGTTATTGATATATTACAGTCATGCTGCTAGGACACCAGCACCATTATCGATGATGCGTATGTTCCACGTACACTTGTTTGCCGGCCCACACACTTCATCATCGATAATTGCCATGTCACTACACTGTAGTACTATTGCATTCTGGATATGATTCTTTCATGACAGACTGATATGCTTACATTTACATGTCGCATGCATCATGCTTTCTGATTATACGCATTGAGATATGTTGTTTCCATGATATTTCTTGATTTGGGAACCGTGGGTAATTCAAAAGGGAATATGTAATTGTTTTAAAAACCCGGTTACCCTTGATATGATATTTCAGTGCGTCCACCATGTGTTTTCTCGGTGCTGAGAGCGACATGTGAAACCCGATTCGAGGAGGCGGATGAGGCCGATTGCGGGTGCATGGTGGACCCGGTATGGTACCCCGGGACGAGAACGGTTTCGCTGTGTAGTAGACGTTGAGCCTGGCAGAGAGATTACTACCTACGGGTGATTGGTTGGACCTGGCGGTTATCCGGAGGATACTGACCAGAGTCGATAGATGGATAGGGGCGTACTGCCGGGGCCGAGGGCCGATACCGTAGACAGAGCCCGTGGGCCGATATGGACTGACGGAGCCCGTTATATGAGGATTTACGTGCCGATGCTGGGCACAGTTTTCATGATGTTTTCGAACGTCGATGCTGGACACTCCGGTTCCATGATTTTGACGTGTCGCGAGGGACACATGTGGCTTATATCCTCATATTCCCATGCATATGCTGATGATATTTACATGCATGACGGTTATTGTCATTGGGTGACGAATGGACGGGATCCACGTACATGCAGATTTTATTACATTGATTATACCTCACATTTATGATATGCTATTACCTGAGGCACTAGAACGAGCACTTTGCACTACACTCATGTATAGAGATTACATTGCCAGATTAGCATGCTTCAGCTTTATTCATATTGAGGTTTATATATATATCTGATCGTATTGACCCAGGATGGGTCATACATTCGATCTCTGCTTGTTGATATTTTTTATTCACGAGTTGGCAACTCACCCCCGTTGTGCCACAGTTCTTGCAGGTTTTACTGTACAGATTTCATTGCGGCTTTTCTGGCACATTGCTTCCTTTACGGGTGACTTGCTTTGGTAGGTGGGTTCTTTGTATCAGAACCACCATTGTACATTATTTATTCATTGAATCTAGAAATTCCATCAATCAAAACTTGTATATTGTTTTAGACTTAGACAACAGTGTTGTATTATTTCGACCTTAGAGTCGCGCTTGTAGTATTACGGTTTTCTAGCTGTTTTGAGTTTTTTTTGGGGTTTTTGATCCTCGTCCTTTGGCGTTGTATATTATTATTGCTTGCGTGGTTGTGACCGTCGTTTGACGAAGAGCTAGCTCCCGCTTGGGGATGCCTTTTATCCTTTCATATATATTATTCTTGTTGTACCCCGTTCGGGGCAAGTTTTTACAAAGAAAACTCTGCCGAAATTTTCAGGAAAGGTTACACATTTTAAAAAATACATATTCGGCTTAGTTATTTAAAAACTTTGATTTTCGAAACATGATTTCTTTACTTCTTAAAACCAGTTTTTCCTTATTTACTCTTTAAATGGTTTTAGATTTCTGGGCTTTTGGCTTACTTGGATCAGATGGGGCCCCATAGACTTCATATGCTTCAAGCGCCAGTCACGTGCTCTTTCGGGTCGTGACAAAGTTGGTATCAAAGCGCTAGGTTGACCTTGGTTCGAGTCTAAGTTTGACTATGTGGAGCCTAGGGCGTTATATATAAACGGAACTTAGGCTTGACCTTACGGAACATAGACTTAGTCGAGGGGGTATTCTACCCGAACTTTCGTCGCATAGGATGACCCTTGGTTGATGGAGTAGGTAGCTTGAGTAGAGGGACGTACCGTACGTATGTTCCACGACATACTTACGACACGCCACTCCGCTTAAGAAACCTTAGGATGTACATTTCCTTGCACAGTATTATATTCCTTCCTATGATCTATCCTCATCGATACTGGTTATGATTTTGCTGCCACGATTGCACGGGGCAGAGTAGGCTACGGCTTGAGTTGCGTCAGCATGAGCTCGTCGTGGACGAGGACTGACCAGGGCTCGATTCCAGAGACATACGATTGCATATTGAGGCGTCGTCTGATTGTGTTTTCACGCCATGAGCGTTGGATTGATCGCTTTTACGAGATTTCCGGATGTGCTGATCGGCACCAAAGGATTGAGCCACTGATAGAGGCCAGCCAGGATGTGATGTCCGTTGACATTATCGCTTATCTAGGACGATTGAGGCGTTGTTCAGTGCACGGACGAAGGAGCCAGTCGTTGCTGCTAATGATGAGGTATCGCCCAGATGATTGGAGCTACTGCAGCATGAACATATTCTTATAGATATGATGGTAAGTCGCTAGTCACCCGAGGATGAATGACTAGGACACGTGGTTCGTTCGCTTACCCCGATGCAAGGTCATCAGATAGATTGACTCCAGCAAGAGGCGACTTCACGCAGGCTCGTTGAGAGTCGATTGAGACGATCGAATGTCAGGAACCCATTTTCCAAGTTTAAAGTATTCGGAAGGACGTGTAAGCAATTCTATGGACCCTCTAGAAGAATGAAACCCTAACTCGACATAATGACCGTGTGAAAGCCTTTGAACCTTAGGGTTTGCGGCAGTTCCTCGGCGCCATTAGTGAGGCTTGGGTTTGCCCTTCTACGGCTGGACCACCGATGCTGTGGTATGTACTCGATACTATTAAACTGTACCCAAAATGTTGAGCTCTTAGGGGATTATGAGGTTCTGACGAGTCGATCGGACGATTCGGCATCATTCGGATATCATGTGATGGGACACTGCTTTGGAGACTCCAGATACGGGTATTGCCGTTGGAGCGTAGTCCATGCAGCCACGAGTAGACGAGTCCGAATCAGACGATATTAGAGCAAGTAGAGTAAAGAGTTCACATGAGATTTCGACGAGATGACGTTCCACTCCGCTAACATCAGAGATGCGATATGCACGCTGAAGACGTGTTCGACTAGATATCTTCTACTGCGTGATGAAGATACCGAGTTCGTGATTTCGACTCCATGTGAGGGACTTCGGATGGACCGTAGCGGAGGGCATTGCAGTGCGCGGATAGAGACGCGATGTCGAAATGGTCGATGATACAGACAAGCGGGACAAGAAGTTCGTGCGATACGCAGATGAGCTGTTACTACACCCCATTAAGATTAAATGTCGGATATGCATACAGAGGCGCAGGGATGCGACCAGCTTCCGAGGAGATGTTGTACTAAGGACGCAGAAGTCCAGAGAGCGAGAAAAGATTATGCCAGAGTACCAGCCTCTGCCCAGTTTGGCTTAGGCAAGATCAGAAGAGACCTTGAGCAGGATTCCTTCCAGTACACTGCTGCAATAAGAATTGCACCCGGAGAAGATGCGTGATGTGCATTCAACGAATCAGAGGTCGACGCCAGTGACATGCTGCATTATGAGTGGTCGTGAGGATTGACCGAGAGATGACCAGAGAAGTGCCAGAACGGAATCGTCCCCGTTAGCACACCTGACAGGGCCGATGAACCGATGGATCGTGAGATTGGAAATCCACAGAGAAGATGAAGACTCAGAGACAGAGGACGCCCGACTGCGAGCAAGAGGCGAGTAGAGATCTTACGCTACTAGTATTGGATGTACCAGCACCTTCCCGACTTTGAAGGGGGATATACCGATGACAGTATTTATGATTTATGATTTATGATTTTGTGATTTGACTATCACGTATCCATCGCTTTGGATTTCGGTATTTTGGGCGATCTATTTGCATGATTTAGTCTTGATGACAGAGTTCCATGATATTTGATTTTGTGCACCATGGTTGCACCTACTGGGTATTTATACTTTACGCATAGTTTTCATGCACTTCTAGTGTTTTGATTTGATGTGTGCACGCTGACGCACACTGTCGTGAGATTTTCCATCCCGGCACACCTGATTTTGATTGAGCCGCATTGTATATCGTCGATTTTGACCCTGATATTTGTGATTGATTCTTGCACTCCGTGCTTATGATTGGACTTACGCATGTTCGGCGCTTGCTTTTGGATTTGGTGATTTTGTACATGTTGAGCGCGCAGGGTTTAGATTTTCATTCGTGCACGATGGATGCACCGATTTGGATTTTCGCGCATGTTTTGAGATACGGTTTTGGTGCACACCAGATGCACTAAATCGAGATTCTTCGTGCATGTCAGATGCACCTGATTTGACTGTCAGGCACACGCGTTGCCTATGACAGATGCTTCGTGCATACCGTTGCACCTAGATGTTGCTTTGTGCACCCGTATGGCACATATTTGGATTTTGATTTCCGTGCGCACCAGACGCACAGGGTGGTATTATGTGCATTTTTGGGATTTATTCCTTTTGGGGCAGTACATTTTTATGATATTGGATATTTGTGTCTTTACCATAACTCCGATGATTGCAGGATGCTTGACGGAGTATTGCTTTAGAGTTATCTGCTCAGTACTCATGCGCATGCATTGCGCTATGATACGTTTTATGTATTGCTGATTTCGGAGCCCCGACGACTTGGAATTTGTATCGAAATGTTTTAGTATTTGGGGGTTTTAAATTTAAATTCGGGGACCGAATTTCTTTAAGGGGGGTAGATTGTAACGTTTCCAAAATAATAAAATATTATTTTCGGAAATTTTTATAATTTAATATTATTTTAATGAATATGTTAATAATCGGGTATAATTAAAAACAAATAAATGGGGAAAAATTTTGGATCTGTGATCGTTTTTAAGAATCTGGTATCACCCTGAGACCCCAAAAATAAAACTGAGTTGACATTGAGATGTGCAGGCACCATGGAGCCACCACACCAAACCCTATCCCCCAAATCCAAAGTACGGCCGCCAATTAATTCCTTCTGGCCGCAAATTGCGGCCAGAGCAGGAGGGAACTGTCTCGATTTTTGTGCATGGCCCTATTTCCTCTAGTCTTGACCCTGTGTATGTCTAGTTTTGACTGATTCCTGTTAGGTAATATCTGGGTTGATTTTCCTATGTTGGCACATGATTTACGACTCGATTTAGCATGGATTTTGGTATTTGGTGATTCGTTTCTGTCGGGTGGCGTTTGGACATCAACGATAAGTGGATATTGATCATGTTTGCATGCGAGACGATAGGTTTTTACCTATGCGAGTAGCGTGTGCTATTTTGGTTTCCGATGTGATTTTCATATGCTTTAGCGTTGTGATATACTTATAGGTACCCTACGTGATGTGAGGCAAGGAAGATGAAGATGGCGACATCGGCACCGACACATGAGAAGCAAGGTGAGTAGATTTATATCTACGGGGAGAAGTCGGATGGATGGCGTATAGCACCCCGCAGTCCGTGGTGATGTATACGAATATGTATACACACATATAATTATTATGTGTTGTTAGGATTATTGATGGTAATAATGGATTATTGATTATAAGAATGTATTGGTTTAGTATAGTGCGAAACCCTAGAGTAGGGGTTGCACACCCATACATACGCATACACATATACTTGCATGTATTCTTTCATTTATCTGTGCGTATTTGGAGGTGTATATCTACACATGGGTATGGGACAATGTGTTCATATACGGGATTGAGATGAGTTGATGAGTTTGACTTGAGGTCGTGAGATTCGGTGATATGACAGAGTTTGTATTTGAGATGCGACATGGTGGTTTTGGCGGGCTTTTGGGCATATGTTTTACCCCGCATTCATATTTATATAGATGGTATCGATGGTACTAGACTTAGATTTGTACCCTAGATTATGTGATATGATGGTAGTGATACCTGATATGTGGTGAGATGAATGTGATATTGACCCGTACCCAGCTATTGGGATGCCGTACGACGATTTACCGTACGAGCTTTACATTGATGTTAGATCCGCACTCATGACTCGAGGATGTTATATGATATACTGTATCGTACGTGATACTTTTGAGGCGAGATCACCGACTATATATATATATCGACTCAGATTTAGGTAGTTTCCATACCCCTGCCGATTGAACTTGATAGTTGGGCCCGTAGTTCGCATAGTAGGCGTTAGGCTAGACTGAGTCATACCTATTTCAAAACTGATGAATCGGGGATATTTTAAAGATAGGCAAAAGTGATTCTACGGATATTTTGAAAAACGACACATCTTTTCTTAAAACACCGTAGCCCTTACTTTACTAAAAAGCCCGGTTCGTCTTATTTCAAAAGGCAAGGCTGCATGATATATTTATTGAGGAAGTTTCTTTACGGCTGCGTTGATTACTCTATTCCGCATATTCATGCCATTTGCATTGCTTTGCTTGCGTTATTGATATACTACAGTCATGCTGCTAGGACACCAGAACCATTATCGATGATGCGTATGTTCCACGTACACTTGTTTGCCGGCTCACACACTTCATCATCGATAATTGCCATGCCACTACACTGTAGTACTGTTGTATTCTGGATATGATTCTTTCATGACAGATTGATATGCTTACATTTACATGTCACATGCATCATGCTTTCTGATTATACGCATTGAGATATGTTGTTTCCATGATATTTCTGGAATTGGGAACCGTGGGTATTTCAAAAAAGAATATGTAATTGTTTTAAAAACCCGGTTACCCTTGATATGATATTTCAGTGCGTCCACCATGTGTTTTCTCGGTGCTGAGAGCGACATGTGAAACCCGATTCGAGGAGGCGGATGAGGCCGATTGCGGGTATATGGTGGACCCGGTATGGTACCACGGGGCGAGAACGGTTTCGCTGTGTAGTAGACGGTGAGCCTGGCAGATGGATTACTACCTACCGGTGATTGGTTGGACCTGGCGGTTATCCGGAGGATACTAACCAGAGTCGATAGATGGATAGGGCGTACTGCCGGGGCCGAGGGCCGATACCGCAGACAGAGCCCGTGGGCCGATCCGGACTGACGGAGCCCGTTATATGAGGATTTACGTGCCGATGCTGGGCACAGTTTTCATGATGTTTTCGAGTGTCGATGCTGGACACTCCGGTTCCATGATTTTGACGTGTCGCGAGGGACACAGGTGACTTATATCCTCATATTCCCATGCATATGCTGATGATATTTACATGCATGACGGTTATTGTCATTGGGTGACGAGTGGACGGGATCCACGTACATGCAGATTTGATTACATTGATTATACCTCACATTTATGATATGCTATTACCTGAGGCACTAGCACGAGCACTTGGCACTACACTCACGTATAGAGATTACATTGCCAGATTAGCATGCTTCAGCTTTATTCATATTGAGGTTTATATATATATCTGATCGTATTGACCTAGGATGGGTCATACATTCGATCTCTGCTTGTTGATATTTTCTATTCACGAGTTGGCAACACACCCCCGTTGTGCCACAGTTCTTGCAGGTTTTGCCGTACAGATTTCATTGCGGCTTTTCTGGCACATTGCTTCCTTTACGGGTGACATGCTTTGGTTGGTGGGTTCTTTGTATCAGAACCACCATTGTACATTATTTATTGATTGTATCTACAAATTCCATCAACTAAAACTTGTATATTGTTTCAGACTTAGGCAACAGTGTTGTATTATTTCGACCTTAGAGTCGCGCTTGTAGTATTACGGTTTTCTGGCTGTTTTGAGTTTCTTTTGGGGTTTTTGATCCTCGCCCTTTGGCGTTGTATATTATTATTGCTTGCGTGGTTGTGACCGTCGTTTGACGAAGAGCTAGCTCCCGCTTGGGGTTGCCTTTTATCCTTTCATATATATTATTCTTGTTGTACCCCATTCGGGGCAAGTTTTTACAAAGGAAACTCTGCCGAAATTTTCTGGAAAGGTTACACATTTTAAAAAATACATATTCGGCTTAGTTATTTAAAAACTTTGATTTTCGAAACATGATTTCTTTTCTTCTTAAAACCAGTTTTTCCTTATTTACTCTTTAAATGGTTTTAGATTTCTGAGCTTTTGGCTTACTTGGATCGGATGAAGCCCTATAGACTTCATATGGTTCAAGGGCCAGTCACGTGCTCTTTCGGGTCGTGAGCTCAAGTGTTAAGCTTTTTGGGAAATTTTGGGTGTTTGTTGATTCGATCAGAATGTTTAACATCGTCTAGCTATTTGTGGAATGTGATATAATATTTGGAATTCATATAGTTAGGCATGAAATCCGAAGTATGTGATATTTCGGGTTTATGATGTCTAAAGTGGTTGAGGATTCCAAATGTTGTAATTTGACATTTTCTTTTTTGTGACTATAAGTGTAATATGTGGTGTATCGCCGATTTCGTTGCTATATGTCAATGACAATTGGGATATGCATATTTACTTACGTTGATGACATGCGATGTTATGTGTTGTAGTGATATGTTGTATTGGATCGTCGTGTTTTGAATAGCCGGGTTTTTTTATATGTAAGATGCGAGTTTTTCATTTTCATCCATGTAAAAGCTTATATGTAATATTCTTTTATTCGGGCACATCCGGGTTGAGGATGATGTTACCATTGTTGTATATTATTTACTTTTCTGCATTAGGCTAGACCCAAGGTGGAGATCACAGATAACCGGGTTCTAGAGTGTAGTGGGAGACCATCTCGAGGAGTCAAGACCGGGTCTCCTAACTCTAGAATTGGTAGAGTTGCTTCTTGCTCTCGTCGGGGTCTAAGGATGTAGGTTTGGCTATTCATCGCGTCCGTGGAATCCGTGTTTTATACTGGCTTAATTTAAAACATGGAATTCCTAGTATATCCAATATTTCATATGTTATCTTTTGCTGCTGATATTCTGTGATGTTATCACTTTATATGCTTGAGACGATTGCTTTTTTATTATATATATGATATATAATAAACGTTGCTTATGTTTTGCACGAGCGCTAGACTTGCCCCGCTATGCCTTTAGTTAAGTAACCTAACGGTGCATAACGCGACACTGAGGCGAATGCGGATGGCTTAAGGGTACATTGTATTTTCGTTTCTTCTGTGATGCTTAGGAAGCATAACTGATCGGACTTCATTAATAAGATTAATGAAAGAAAAGAAATATAAAAGATGTTACAGAATCAAATTTTCAAAAAGGGTCTCTAGGATTTGCTTTGCATAGCGGTTTTCCTTGTAGAATATCCTACACCTCATTCGATGAGGAAAGAGTCGAGATCCCTACACCGGGAGTGACCACTTTAGAGAACCTACCAGATGCTACAACCCATTCGGTTTTGTCTTTTGATTGCTTCTATAGTTCTTGCTTTGCATAGTGGTATTTATGAAATATCCTGCACCTTATTCGATAAGGAAAGAGCCGAGATCCCTTTACCGGGAGTGACCTCTTTAGCAAAACTAGTAAAAAGCCAAAAAAACACTCCTTTTAAAAAGAATCACTTGTTTCTACAATGATATCAAGTTCATTACGCTCATGGTTTTCTTAAAAACTTGCGTAGCCCTCCGTCATTTCAGATAAGTGCTATTTTAGTATTCGTGCTACGGTAGTTTGGCCTCCATCAAGGCGTAGTGTACGGTAGCTGATTAGTACTTATCTGCAGCATGAGATGCGATTGGTTTAGGGTATTCGTACGACGTTGTTTGGCCTCCGTCAAGGGCCGTACGGGTGGGTTTAATCCAATCAAGAAATGAACGTGTTGAACTTAACTAATGCCCTATGGGTAGTTTGGCCTCCGTCAAGGTCATAGGACGCTTGGGGTAAAAAATATTATCGGGAATTTCAAGTGTTGAAATTTGCAATGAAATTGCATACCTTCTATGAGATAGTTGGATCCCGATACCCACCGCGACTAAGAGTTACTCCTGGAAGAGTTTTACACATGACAATTAGCCGATCAAGTAGGTGTCTAGAAAGGTGTTAACAGGGTTATGCCCTTCGGAAAAAGAGGTTTATTTTAATTAGGTCCGTGCGAAAGCACGTGGAACCTCCCTCAAAGTACCGACACTGACCTGGCTGAAAGATTGGCGAACTTGTAAGGTGTAATTAATCCCGGCTAGTCTTGCCTTTTAGGGTTTGAAGGAAGATTTGATAAAAACAGTGGGAGCCATCCTGATTAGATAAGATAAAAAACCAATCTAATCTTGCAAGAGCATACGCTCAGTGTTTTCTTCTCTCTCTCTCTCCAGGTAATGACCATGTCAGGCCTTAATCAAGATAATAATATGGATGTATTGACTGAACCCGCTTGTTATACTGAGCTGGGGAAAGTTGGTTCCGTTCCAACTTATAATTGTTATAAGTACGAGCAGGAAATAGGAAAATATCCGGATTTCCACACCACCCATACGAAGAATGAGCATGTTGATGCATCTTCTTCGGGTGTGTTAGTCACCGAGAACTGTTTCTCAAAACACTCTACGTCCTGGGTATTAGATACTGGATCTGGATCCCACATATGTAATATGTTACATGGGCTAAAGAAAGGTAAAGAACTGGGATTAGGTGATCATTCCATAATAGTAGGGAATGGTGCAAATGTTGCAGCCATAGCAGTTGGCGAATATCACCTTGTGTTACCAAATGGTAATACATTGATTCTAAACGAATGCTATTACATACCGAGCCTGAAATGCAATCTCATATCAGTTTCTTTATTAAATAAAGAAGGATATAATTTTTTAGTACATGATAATGTTATGAACATCTTCCAGAATCAAAAGTTGATTGGATCAGGCTCGTTAAATAATGGCATATACGTTCTAAATCAAACCACGGTTCTTAATGTACAAAACACACACAAGAGGAAGAGTTCAGAAATGACTGAATCCTTCTTGTGGCATTGTAGACTAGGTCATATCAATGCGGCATGACTAGCTAAGTTACATAAGGATGGATATTTGAATCCGTTCGAATTATCATCTTATGAAACATGCCAGTCATGTCTCAAAGGAAAGATGACCAAAACTCTTTTTACCGGACACAGAGAAAGAGTTACGGAACTCTTGGGACTAATATATAGTGATGTATGCGGTCCCATATCTACACATTCCAGGAATGGTTCCGCATACTTCGTTACATTCACTGACGATCTCTCAAGATACGGACATGTGTTCCTGATGAAACACAAGTCTGAAGCCTTTGAGAAATTCAAAGAATATAAGCATGAAGTTGAGAACCAGACGGGTAAAAGTATTAAAATCGTTCGATCTGATCGAGGAGGAGAATACTTGAGCAATGAGTTCCTGGACTATCTAAAAGAAAATGGGATTCTCTCTCAGCTTACTCCACAATATACACCACAGCACAACATGTATCAGAACGGAGGAATCACACCCTATTGGATATGGTGCGCTCTATGATGAGCACCGCTGAGTTGCCTGTTTCCTTTTAAGGTTATGCGTTTGAGACATCAACATATCTATTGAATAAAGTTCCGACCAAATTAGTGCCTACCACTCCATATGAGATATGGAATGGGAAGATGCCATATCTTAATTTTATTCAGATATGGGGTTTTCCGGCCTATGTGAAAACACAAAATCCGGACAAGCTCGAGGCAAGGTCTGTTCTGTGTAAGTTTATAGGATATCCCAAACATTCACGAGGGTATATCATCTACCACTCTAAGGAACAAAAGGTGTTTGTTTCTCGACATGCCATCTTTTTAGAAAAGGGTTTTCTTATGAAAGAAATTAGTGGAAAGGAGGTAGAACTGGAAGAAGTTCCAGCTATACAAACTACGACAGAAGATTTGGTGGAACCAGAGGATTCGATATTACGCAACGAATCTCAGCCTCTCCGCCGATCTAGTAGGGTTCCTCATCCACCTGAGAGATACTACGGTTTTCTCGTTGATGGCGGGAGCGAGGATTGCATCATGGAAGATGATGACCCAACTAGCTTATGAGTGGGGACTCTGTGAAATGGCTGGATGCAATGCGATCTGAGATGGAATCCATGTACACCAATAAAGTATAGACTTTGGAAGATACTCCTGAAGGGGTAAAACCCATCGGGAGCAAGTGGATCTTCAAGAAAATTTTTGGTGTACATGGAAAAGTTGAGACTTTCAAAGCTAGACTTGTTGCAAAAGGTTTTCGTCAACGACCAGGTGTGGATTATGATGAAACTTTCTCTCCAGTGGCTATGCTTAAGTCCATCCGGATCTTGCTTGCCATCGCTGCATACCATGACTACGAAATCTGGCAGATGGATGTTAAGACCGCCTTTCTAAATGGTGATTTTGAAGAGAGCGTGTACATGACTCAGCCAGAGGGCTTCATGGACAGTGGGAGCAACGGAAAGGTGTGCAAGCTGCTTAAATCCATCTCCGGGTTAAAGCAGGCATCGCAGAGTTGGAACATCTGTTTTGATGTGGTATTCAAAGAGTTTGAATTCATCAAAAACGTAGATGAACCTTGTATATAGAAGAAGGTGGCAGAGAGTAAGGTTGTCTTCCTCGTAATGTACGTGGATGACATACTCTTGATAAGAAATGATGTTCCTATGCTGCACTCGGTCATGCTCTTCTTATCACAGATTCTCAATGAATGATCTAAGTGATGCCTCCTACGTCTTGGGGATTAAGATCTATAGAGATAGATCTAAACGGATACTGGGATTGTCCCAATCCAGGTACATAGACACCATACTAAAGAGGTTTAGTATGGAAGAGTCCAAGCGTAGGAATTTACCCATGATCACAGGACTCACTCTCTCCAAAGAGATGTCTCCCAAGACTGACTTGGAGAGCGCTCGCATGCAAAGGATACCCTATGCTTCGGCAGTAGGCTCTATCATGTATGCGATGTTATGTACCAGACCCGATGTAGCAAACTCACTAAATGTAGTGAGTAGGTATCAAACAGATCCAGGAGAGAGTCACTAGACCGCAGTGAAGAACATTCTCAAGTACTTAAGAAGGACTAAAGAGATGTTCTTGGTGTATGGTAACGGTGAACTCCAAGTGGAGGCCTTTACCAATTCGAGCTTCCAGAGTGATAAGGACGACTCTAAGTCAGTCTCGGGATTTGTGTTTACCCTCAATGGAGGGACGGTTTGTTGGAAGAGTTCCAAGCAAGAAACCGCGACTGACTCGAGGATGGAGGCTGAATACATCACTGCTAATGATGTGCCAAAGAGGATGTCTGGATGAAGAAGTTCATAAACGAACTTGGTGTGGTTCCGTTCATCAAGCATCCAATACCTTTGTATTGTGATAACAATGGAGCAGTAGCTTTGGCTAAGGAACCCAGGTCCCATCAGCGATCCAAGCATATTCTGAGGCAGTATCACCTGATCCGGGAGATAGTTGATCGCCATGAGATCGAGGTCAGGACAGTTGACACGAAGAACAACACAGCGGATCCACTCATAAAGGACATACCCCATATACAATTTGAGAGACTTTTCGGGATGATAGGTATGAGATACTACAACAACTGGCCTTAGTGAAAGTGAGAGATTGTTAGTTATATGTATGCCCTAGAGGCCATTATTGTACATGTGATGTATATTATAGTGGATGCTTGGATATATATAGAGAGGACTTTCTTGCGCGACATGATACTATGTTATCTGGTTTCTCATTGTCTTAACATGTAGACTTGTATTATGATACTGTCTTGCTCTCACATGTTCATAAAGCCCATAGGATTTGTACTTGACTACCAGGACTATGATGGAGATCATACTAGTGGGGCCAAGGTTAGTCCACAAGTACATCCTATAATTGTTCCTAGTCAAAGGTGTATCGAGACAGGGCATCGATATTCAAGAGTAGACTAGCGTATATGCTTCTTGACCCTAGGCGATGGATGATACCACATCCATTATTGTTTGACATCAAAGATGGTATACGGGTGCTCAGTGGAGACTGGGTACACTGAATGGACTCGCCGAGAACTCCTAGTTGGTATTATACCAATCGTCAGATAACAGTTCTCTGGTGATACTGGTACAAGTTAGTCTGTAGATCCGAGATCGTCGTAGAGCCTTGTGTGATTCTGTTCAGACCATAATATTGCATTATTCATTCCCCTATTCTTATTCTTTTTATGAATAAACAGGTACTCTTGACGCACCTTTGTTGCATGTTACAGGATACAGGGCTTGGACGCGAATACAGTGAAAAAGGCGAAAGTTGATACAGAAAAAGGAATTTTGACCAACAAGTAGACGGATCCTAGTCAAGCCTAGTCGAAGAACAGTGCAAGGTCCAAAAAGTCAAGTGAACGGTTAAAAGATCGCTACAAGTATTCACTGAAATATCTGGAGGAGAATAAGAAGCCCAAAAGAGAAAATACATATGGAAATAGGAAGCCCCGGAATTTAATAAGGAGTCCCAGATGTTTGGTGAGCTAAGGCCACCAAAGGGCCGCGGAACCGCGGCTCAAGCGCCTTATTGCCGCGGTTCCACGGCCGTTTGTTGCACGTGTCGGCACCGACTTCTTGTGTTGGTGCGACGGTTCGGGTGTTGGGATTTTTAGAGGTCAAATCTGTAATTGCGCATGTGCGAGAGTCTGTAACCCTAGGTTTTCTGTTTTCCTATAAATTGTATTTCCAGATCTGTAAAAAGGCATGCCTCTTTTCAATCAATAAATTTCAGAATTTTTGGGAGTTATATTCAGATCTGTTCTATATCGTTTGGAGGGAGCCGTCAACCTAGTAAGGTAAATTATGTTTTTTCTTCTTTTAATTAGTATGCATTATCATCCCCTAATGAGCGAGTAGTCTCCTCGCTTGTTAGGGTTAGCCTTAGGGAAAGGGTTGAGAGATGAGATCTCTCACCCCTTTCAATGCAACATTCACCTAATGAATTAGAACTCCATGCATACACGCACAATCGCTCCCTACGGCACCCTACCCCTCGAGGTAACGGTGAACCGTAGTATAAAGGGCCGGTTGCGCGCGTTTTCCGTGGGGGTTAGGGTAATTATCAACAAAGGAAGGATACGAATCTAGAGGAAGAAACATCTTCCCAAAAGATTCGGATCCACTTTATTGATAATAACCATAACATCTAACAGATCTAAAAAAGAAGGCATTGAAAGCGGTGAGGAAAACGTTAATCTCCAAAACTTCCTCTAAGCCTAGCCCTAGCAAGACTTTAAATTAGATTAATTAAGATCCAGTTTTTATAGATTTTAGAAATCAACCAAAACGACACTTTGAATCAACTCGTAAAGACACTTTAAGAAAACTACCCATCTCTGTGGATCGACCCGTACTCACCGGCTAGCTGCAAAGCGATGCCGTTTCTGATTGCGATAAATACAAGTTTTCATACTAATCAAATGGCGCCGTTGCCGGGGACGGCGTAATCTTTCTTTTTGTGAATTTTCGGGTTGATAGAAATTTTAAAAATTATAATAATCTGAAAATATAAAAAAATACAAAAATTATCAACTTTGATCTGTTTGAAGGGTGTATCTTTTGAATCTTGCAGGAACAGCGAAGAATTGCGGATCTGGAAATTTACAGAGGGCAAATCAGAAAAGTACATATCAGGACAAAGGAGAATTGGTGAACATGAGCCACAAAAATTTTTCCATAGGCTGAACCCACCCCCCGACCGCGTTTCCGCCGCATTGGTAGCCTCCAGACCGCGGTTCCGCGCTCATTTGGCCACGTCAGCACCTCAAATTTTGTGGGTTTGATCCTCATTCTCCCCCTCTGCAACCTACAATATATCCACTGTGAAAATTTTCTGCAGGAATTCTTTGCGCTAAAAAAAAAATTCTTTTTCCCCCTTCTAATTAACAGATTTGCTGCAGGTTTCTTTGCGCCGCGCTAAAAATTGATTGCAAGTGAAATTTTATTGTTTTGCATAATTTAACCGGACCTTAAGCGGCTAATTGACCAAACTCAGATTGGGTGGGGATCTCATCACCCTTCCCAGGACCCCAGAAAACACCTAAAGCATTTTGCATCGACCACAATTAATTAAAAAAAAAGACTAGACTCAGACCTAAGGACATCGAGCTCAATAGGAAAAGGACTAGTATAGGCATCAACCGTTTATCCTAACCGACATTGCGGTGTCTAGGCTAGTGGTTATTAATTAGGCCCACTGTAGTGGTGGTTCCTTCCCATTTACCTGGCCGTACTTGTCCGTGAAGAGGCGGTTTGAGGTCCTATTTCTAGCCCTAGTTAGGAGCTGTCTAGCAGACTTAGGTGACCCTAGATCTAGGCCTGATTGTGCATGTGTGGTTGATACATTTGTGTCACGAGTCCCTTTTCAAAAACTTCTTTGCAAAACTCACACAAAAATAAGAAAAAAATATAAATCTTTTCAAAAACTTGCAACTTGCCGCTAAAAAAAACTTGCAACTCACTTCAACTCACTTCTTCTCATTGACGTTATCTTACCCCCACATTCTGATTTTCTATTTTTTCTGACTACACTACTCCTTTAGTGTATGTCACTTTGGACTAGGGATACTAACGCCCGATTAGTCCGTGTTTCGTTGGTACCGACCGACGAACCCTTCGACGAACCCTTCGTCGACATTCCGTCCATTTCCTTACCTCCGCCTTCAAATTCTTCTTTCGAAGGTATGTCGGGATACAACCCCAACGATACCTTACCGACAGGAATGATTCCACCTCCGCCAGGTGCGAATAACCCGAATCTTCCGCCTGTTGTAGCGCCCGCACGAGTTGCGCTCCAGGATCTCTTCTACCCCGTCCGCACTTCCTAACCTACATGTCTTTCACCCCCACTGGCAAATAGGGATAATTTTGAAATAAAACCACATTTCATCAATATGCTGCCAAAATTTTATGGTTTGGAATCTGAAGATGCATATATTTTTATTAATAAATTCCAAAATGTGTGCGCTATGATGAAAACAACCCAATTAAGTGATGACGCGATAAGGCTAAGGGTCATTCCTTTCACCTTATGTGACCTAGCCGAGAAGTGGGTATATAGCACCGCATCACATTCCATTAGAAATTGGGATGAGTTTGTGAGAGCTTTTCTGAAAAAGTTCTATCCTCATCACAAAGCTGCTAGAATCCGTAATGAGATTATACAATTTTCACAGCTTCCTTCCGAACCATTTTGGAAGTGTTTCGAGATATTTAAAGACCTACTTGTTCAATGCCCTCATCATGGGATCGAAAGTTGGCAACTTTGCCAAACATTATACGAGGGATTGAACGCAGCAACGAAGCAGTTGCTAGAAACAATATGTCAAGGTCATTTTCTCTCCAAGTCTAGTGACGAAGCATGGCAGTTTCTTGAGGATCTTAGTGAGCAAACAATTCAGTGGGAGAGTACCAAGACCACAGCATCTTCTTCTGTTGGTCAATCTAGGGCAGGCATACATCAAGTAGATATGTCGATTGCTATGAAGGCCGAGATGGCCTCACTTATGAAAAAGCTAGATGCCATTGAGACCAAAATCTCATCGTCTTCTCCTGCCCCTACTCTACCCACACGAACTGTTTGTGCTTGTTGTGCGAATCCATCTCATCTAACCGAAGAGTGTCCTTATAATGCACCTATTCAAGGACAGGATCAAGTCAATGCTGCATTTCAGCAACGACAACGAAACGATCCGTACTCTTCGACATACAATCAGGGGTGGAGGAGTCACCCGAATTTCGCTTGGAACCAAAATCAACAAGTCCAAGGGAACAATAATTTTCAAAGACCCCCTCCACAACAACAACATGCACCCTTACAAACTCAAAACCAGCAACCTTTCCAACAACAACCTTATACAAATCAAACGAACAATTTGGTTCAACCTAATGATTATAAGGTTATCTCGCTAGAAAAAAGTCTAGATGCATTTCTCAAGCAATCGACTGAATCCGCAGCAAGATTTGAATATTATGTTCAGTCTTTGATGAATAACAATGCTTCACACGATCAAAGTATCAAATATATTGAGGCACAAATTGCACAATTAACTACTGCGTTGAGCGAGAGAGAAAAGGGAAAGCTTCCATCTCAACCATTGCCAAATCCCGGTCACACACAAAACGCATATCACAATCACAATGTAAATGCGGTGACCACGTTGAGATCCAGAAGAGAGTTGCAAAATAATGTGGAAACTAGTGATGACATCCCCGCCGGTGGTTCTTCTTCTTCTTCTTCTTCTTCTTCTTTTTCTCCATCGTCACCTTCCCCTTCTTCATTTTCTTCACTTTCTTCTTCACCTTGTTCTTTAGAGCCTATTCTCCACCCTTCACACGGCTCTACTTCTTCTAACTCGAACGGACCCAACTCTCACAACATGAACACATCTACACCGGGATCCGTTCCTACTCTACATTCTACTCCACAAACATGTGACTCAACTAATTTTCAAAATGCACCATTTCCAAACAGGTTGAGTCCCAATAAACCAACTGCACAAGTGGAGAAGATTGTGGAATTATTTAAGCAGGTTAGCATAAATATACCTCTCTTGGATGCAATCCAACAAGTCCCTTCATACGCAAAAATATTAAAGGGATTATGCACCTCAAAGAGAAAAGCATCTCAAGTATCCAAGAAAGTGCTAGTGGCTAGTGCAGTGAGCAATGCTATTAACCACCATCAAACCTTACCCCAAAAACGAAAGGACCCCGGCTGTCCTACGATTTCCATCACAATTGGGGATAAGAAAATTAATCGAGCACTTCTAGATCTTGGGTCTAGTGTTAACCTGATTCCCTACTCCGTGTACGAACAATTAGGGGTTGGAGAGTTGAAACCCACTCGTTGCACTCTCCAAATGGCTGATCGATCAATCACCCATCCAAGGGGTCAACTAGAGGATGTGTTGATCAAAGTCGGGGAGTTCATATTCCCTGTTGATTTTATCATTATGGATACACAACCTGTTGCTAACCCAAGAAACCAAATTCCGGTGATTCTCGGTCGACCATTTTTGGCCACTTCCAATGCCGTAATAAACTGTCGCAATGGCTCCATGACTCTATCCTTTGGGAAAATGTCTAGTGAGTTCAATATTTATAAAATGGGAAGTCTGCCCCCCATACCAAAAACTAGTACACAAGAAGTTTGCTCTATTCACGAAATCACACAGGAGGACTGCGAGCTTGAGAGATTTCTATTTGATGAAAACAGTTTGACGCCACTAGTGCGTCCCTTCTTGAGCCTACCACCGTTGACACAACCGATATTGATTATGAATGTTTTACTTTTTCGGATGATGACGACTCACAGCCCGAATATGAGGCTTTTGAATTTTTGGATGAGTTAGTCGAGCCATCCGAATTGGTTGTTTGCAGTGATTTCGAACCTGTGTTGGAGTCCTTTGAGTTCGAGGTAGATTCCGAAATGATTCTTTCGCCTCCGAAACTCGAACTCACGCCCTTGCCGTCTCACCTTAGATTTGCTTACATAGGTGAGAATGAGACCTTTCCCATTATCATATCGGCCTCTCTAGCACTCGAGCAAGAGAACGCCCTCTTAATGGTCTTACAAGATAGGCGGCAAGTTTTCGGTTGGACTATGGCGGACATCGAGGAGATACGTTACCTCATAATTGAATATCATACACAATTGATGGATGATGCCAAGTCAATAAAGGACCCACAGGAACATCTTGGGGGTATTGTTGTGAGTCAACCTCCTCACTCAGAAGTTGAAATACCCCCATTTCTTATAATAAGCTACGAGAATGCCAACACTCCACCGATTGCTGATCATTTACATTCCCGTTTTGATACATCACCATCGCCTGTATATTTACCTCTACACCTCCCTTACCACTACTCTATCTTTCCCAATTCTTTGCGGATCGCTACAACTTATTCTTCCACCAACCAATACTCTTTACTGATGAAATTTTCAACTGGTGGGTGTTGGTCTATACAAAGTTTGGCAGTAATGTCTGACATAGTTTAAATGAAATTTGGGGGAGGGACTTTTTGTATATATTTTTGTTTTTCTTAGCAATAATTTTTTTTTTTAAATAAATAAACAGGGAAGCGCCGGTATTTTGACCCTCTTGGTTTAGCATGACAGTGAGGACACTGTCAAGTACAAGTTTGGGGGTATGCTCGGTACGTCTTCTTCCTTCGCATTCATTTGTACATATTTTTTCATTTGCATATTTATTTGAAAAACCCATAAAAATTGAAAAATTTCAAAAATTATAAAAATTTATGTATTCAATTTTGGCTAGTTGGCTCGAGTTTGATAAATAGGTTAACAGGCTAGGAATAACTAGATCTTAGACTTAGTGAATTAAAAACCCTAAAGATAACATTCCTTAAAGTTTAGCGGTAGAAAGTATATGCCTTGTAGTTTATTTAGAAATAGGCAAATTTTAAGTTCACTTCTTGGGCTAAGTCAAATTGAGGGAAGAGTATTGATGTTCTTATTAGAGTATATGTTTGAAAATTAGTTCCTAGCTTAAGTCTAGATTCTGAAAATGTATACCCTACAACTTGCACAATCACGCACCTTGAAACTTGGAATAGTAGAAGAGACCTTGAAATGCTCTTGTCTAAAGTCCTTAGTACGAAGAAAAAAAAAAGTGAATAAAGAAAAAAAAATGGACACTGGTTTTTGTGATTACTTAAGGCTGTGAAAATAGAAAAATATTTAGCGAGGGTGCTTCATCACCTAGTGCCTTAGACCAACTGGTTTGGGAGCCACTGCTAAAAGCCTTGGGTGTTGCAAAAATTAGGAAGAACGCTTTTAAGTGCAAACACATTTTGTAATCGGTCGTTGGTACCTCAAGAAGTATTAACAGTAGCATGAAGGATGTGTAAGCAAAAATTCAATTAAAAATTCACGTATTAATAAGTACTTTTGACAACGGACAAGGGCATGATTGCTTGATTTGAATTTCCAAGTGTAGGGGTGATCTATACACACACGTAGGGGTATGTGATTGGAATTTAGATGAGAGAAAGGGATGAAAAATAGAACTTGTATCTTTAGTAGAGTTGATAAAAATTCCTGAGTGGAGATGAAACCCTAGAAGGAAAACTTAAGAAATGCCGAAAGCTAAGTAGGTCTGCAGAACATATATAATCTTAAGTTAAATAATGAGGAAGTGTGAAGAATATGGGTGGATAATTTATGAGTCGACGATAATAGAATTCCTTGTTAGAAAACCTAAATGGAGAACTAAAGTTAATAGGCCGAATTGATAGGATTTTGTGGGTGTAATCCGCTGAAAACCCACAGGAGACAACACTCCTCCTACTAGGGACACCTAGAGGTTTAACGGCTTGTTGCACGTGCTCAGTGCAATCGCGTTTCCCTGCGAAAGTGTGGTTAGGATTTTAGTGAATAAAAAAATAAGTTTGCTCGAGGACGAGCAAAAGGTATGTTTGGGGGTATTTGTTCAGACCATAATATTGCATTATTCATTCCCCTATTCTTATTCTTTTTATGAATAAATAGGTACTCTTGACGCACGTTTGTTGCATGTTACAGGATACAGGGCTTAGACGCGAATACAGTGAAAAAGACGAAAGTTGATACAGAAAAAGGAATTTTGACCAACAAGTAGACGGATCCTAGTCAAGCCTAGTCGAAGAACAGTGCAAGGTCCAAAAAGTCAAGTGAACGGTTAAAAGACCGCTACAAGTATTCACTGAAATATCTGGAGGAGAATAAGAAGCCCAAAAGAGAAAATACATATGGAAATAGGAAGCCCCAGAATTTAATAAGGAGTCCTAGATGTTTGGTGAGCTAAGGCCACCAAAGGGCCGCGGAACCGCGGCCTAAGCGCCTTATTGCCGCGGTTCCGCGGTCGTTTGTTGCACGTGTCGGCACCGACTTCTTGTGTCGGTGCGACGGTTCGGGTGTTGGGATTTTTAGATGTCAAATCTGTAATTGCGCATGTGCGAGAGTCTGTAACCCAAGGTTTTCTGTTTTCCTATAAATTGTATTTCCAGATCTGTAAAAAGGCATGACTCTTTTCAATCAATAAATTTCAGAATTTCTAGGAGTTATATTCAGATCTGTTCTATATCGTTTGGAGGGAGCCGTCAACCTAGTAATGTAAATTATGTTTTTTCTTCTTTTAATTAGTATGCATTATCATCCCCTAATGAGCGAGTAGTCTCCTCACTTGTTAGGGTTAGCCTTAGGGAAAGGGTTGAGAGATGAGATCTCTCACCCCTTTCAATGCCACATTCACCTAATGAATTAGAACTCCATGCATACGCGCACAATCGCTCCCTACGGCACCCTACCCCTCGAGGTAACGGTGAACCGTAGTATAAAGGGCCGGTTGCGCGCGTTTTCCGTGGGGGTTAGGGTAATTATCAACAAAGGAAGGATACGAATCTAGAGGAAGAAACATCTTCGCAAAAGATTCGGATCCACTTTATTGATAATAACCATAACATCTAACAGATCTAAAAAAGAAGGCATTGAAAGCGGTGAGGAAAACGTTAATCTCCAAAACTTCCTCTAAGCCTAACCCTAGCAAGAGTTTAAATTAGATTAATTAAGATCCAGTTTTTATAGATTTTAGAAATCAACCAAAACGACACTTTGAATCAACTCGTAAAGACACTTTAAGAAAACTACCCATCTCTGTGGATCGACCCGTACACACCGGCTAGCTGCAAAGCGACGCCGTTTCTGATTGCGGTAAATACAAGTTTTCATACTAATCAGATTCCCACCGTGCTTTGATTTCTACCTTACCACATTCAAGAGAACATGCAAAACGGTGACTTTTGGGTACAGTCCCGAATCATATGGAGGCAATGAGCGATAGGAGGGGATTCGTCTCTCCCGGTATTGGGGGTTGATGTTCCGCTGTGCTGCGATTGGCTATAACAGGAAGTTCCTGGCCAGGGATAATTCAGAGATTTACCGGTAAGTGTTATCAGTAGTTTCTCGACCCGTTATGAGTCTCACATCGGCACGACTTATCGGTTACTAGGTCTGACGTTTACCACCCCTAGACTAGATATGCGACATATCAGACGAAAAGACCGGACTGTACGGTAGTGTTACTGACAGGCTTTACAGGAGTTAGAGCGGGCTTGCTTGTTGATATTCTGATCGCTCAATACCCGGGTAGCCGTTACGTCCAGCTACTACCGCTGACGGCTTGTTGGTGCTTAATATGATCATCAACTGCTGCCGGCGTATTGACGAGTGTTTGGAGTCCTACACATAGGTTTACTGGCTCCGGAAAAACGAAGTAGGAGCATATATGTGATATGTGCAGGACCGAGATTAATACGTGTAGTGATACCGTATTCTATTCTCGCGATTTATGATATCGGTTGGTTATATGAGATATAGTCGGGTTATCGAATCAAGTGTTGATTCGATAAGTTGATATAAATAATATTAGTCGGTCATATGAGATATAACCGGATTATTAAATCAAGTGTTGACTTAATGATTTAATGTATAATTATATATTTGATATATTAATTTACACTAACTAATATTAGCTCACTTAAGCATTTCTTATCTCACTTATGCGTTTAATATATATGTGATATATATTAATTGTATTTCTTTTTGTGTCATGCTTGATACCACATGCTACATGGGTGTATGAGACATACACCATGCTAATGATAATGTAGGGTTTATTTATTTAGAAAAAATGAAATATTAGTTGGAAATTAGCTAAATGAGTTAGCTTAGTGGAAGTTTATTAAACCATTGACTTAGTCCACTAGTTTTGTCATACACTAGATATTTATTAACCCAACCATTATCTAAACTCATGGTTAAGTCTCTACATGAGTTATATGAGATATTTCTCATCCATGCTTTCCATTCACTCTCTCATCCATTATTTACTTCTTCTTCTTCATCAAGAGCTTAGCTCTCAAGGTTTTTGAGAGGAGAAGAAAAAGAGTGAGAAAATTAATTCTAAAGTGAGAAAAAATCCTACTTCATCATCCTGTACTAGATTAGCCATTTGGTTTAGGGTGTTAAATTCACTAATCCCTCATTAGTGAAGTGGTAGCTTAGGTTAGTGTCTCCTCGATGTAGATCATCTTCGGGCTCGAAGACTTCATGCAAGCTCGTTCCTTTCATCTTGTGTAGCCATTCTAGAGTCTAGAAGATCACAACTTGGAGCGAGAGGACTACTACACGGAGCTATTGAAGTGAAGGACCGGTCTACAAAGGTTTTATTCCTTGTTCACTTAGTTGTAAAGTTGTTTACATATTGTATTGTCTAAATCTCTAGTTATGATTCTAGGATTAGGATTGTTTAGCATGGCAAAATTTTGAAAATGGCATGGACGATGCCTCCCGAAACCTTACTGTCATGCTAGGCATTCCTACACTAGGAGCACACTAAAGGAGAGGAGTGAAGACCCGAAGGACTTGATCCACTTGGTATAAACTTCTTTCTCAGTAGATATCTTTTCTAGTTAAGCTAGTTAGGTTTATGGAAGATCTGATTTAGGGTTATTCTAGCGCTAGTTTTGACTCGTAGAAGAATTTTTGTTCCACAAACGGCCACAGATGATGGCCAGGGCATTAGTGTAACCCAACAACCTGTTTGCACGACTCCTTTAAGCCGTGGTAGGGTAGTAATCAAAGTGCAGGGGGAACACACTCAAGACGATGTTGTGATGGCAAGTCAACGGACTAACCTGTACTCATGTCACCTGGGAACTGCTTTCTGACAATTGGTATAATACAAACCAGTAGCTCCCAACGAGTCCTGTCTAGTGTAACTCATAACCTAATGAGCACCTGCATACTATCTCTAGTACGACGTACTAATGGATATGGGACAGACCATCTCCCCTGCTGGGATGAGAAGCGTATACACTGGTCTACTCTGGAGTATCGATGCCTCATCTCGATAATCCTACGACTAAGTGTAAGTCGACGTTAGACACCCCACGCTATGCGGGGAGGCGGAATAGGTAAAACAATCATTTTGTTTAAACTAACATCGACTAATTTTACGTATCTTTGCCAAACCCTAACTAACAACAACATAGGAGGGATTAGCTACTATGAAAGAAGATTATAACTAATGAATCATGTCCTTCTTGTTCTCGTAGACCACCTCCTCGTCGGCCTCCTCGATGTGATAGAAGATCCACCCGAGAGCTAATTCTCCATGCTTTAACCTCACACTTGAGGTAACTAAGTGGCTATGAGTGCTAATCAAAGCAACCTAGAGGATATAGAAGAGGATTAGGGATCTATTAGTCTTTCTAACCGTTGGATCTCAACACATGAGAGGTTAGGGTTAGTTCTTGAAGAGAGAGAGAGAGCTTGAGGAGAGAGAAGGTGAGAGTGAGAATGATCTTGGAAAAATGTCTCATTGTAAATATATGAAGCATAAGATATTTATTAAATGAATAACAAATAAAAAATATTATCATGCTTCATTAACTCACCTTTTGTGATTCATCCCATGAGCCATTAAGCCATAAATGTATCATTAACTCCTATGGATGAATCACACCATGAGTCATTAAACCAATTAATGCAAATGCGACCTTAGCCTCCAACTCATCAATCTTCTAGAAGCTTCTTGACTAATTACGAGAATGCCCTTCCCATCCGTGAAAACACGAAAATACTGAGATTGTATAAATCCATTAATCCAATACTAGAATTTGGCTTAAACCAAAGCCTTCTAGTATAAACTGTCCGAACATCGTACGTGCATAAATGCACGTGCGTGTCCGAACCCTGTCGTAAAACCATACGACCTCTATATTGTTTCGCCCAAAGCAGGGAAACTCTCTGTGTAGGACTCTAAAGACTCGACTACTACGCTGGCAGTTAGTTTAACCACAGACCGCAAGCGGCACTTGCTGTACGTAACGGTCCCGAGGTAGATGTCGATAAGAAGGCCGATGAGGAAACCAATCCGAACTCCTACTGAGCCTGATGTGACAATCTCCGTACAGTCCGGTCTGTTCGTCTAGGACTATCGCATATCGGGCCTAGGGGGCAGCAAGCGTCCGTCGCCTAAAAGCGGTATAAGTCGTGTGGGAGTGAAGCCCATTACACCTTGAGAAGCTACTGGAAAACCTACCAGTATATCTCGCTTGCCCTGGCCAGGGACTTTGCGTAATGGCTTTCCAGACACAGCACGATATCAACTCCCAATACCGGGAGAGACGAATCCTGTTTAACCGCCACTGCCTCCAAGTGCTTTGGGACTGTACCTAACTGCTACCTATTTGCACGACTCCTTTGAGACATGGTAGGGTAGAAATCTAAGAACAATGGGAACACACTCGAGGCGAAGCAGCAGTGTCAAGTCTGCGGACTATGCTGTAATCACGTCACCTGGGAACTGTTAACTGACGACGGGTATAATACCAACCAACAGTTCCCTGCGAGTCATGTTCGATGTACCCGTAACCCAACGAGCACCTATATACTATCTCCAGTACGACGTACTGATGGCTGTGGGACAGACCATCTCCCCAACTGGGATGAGAAGCGTATACACTAGTCTACTCTGGAGTATCGATGCACTGTCTCAATAATCCTACGACTAAGGACCTGAAAAAAAAAGGATGTGCTTGTAGACTACCCAGCCCCCACTAGTGTGACTGCCATCATAACGCTGGTAGTCAAGCATGATCCTAAGGGCTCTATCAATACGTACACACATATTAAGAAAGATATAAACTAAGTAGCATACTACCATGTTTAGCAAGACTGTTAATATAACTGTGAATATCCCAAGCTTCCATTAAGTAATATACAAGCTAATATGATACAATAATGGCCCCTAGGGCATACACACTAATAATCTCCTACTTGCACTAGGGCCATGTACTGGCATATTGAAGACCGATCATCTCGAGTAGCCTCTTGAACTGAATTTGAGGTAAGGCCTTAGTGAATGGATCAGCAGTGTTCTCCCTTGTAGCAACTCACCGGACCTCGATCTCCTGGCGATCTATGATCTCCCTGATCAGGTGATACCGCCTTAAGAAGTGTCTGGACTTCTGATGGGACATGGGTTCTTTCGCTAAAGCTATAGCTCCGTTGTTGTCACAATACAGCGGTATTGGATCAACAATGGTAGGAACCACCTGAAGTTCTGTGAGGAACTTCTTCATCCAGTCCGCTTCTTTTGCGGCATCGCAAGCAGCGATATACTCCGCTTCCATCGTCTAGTCAGCAACGGTGTCCTTCTTGGAACTCTTCCAGCACACCGCCCCTCCATTGAGGGTATAGACATAACTTGACATGGACTTGGAGTCATCCTATTCACTCTGGAAGCTGGAATCAGCAAAGGCTTCGATCTGGAGGTCTTTTCCGCCGTAAACCAAGAACATCTCCTTAGTCCTTCTCAGGTACTTGAGAATGTTCTTTACTGCTATCCAGTGCTTCTCCACTGGGTCTGACTGATACCTGCTTACCACGCTCAGTGCGTAAGCTACATCTGGTCTGGTGCACAACATCGCATACATTATAGAGCCTACCGCAGAAGCGTAGGGTATAATAGACATGCGATCCCTTTCCAAATCAGTCTTGGGAGACATCTCTATGGAGAGGGTGATTCCGTGACAAGCTGGTAAACTACCGCGCTTAGAATCTTCCATACTGAATCTTTTTAGTATAGTGTTGAAATACCTGGACTGTGAAAGTCCCAACATCCTCTTGGATCTATCACGATAGATCCGGATCCCCAGAATATAAGAGGCATCACCCAGGTCTTTCATGGAGAACCAGTGTGACAATAATCCTTCGACAGATTGTAGCATAGGAATGTCATTTCCTATTAAAAGAATGTCATCCACGTACAAGATGAGGAATATTACAGTTCTTGCTACAATTTTACTATATATACATGGTTCATCTGGATTTTTGATAAAGTCATATTCTTTGACCATTTCATCAAAACAGATGTTCCAACTCCGCGACACCTGCTTTAGTCCATAAAAGGACTTAAGCAACTTGCACATTATCCCGCTGCTCCCACTCTGATTGAAGCCTTCTGGCTGATCCATATAGACGCACTCTTCTAAATTACCATTTAGAAAAGCCGTCTTTACGTCCATCTGCCTGATCTCATAATCATGGAAGGCGGCAATGGAAAGAAGGATCTGAATAGATTTGAGCATAGCCACTGGAGAAAAAGTTTCGTCATAGTCCAAACCAGGTCTTTGACGAAAACCTTTTGCAACAAGTCTAGCCTTATAGGTTTCCACCTGTCCATCTACACCAATCTTTTTCTTGAAGATCCATTTGCATCCTATGGGTTTTACCCCAGCTGGAGAAAAGTCCAAAGTCCATACTTTTTTGGTGTACATGGACCCCATCTCGGTCCGCATTGCCTCTAGCCATCTTACCGAGTTACCGCTCTGGATGGCCTGCTGGAAGCTAGTAGGTTCATCGTCATCAATGATGCAATCTTCTCTATCCCCATCTATGAGAAAACTGTAGTATCTCTCAGTCAGATGAGACGGCCTACTACTCCTGCGGAGTGGTGTGGGATGACCTGTTCTTCTTGAACTACTGGTTCTACCAAACTTTTAGTAGTAGTTTGTGGTTCTGGAATTTCTTCCAGTTCTATTGCGCTCCCACATGTTTCCTTTTCTAAAATTAGCTGTTCTAGAAAATGGGCATTACGAGAAACAAAAATCTTTTATTCCTTTGCGTTATAGAAGAAATACCCCTTGGAGTTCTTTGGATATCCCACAAACTTACACTGTACTGATCGTGCCTCGAGTTTGTCCGCATGCTGCCTTTTAACAAAAACTGGACTTCCCCATATCTTCAGATACTGAAGATAGGGCTTCTACCCACTCCATATCTGATATGGTGTTGTAGGCACAGTTTTGGAAGGAGCCCTGTTCAAAAGATATGCTGCTGATTCTAGTGCATAACCCTAGAAAGATCGCGGTAACTCAGCATTACTCATCATGGAACGTACTATATCTAATAGGGTTCGGTTCCGTCTCTCCGATAAACCGTTATGCTGTGGAGTGTATGGAAGAGTAAGCTGAGAGAGAATTCCTTTCTCTTTTAGGTAACCTAGGAACTCGGCACTTAAGTATTCACCACGACGATCAGATCTCAGTGTCTTGATACTTTTGCCGGTTTGGTTTTCTACATCATTCTTATATTCTTGGAATTTCTCAAAAGCCTCGGATTTATGTTTCATTAAGAAAATGAATCCGTACCTAGAGTAATCATCCGTAAAAGTAATGAAATATGAAAAACCACCTCTTGCATGTGTAGACATTGGACCATATACATCGCTGTGTATGAGTCCTAAAAGCTCGCTCGCTCTTACTCCATGTCCAGTGAATGGAGTCTTTGTCTTCTTTCCTTTGAGACATGATTGACAAGTTACATAAGATTGATATACGAACGAATCCAAATATCCTTCTCTATGTAACTTAGTTAACCTGGTCTCATTGATATAACCCAGTCTACAATGCCATAAGAAAGCCTTATTTAAATCTAGAGACTTTCTTTTTAGTGTGTTCTGGACATTGAAAATCTGTAATTGGTTTAGCACATATATACTATTATCTAGTGTACCGGACCCAATCAAACCATGATTAAGGTGGATGTTAACAACATCGCTTACAAACATGAAATCATAACCTTCTTTTGATAACAACGATACTGATATCATATTACACGTTAAACTAGGTACACAAAAACAGTTACGCAAAACCAAAATATGACCACTAGTCAATCCTAGGTGATAATCCCCTACGGACACAGCACCCACGCTAGCTCCGTTAGCAACCTGGAGGGTCATATCTCCAACCTTCAGCTCTCTACGGTTTCTCAGTGCCTGCAATGAATTGCATATATGAGATCCTGATCCGGTATCCAATACTCAGGAAGTAGAGTTGATTGATAGACAATTTTCAATTATAAACACACCTGAGGTCGAAACCACAGCTTGTTTCGGTTCCTGGTTCATGGCAATCCAAGCTTTGAATTCTTTCGTCCAATGGCCTTTCCTACGACAGTGGAAGCATTCGTCCTTTGCCACTACTGGCACCGCAATCTTTGTCTTTCCCTTAGCTCACACCTTACTAACACCACCTCTTGGTTTGGTAGCGGCCTTCATCTTTCTTCCTTTGGCCCTTGCCTTGGACCTGGAAGAGGAAGCACCGCGAACAAACATGGTGGGTGTTTTCCTTGCTTTGTGCAAGGTGCCCTCTGCACTCCTCAACATGTTAAGGAGTTCTGGAAGTTCAACTTCTTTTCCTTGCATGTTGAAATTCAGAATAAACTGGGCGTAGGTGGAAGGAAGGGACTGAAGAACCAAGTCTGTATAGAGCTCGTTCTCCAAAGTCGTCCCGAGGTCCGCGAGCTCTTCTATATAGCCAATCATCTTTAGGACATGTTCTCCTACAGATGATCCGACGGCTAGCCTCGACTAAAACAAGTTCTTCGAGATCTTGTATCTTGCTATACGTGATTGCTCTCCATACAGATCCTTTGTGTGGAGAAATATGGATTCAAGATCCATATCCTCGTGCCTCCTCTGATGTTCATTATTCATAGAGGCAAGCACGATGCATTTGGCCTTCGCACAATCTAATTCCCAGATCTTGTGGATTTCCTTATCCGCAAGCTTGGATTTTGGACCAGGGACAGTAGGTGCCTTAGCAGTAAGGACATACCCTAATTTGTCATAAGTTAAAGCCATCTTAACATTCCGGAACCAATCTTTATAGTTTGGCCCTGTCAAAATAATTTTCTCTAATAGTAACTTAAGGCCTGTCATGTTTTAGGTCGCTGCAATGAGAGAGAAAGGGAACACTTTGGCATGATGCTCTTGCAAGTTTAGAGTGGTTTTTAGTTTATCTAAACAGGATGGCTCCCACTGTTTCTCGAATCCCTCCTCAAACCAAAAAAGAAGAACTAGCCAGGACTATTCTCACCGTACAATACTTGCTTAACCGTTCAGCCAGGACGGTGTCAGTACTTCGAGGGAGGTTTTACGACGCTTTCGCGAAGTTCCTTGATTAAATAACCTCTTTTCTCTCAGGGCGTAACCCCGCTGACACCTTTCTCGACACATACTTGGTTTATAGCATTGATCGTTAAGTGACGAATCTCCTGATGAGTAGCGGATACTCAGAGTAGGATCGGGATCCAAATATCATCGTGTGATAAAGCTGAAGGAATCCTACCAAAATTATTACACTCCAAAAGGTATGCATCTCTTTGCAAATTTCAGTTTCTTTATAAATTCCCGATATAAATTTCTGCCCCATGCTCTTATGACCTTAGCGTTGGTCAAAATGTCAAAAGTCACATGTCAAGATCTACCCATCATTATCTTGTTAATTTTAACCCATCCGTACATACCCCTGAAGTTGGCCAAATGATAATATGACTGCCCCAAACTAACTCATCTATCTATGCAACAAATGAATACCCAGCAGCTACCAAACACTATGCCTTGGCGTTGGTCAAAATGTATAGCTTGAATACTACTGAATACCCAAATGAAATGACGGAGGGCTAAGAATGGTTTTGGCGAAACCGTGAACGTAGTGAACTTGATATGATCGAAGGAACCTGATAGCTTTTAAAAAGGAGTGGTTAAAGCTCCGCAATTTAAAAAATATCCTCTGTTTTAAAATAACCGAGTGGTTTCTTTTAAACTGTTCTATCGATTCGACTTTGGTTTATTTTCTTTGCATTAATATAATGCACCCCCATCAATTAACCTATCATTGCAGAAAACAATGAAAATACAACGTCCTCTTATGCCATCCGCATTCGCCACTGGGTCCCGTCATTCACCCGTTAGGTTACTTAACTAACGACAGAGCGGGGGCTGGGCTAGCGCGGGTGTAAAACATAAGTGACGTCTAATAGCTATCATATATAGATATTGTACATTCGTCAGACGCAATAATAGGCATTCCAGATCACAAATGAACATATTGGATTTTCTACGAATCCGCATTCCTTTTGAGCCTGCAAAGAAAGACGGATTACACAGACGCGATGAATAGCCAAAACCCCACCCTAGACCCCTACGGTTACGGCAAACTACCCGCCTAGTACCTGAAGTGAAGCGGTCTCCCTCAACAACATGAGTAGGCCACTAAATACTTCAAAGTACCTGGTAGTTTGTGCACCCCATTTTGGGTCTATCCTAGGAGCAGAAAACAGTAAATGAAATAATACCACGGTGGCTACAACCTCAGCCCAGATGTGCCCCGCAAAAGAATATTACAACAATTTACAAATTACATTTGAATGAAAGAAATGCTCATCTCACATCCCCGGCTATCCATTCACGACAATCCAACAAGTCCACAAACACAAACCAGTAAAAACCATTACAAAAATATGCAACCCCCTGCTAACCGACATACTAGCAGTTAAGTGAGGTTTACGAACACATTAAACAAATCAAAGATATAATCAAGTTAGCCAAACATCTTCGAATTTCGATCAAGCAAACACAAATGATTCTACTCCAAATAATCCTCTGTGCACCTGAAACCTGAGAAGAAACAAAACATCCCAGAAAAAACAAAATCAACACAGAAGAGTTACCGGGGAATTTTGGGCTGACTCGGCTCCAACTCGGCCGCGGATCCGCGGCGGATCGCTTGGATCGGCCGCGGATCCGCGGCGGTTTGGCCGAGTTAGGATCCCAAATTTCTCCAGTAACCTTATAATTACCTGCTTGTATTTTTAAGGGTCCCTGAAAAATTTTTAGACCCTGTTTTAAAATCGACAGAAACTATGTGAAAATGATGTTTTTCCAGGTTTGTTTTATGATCGAATTTCTAATGACTTTGCTAACAAGTTAGTTATGCTTTAGCGAGGCTCTGATACCACTGTAAGTCGACGTTAGACACCCCACGCTATGCGGAGAGGCGGAATAGGTAAAACAATCATTTTGTTTAAACTAACATCGACTAACTTTACGAATATTTGCCAAAACCTAACTAACAACAATATAGGAGTGATTAGCTACTATGAAAGAAGATTATACCTAATGAATCAAGTTCTTCTTATTCTTGTAGACCACCTCCTCGTCCTCCTCCTCCATGTGATAGAAGATCCACCCGAGAGCTACTTCTCTAAGCTTTAACCTCACACTTGAGGTAACTAAGTGGCTATGAGTGCTAATCAAAGCAACCTAGAGGATATAGAAGAGGATTAGGGATCTATTAGTCTTGCTAACCCTTGGATCTCAACACATGAGAGGTTTGGGTTAGTTCTTGAAGATAGAGAGCTTGAGGAGAGAGAAGGTGGGAGTGAGAATGATCTTGGAAAATTGTCTCATTGTAAATATATGAAGCATAAGATATTTATTAAATGAATAACAAATAAAAAATATCATCATGCTTCATTAACTCACCTTGTGTGATTCATCCCATTTGTCATTAAGCCATAAATGCATTATTAACTCATATGGATGAATCACACCATGAGTCATTAAACCAATTAATGCAAATGCCACCTTAGCCTCCATTTCATCAATCTTCTAGAAGCTTCTCGACTAATTACGAGAATGCCCCTCCCATCCGTGAAAACACGGAAATACTAAGACTGTATAAATCCTTTAATCCAATACTAGAATCTGGCTTAAACCAAAGCCTGCTAGTATAAACCGTCCGAACATCGTACGTGCATAAATGCACGTGCGTGTCCGAACCCTGTCGTAAAACCATACGACCTCTATATTGTTTCGCCCGAAGCAGGGAAACTCTCTGAGTGGGACTCTAAAGACTCGACTACTACGCTGGCAGTGGGTTTAACCACAGACCGCAAGTGGCACTAGCTGTACGTAACGGTCCCCAGGTAGATGTCGATAAGAAGGCCGATGAGGAAACCCATCCGAACTCCTACTGAGCCTGATGTGACAATCTCCGTAAAGTCCGGTCTGTTCTTCTACGACTATCGCATGTCAAGCCTAGGGGGCGGTAAGCGTCAGTCCCCTAAAAGCGGTATAAGTCGTGTCGGAGAGAAGCCCATTACACCTTGAGAAGCTACTGGAAAACCTACCAGTATATCTCGCTTGCCCTGGCAGGGACTTTTCGTAATGGCTCTCCAGACACAGCGCGAAATCAACTCCCAATACTTGGAGAGACGAATCCTGTCTAACCGCCACTGCCTCCAAGTGCTTCGGGACTGCACCCAACTGCTACCTGTTTGCACGACTTCTTTGAGCCGTGGTAGGGTAGCAATCTAAGAACAGTAGGAACACACTCGAGGCGAAGCAGCAGTGTCAAGTCTGCGGACTATGCTGTACTCATGTCACCTGGGAACTGTTAACTGACGACGGGTATAATACCAACCAACAGTTCCCTGCGAGTCCTGTCTGGTGTACCCGTAACCCAACGAGCACTTGTATACTATCTCCAGTACGACGTACTGATAGCTGTGGGACAGACCATCTCCCCTACTGGGATGAGAAGCATACACACTAGTCTACTCCAGAGTATCGATGCCCTGTCTCGATAATCCTACGACTAGGGACCAGAAAAAAAAAGCATGTGCTTGTAGACTACCCAGCCCCCACTAGTGTGACTGCCATCACAACTCTGGTAGTCAAGCAAGATCCTAAGGGCTCTATCAATACGTACACACATATCAAGATAGATATAAATCAAGTAGCATACTACCATGTTTAGCAATACTGTTAATATAACTGTGAATATCCCAAGCTTCCATTAAGCAATATACAAGCTAGAATGATACAATAATGGCCCCTAGGGTATATACACTAACACTAAGGATGTGCTTATAGACTACCCAGCCCCCACTAGTGTGACTGCCATCACAATGCTTGTAGTCAAGCAAAGGTCCTAAGGGCTCTACCAATATGTATAATCGATATGCTGAAAGAAACACATGCATATATTGAGGTAGAATCAAACCAAGTAGTATGCTACCATTTTGAGCAAGAATGTTTTTATAACTGTGAATATCCCAAGCATCAAATATATAAAATACAATCCAGTATGATACAATAATGGCCTCTAGGGCATATATCACTAACAATCTCCCACTAGCACTAGGGCCATGTATTGGCATAACGCAGACCTATCATCTCGACCGGCCGCTCGAACTGTGTCTGAGGGATGGCCTTTGTGAGTGGATCTGCAGTGTTGTTCTCTATCTCTACTCTCCGCACCTCGATCTCCCGGCAAACAATGATCTCCCTGATCAGGTGAAACCGCAACAAGATGTTTCTGGACTTCTGATAGGACCTTGGTTCCTTCGCCAAAGCTATAGCGTCGTTGTTGTCACAATACAGCGGTATTGGATCAACAATGGATGGAACCACCTGAAGCTCTGTCACGAACTTCCTGATCCAAACTGCTTCCTACGCGGCATCACATGCAGAGATATACTCTACTTCTATCGTCGAGTCAGCAACAGAGTCCTGTTTGGAGCTCTTCCAATAGACCGCCCTTCCATTGTGGTTAAATACATAACCCGACATGGACCTGGAGTCATCTATGTCAATCTGGAAGCTAGAGTCGATGATGGCCTCGATCTGGAGGTCTTCTCTGCCGTACACCAAGAACTTCTCCTTAGTCCTTCTTAGGTACTTGAGAATGTTCTCCACTGATGTCCAGTGCTTCTCCCCTGGATTCGACTGATACCTTCTTACAACGCTCAGGGCATAAGCTACATATGGTCTGGTACACAACATTACATACATTATAGAGCATACCGCAGAAGCGTAGGGTATAATAGATATGCGATTCCTTTCCAAATCAGTCTTGGGGGACATCTCTTAGCAAAGGGTGATTCCGTGACAAACCGGTAGATTACCGCTCTTTGAATCTTCCATACTGAATTTTCTAAGTATGGTGTCGATGTACCTTGACTGTGAAATTCCAACATCCATTTAGATCTTTCACGATAGATCTGGATCCCCAGAATGTAGGAGGCATCACCCAGGTCCTTCATGGAGAACTTTTGTGACAAGAATCCTTTGACTGATTGTAGCATAGGAATGTCATTTCTTATCAAGAGAATGTCATCCACGTACAAGAAGAGGAATACTACAGTTCTCACTACAATTTTACTATAGAGGCATGGTTCATCTGGATTTTTGATAATGTCAAATTTCCTGACCGTCTCATCAAAACAGATGTTCTAACTCCGCGATGCCTGATATAATCCATAAATGGACTTAAGCACCTTGCACACCTTTCCGCTGCTTCCACTCTGAATGAAACCCTCTGGCTGATCCATATAGACCCACTCTTCCAAATTTCCATTTAGAAAAGCGGTCTTTACGCCCATCTGCTAAATCTCATAATCGTGGAAGGCGGCAATTGCATGAAAGATCCGAATGGATTTGAACATAACCACTGGAGAAAAGGTTTCTTCAAAGTCCAAACCAGGTCTTTGATGAAAACCTTTTGCAACAAGTCTAGCCTTATAGGTTTCAACCTGTCCATCTACAACAATCTTCTTTTTGAGGATCCATTTGCAGCCTACGGGTTTTACCCCTTATGGAGCAATGTCTAAAGTCCATACTTTGTTGGTTTACATGGACTCCATTTCTGTCTGCATTGCATCCAGCCATTTTACTGAGTCTCTGCTCTGAATAGCTTGGAGGAAGCTAGTTGGCTCATCATCGGCGATGATGCAATCCTCTCTATCCCCGTCTACGAGAAAACCGCAGTATCTCTCGAACGGATGAGACTGCCTACAAGTCCTGCGGAGTGGCGCTGGGATGTCTGGTTTTTTCGAAACTTCTGGTTCCACCATACTTTCAGTAATAGCTTGTGGTTCTGGAATTTCTTCCAGTTTTATTGTACTCCCAATTATCTTTTTTTCTAAAAATTCAGTTTCCAAGAAGTGGGCATGATGAGAAACAAAAACCTTTTGTTCCTCTGCGTAATAGAAAACATACCCCCTGGAGTTCTTTGGTTACCCTACAAACTTAAACAATACTGAGCGTGCCTTGAGCTTGTCGGCATGCTACTTTTTTTACAAAAGATGGAAATCCCATTGTTGGATATGTATGCCCTAGAGGCCATTATTGTATATGTATACATGTGGATGCTGCGGATATGTATGTACAGGACATTCTTGCTCAGTTATATAGTATATTTTTTCAGTTGTCTTTTATCAGGATATGTGTATTTGTTTTTATTGATGTTTCATCCATCTTGCACATATTGATAAAGACTTGATACAATAGTATACTATTATGATTTGACTTTATCTTAACATGGCATATATTATACACATTATTACATATTGCGGTTACATGTTGATAAAGCCCGTATTATCTTGCTTGACTACCTGCGTTGCGATGGCCATCATACTTGTGGGAGCAGGGTAGTCCATAAGCGCATCCTTAAATTGTCCCTAGTCTCTTGAGTATCGAGACTGGGCATTGATACTCCAGAGTAGACTAGTCTCTACGTTTCTAGACCCAACAAGGGGCAATGGTTGTTCCCCCAGCCATTGGTTAGATGCACCTAAGATCGTATATAGGTGCTCACTGGGTGTGAGTACACTGGACGGACTGACGGAGAACTTCCAGATGGTACTATACCTATCGTCAGATGGAAGTTCTCAGTTGACATGTGTACAGGTTAATCTTCGGACCAGAGATCGTCATTTGTCTCGTGTGAGTTCCCACTGTGCTTTGATTACTACTCTACCACGGCTCTACTGAGTCGTGCATGTAGGGTTCTAAGGCACACTAATAAAGTCTCACAAGCGATCAAACATGGCTAATTCAAATTTTTCATGTGCCTACAAACCCTAATACGGATCGTTAACTAGATGTATAGGCGATGCAATGCGAGTTAACTACTTTAACTAAGAGGAAAGTGATTACAACCTTTGTAGATCCGGTCCTCCACCTCCTAGGCTCCGTGATGACGTCCCTCCGCTGTTCAAATCGAATCCAGAACTCTATCATCGGCTTCATCGGAGAAATGGGCGGGCTAGGTCGTCGACTTCGATGCCGAAGATGATCTACATCGAGGCAACTCAAGATCAAGCTCCAACTTCACCAAGTCATGAAACTTGTGAAGAAAACACCCTATACTACTTGGCAAGAGGTAGAGCATGAAGAAATAGGAGGTGGGTTCACTTTAGAATTGGATTTCTCACTCATTTTCACTAGTTCCCATTGATGAAGACAAGGTTTCTTCATGTTGAAGAAGGAAGAAGAAGATGAAGATGAAGATAATATATGATTTGTATCTCTAAAATAGAAAATAATATGAATACTTATCATATAGCAACCATAGTTAGGTGTAGAGAATAAACTAAGGTTAGTTGAATGGTTAGGGTTAAGCATGAGACAAGAATGGTGGACTTGTTCAAAGCTTCAAGAAGCTTCAACAAACAAACAAAATAAGCCACCATTCTTTTCTTTATCATTTCAAAAAGAATAATAAATAAATAAATGAATAAGTAATAAACAAAACCCTAACCACTCATATAACCATGGTTTAATTCTTTACACAAACTTAAGTGAGCATGTATCATCAAACATGATACAATCTAGTGCACTAAAATATATCATATATACAATGTGCATTTCAAGTGAGAAAATCCATTTAAAGTGAACCAATACTAGTTAATGCAAAGTAATATATCAAATATATAATTATACATTAAATCATTAAATCAACACTTGATTCAATGATCCGGTCATGTCGCATATAACCGACTAGTATCCATTGTATCGGCTTATCGAATCAATCCTTGATTCGATAACTAGGTTATATCACATACAACCATTCGATACATTCATCGCGAGAATAGAATACGGTATCACACACACGCATTATTCTCGGTCCCGCACATATCTCATATGCGCTCCTATTTCGTTTCGCTTGAGCCAGGAAACCTCTGTGTAGGACTCTAAAGACTCGTCAATACGCCGGCAGCAGATGATGATCATATCAAACACCCACAAGCCGCAAGCGGTCTGCTAAACGTAACGGCCACCCAGGTATTGAGCGATCAGAAGATCGACGAGCAAGCCCGCTCACACTCCTGTGAATCCAACCAGTAACATTTACCGAACAGTCCGGTCTGTTCGTCTGATATGTCGCATATCTCGCCTAGGGGTGGTAAACCTCAGACCCCAATAGCTCGATAAGTCATGCCGACGTGAGGTCCATAACATGTGTGAAACTACTGATAACACTTACCAGTAGATCACTGCAACCCTGGCCAGGGATTTCCTGTTATGGCCAGTCGTGCATAGCGCAACATCAACCCCCAATACCGGGAGAGACGAATCCCCTCCTATCGCTCATTGCCTCCATGTGAATCGGGACTGTACCCAAAAACCACCTGTTTGCACGACTCAGTAGAGCCGTGGTAGGGTGGAAATCAAAGCACAGTGGGAGACACACAAGACTCTATGACGATCTCGGGTCAACAGACTAAGCTGTACCAGTGTCACCAGAGAACTGCCATCTGACGTGAGGTATAATACCATCTGGGAGTTCTCGGCGAGTCCGTTCAGTGTACCCAGTCTCCACTGAGCACCCGCATACCATCTCCGATGTCAAACACCAATGGATATGGGATCATCCATCGCCCATCACATGGGTCGAGTAGATATACGCTAGTCTACTGTGGAATATCGATGCCCCGTCTCGATATTCCCACGACTAGGAACATTGAAGGATGTACTCATTGACTATCCAGACCCCACTAGTATGATCTGCATCATAGTCCTGGAAGTCGAGTACACATCCTAAGGGCTTTATCAACATGTGATCAGAGAGACAGAAAGTATACATGTTAAGATAAAGAGCAACCAGATAGCGTAATATCATGTCGAGCAAGAAAGTCCTACCTATATATGTCTCAGCATGCACTACAATATACATCCAATGTACAGTAATGGCCTCTAGGGCATACATATAACTAACAATCTCCCACTTGCACTAGGGCCATCTGTAACAGTGGTTGCAGTATCACATACTCAACCATCCCATATAAGTCTCTCTCTCGGAAAAAGCCTTTGTGAGTGGATCCGCCGTGTTGTCCTCTGAGTCTACTCTCTAAACCTCGATCACCCTGGAGATCAACTATCTCTATGATCAGGTGATGCTGCCTCAGAATATGTCTAGGTCACTGATGGGACTAGGGTTCCGGGGCCAAAGCTACACTTCCATTGTCACACAATGGTAGGAACCTAGTTCATCTTATGAACCAATATACACCCAAACTGCCTCTTTGGTAGTATCTTTAATAGCGATGTTACCAGCCTTTATTATCTAGTTTACCACGGTATCTAGCTTGGAACTCTTCCAACATACCGTCCCTTTACTGAGGGTAAAGACAATGCCTGTGACTGACATTCAGTCGTCTTTATCACCCTGGAACCCTTCCAGTGATTCTCCCCAGGATCGATCGATACCATCTCACTACAACTAGTGAGAATCCTAACATCCATTTAGATCTATCTCATAGATCCAAAACCCAGGATTTAGGAGGTATCACTTTGATCCTATTGGAGAATCCTTGTGATAAGCGGAGATTGACCGAGCGTAGTATAGGAAACTCTTTTCCTATCAAGAGTATGTTGTCCACGTACAATACGAGGATAACCACCTTACTCTCTACAACCGTTTTGTATATACAAGGTTCATCTATCATTTTGATGAAGTCAAACTCTTTGACTACCACATCAAAACAGACGTTCCAACTCCGCGATGCCTGCTTTATTCTATAAAGCAACTTGCACACGTTTCCGCTGCTCCCTGATCGCACGCTTTTGGCGTGTCGGATGAAAGAATTTAAGTGTAACCGCGATCAGGACGGTGTCGCTTTACAGCTAGCCGGTTGAGCACGGGTCGGTCCACAGGGAGATGGTGGTATCTTACCTTCTTGTCTTAGACGAGTCAATAAAGAATCTGTATGAGTTTGTTCTAACCTATGTGTATATCTGCAAGTATAAAGTTGTTAAGAAAAGATACGAAATTGTAAGCTAAGAAATCCGTACTCAAAACCTTTGAGCCGAGTCTTGACCAATTGAAGCTAAGCAATCGGCAACAACGTGGATTAGGGGATTAAGCGCGGTATTCGTGGAATCCGGCTTATTTACCCTTGTCCTTCCGTTCTTGTCTCTTGCTTTCGCCTCCGGCCAAACCGAACGCAACCGGTCGTGGTTAGGAATCACCGTTACCTTGTCAGGGTACGGTGCCTAACGGAGCGCTTGCGTATGGTTTGGGCGGAGTTCAAATGGAAAATAACGGGAAAAGGAATTGGCAAAGAAATGTTAACTTATAAAACCGTATTGATTCTTAACAACAACAATAATTACAACATTCACAATATAAACAAAAGAGAACAAAAAGAAAAGAACAAAGAAAAGAAAAGATACAAGTATTAAAGGGCATGAATAAAAGCGCATGAAATAGAATGCAAGTAATAAAAGGCGAGTAATAAAAAGAACAAGAAAAGAATACGGAACTAGGACCCAAGCCAAGCATGTGCTCAATAGCCAACCCTTAAACTTGCAAGCTCAATGAAGAACTTGCAAGATCAAGGGAAGGGTAGAAAGCGCATGTGAAGTGAAGTGCTAGCCCGTGAGAAAATACGACCCTTGAGATCAATAACTAACTCTTACCCATTCAAGCTCAATGAAGAGGTTGAATGAGCAAGAGAAAGCAGAAATCTCAAGGGGGAGCAAACTAACAAGAAAGATAAAGAACCCTCATCTTCATTAATCTTCCACTCAAAAGCTCTCACTACAATTTAATGGAGAAAGAATGAAGAAGAGGAAGAAGAAGAATAAAATTCTACAAAAAGAGAACAAAGAAAAGCTCCCTTGGTTAAGCTCAGTTCTGCTGTATTTATAGGCAGGGGAGTGGAGTTCTAGGGCAACCAGCAGACCAGAGATGAAAAGACCAAACTGCCCCCAGAAACCGACAAAATGATCCCACAGTATGGCCGCGTTTCCGCGGCCAATACCCCTCATTGGCCGCGGAAACGCGGCCCTTTGATGGAGTCAGGTGGTCAACTTTTGTGGTCTGCTCTGGTTTTCTGTGTCCTCGTGTTTGCCAACTTCAAAATGCGCAAAAGTCTTCAGAATAACTCCAGATTTCCAAGTCCAAGATTGCATATCTTTTTACTTTTGACTTTGTCTCTCCCTCGAGCTCCGCGCACCCATTGATTCTTGTGCAGCCCACCTCGTGCTCTGTGCTTGTCCCAGACACGAATGACTACTGTCACATGTCTTGTATCGGGAACCGGTACTCGGCACTGGACGGATATGGATGACCGGAACCCGGCTTTTATCTGTTGTCGACAGATGTTCTGCTTTTAGCGTAACTGTGGAGATTTTATCCTGATTTGCAATATCTGTACTGGAAACCTGTATTCTGTAAACATGTAACAAACACGGATTAAAAGTACCTACCTATAAACACACGAGCGTAAGAATGGGCGGTATAAAATGCAATATTCTGATATGAACAAATACCCCCAAACTTAACTTTTGCTCGTCCCGAGCAAAACCAATTATTCACAAAAAAATAAAATGATAACCGCACTTTCGCGGGGAACGCGATTGCACTGAGCGCGTGCAACAAGCCGTTAAACCTCTAGGTGTCCCTAGTAGGAGGAGTGTTGTCTCCTGAGGGTTTTCAGCGGATACTACCCACAAAATCCGGTCAAGCTAGTTTTGTAAAATAACTAAGATTCAAGCCCCTAAAGTTTTGTTTTAGAAAATAACAATTCTATAATCCTAAGTCTAGACCATCGAACCTTTATTTTTCACACCTCTCTTCTTATTTAACTACAGATTTTATATGTCTTTACGTGCAGTGCAAAATAGTGTCGTTAAGTTCTCGAAAGGTCGAATAAAGTCATTATGTCACACAATAAAGCTCAGATAACAATTTTAAAAGGATCACATAAGTTTTATAAAGAGTTAAGCATTTTTCAAGTTTCGTTTTCCAGTAAAGTTTCAACTTCAGAATTTCTATCTTCCCTAACAGGAAACTAGGTCTTATTCTTCACTCCACCTTTTTCTTGTTTTCATTTCATACACACCTCTGTGAACGTGCAATAGTCTTTATCAAAAAGTAAAACCTTCATATCTCCGTTAAGAAATTTTTATAAAAGCCTGTCTTTTATCAAGATTATTCTCACACAAAGAACCGTTAGGAATTTTAACTCGGAGAGAACACTTGCTTGACTTTGTTTTAAATTGGACTTTCTAGGCTTCTTAGCGAGCTTTGGGCCAATGCACCCAAACCAGTTGATTTTAGGGCATTAGGTGTAGAAACACCCCGGCGGACTTAATTACTCAAGTTACCTAGGTCCAAAAACAAAAGACAGTTTGGCGTGAAAAACATGATGATTCAATACGAACGGAGATATAACCGGTAGTTCAATTATTTTTTGGATAAAAGACGTGTTTAGTGGGTTCGGTGTGTAATCATTCCAATCAAGTTTCAGATGGGTTATTTTTCAGACTTGGTTCCAATTAAGGCATCAATAACATTCCTTCATATTCACTTACTTCATAAACTATTCTTGGTATATTGCTTATTTCAGAACAAACCTATTTGATCCTCAGAAAATCATTTATCTTATTTAAAAGTTTTTTAAACATAAAAGACTTGTCATCTAATTTCCAAGACTCACAACACGTGTAGTGTGATGTAAAGACGTATATCAACTATAGTTAATTTCAAAGGAGAGTTATCTTTCAGGTTTTCAAAATCTAAACATAAGATTTAGTTATTCCTATCTTTTCAAACAAAAACCGTCGAATGTTGAATCAGAGTTCTTCCACAAGCTAACTTGACAAAAAAGTTTTTATATTTTTAGAACTTTTTCGATTTTTATGGGTTTTTAAATAAGGTATGCAAATGCAAAATATACATATGAATGCGAAGGAAGAAAGCTTACCGAGCACACCCCCAAACTTAAACTTGACAGTGCCCTCACTGTCAGGCTATACCAAGAGGGTCAAAATTGTCGGCGCTCCCCCCTAAAAACAAATTATATACAAAAAAGAAAACAAAAAAAATATATACAAAAAAGGAGCCCCCCCAAACTTAAGTTAAACAGTGTTTCCACTGTTAAGCGTTGAAATTCAGGATTAGGGGGGAAAAGAACAGTATAAAACTATACAAGGCCTTACACAGGCCAAAAGTTAGCACCAACCATTCAAAGATTTTATCATGATAAAGCAGTGGTTGGTGGAAGAAGGTGAAGAGGTAAGAAATGGAGAATACGCGAGACCGCTTGTGGAGAGAAGTGGAATGCGGTCTCGGTAGATGAGAAGAAGGAGAATGGCGGAAGGGAAAAAGAAGTGGAGTACGAACTTGAGGGTGCAAATGGAGTAAATAGATTAGCACAATTTGTGATGAGCGACGTGTGAAAAGTGATTGTGCTAATATATTTACTCGCCGAGAAATTGGGTCGAATCCCTCAAGATTCGTAAGAAAGCATGGGTACGCCGAACTTGGTAAACCAGACATATGAAATGGAAGTGATACGGGTTCTTGCAAGGTCGGAACGATGGAAAGGGTGGAGGGAAGTGGTTGAGGAGGGGTATCGGTTAGGGTTTCGGGAGGGTGCACACAGTCAATGAAAGGAACAGGATGAATTGGAAAATCCGACTCATCAATTAAAACTGTTTCATCCTCAAAACTATCCTCAATATTCTCCTCAGAATTTATCTCATCCATGCCTTTATCATCAATATCAAGACGCATATGATGTTCGGGAAAAACAGTTAAAGACTCGGGATGATGATTTGAAGAGACAACCTCAGCCACATCTATGGGTTCATCATCCAAAATATTCCCAGCGTCAATATCCTTAATCAAGTGAAAATCTATATTCTCAGACACCTCAACCAAAGCATGGATATCAATCATTTCTGGTTCTAAGATGGAGGTGTAGAGGTCAAAAGGATTAGGTATGGTTTCACTTGGTAGGGACCCTTCAAAATCAAACACTACGAAGTCGCACAACTCATTCATCATTCTATCTTCAATTGATAAATCATGTGGGATACTCGATAGACTTTCAAAACAGGAGTTGTGGGATTCAATTTGGGACGGGTAGGTTTGATTTGGAAGGGGGTACATCTCACTCTCTCCACTCAAATTCACTGCCTGTCCTGCCGCCTCATCATACATTGAAAAAGTTGGAGCTAGTTGAAAACTAGCTACCGGATCACTAGGTTGTATGAGGGCAGCCATGGACGCATTCAAATCCATCATTTGTTGGCTTGACGCTACCCTAAAGTCTTCCAAGGATTGTTCCAGACTAGACATAGATTGTGATGGGGTTTCAGTAAAAGATTCAAAGTTATTTGGATACTGAAAACTCCCAAACGGCTGTTCTGAAGCAATGTCTAGGGAAGGTGCAAAAGTAGGGTAGGATTGGTAGGAATTGAATGGCTGGACAGGAGTGGGATCAACAGGTGGATAAGACGGAGAATGGAATTGTTGATCCCAAGAATTTGAAGTGGTGAAAGGAGTGAAAGATCGGTTACGGGATTGTTCAATATGTTCAGTAAGAGACATTGGTCTTGGGTTTACAACTGGATTTTCAAAAGGGGTATCAACGCAAGAAGGGGTGAATGTTTGAAACGGTTGATACGAAGTGGATTGCGGGGTCCAGTTGTTCGTCCTAGACGCGTCTATCCGATCTTTTAAAGAAATTTTGGGCATGGAGGGGTCGTTCGATGTTCGGCCAAAACAAGAACCGTATGAAGTAATGTCTGGTTGTGGGTACCAAAGTTCGGCAAGAGTTTTGCGAGGTGGAGTACCCATGATAGAATGAAAGAAAGGTAGAGAAAAAGGAGGGGAAAAGAATGTGATTTTTTTTTATTTTTTTGTTATTTTAGTTAGTAAAAGAATGAAATATACATAAAAAAGAATATGGACAAAAATCACGACACAAAAATACCACACACCTAATCGTTCTAGGGTTCACCTAGGTCAACTAGACCTGCTCCAGAACTTGATTGTCGAAGTAAAACTGTGTCGAGAAACAGGCTTAAAAATACACTGATCACGAGGCCAGGTAAGTGCAGAGATAAGGGGAGGTTTTCCAACGCTTTCGCGAAGTTCCTTAATTAAATAACCCTTTCTCTTTTGGCGGTTTCGCCGTTAACACTTTCCTAGACACCCCGTAAACAATATACCGTTAAGCAAGCTTCTAAATACAGTTAACTTCTCCTAGTGAGCGCGAAGTCCTTAAGGCTTAAAGTCTAGTTTCTTTTAAAATTTGTGTGGGTAAACGTTATGCGCAAGTTCGTGATTTGTGGGCCACGGAAAAGGTGATGAAATCCTTTACCGTATGTTGTGGGGTTCGCTTGCCCTTAAGTCCGTATTAATTGATGCAATGCGCAATTCAAAAAATTCTTATAAAGAATCAAACAATCGTTTTTTAGTTTAAGCGCGGCGCTGCAACAAATACGGGTTAGTCAATTTTTTTTTGCGTTTGCTAGCGAACTTGCAAAGAATCCTGCAAAGAATAGTATATTGGAAGCGTCGGATTTGAGAAGAAGGTGTCAGTAAAGTACGTACCGTTAAGTTTTGGGTTAGGAAACCCCCGTTGAATCAAATCCGGTAAGCTGGAAAGGTTCGCTTGCGCGGGTCAAACTACCCGGATCTTTGGCACTGTACTTCGTAATCACCTTTGCCTTGAATGCACACTTTGCTTCCCCACTATTGCAGTTTGCAAACTTGCAAAAATCTGCACACTTGCCCACAAAAATATTGTCCAAAAAAAAAACAAAAAAAAAGAATATATATTTTTTTTTTTATATACAAAAAGAATATTAACCCGAATAACAAGAAAGAAAATACGCTACCGTCTCCCCGGCAACGGCGCCATTTGATCGCACGCTTTTGGCGTGTCGGATGAAAGAATTTAAGTGTAACCGCGATCAGGACGGTGTCGCTTTACAGCTAGCCGGTTGAGCACGGGTCGGTCCACAGGGAGATGGTGGTATCTTACCTTCTTGTCTTAGACGAGTCAATAAAGAATCTGTATGAGTTTGTTCTAACCTATGTGTATATCTGCAAGTATAAAGTTGTTAAGAAAAGATACGAAATTGTAAGCTAAGAAATCCGTACTCAAAACCTTTGAGCCGAGTCTTGACCAATTGAAGCTAAGCAATCGGCAACAACGTGGATTAGGGGATTAAGCGCGGTATTCGTGGAATCCGGCTTATTTACCCTTGTCCTTCCGTTCTTGTCTCTTGCTTTCGCCTCCGGCCAAACCGAACGCAACCGGTCGTGGTTAGGAATCACCGTTACCTTGTCAGGGTACGGTGCCTAACGGAGCGCTTGCGTATGGTTTGGGCGGAGTTCAAATGGAAAATAACGGGAAAAGGAATTGGCAAAGAAATGTTAACTTATAAAACCGTATTGATTCTTAACAACAACAATAATTACAACATTCACAATATAAACAAAAGAGAACAAAAAGAAAAGAACAAAGAAAAGAAAAGATACAAGTATTAAAGGGCATGAATAAAAGCGCATGAAATAGAATGCAAGTAATAAAAGGCGAGTAATAAAAAGAACAAGAAAAGAATACGGAACTAGGACCCAAGCCAAGCATGTGCTCAATAGCCAACCCTTAAACTTGCAAGCTCAATGAAGAACTTGCAAGATCAAGGGAAGGGTAGAAAGCGCATGTGAAGTGAAGTGCTAGCCCGTGAGAAAATACGACCCTTGAGATCAATAACTAACTCTTACCCATTCAAGCTCAATGAAGAGGTTGAATGAGCAAGAGAAAGCAGAAATCTCAAGGGGGAGCAAACTAACAAGAAAGATAAAGAACCCTCATCTTCATTAATCTTCCACTCAAAAGCTCTCACTACAATTTAATGGAGAAAGAATGAAGAAGAGGAAGAAGAAGAATAAAATTCTACAAAAAGAGAACAAAGAAAAGCTCCCTTGGTTAAGCTCAGTTCTGCTGTATTTATAGGCAGGGGAGTGGAGTTCTAGGGCAACCAGCAGACCAGAGATGAAAAGACCAAACTGCCCCCAGAAACCGACAAAATGATCCCACAGTATGGCCGCGTTTCCGCGGCCAATACCCCTCATTGGCCGCGGAAACGCGGCCCTTTGATGGAGTCAGGTGGTCAACTTTTGTGGTCTGCTCTGGTTTTCTGTGTCCTCGTGTTTGCCAACTTCAAAATGCGCAAAAGTCTTCAGAATAACTCCAGATTTCCAAGTCCAAGATTGCATATCTTTTTACTTTTGACTTTGTCTCTCCCTCGAGCTCCGCGCACCCATTGATTCTTGTGCAGCCCACCTCGTGCTCTGTGCTTGTCCCAGACACGAATGACTACTGTCACATGTCTTGTATCGGGAACCGGTACTCGGCACTGGACGGATATGGATGACCGGAACCCGGCTTTTATCTGTTGTCGACAGATGTTCTGCTTTTAGCGTAACTGTGGAGATTTTATCCTGATTTGCAATATCTGTACTGGAAACCTGTATTCTGTAAACATGTAACAAACACGGATTAAAAGTACCTACCTATAAACACACGAGCGTAAGAATGGGCGGTATAAAATGCAATATTCTGATATGAACACTCCCACTGTTTACGAAGCCCTCCGGCTGTGTTCTTATAGACGTTCTCTTCTAGATCAGTATTTAGAAAAGTAGTCATGGCACCCAACCACCAGATATCATAGTCATGGTGTGTAGCAATGGTAAGTAGGATCTGGATGGACTTAAGCATAATCCCTGGAAAAGGTTTCATCATTATCCACGCCTGGTCGATGACGCAAGCCTTCAACAAGTCCAGCTTTGAAAGTCTCAACTTTTCCATCTACACCAAGTAATCTTCTCAAGATATACTTGCTCCTGATGGGGATTTAACCCTTCAGTTATAGCAACCAAAGTCCATACTTTGTTGGTCTACAAGGATTCCATCTCAGATCGCTAAGCATCCAGCCATTCTTACAGAGTCCCACTCTTGATGGCCAGCTCGAAACTAGTTGGGTCATCATCTCATGATGCAATCATCGCTCCCACTGTCATAGAGAAACCGAAGTAACTCTCAGGCGGGTGAGGAACCCTACTAGATCGGCGGAGAGGCTGAGATTCGTCGGGGACTATTGAATCCTCTGGTTCTGTCAAATCATCAGCTGCAGTTTTGTATAGCTGGAACCTTTCCAGTTCTACAGAACTGACCTTGCCTCAATCTTGTCCGGATTTTTCTTTAAACAAAGGCCGGACAATCCTAAATCTTAACTTATTTAAGAGATAGGCTCTTCCCACACCATATCTTATATGGAGTGGTAGGCACTGATTTGATTCGAACACTATTCAATAGGTATGCAACTTCATAAGTGCATAACTCCTTAAAAGGAAATAGGTGACTCAGTAATACTCATCATAGAGCACAAGATATCTAATATTGTGTGATTGCTCCGCCCTGATACACCGTTGTGCTGTGGTGTATTCAGAGGAGTAATACTGAGAGAGAAACTCATTTTCTTATAGAATAGTCCAAGGATTCCATGCACAAGTATTCTCCTCCCTGATCTCATCATAGGACATAACACTTATACCCGTATTTTTGTAAGTCGATGTAGTACACCCCAATACTTGTGGGGAGGCGGAATTTTCAAAAACGAACTTGTTTAGTGAACGAACATCGACTAACCGCTTGAATCGAAGCTAAACTACAAATAACCGTACACAAAGAGTTTCATAACTATTGTGTTTAGGGATTATACCTAATGAACCAACTCCTTCGTCTTTACGATCTCTTTGTCCTCCTCGGCCTTCTCTAGGTAGTAGACGATCCATCCGAGAGCAAAACTCCAAGCTAAACCTCCAAACTTGAGGCAACTAATCTTCTTGGATTGCTAATCAAAGAAGATAGAATGAAATAGAGTGATGGTTATGGATTGATTAGTCTTTCTAATCCTTTGATCTCAACACATGAGGTGTAAGGATTAGGGTTTGAAGATGAGAGCTTGAGGAGAGAGAATGTGAGAATGATTATTGAATAAAGTTATGAGTATCATAATATATATGAAGCATTTTCTAATAAGAAGAAAAGAATAAAGAGTGATGAATAATCATGCTTCATAAAATATCTAGTGGTGATTCATTAGCATGAGTCATTAAGCAATAAATGTGCATTAATGAGATGAATGAATCACCACCATGACTCATATAACTCATTCAATGTATATGACACATAACCCTCCTTAGTCACCATCTTCTAGAAGCTTCTCGTACAATTACGAGAACGCCCCTCCGATCCGTAAAAATTCGGAAAAACTTTAGACTGTAAAAATCCAATAACCGGATACCAGTAACTGGCTTAAACCTAAGCCGACTGGTAAAAACTATCCGAAAGTCGTACGCGCGTAAACGCACGTATGCGTCCGAACCCTTTGTCGCAAAACCATGCGACCTCTAAATCGTTTCGCCTGGAATAGGAAACTCTCTGTGTGGGACTCTAGAGACTCGACTACTACGCTGGCAGTGGTTTAACCACAGACCGCAAGCGGCACTAGCTGTACGTAACGGTCCCCAGGTAGTTGTCGATAAGAAGGCCGATGAGGAAACCCATCCGAACTCCTACTGAGTCTGATGTGACAATCTCCATACAGTCCGGTCCGTTCGTCCAAGACTATCGCATATCGGGCCTAGGGGGGCGGCAAGCGTCAGTCCCCTAATAGCGGTATAAGTCTTGTCGGAGGGAAGCCCATTACACCCTAAGAAACTACTGGAACCTACCAGCAAATCTCGCTTGCCCTGGCCAGGGACTTTGCGTAATGGCTCTCTGACACAGCACGATATCTACTCCCAATACCGGGAGGGACGAATCCTGTCTAACCGCCACTGCCTCCAAGTGCTCGGGACTGCACCCAACTGCTACCTGTTTGCAAGACTCCTTTGAGCCGTGGTAGGGTAGCAATCTAAGAACAGTGGGACACACTCGAGGCGAAGTAGCAGTGTCAAGTCTGCGGACTATGCTGTACTCATGTCACCTGGGAACTGCTCACTGACGACTGGTATCAAACCAACCAACAGTTCCCTGTGAGTCCTGTCCGGTGTACCCGTAACCTAACGAGCACCTGCATACTATCTCCAGTACGACGTACTGACGGCTGTGGGACAGACCATCTCCCCAACTGGGATGAGAAGCGTTCACACCAGTCTACTCCGGAGTATCGATGCTCTGTCTCGATAATCCAACGACCAGGGACCTGAATAAGGATGTGCTTGTAGACTACCCAGCCCCCACTAGTGTGTCTGCCATCACAACGCTGGTAGACAAGCAAGATCCTAAGAGCTCTATCAATACGTACACTCACATATTAGGATAGAAAAACCAAGTAGCATACTACCATGTTTAGCAAGACTGTTATATACATGTGAATATCCCAAGCTTCCATTAAGTAATATACAAACTAGTATGATACAGTAATGGCCTTCTAGGGCACAAACACTAACAATCTCCCACTTGCACTAGGGCCATGTACTGGCATATCGTAGACCGATGATCTCGAGTAGCCTCTCGAACTGAATCTGAGGTAGGGCCTTCGTGAATGGATCAGCAATGTTCTCTTCAGAAGCAACTCTCCGAACCTCGATCTCCTGACGATCAATGATCTCCCTGATCAGGTGATACCGCCTCAAGATGTGTCTGGACTTCTGATGGGACCTTGGTTCCTTCGCTAAAGCTATAGCTCCATTGTTGTCGCAATACAGAGGTATTGGATTAACTATGGTAGGAACCACCTGAAGTTCTGTTAGGAACTTCTTCATCCAGACTGCTTCTTTTGCGGCATCGCAAGCAGCTATATACTCCGCTTCCATCGTCGAGTCAGCAACGGTGTCCTGCTTGGAGCTCTTCCAGCACACCGCCCCTCCATTGAGGGTAAAGACATATCCCGACATGGACTTGGAATCGTCCTTATCACTCTGGAAGCCGGAATCAGCAAAGGCCTCCAACCTGAGGTCTTTTCCGCCGTAAACCAAGAACATCTCCTTAGTCCTCCTCAGGTACTTGAGAATATTCTTTACTGCTATCCAGTGTTTCTCCCCTGGGTCTGACTGATACCGGCTTACCACGCTCAGTGCGTAAGCAACATCTGGTCTGGTACACAACATCGCATACATTATAGAGCCTACCGCAGAAGCGTAGGGTATAATAGACATGCATTCCCTTTCCAAATCAGTCTTGGGAGACATCTCTTTGGAGAGGGTGATTCCGTGACAAGCCGGTAGATTACCGCGCTTAGAATCTTCCATACTGAATCTTTTCAGTACAGTGTCGATATACCTGGACTGCGAAAGTCCCAACATCCTCTTGGATCTATCACGATAGATCCGGATCCCCAGAATGTACGAGGCATCACCCAGGTCTTTCATGGAGAACCTTTGTGACAAGAATCCTTTGACAGATTGTAGCATAGGAATATCATTTCCTATCAATAGAATGTCATCCACGTACAAGACGAGGAATACGACACTTCTGGCTACAGCTTTGCTATATATACACGGTTCATCTGGATTTTTGATAAAGTCATATTCTTTGACTGTGTCATCAAAACAGATGTTCCAACTCCGCGATGCCTGCTTTAGTCCATAAATGGACTTAAGCAGCTTGCATACTTTCCCGCTGCTCCCACTCTGATTGAAACCCTCTGGCTGATCCATATAGACGCTCTCTTCTAAATTTCCATTCAGAAAAGCCGTCTTTACGTCCATCTGCCATATTTCCTAATCATGGAAGGCAGCAATAGCAAGAAGGACCCTAATGGATTTGAGCATAGCCACTGGAGAAAAAGTTTCGTCATAGTCCAAACCAGGTCTTTGACGAAAACCCTTTGCAACAAGTCTAGCCTTATAGGTTTCCACCTGTCCATCTACACCAATCTTTTTCTTGAAGATCCATTTGCATCCTATGGGTTTTACCCCATCTGGAGCAAAGTCCAAAGTCCATACTTTGTTGGTGTACATGGACTCCATTTCGGTCCGCATTGCATCTAGCCATCGTACCGAGTCGCCGCTCTGGATGGCCTGCTGGAAGTCAGTAGGTTCATCATCATCTATGATGCAATCCTCTCTATCCCCGTCTATGAGAAAACCGTAGTATCTCTCAGGCGGATGAGACGGCCTACTACTCCTGCGGAGGGGTGCGGGAATGTCCTGTTCTTCTTGAACTACCGGTTCTACTAAACTTTCAGTATTAGTTTGTGGTTCTGGAATTTCTTCCAGTTCTATTTCGCTCCCACTTGATTCCTTTTCTAAAAACCGATGTTCTAGAAAATGGGCATTACGAGAAACAAATACCTTTTGTCCCTCTGCGTAATAGAATAGATATCCCCTGGAGTGCTTTGGATATCCCACAAAACTACACTTTACTGATCGTGCCTCGAGCTTGTCCACATGCTGCTTTTTAACAAAAGCTGGACATCCCCAAATCTTTATATACTGTAGATGGGGTTTCTTCCCGCTCCACATCTGATATGGAGTGGTAGGCACAGTCTTGGTAGGAACCATGTTCAAAAGATATGCCGCTGATTCTAGCGCATAACCCCAGAAAGATCGCGGTAACTCAGCATTACTCATCATGGATCGTACCATATCCAATACGGTTCGATTCCGTCTTTCCGATACACCGTTATGCTGTGGAGTGTATGGAGGAGTAAGCTGAGAGAGAATTCCTTTCTCTTTTAGGTAACCAAGGATCTCGGCACTCAAGTATTCACCACCTCGATCAGATCTAAGTGTCTTGATACTTTTGCCGGTTTGGTTTTCTACTTCATTCTTATACTCTCGGAATTTCTCAAAAGCCTCGGATTTATGTTTCATCAGATAAATGAATCCGTATCTTGAGTAATCATCCGTGAAAGTAATGAAATAGGAAAAACCACCTCTTGCATGTGTAGACATTGGACCGCATACATCGCTGTGTATGAGTCCTAAGAGCTCGCTCGCTCTTACTCCTTGTCCAGTAAATGGAGTCTTTGTCATCTTTCCTTTGAGACAAGACTGACAAGTGTCATAAGTTTGATATTCGAACGAGTCCAAATATCCTTCTCTATGCAACTTAGTCAACCTTCTCTCATTGATGTGACCCAGTCTACAATGCCATAAGAAAGCTTTATTTAAATCTGGAGACTTTCTTTTTAGTGTGTTCTGGACATTGAAAATTTGGAGTTGGTTTAAAACATATATGCCGTTATTTAGAGTACCGGACCCAATCAAACCATGATTAAGGTGGATGTTGACAACATCTCTTACAAACGTGAAATCATAACCTTTATTTGATAACAAGGAAACTGATATGATATTACACGTTAAGCTTGGTACAAAATAACAGTTATGTAAAACCAAAATATGTCCACTCGTCAATCCTAGGTGATAATCCCCGACGGACGCAGCTCCCACGCTAGCTCCGTTAGCAACCTTGAGGATCATATCACCTTCCTTCAGCACTCTACGGTTTCTCAGTGCCAGCAATGAATTGCAAATATGAGATCCTGATCCGGTATCCAATACCCAGGAAGTAGAGTTGATCGACAGACAATTCTCAATTACAAACACACCTGAAGTCGAAGCCATAGCTTGCTTCGGTTCCTGGTTCTTGGCGTTCCACGCCTTGCAATCCTTCTTCCAGTGCCCTTTCCTGTGACAATGGAAGCACTCATCCTGGCCCACTACCGGTACCGCAAACTTTTTCTTTCCCTTCCCTCCCACCTTACTAACACCTCCTCTAGGTTTGGGTGCGGCCTTCTTCTTCCTTCCTTTGGCCCTAGCCTTGGACCCGGAAGAAGATGCACCGCCAACAAACATAGCGGGTGTTTCCCTTACTTTCTGCAAGGTGCCCTATGCACTCCTTAACATGTTCAGGAGTTCCGCAAGTTCAACTTCTTTTCCTTGAAGGTTGAAGTTGAGGATAAACTGGGCGTAGGTGGGAGGAAGGGACTGGAGAATGAGGTCTGTATAGAGCTCATTATCCAAAGTCGTCCCAAGGTCTGCGAGCTCTTCAATATAGCCGATCATCTTTAGGACATGTTCACCTACCGATGACCCGACAGCCAACCTCGCTCGAAACAAGTTCTTAGAGTCTCGTATCTTGCTATACGAGATTGCTCTCCATAAAGTTCCTTTGTATGGAGAAATATGCCATCTAGGGACATATCCTCGTGCCTCCTCTGATGTTCATTGTTCATTGAGGCAAGCACGATGCACTTGGCTTTCGCGCAATCTAAATCCCAGGTTTTGCGGATTTCCTTATCCGCATTGCTGGATTTGGGACCAGGGACAGCAGGTGCCGTAGCGGTGAGGATGTACCCCAATTTGTCATAGGTCAAAGCCATTTTGACATTCCGCAGCCAATCTTTATGGTTTGGCCCTGTCAGTATATTTTTCTCTAAAAGTAACTTAAGTCCAGTCATTTTCAGGGTCGCTGCAATTAGGAGAGAGAGAAGAAAACTCTTTAGCATGATGCTCTTGCAAGTTTAGAGTGGTTTTTAGTTTATCTAAACTGGATGGCTCCCACTGTTTCTCGAATCCTTCCTCAAACCATAAAAGAAGAATTAGCCAGGACTATTCTCACCGTACAATACTTGCTTAACCGTTCAGCCAGGCCAGTGTCGATACTTCGAGGGAGGTTTTCCGACGCTTTCGCGAAGTTCCTTAATTAAATAACCTCTTTTCTCTGGGGGCGTAACCCCGCTGACACCTTTCTGGACACCTACTTGGTTTATAGCATTGATCATTAAGTGACGAATATCCTGATAAGTAGCATATACTCACAGTAGGATCGGGATCCAAATATCATCGTATGATAATGTTGAAGGAATCCTACCAACATTCATCAAACTCCAAATGGTATGCATCTCTTTGCAAATTTCAGTTTCTTTAGAAATTCCCGATATATATTTTTGCCCCATGCTCTTATGACCTTGGCGTTAGGTCAAAATGTCATAAGTCACATGTCAAGTTCTACCCATCATTATCTTGTTAATTTGAACCCATCCGTATTTATCCTTGACGTTCGGCCAAAATGATAATACGACTGTCCCAAACTAACTCATCTACCTATGCAACAACTGAATACCCAGTAGCTACCAAACACTATGCCTTGGCGTTAGGTCAAAATACATAGCTTGAATACTACTGAATACCCAGATGAAATGACGGAGGGCTACGAATGGTTTTGGCGAAACCGTGAACGTAGTGAACTTGATATAACCGAAGGAACCTGATAGCTTTTAAAAGGAGTGGTTAAAGCTCCGCATTTAAAAATATCTGTTTTTAAAATTAACCGAGTGGTTTCTTTTAAATTGTTCCAACGATTTTAAACTTGGTTTATTTTCTTTGCATTATAGATAATGCGTCCCATCATTAACCTATCATTGCAGAAAACAACGAAAATACAACGTCCTCTTATGCCATCCGCATTCGCCACGGGGTCCTATCATCACCCGTTAGGTTACTTAACTAACGACAGAGCGGGGGCTGGGCTAGCGCGGGTGTAAAACATAAGTGACGTCTAAATAGCTATCATAAATATAGATATTTTACATTCGTCTGACGCAATGATATACATTCCAGAACACAGATAAACAATATTGGATTTGCAAGCAATCTGTATTTCTTTTGAGCCTGCAAGAAAAGACAGATTACACAGTTGTGATGAATAGCCGTTACCCCACCCTCGACCCCTACGGGTACGGCAAACTACCCGCCCGGAAGTTTGTGTACCCCACCTTGGGTCAGTCCTAGGAGCAAAAACAGTAAAATGAAATAATACAACGGTGGCTACAACCGCAACCTGGATGTGCCCCGCAAAAAATAATATTACAAAAAATTACATTTACAACAAATGAATTAAACAATAACCCATTGCTAAACCCCGGCTATACACCACAACAGTCCAATACAGTTCATATGCACAAACAGATATAACCATTACAGAAATGTGCAACCCCCTGCCAACCGACATACTAGCAGTTAGGGGAGGTTTACGAACACATTTATCAATCACAGATATAATCCAACATGCAAATACTGTACAATTTCGATCGATTAAACAACATTAATATTGCTCCAAAAACTGCTCTGTAAAACTGAAACCTGAGCAAAATTAAAATATTCCAGAAAACCCCAAATACCAGAGAGGACCCACACATGAAAGATGAGTCCATGACTCGGCAACTCGGCCGCGGAACCGCGGCGGATCGGTGGGATCCGCCGCGCTTCCGCGGCGCTTTAGCCGAATCATAGGCTCAAATTTCATGGGTGTTCTTCTTGACCCTTTTCAAGCTTTCTGAGCTTACCTGAAAAATTTTTAGACTTCATTTTAATTTCGACAGAAACTTGACAGATTTAGGGTTTTCCGGCTTCGTTTTTCCGTTCGAAATTCGTACAAATTTGCAATAAAGTTATTTATTGTTTAGCGAGGCTCTGATACCACTGTAAGTCGATGTAGTACACCCCAATACTTGTGGGGAGGCGGAATTTTCAAAAACGAACTTGTTTAGTGAACGAACATCGACTAACCGCTTGAATCGAAGCTAAACTACAAATAACCGTACACAAAGAGTTTCATAACTATTGTGTTTAGGGATTATACCTAATGAACCAACTCCTTCGTCTTTACGATCTCTTTGTCCTCCTCGGCCTTCTCTAGGTAGTAGACGATCCACCCGAGAGCAAAACTCCAAGCTAAACCTCCAAACTTGAGGCAACTAATCTTCTTGGATTGCTAATCAAAGAAGATAGAATGAAATAGAGTGATGGTTATGGATTGATTAGTCTTTCTAATCCTTTGATCTCAACACATGAGGTGTAAGGATTAGGGTTTGAAGATGAGAGCTTGAGGAGAGAGAATGTGAGAATGATTATTGAATAAAGTTATGAGTATCATAATATATATGAAGCATTTTCTAATAAGAAGAAAAGAATAAAGAGTGATGAATAATCATGCTTCATAAAATATCTAGTGGTGATTCATTAGCATGAGTCATTAAGCAATAAATGTGCATTAATGAGATGAATGAATCACCACCATGACTCATATAACTCATTCAATGTATATGACACATAACCCTCCTTAGTCACCATCTTCTAGAAGCTTCTCGTACAATTACGAGAACGCCCCTCCGATCCGTAAAAATACGGAAAAACTTTAGACTGTAAAAATCCAATAACCGGATACCAGTAACTGGCTTAAACCAAAGCCGACTGGTAAAAACTGTCCGAAAGTCGTACGCGCGTAAACGCACGTATGCGTCCGAACCCTTTGTCGCAAAACCATGCGACCTCTAAATCGTTTCGCCTGGAATAGGAAACTCTCTGTGTGGGACTCTAGAGACTCGACTACTACGCTGGCAGTGGGTTTAACCACAGACCGCAAGCGGCACTAGCTATACGTAACAGTCCCCAGGTAGTTGTCGATAAGAAGGCTGATGAGGAAACCCATCCGAACTCCTACTGAGTCTGATGTGACAATCTCCATACATTCCGGTCCGTTCGTCCAAGACTATCGCATATCGGGCCTAGGGGGGCGGCAAGCGTCAGTCCCCTAATAGCGGTATAAATCATGTCGGAGGGAAGCCCATTACACCCTGAGAAACTAGTGGAACCTACCAGCAAATCTCGCTTGCCCTGGCCAGGGACTTTGCGTAATGGCTCTCTGACACAGCACGATATCTACTCCTAATACCGGGAGGGACGAATCCTGTCTAACCGCCACTGCCTCCAAGTGCTCGGGACTGCACCCAACTGCTACCTGTTTGCACGACTCCTTTGAGCCGTGGTAGGGTAGCAATCTAAGAACAGTGGGACACACTCGAGGCGAAGTAGCAGTGTCAAGTCTGCGGACTATGCTGTACTCATGTCACCTGGGAACTGCTCACTGACGACTGGTATCAAACCAACCAACAGTTCCCTGTGAGTCCTGTCCGGTGTACCCGTAACCTAACGAGCACCTGCATACTATCTCCAGTACGACGTACTGACGGCTGTGGGACAGACCATCTCCCCAACTGGGATGAGAAGCGTACACACCAGTCTACTCCAGAGTATCGATGCTCTGTCTCGATAATCCAACGACCAGGGACCTGAATAAGGATGTGCTTGTAGACTACCCAGCCCCCACTAGTGTGATTGCCATCACAACGCTGGTAGACAAGCAAGATCCTAAGAGCTCTATCAATACGTACACTCACATATTAAGATAGAAAAACCAAGTAGCATACTACCATGTTTAGCAAGACTGTTATATACATGTGAATATCCCAAGCTTCCATTAAGTAATATACAAACTAGTATGATACAGTAATGGCCTTCTAGGGCACAAACACTAACAATTTTGGTTCTCTACTTCCTACTTATATTCTGTGAATACCTCAAAAGGTTCGGACTTATGTTTCAACAGGAATATATGACTGAATTTTGAGAGATTATCAGAGAATATAATGAAGTATAAAGAACCAGTCCTGGCATGTGTAGACAGGAGACCTTACATACATCATCATGTATCAGTCCCAAGAGTTTACTAACTCTTTCTCTGTTTCCAAGAAAGGAGCTATGGTCATCTAATCTTTGTGACATGACTGGCAAGTTTCATAAGATGTAAATTCAAACTGATTTAAATATGCACCTAAAATGTAACTTCAGCCAGTCGGGTCGCATTGATATGACCTAGTCTACAATGCCTCAAGAAGGATTCGTTCATTTCTGAACTCTTCCTCTTGTGTGCGTTCTGCATACTAGGAATTGTAGTTTGATTTAGAACGTCAATGCTTTTAGATAACGTGCCTGAACCGATCAACTTTTGATATAGGAAATGTTCAAAACATTATCCATCAATACAAAATTTTATCATTTCTTTACTAATAAAGAGACTGAAGTGATTTTGTATATCAGGTTCGGTATCTAATAGCATTTGTTCAGAATCAATGTATTAGTAATACAGGGTGACAGTGACCAACAGACTTGGCTGCAACACTTGCCCCGTTTTCTGTCTCATGAAACTTATCACCCGTTCTCAGTTTTTCTACCCTTTTGTAGCCCTATGTAAAAGATTACATATCTGGGATCCTGATCCGGTATCAAATAACCAGGATGCAGAGGATACTGAGAAACAGTTCTGTGTAACGAACACACCCAAAGAAGATGCATCATTTGCACTTTCTTCGTTTGGGCGGCATAGGAATTCTGGTATTCCCCTATTTCCTGCTCTGTCTTATAACAATTATAAGTTGGAGCGGGACCAACGTTCCCCAACTCAGTATACCAAGCGGGTTCGGTCAATACATCCATCTTATTATCTTGATTAAGGCGTGATATGGTCACTACCTGGAGAGAGAGAGAAGAAAAACACTCTGCGTGCGCTCTTGCAAGATTAGACTGGTTATATATATTATCTAATCAGGATGGCTCCCACTGTTGTTATCAAATCTTCCTTCAAGCCTTAAAAGGAAAGACTAGCCGGGATTAATTACACTCTACAAGTTTGCCAATCTTTTAGCCAGGCCAGTGTCGGTACTTTAAGGGAGGTTTCCCGTGCTTTCGCACGGACCTAATTACAGTAAACCTCATTTTCCTAGAGGCGTAACCCCGTTGACACCTTTCTAGACACCTACTTGATCGGCTAATTGCAAAGTGCAAAACTCTCCCAGGAGTAACAATTACTCGCAGTGGATATCGGGATCCAACTATCATATAGAAGGTATGCAATCCCATTGCAAGTTTCTACACTTGAAACTCCCGATAATGGTTTTTACCCCTAGCACCTATGACCTTGGCTAAGGTCAACAAATCATAAGTACTAGTCAAGTTCTACCCGTCATTTCGTGATTAGTTAGACCCACCCACATGACCCTTGGCTAAGGTCAACAAAGCCACATGACTGTCCTAACTAATCGCATCATATGCGGTGTAGGAAGACATCACTTAGCTACTGTACACTACGCCTCGGCTATGGTCGACAAACGTAGCACGAATACTAAGTACTCTACTTCCTAAAATGACGGAGGGATGCGAATGGTTTTTATGAAAACCTTTAACGCTTTGAACTTGATCTCGTTGCGGAATCAAATGGTTTTTAAATGGAATGTTTTTGAAGCTTTTCTAGTTTTGCTAAAGGGGTCACTCCCGGTGAAGGGATCGTCGGCCCTTTCCTCGTCGAATGAGGTGCGGGATATATCATATATATCACTGTGCAAAGCGGAAACTATAGAAGCGATCAAATGACAAACCGAGTGTGTAGTATCTGCCAGTTATTGCTAAAGGAGTCACTCCCGGTGAAGGGATCTCGGTCCTTTCCTCATCGAATAAGGTGCAGGATGTTCTACAAGGAACACCGCGATGCAAAGCAAGAACTGTAGCTACCTGTTTTATTTTGAAATTCGATTCCACAACATCAATTAGGTTTATTTTCTTTCATTAATCTCATTAATGAATATCCCATCATTTAAGTCCACCTAAACATCACAGATAAATATAACGTACGCTTATGCCATCCGCATTCGCCTCGATGTCCCGTCTGCACCGTTAGGTTAGGTTACTAACGCCAGAGCGAGGCAGGGCTAGCGCGGGTGTAAAACATAAGCAACGTTTATATAATATATCATATATACTATATAATATATCTATCTGAACAAATCTCATGATCACATCACAGATAACGCAGCAGAAAATATCATATGAAATATTGGATATACTAGGACGTCCGTGTTTTCAATACGAGCTAGTATAAAACACGGATTCCACGGTCGTGATGAATAGCCAATCCCACACCCTTAGACCCCTACGAGAGTGGTAAGCAACCCTACCAACTCTAGGGTTAGGAGACCCGGACTCGACTCCTCGATTGGTCTCCCACTGGACCCTAGAACCCGGTTACTTGTGCCCTCCTCCTTGGGTCTATCCTAGTGCAGAAAAGTAAATAATATACAAATGGTGACATCATCCGCAACCTGGTAGTGCCCCAATAAAAGAATATTACATACAAGTTTTTTACATTAATGAAAATGAAAAACACTCATCTCACATAAAAAAACCCCGGCTATTCAACCACGATGATCCAATATAACATATCCAGCAACACATAACATCACATGTCATCAACGTAAGTAAATATGCGCATCCCAATTGTCGTTGACATATAGCAACGAAAACGGCGATATCACATATTACACTTACGGTCACAGAAAAGAAAGTGTAAAACTACAACAGTTGGAATCCACAACCTCTTTAGACATCGCATGGCTAATCAAATGAATTCCTTAGACATCGCATGCCTAACAATTATAAACCCCGCATTTTAGTCTCAAAATCGAAAACTCTTTTCAACATCAAGTCGGGCAATTCAACAATATTCCCGACATCATGAACGAATGCTCGTCGCAAACTTTAGTAGGCGGCCGCACCCCCGATACTGTCGACGAAGTGCACTAAGACGGAACACCGCTACCGCGAGCACCCGAACGGATGCTTTCGGCGATGGGGTTCTCCTACAGTCACTTGGTCGTGGCTATGTGGTGAGGCTGTCTATTAAGTTTACCCGGCGAGTATCCGCGTACGCTACGTAATTGCGACGGACCTTTGATCACATCAAGATTCCTTGGCAACCGATCAAATGAGACTAAACTGCTGTGTTTATAACATTCATTCAGTTATCTCATAACTGCTTGTGAATTCCAATTATTGTATCACATTCCGGATAAATAGAAAATGTTAAACTTTCCGATCGAACAATCAAACACCCATGTTTTCCCAATACAGCTCAACACATGAAATAAGTCTAAAAACATTCAGTTCATGCCTCAGTACCAACGGTCCAGCCGTAGAAGGGTCAAGCCAACGCCTCACATATGGCACGCCGTACTGCCCCAAACCCGAAAGTTCAAAGGGCAGTTCAAGACGGTCACATAATCGAGTTAAGGTTTGTTGTCTTCTAGAGGGACCATCACGTTACTTGCACTACTTAGAACGTGATTAAACTACAGAAAAATACAACAATTAGAAATTTCCCGGCAAGGGAAAAAGTGGGTATTTATATCCGGTCGAACTTTTTAACATATTCTAAAATTACCCGGAAAAACACACTGACAAAATTAGACAATCCGATCGATACACCGAGGCCCCAATACAACCCAGAAATTTCAATTATGGAATAAATATTAAAAATTCCCAGGAAAACCAGCACTGCATACGAAGAATTACTGTGCAAAATTAAATACAAAATACGACTAAACGGCCGCGGAACCGCAGCACGAGCCATGCTCGTGCCGCGGAACCGCGGCTCTTTGATGGAATTAGTCCATCGAAATTCACAGTAACTCTTAGATTCTCCTGCTGATTTTTCTGCATATTTTTAATTCTCAAAAAACCACGAATTTCAAAAAAGTACAGAGAGCATTTTTGGGTTTGGGTTTTGATTCGATCGGAATTCTAATTCCGTCTACGCATCGCCTAAGGCTCTAGTTAGGCTCTGATACTACTGTAGGTCAGGCAGCCACCCCATCCAATGGGATCGCCGTGGCACCAACGGGTCCCTCAGCTGGTACTTTTTACGCATGCCCCCTCGCGAGGACTACAACCCGCCGGAACACCTTCCGGTCTCGGGACACCCTGGGGGTAAGAGCCTATGCTTCGCCAAACTGTCACACAGTGAGAACTCCCCATAGGTCGACATCCAATGCCTAGTAGCTCTGATACCACTGTAGGGTTCCAAGGCACACTAATAAAGTCTCACAAGCGATCAAACATGGCTAATTCAAATTTTTCATGTGCCTACAAACCCTAATACGGATCGTTACTAGATGTATAGGCGATGCAATGCGAGTTAACTACTTTAACTAAGAGGAAAGTGATTACAACCTTTGTAGATCCGGTCCTCCACCTCCTAGGCTCCGTGATGACGTCCCTCCGCTGTTCAAATCGAATCCAGAACTCTATCATCGGCTTCATCGGAGAAATGGGCGGGCTAGGTCGTCGACTTCGATGCCGAAGATGATCTACGTCGAGGCAACTTAAGATCAAGCTCCAACTTCACCAAGTCATGAAACTTGTGAAGAAAACACCCTATACTACTTGGCAAGAGGTAGAGGATGAAGAAATAGGAGGTGGGTTCACTTTAGAATTGGATTTCTCACTCATTTTCACTAGTTGCCATTGATGAAGACAAGGTTTCTTCATGTTGAAGAAGGAAGAAGAAGAAGAAGATGAAGATAATATATGATTAGTATCTCTAAAATAGAAAATAACATGAATACTTATCATATAGCAACCATAGTTAGGTGTAGAGAATAAACTAAGGTTAGTTGAATGGTTAGGGTTAAGTATGAGACAAGAATGGTGGACTTGTTCAAAGCTTCAAGAAGCTTCAACAAACAAACAAAATAAGCCACCAATCTTTTCTTTATCATTTCAAAAAGAATAATAAATAAATAAATGAATAAGTAATAAACAAAACCCTAACCACTCATATAACTATGGTTTAATTCTTTACACAAACCCAAGTGAGCATGTATCATCAAACATGATACAATCTAGTGCACTAAAATATATCATATATACAATGTGCATTTCAAGTGAGAAAATCCATTTAAAGTGAACCAATACTAGTTAATGCAAAGTAATATATCAAATATATAATTATACATTAAATCATTAAATCAACACTTGATTCAATGATCCGGTCATGTCGCATATAACCGACTAGTATCCATTGTATCGGCTTATCGAATCAATCCTTGATTCGATAACTAGGTTATATCACATACAACCATTCGATACATTCATCGCGAGAATAGAATACGGTATCACATACACGCATTATTCTCGGTCCCGCACATATCTCATATGCGCTCCTATTTCGTTTCGCTTGAGCCAGGAAACCTCTGTGTTGGACTCTAAAGACTCGTCAATACGCCGGCAGCAGATGATGATCATATCAAACACCCACAAGCCGCAAGCGGTCTGCTAAACGTAACGACCATCCAGGTATTGAGCGATCAGAAGATCGATGAGCAAGCCCGCTCACACTCCTGTGAATCCAACCAGTAACACTTACCGAACAGTCCGGTCTGTTCGTCTGATATGTCGCATATCTCGCCTAGGGGTGGTAAACCTCAGACCCCAATAGCTCGATAAGTCATGCCGACGTGAGGTCCATAACATGTGTGAAACTACTGATAACACTTACCAGTAGATCACTGCAACCCTGGCCATGGATTTCCTGTTATGGCCAGTCGTGCATAGCGCAACATCAACTCCCAATACCGGGAGAGACGAATCCCCTCCTATCGCTCATTGCCTCCGTATGAATCGGGACTGTACCAAAAAACCACCTGTTTGCACGACTCAGTAGAGCCGTGGTAGGGTGGAAATCAAAGCACAGTGGGAGACACACAAGACTCTATGACGATCTCGGGTCAACAGTCTAAGCTGTACCAGTGTCACCAGAGAACTGCCATCTGACGTGAGGTATAATACCATCAGGGAGTTCTCAGCGAGTCCGTTCAGTGTACCCAGTCTCCACTGAGCACCCGCATACCATCTCCGATGTCAAACACCAATGGATATGGGATCATCCATCGCCCATCACATGGGTCGAGTAGATATACGCTAGTCTACTCTGGAATATCGATGCCCCGTCTCGATATTCCCATGACTAGGAACATTGAAGGATGTACTCATTGACTACCCAGACCCTACTAGTATGATCTGCATCATAGTCCTGGAAGTCGAGTACACATCCTAAGGGCTTTATCAACATGTGATCAGAGAGACAGAAAGTATACATGTTAAGATAAAGAGCAACCAGATAGCGTACTATAATGTCGAGCAAGAAAGTCCTACCTATATATGTCCCAGCATCCACTACAATATACAGTAATAGCCTCTTGGGCATACATATAACTAACAGTGCAAACAAGTTTTGGTTGGGTACAGTCCCGAGCCACATGGAGGCTGTGAGCGATTGTTGGGGATTTGTCTCTCCCGGTATTGGGAGTCGATGTCACACTGTGTTCGATTAGTCAGGACCATAAGACTTTGGCCAAGGAAGTTGGGATTTACTGATAGGTTGATTAGTAATTTCCCATATTGGTTCTGAGCCTCATCATCAGCATGAATTATCGGGTTATTAGTGTCTGACATTTACCACCCCTAGACCCGGTATGCAATACTCTCAGATGAAGAATCTGGACTGTACGGATATTGTCACGGATAGGCACAGTTGGGATCCGGATGAGTTTGCTCGTCGGCTTTCCTTTTTGACAGGTACCCGGCTAGCCATTACGTGCTAGTACCGCTGACGTGCTTATGGTTATTGTTGGATATATGTATGCCCTAGAGGCCATTATATGTATAGTGGATGCTTGGACATGTATATATATATAGATTACTTTCTTGCTCGACCTTATAGTATGCTATCTGGTTTACTTAATCTGACATGTTGATTTGATCATGTTTTTATTCATTTGCTCATGACAAAGCTTTCAGGATATTTGCTAGACTACTGCGACTGTGATGCAGATCATACTAGTGGGGCACGTGTAGTTTATAAGCATATCCTAGAACTGTTTCTAGTCGTGGGTGTATTGAGACAGGGCATCGATATTCCAGAGTAGACTAGCGTATACCATTCTTGTCCCATATGATGGGCGATGGATGTTCCCATATCCATCTGGTGACGTGACACCAAAGAATGTATGCGGGTTCTTAGTGGAGACTGGGTACACTGAACGGACTCATAGAGAACTCCTATGTGGTATTATATCTATCGTCGGATAGCAGTTCTTAGGTGACACTGGTACAGGTTAGTCTGTAGACCCAAGATCATCATAGAGTCTTGGGTGTCCTCCCACTGTACTTTGATCTCCACCCTACCACGGCTCTACTGAGTCGTGAAAACAGGCGGTCATTGGGTACTGTACCGAGGCACATGGAGGGAATGAACGAAAGGAGGGGTTTCATCTCTCCCGGTATTGGGAGCTGATGTTGTGCTATGCTCGTCCCTGGCCAGGGCTGCTGAGATTTACTGATAAGTGTTATCAGTAGTTTCTCGATCTGTTATGAGCCATACACCAGCATGACTTATTGAGTTATTGGGGTCGACGATACCATCCCTAGACTCGATATGCAACATATCTGAAGAGGAGACCGGACTATACGGTACGTGTTGCCAGATGGCTCGAAGGGAGTTTTGACAGCTTTGCTGGTTTTCTTCTGATCGTTCAATACCCGTGTAGCCGTTACGTTTAGCTGACCACTTGCGGCTTGTGGGTGTTTGACATGATCATCACCCACTGCTGGCGTATTGACGAGTCTTAGAGTCCCAGACAGAAGTTTCCTAGCCCAGGCGAAAAGATGTGGTATGCATATGAAATATGCACGGGACCCGATTGAATACGACTATGTGATACCGTATGTTAATCGGGCATTTTTCTATTGGTCGGGTCGTATGTGATATGACCGGATTGTTAAATCAATTGTTGATTTAACATTTTGACTTTTAGTTTTATTTTATTCTTTATTCAAAACTCTTTTTATTAAAGAGGAAGAATGCATGCATGGATGCGCATGTTGATGTGCATGTATGCACATGTTGATGTGCATAGATACATACATGCAAAGTGTCATGGTTGTTGATACACATATGAAGGCAATATAAGACTTACATGGAACTTGATTTATATATATTCTTTTTGCATTTAAATTAAAAGGAAAATGAAAAGGATTATCCATCCATAGTTATCTTCTACACTCTTCTTGAAGTTAACCATGGTCACCCACTTTTTAACCATGGAATAATATTCCTTTTGCCTTTTAACTCAAGTGCAATAATATCTAAATTAAGTGACCATGGTTTGAGATGAAGAGTAGAAAATATATATACTTATCTTTTCTATTATTCATTAAGCTTAATCATTATCAAAAGCTTTTGCCTTCATCTTTTTCATCCTCCTTGCTCCTTAGGTTTTTCCATAGTGAGAGAGAGATAAAAAGAAAGGGTTTTGACAAAAGAAAACTCACCACTTCATCATTTTACTCTAATCTAGCCAATTAGTCTATAGTGTTTAGCTTCATCTTCTTCTTCCATCAAGTGGAGTTACAAGCTTGGAGGTAGTGAACTTCGGGTGGATCATCGTGGACGTAGGAGCTTACTAGCAAGCCTTTCCAACCTCTCAACGATCCAAGGAGTCACTACAAAGAGGACTACAAAGGTTGTATTCCTTTCACTTAGTGTAAATATAGTTCTAGTATGTGTTACTTGTGTTGTTACCCTAGCAATTCTAGTTAAAGATCCATGCTTAGTTTGCTTAGCACCTCTAGAAATTTTAAAGTGGCATGTGTGATGCTTCTATACTTATAAGTAGGTGCTTGGGAAACCTAACAATGGTATCAGAGACAAGCTAGAATTCTGGACTTGGTGTTATAACAAAAACGAAAACGAATCCGTCTCCGAAAAATACGGTATTACGGAACCCTATATATGCTCTCTGGAAATTTTTTAAAAAGTGGTATAAATTGTTTTCAAACATGTACAGAATGCAGTGCAGGCAATCTTAAGAACCCAGGTGAAATACGGGGGGGGGGGTGTGCTCGGATTTTGGCCGAGTACACCCCTACAAATTCCGCCCAGGCCGACCCCCCTACCCCACATGCACCCCCTGTTTCACCTGTGCTTTGTTGTTTGCAAGTTAGGGTTTCTAGTATTGTTTATTTAGCCAAATTTTTCATGTGATAAATATATTGACCTGGGGCTATTTCGTAGTGATTCGTAATCGTATTATTTGACACTAAATTGGTAACCTAGACTATTTTTAGCATTTCGAACGAACATCGGACACCCCACTTTCTACCCCGCTGAAATTTCCTAGTGTTGTGTTTTTCCAAAGTTATCTTTATATTCAATAGTAGCGCAAGTATCCTATGGACCCTCTAGAAGATCATAATAACCTTAACTCGATTCTATGCCCACGGAACCGCGAACGAACCTTCGGGTTTGCCTTAGTGCCGTGGTGTCATAGGTGAGGCGTTGGTTAACTCCTACGGCTGGATCATTTGACACTGTGGCGCGATTTTTGAGTATTTGTAACTTTGCTCAAGTGTTCAGCTCTTGGGGTAAAACGTGGGTGTTTGTTGATTTGATCAAAACGTTAAACATCATCTTGATATCTGTGATTGCAATTGTTGTTTTTCACTTTCTTTTCTGTGACCGTAAGCGTAGTATGTGGTGTATCGCCGTCTTCGTTGCTATATATCAACGACAATCGGGATACACATACTTGCTTACGTTGATGATATGAGATATTATGTGTTGCTGAGATATGATGCAGGATTGTCGCGATCGAATAGCCGGGGGTTTTATAAGAGATGAGAGTGTTTATTTTCATTTATGTAAAAGTCAATTGTATATAATATTCTTTTATTTTGGGCACTTCCGGGTTGAGGATGATGTCACCATTATTGTATTTTATTTACTTTTCCGCATTAGGATAATCCCAAGGAGGGGAGCACAAGTGATTGGGTTCTAAGGTTCAGTGGGATGCCATCTCGAGGAGATGAGACCAGGTCTCCTAAAATCTTGAATTGGCAGGATCACTTGCCGCTCTTGTAGGGGTCTAGGGGTGTGGGCTTGTCTATTCATCGCGACCGTGGAATCCGTATTTTCTATTACTGGCTGAATACAAAATATGGACCTCTAGATATCCTTTTTTATTTTCATATGTGCTTCTGCTGCTATTGATATTGTGTAATGTGATTAGTTAGTATCTGAGACGAATGGATTATTATTATATATATGATATGTAATAAACGTTGCTTATATTTTACACCCGCGCTAGTCCCGCCCCGCTATGTCGTTAGTTAAGTAACCTAACGGTGTATAACGGGACACGCGAATGCGGGTGCTATAAGTATACGTTCGATTTTCGTTTCTTTTCTGTGATGGCTTAGGAACTTAAATGATGGGACTACATTAATGAGATTAATGTAAAGTAAAAGAAACCTAAAGATGTTGTCGAATCAGATTTGAAACCCACTCGGCCTTTTTATGAAAAATGCAAGTTTCAAAAGATGCGGAGCTTAAGCCACTCCTTTTCTAAACTGTTTTGATTCTACAACGAGATCAATTTCAAAGCGTTAAAGGTTTTCATAATAAAACCATCCGCAACCCTCCGTCATTTTAGGAAGCAGAGTACTTAGTATTCGTGCTGCGTATTTTGATTATAGTCAAGGCGTAGTGTATGGTAGCTAAGTGATGTCTTCCTACAAAGTATATGATGCGATCAATTAGGACATTCATGTGATTATGTTGATCATACTTAAGGGTCATATGGGTGGTTCTAGTTAATCTCGAAATGACGGGTAGAACTTGACTAGTACTTAAGATATGTTGACCATAGCCAAGGTCATAAGTAACTAGGGGTAAAAACAATATCGGGAGTTTCAAGAGTTGAAATTTGCAATGAGATTGCATACCATCTATATGATAGTTGGATCCCGATCCCACTGTGAGTAAGTGTTACTTCCAGGAGAGTTTTGCAATTTACAATTAGCTAATCTAGTAGATGTCTAGAAAGGTGTTAACAGGGTATGACCTCTGGGAAAACGAGGTTTATTTTAATTAGGTCCGTGCGAAAGCACGGGGAAGCTCCCTCAAAGTACCGACACTGGCCTGGCTGACCGGTTAGCGAAACTGTAGAATGTAATTAATCCTGGCTAGTTTCTTTTCAGGTTTTGAAAGAAAATTTGATTAAAGCAGTGGGAGACATCGATTAGATAAGATAATAACCAATCTAATTCTTTGGAAGAGCATTTCGCTGAATGTATTCTTTTTTCACTCCTAATGGCAGTTACCGATGACGGGACTTAAGCTTCTACTGGAGAAAAACAAACTGACTGGGCCGAATTCTAAAGAATGGAAGAGGAACTTGAACATTGCACTCGCATATGATAAAGTATCATATGTCCTCACTACCAAAGCCCCACCCGTCCCAGGATCTGAATCATCTGTTACGGATAAGGTGATCCGGAAAACATAGGATATTGATTGCAATACGGCCAGGTGCCTCGCGCTTGCTTCTATGGACAACATCCATCAGAAACAGCATGAGAAGATGGATGTACAATCTATATTTCTTCATATAAAAGAGTTGTATGTAGAGCAATCTTGTACTTTGCGATACGAAGCATCTCGAAAGTTATTTCAGATGCGGATGGCCCCCGGTGCATCAGTAGGAGATCATGTCCTGAAGATGATTGGTCTTATAGAAGAACTTGAGGAATTGGGATGGAATATGGATAATGAGCAATATACGGATGTTGTTCTGCAGTCTCTCTCCCCCGCCTTTGCTCCGTTCGTAGTGAATTTTAATATGAACGATTTAGAGAAATCATTGCCTGAACTTCTCAATATGTTGAGCAGTGCAGAGAGCACACTGAAAACAGTGAAGACTCCCGCTCTGCTTGCTGGGCCATCTTCCTCTTCCGTGCCAAAAGCCAAGGCCAAGGGAAAGAAGAAGAAGAAGTCCATCAAACCGAAAGGTGGAGTCCGAAAGGCAAAGGGGAAAGACAAAACCAGGGCCACAGGAAGTGGAAAAGGGGAATGTTTTTTCTGCCACAATAAGGGACATTGGAAACGGAACTGTGCTTTGTATCTTGCTGATCTCAAGAAGAAGAAGCATGATGATGCTTCCACTTCAGGTGTGTTTATAACTGAGAACTGTTTTTCAATTAACTCTGCATCTTAGGTATTAGATACCGGTTCTGGTTCTCACATCTGCAATTGTATGCAGGGGCTGAGAAACAGTAGAGTTTTGAAGACTGGAGACCATACTCTGCGGGTTGGAAATGGTTCCAATGTACATGTTGTATCCCTAGGAGAGTATCATCTTGGGTTGCCTTCGGGCTGTATTTTGGTTTTGAACCCGTGTTATTTTGTACCTAGTACTCTATGTAATATAATATCCGTTTCTTTGTTGGACAATGAAGGATATCATTTTGTGTTGCAAAATAATGTTATGAACATTAACTTGAATCAAGAGTTGATTGGATATGGTACATTGAATAACGGTATTTACGTCCTAAACCAACATACAGTTTTCAATATACAACATACTAATAAAAGGAAATTTTCAGATATAGATGAAACTTTTCTTTGGCATTGTAGACATGGTCATATTAATGAAACAAGACTAAACAAGTTACATAAAGATGGATATTTAAATCCTTTTGAATATAAATCTTATACAACTTGCCAGTCCTGTATCAAAGGTAAAATGACCAAAATTCCGTTTACTGGACACGGAGAAAGAGCTGTGAAACTCTTAAGCCTCATACATAGTGATGTATGCGGACCAATGTCTACACATGCACGACGTGGTTTTTCATACTTCATCACTTTTACTGATGATTTCTCAAGATTCGGACACGTGTTTTTGATAAAGCACAAATCCGAAGCTTTCGAGAAATTCAAGGAGTGCAAACTTGAAGTAGAAAAACAAATGGGCTTAAGCATCAAGAAACTTCGATCAGATCGAGGTGGAGAGTACTTAAGTGCAGAGTTTTCAGCCTTCTTAAAAGAGAATGGGATTATCTCTCAGCTCACTCCTCCGTACACACCATAGCACAATGGTGTGTCAGAACGGAGGAATCGTACCCTATTAGATATGATACGATCCATGATGTGTGATGCTGAGTTACCGCTTTCCTTATGAGGACATGCATCGGAGACAGCAATATATCTATTAAACAGGGTTCCAACCAAGACCGTGTCTACCACTCCATATGAGATATGGAGTGTAAAGAGACCATCTCTTAAAAGAGTTAGGATTTGGGGTTGTCCGGCATTTGTTAAAAAGCAGAATCCAGACAAACTCGACACACGATCGGTCATGTGTAAATTTGTGGGATATCCAAAACATTCTTATGGATATCTATTCTACCATAAGGAGGAACAAAAGGTGTTTATTGCTCAGCATGCCACATTTTTGGAAAATGAAGTCTTTACAGAAAGTATTGAAGGCAACGCAGCAGAACTAGAAGAGGTTCTAGAGACACAAATTACGCAGGACGAATTGATTGAAACTAATGTTAGAGTAGAACTTCAAGAACCTCAGCCACTCCGGAGATCTAGTAGAACTTCTCGCCCACTAGAGAGATACTATGGGTTTCTCATTGATGGTGATAGAGAAGATTGCATCATGGATGATGATGACCCTACTAGTTTTCAGCAAGCTATCACGAGTGGTGACTCTGTGAAGTGGCTGGAAGCCATGAGATCCGAAATGGAGTCTATGTGCACCAACAAAGTATGGACTTTGGACGTTGCGCCTCCTAGGATAAAACCCGTTGGGTGCAAATGGATCTTTAAGAGAAAGATTGGTGTAGATGGACAGGTAGAGACCTTTAAAGCAAGGCTTGTAGCGAAAGGTTTTCGTTAAAGACCAGCATTGGACTATGATGAAACTTTCTTTCCAGTAGAAATGCTTAAATCTATTACGATCCTACTTGCTATTGCTTCTCACTATGATTATGAAATCTGGCAGATGGACGTTAAAACTACATTTCTGAATGGTGATTTAGAAGAATGCGTTTTTATGGATCAGCCAGAGGGCTTCATTGACAGTGGAAGCAGCGGGAAAGCATGTAGATTGCTTAAATCCATTTATGGATTAAAGCAGGCCTCACGGAGCTGGAACATCTATTTTGATGATACAATCAAAGAGTTTGATTTTATCAAAAATAGAGATGAACTTTGCATTTATAAGAAGATTGTAGGAAGTACTGTTACATTCCTCGTATTGTACGTAGATGACATTCTCCTGATAGGAAGTGATATTCCTATGCTACAATCGGTCAAACTATTCTTATCACAAAGGCTCTCCATGAAGGACCTGGGAGATGCCTAATGCATTTTGGGCATAAGGATCTATAGAGATAGATCCAAGAGGTTATTGGGATTGTCCCAATCAAAGTGCATTGACATTATCCTAAAAAAGTTTAGTATGGAAGATTCCAAGCGTGGTGCCTTGCCCGCTTGTCATGGAATCACTCTCTCCAAGGACTTCTGTCCGAAGACTGATAAAGAGAGAGCTCGCATGAGCATTATACCCTACGCTTCAGCCGTAGGATCTATAATATATGCGATGTTATGTACACGTCCTGATGTAGCTTATGCACTAGCTGTAGTAAGCAGGTATCAATCCAACCCAGGGAAGAAACATTGGATAGCAGTGAAGAACATTCTTAAGTACTTGCAAAGGACTAAATAATTGTTCTTGGTGTATAGTAATGAAGATCTCCAGATGGAGGCCTTTACCGATTCCAGCTTCCAAAGTGATAAGGATGACAGCAAATCTATCTCAGGGTTTGTATTTACCCTCAATGGTGGGGCGGTGAGTTGGAAGAGTTCCAAATAGGATACCGTTGCAGACTCCACGATGGAAGATGAGTATATTGCTGCAAATGATGCTGCCAAGGAAGCCGTCTGGATGAAGAAGTTCGTCATGGAAGTAGGAATAGTTCCAACCATTGTTTATCCAATAGCTTTGTATTGTGATAATAATGGGGCTATGGCATTAGCCAAAGAACCTAGATCCCATCAGAAGTCCAGACACATTCTAAGGCGATATCATTTGATCCGGGAGATAGTAGATTGCCGAGAGATCGAGATTCGGAGAGTAGATACAAAGAATAACACAGCGGATCCACTCACCAAGGCCCTTCCACATCCGCAGCATGGGCGACTTTTTGAGATGTTGGGTATGAGATACGCCAAAAACTGGCCTTAGTGCAAGTTAGAGATTGTTGGATATATGTATGCCCTAAAGGCCATTATATGTATAGTGGATGCTTGGACATGTATATATATATATATATAGATTACTTTCTTGTTCGACATGATAGTATGCTATCTGGTTTACTTTATCTGACATGTTGATTTGATCATGTTTTTATTCATTTGCACATGTTGATAAAGCTCTCAGGATATTTGCTAGACTACTGTGACTATGATGCAGATCATACTAGTGGGGCACGTGTAGTTTATAAGCATATCCTAGAACCGTTCCTAATCGTGGGTGTATCGAGACGGGGCATCGATATTCCAGAGTAGACTAGCGTATACCATTCTTGTCCCATATGTTGGGCGATGGATGTTCCCATATCCATCTGGTGAGGTGACACCAAAGAATGTATGCGGGTGCTCAGTGGAGACTGGGTACACTGAACAGACTCACAAAGAACTCCTATGTGGTATTATATCTATCGTCGTATAGCAGTTCTCAGGTGACACTGGTATAGGTTAGTCTGTAGACCCAAGATCGTCATAGAGTCTTGTGTGTCCTGCCACTGTACTTTGATTTCCACCCTACCACGGCTCTACTAAGTCATGCAAACAGGCGGTCTTTGTAAGTGCACGGCAGCGCCCCGGCCGTCTTTCCGAGGCCAAAATGCAGAAACGATACTTTTCTTTAACTTTTGAAACTGGCGCTACCGCATACTAAAAACACGGATCGGGCCATTAAGCTACACCTAGCTAACAAGAGAAGGGGTAGAGAGATATACCGAGCGATCCGTGTCGTTCGGTCTTCTCGTCGTCGGCCCGATCTCCCCGCGGAATCTCCGGTCTTCATCTCCTCGTCGGATGGGCAGCACATCGCCGTGTTCTTTTATGGGCTCCCACTTCTGGACCGAGGCAACTCGGGTACGAAGTTGGCGAGTCGACGTGTCCAAGAATTGCTGTAGAATAGTGTGGAACTCTATGTCTCATTAGGGTATGAAGTTGCTATGGTTTTGGTGGAGGAATGAACTTGGGAGATGAATGATTTTTTGTAGCAAGCAAAAATGTGAGATGAACCTTTTTGCTTACCAAAATGAAATGCCCTCACACCTCACTAAGTGTGGTCGGCTCCTCTTTTGCCCAAGGGGGGAGAGAAAAGTTAAAGGGGGAAGCTATCATGCATGAGAGAGAAAAATGATGATGATGAAATATAATGATCACAACAAACTCTCATTCCAAATCAACCCCCATCATCAACAACCATGATTACTCTAAAAGTCAAGCAATCATGGACTAATGAAGTCAAAGGAAGCAAGGACCATCATGAAGCAACCATTAACAAGAAACACCCTCCGAATTGCTAATTTGCACATTTGCAAATTAGCCCTCCTCCACCAAAATTCAGCCAAATAAAGAAACAAAGGAAAATGGCCGAAAACGTAAAGCAAACTGGCAACTTCAGAAAACTGATCCCGTAATAAATTACAGGAAAACCCCGCTACTGTATATAAATACCCGCATTTGTATTGCGACCGAATAGAAATGCAATGAGACAAAATCTACACTGTATAATACTAGGATCCGGCTTAAACCAAAGCCCGCTAGTATTATCCATCCGATCATGATCCGTGCAATACCGCACGTATATGATTGAACCCTGCCATATCTCCATACGGCCTCTACAGCGTTTCGCCCGAAACTTGAGAAAACGGTCTGTGGGGGACTCTAAAGACTCGTCAACAGTTTGGCTGTGGATTTAACCACAAGCACGTCAGAGGTATTAGCCATACGTGATGGGCTACCAGGTATTGACCAAAGGGACGTCGATGAGCGAACTCATCCTGACACCCTACTGAGCCTCTCAGTGACAATATCCGTACAGTCCGGTCCGTTCGTCAATGAGCATCGCATGGCGGGCCAAAGGGGTTGGTAAAAGTCAGACCCCCAAAAGCGGTACAAGTCGTGCCGGAGTGTAGCCCAGAACACCCTGAGATACTACTGGAAAACCTACCAGTAAATCTCCTACCTTGGCCAAGGACTTCGTGTAATGGCTTTCCTAGACACAGCGCGACCTCGCCCCCAATACCGGGAGAGACGAACCCCTGCAGATCCGCTTACTGCCTCCATGTGGCTCGGGACTGTACCCAACTAAAACCTGTTTGCACGTCTCCTTTGAGAGTGGTAGGGTAGTAATCAATGTACAGTGGGAACTCACACGAGACAAATGACGATCTCAGGTCGATGAACTAACCTATACACATGTCACCAGGGAAATGCTATCTGACGTCAGGTATAAGACCAACTAGCATATTCCCGGCAAGTCCTGTCCGGTGTACTCATAACCCAATGAGCACCTGTATACATCTTAGGTGAACCAACTGACACCAGTGGCTTATGAGACCGGCCACCGCCCTTCATCGGGGTCTCGACTGTATACACTAGTCTACTCTGGAGTATCCATGCCCTGTCTCGAAACTCCCATGACTAAGGACCTTTTAAGGATGCGCTTATAGACCCCAGCTCCCACGTATATGATCGCCATCATAGTGTTGGTCGTCAGGCAAGAATCCTAAGGGCTCTATCAACGTGTAATAGTTACCTGTAAGGTCACCTGAAGCAGTACACAATAATAAATGTAAACCAGATAGCATACTGTCATCTTGAGTAAGACTGTCCTACCGGCACAGGTCCTCCATCAATCATTGCAATCACGTGCCTGTGATCCAATAATTGACTCTGAGGGCACTATCTTCAACAATCTCCCACTTGCACACAAGGCTAATTATTGCGATGTCGCATACTCACAGTCCGTGAGATACCGAACACCCAACTCCTCTACTAACCAGTCTCACAAAACCAGTTTGCGAAACTAATGTGTTCGAGGAATAACCTCAGTGAGTGGATCCGCCTTGATGTTTCTTTCGATGTCTCTCTTTATCTTAAGTTCGCGGAGAAATACATCTCCCGAAATGAGCAATACCTATCTTAGAATATATCTGGATATCTGATAGGACCTAGATCATAAATGAACTCCAAATCAAAACTTTTTACACTGTATCGTCAACTGAACTTAATCAGTATCCTGCTCCATGCCTCCCTCAGTATCCGCCTGGACCACCTGTCCATAGTACTGCCCCTCGTCAGAAGGAAAACTATAACTCTGACAGTCACTCTGCCGTCCAGGTCACCTCGGAAGCTAGGATTGATAACTGTCTCCTGAATGAGGCTGATGTTATCATATCCGTAGAACATCCACTTATGTTCTAAAACTGCTTCCGAATGTTTCTCCAGGATAGGATCAATATCAACTTATTGCATCTACTGCAAAAACAATATCTGGTGTGGTACTTGACATCTCATGATTGACTTAATTGCCTAAGCAAGTGTCGGCCAATCATGCACATCCCTCTCCCCTTTAGTCTGTAAGACACCTTTTGAGAGGGTGACTCCATCACCTGCAGGTACACTACCGTGCCAGTAGTCGTCCATTCTAAAACACCTTCAGAATGCTGTCTAAGTACCCTGATTGGGAAACTACCCAAATCTAGATCTAAAACTATAGATCCAGTAACCAGAATGTATTGATATTATATCCAAGTCCCATGTGGAGAAACCACTGTGTGACAACCAAAGTATAACCGATCGTAGTATAGGAATATCACTTCCTACTCTTTGTATGTCATCCAAATACTGGGACATCACACCCTACTACCTTCTTAACAAATTCATCCTCTATTCTGATGAAGTCAAACCTATGACTGTCACATCAGAAATAGATGATCTTTCTCTGCTATATTTGCTTTAGTCCATAAATAGACATAAGCTACTTGTCCACCAATGCTCCCACTGACTACGAAAACCCTCTGGCAGAGTCATATACACGTACACTTCTAAAGCTAGTTTAGAACGACGCTATACTCATCCTCCTGCCGGGTCTCACAGCCTGGAACAACAGCAATGGCAAGTCTGGGTAAACAAGAACCTCCCTGTCACCGTCCTTGAGGCTACCGGAGTGCCCTTTGGGCGCCTGAGGTTACCCACCGTATCTGCGGAGTGGCCAATGGAATGTCAAGCCAGATTGAATCTTTAGGTTTCTATCAAACTTTCAGTAATCATTTGCAGTTCTGGAATCACTTCCAGTTCTACCATACTCCCACTACTGTTTTCTGAAAAAATCCATTTTTGTTAAATCTGTGGCGAGTCAAGAACAATATCACTATTGATCTTTCAGATGGTAGAAAGTCAACTCTCGTCATAGCCTGGGTCAACCCACAAAAAGCCATTACAGAAACGTGCCTTGAGTTATCCAGAGTCTGGTCTTAATCATATGCCGGACAACTCCTCGTACCTTAATAATGTTAAGATATGAACTGTTCTATATCCAATACAGAAATAGAGGCACATATTTAATTGAACCAGATTCAAATCATGCAACTGTCTCCAGTGCATGTCAACTAAATGGAGAGAGACCGATCAGCATTACTCAACTTAGGAGTGCTTCCAATTATGAGTAATCTGAAAGAGAAGCAAGTTCTCTTAATCATTATTATCAACTGAATACCCTACACAAGTATCTATATCTTCGATTGTTGGTTTAGCCTAGCACCTCATGAAGGGTTTGGAAGCATCACATGAACCAAAGAATGCATTTTTAGGGTGCTAAGCTAACAAGCATCGGATCGTTCCTAGAAAAATTAGGGTTGCAAAAAATTTCACATCAACATATGAAAAGAAAAGCGAGTACAACCTTTGTAGCTCCCTACGCTAGACTCCTCAGCTACTTAGGGTTTGAAAAAGCTCCGCTTGAACTCCTCGAGGTCACCGATGATCCACCCGGAGTCCGCTTTGTCCAAGCTTGCACCTTTATCCGATCAACTGAACGAAATCAAGCTAACACTCTAAGCAAGTGGGCTAGACTTGTGTAGAATGGTGTTGTGGTTCTCTTTCTCACTTCAAAATCCAATCTTGATGAGTATATTGCTTACTACAAAGAACTAGAGAGCAAAATGAGAGAGGTTGATGAAGATGATGGCCTTTTTGAAGATGATAAGTTCAACTCCTTGATGAAAATAGAAAAAATATATCAATATATATTTTCTATCTCTCATCTCAATCCATGATTGAATCATTATTGTACTTGAGTTAAAAACTAAAAGGAAGAGTAAACCATGGTTAAATGGTGGGTGAGTGAGGTTAGGTCAAGAAGAGTGTAGAAACAATCCAAAACAAACCCATTTCTTTTTCCTTTTGTTTTTAGCTTAAATACAATAATATTCCATATAAAAAACCCATGGTGTGAGTCTTATATTGGCACCATTTCCTTGTATAATCAACCATGAAAGATGTATGTATGTATGTATGTATGTGTATCTGTACATCCATATGTGCATGAATCAAAAAGAAGGCATACATGCATGCATACATCCAACTAACTCAAGAAAGGATTTCAAGTGAGAAGCTAATGGTTAAATGATAAATTAACACTTGATTTATCAATCCGGCCATATCACATATGACCCCTACCAAAAGCAAGCCGCCCGATCAATATACGGTATCCTATACGCGCATTTTAATCTGGTCCATGCGCATATCGCATACGCGCACCACAACGTTTCGCCTGGACTAGGAAACTCCATTGTGGGACTCTGAGACTCGTCAATACGCCGGCAGTAGGTGATGATCATATCAAGCACCTCCAAGCCGCAAGCGGTCAGCTAAACGTAACGGCCACCCGGGTATTGAGCGATCAGAAGAGAACAAGCGAACCTGCTACAACTCCCGTCGAGCCGATCGGCAACACTTCCCGTACAGTCCGGTCTCCTCGTCTGATATGTCGCATATCAAGTCTAGGGGTTGTAAACGTCAGACCCCAATAACCGATAAGTCATGCCGATGTGAGGCTCATAACGGGTCGAGAAACTACTGGTAACACTTACCAGCAAATCTCTGAATCAGCCCTGGCTAGGGACTTCCCTGTTACGGCCAATCGAGCACAGTACAATATCAACCCCCAATACCGGGAGAGGCGAAACCCCTCCTATCGCTCATTGCCTCCATGTGACTTGGGACTGTACCCAAAAACCACCGTTTTGCACGCCCTCATGGACGTGGTAAGGTGGAGATCAAAGCACGGTGGGAATCACATAAGACTCTATGACGATCTCGGGTCTACAGACTAACCTGTACAAGTGTCACCTGAGAACTGCCATCTGACGTGAGGTATAATACCATCTGGGAGTTCTCGGCGAGTCCGTCCAGTGTACCCAGTCTCCACTGAGCACCCGTATACCATCTCTGATGTCAAACACCAATGGATATGGGATCATCCGTCGCCCATCTCATGGGTCGAGAAGCGTATATGCTAGTCTACACTGGTATATCGATGCCCCGTCTCGATACACCTACGACTAGGGACCTTTAAGGATGTACTTATGGACTACCATGTCCCCACTAGTATGATCTGCATCATAGTCCAGGTAGTCATGTACACATCCTAAGGGCTTTACCATCATGTAACTATAAAACAGTTTAGTATACATGTTAAGATAAAGAGCAACCAGATAGCATATTATCATATCGAGCAAGAAAGTCATCTCTAAATATGTCCAAGCATCCAATATAATATACATCATCTGTACAATACTGGCCTCTAGGGCATACATACAACTAACAATCTCCCGCTTGCACTAGGGCCAGCTGCTGTAGTATCGCATACCGAGCATCCCGAAGAGTCTCTCAAACTGTATCTGGGGAATAGCCTTCGTGAGTGGATCCGCCGTGTTGTTCTTCGTGTCAACCCTCCTGACCTCGATCTCCCGGCGATCAACTATCTCCCGGATCAGTTGATACCGCCTCAGAATATGCCTGGATGGCTTATGGGACCTGGGTTCCTTGGCCAAAGCCACCGCTCCATTGTTATCGCAATACAAAGGTATTGGATGCTCAATTGATGGAACCACTCCAAGTTTAGTAATGAACTTCTTGATCCAGACAGCCTCTTTAGCAGCATCGTTGGCAGCGATGTATTCAGCCTCCATCGTCGAGTCTGCCACGGTTTCCTGCTTGGACCTCTTCCAGCTAACCGCCCCTCCGTAAAGGGTAAAGACAAATCCCGACTGCGACTTAGAGTCGTCCTTATCACTCTGGAAGCTCGAATCGGTAAAGGACTCCACTTGGAGTTCTCCGTTACCATACACCAAGAGCATCTCTTTAGTCCTTCGTAAGTACTTGAGAATGCTCTTCACAGCTGTCCAGTGACTCTCTCCAGGATCCGCTTGATACCTGCTCACTACACTTAGTGAGTATGCTACATCGGGTCTGGTACATAGCATCGCGTACATGATAGAGCCTACAGCCGAAGCATAGGGTATCCCTTGCATTCGAGCTCTCTCCAAATCAGTCTTGGGAGACATCTCTTTGGAGAGAGTGACTCCAGAGATCGTGGGCAAGTTCCCACGCTTGGATTCTTCCATACTAAACCTCTTTAGTTTGGTGTCAATGTACCTGGATTGGGACAATCCCAATATCCGTTTAGATCTATCTCTATAGATCCTAATTCCCAATAGGCAGGAGGCATCACCAAGATCTTTCATTGAGAATCTTTATGATAAGAAGAGCTTGATCGATTGCAGCATAGGAATATCGTTTCCTATCAAGAGTATGTCGTCCACGTACAATACGAGGAAGACAACCTTACTCTCTGCCACCTTCTTGTAGATACAAGGTTCATCTGGGTTTTTGACGAAATCAAACTCTTTGATAACGACGTCAAAGCAGATGTTCCAACTCCGTGATGCTTGCTTTAATCCATAAATGGATTTAAGAAGCTTGCACACCTTCCCGCTGCTCCAACTATCTACGAAGCCCTCTGGCTGAGTCATGTACACGCACTCTTCTAAATCACCATTTAGAAAGGCGGTCTTAACATCCATTTGCCAGATTTTGTAATCCTGATATGCAGCGATGGCAAGCAAGATCCGGATGGATTTAAGCATAGCCACTGGAGAAAAAGTTTCGTCATAGTCCACACCTGGTCTTTGACGAAAACCCTTTGCAACAAGTCTAGCTTTGAAAGTCTCCACTTTCCCATCTACCCAAAGTTTTTTCTTGAAGATCCACTTGCTCCCAATGGGCTTTACCCCTTCAGGAGCAACTTCCAAAGTCCATACTTTGTTGGTGTACATGGATTCCATCTCGGACCGCATTGCATCCAGCCATTTCACTGAGTCCCTACTCGTGATGGCCTGTTCGAAGCTAGTTGGGTCATCATCCTCCATGATGCAATCCTCGCTACCTCCATCCATTAGAAAACCGTATTATCTCTCAGGTTGGCGAGGAACCCTACTAGATCGGCGGAGAGGCTGAGGTTCGTTGGGAACTACCGAATCCTCTGGTTCCACTAAATCTTCAGTTGCAGTTTGTGTTTCTGGAACCTCTTCCAGCTCTACCACTTTGCCACTAATTTCTTTTGCAAGAAATTCCTTTTCCAAAAAGGTGGCATGTTGAGCAACAAACACTTTTTGTTCTTCACTGTGGTAGAAAAAATACCCATATGAGTTCTTTGGATATCCCACAAACTTGCAAAGAACTGACCGTGCCTTGAGCTTGTCTGGATTTTGTCTTCTGACATAGGCTGGACAACCCCATAACTTAACTCGTTTAAGATATTGCTTCTTCCCACTCCATATCTCATATGGTGTGGTAGGTACAGATTTAGATGGAACTTGATTCGATAGGTATGCTGCTGTCTCCAGCGCATATCTCCAGAAGGAAATAGGTAACTCAGCTGTGCTCATCATAGAGCGCACCATATCTAATAGGGTGCGGTTCCTTCGTTCTGATACACCGTTGTGCTATGGTGTATATAGAGGAGTCAGCTGAGAGAGAATCCCATTCTCTTTTAGGAAGTCCAGGAATTTATTGCTCATGTATTCACCTCCTCGATCAGATCGAAGGATTTTAATACTTTTTCCGGTTTGGTTCTCGACTTCTTGTTTATATTCTCTAAATTTCTCAAAAGCTTCTGATTTATGTTTCATCAGGAACACATATCCGAATCTAGAGAGATCGTCAGTGAATGTAATGAAGTACGAAGAACCATCAGTGGCATGTGTAGACATGGGACCGCATATATCACTATGTATCAGTCCCAAGAGTTCGGTAACTCTTTCTCCGTGTCCCGTAAATTGAGTTTTGGTCATCTTGCCTTTGAGACATGACTGGCAAGTGTCATAAGATGAAAATTCAAACGGTTTCAAATATTCATCTTTATGCAACTTAGCAAGTCGTGTCGCATTGATGTGACCTAGTCTACAATGCCACAAAAAGGATTCGTTCAAATCTGAACTCTTCCTCTTGTGTGTTTTTGTTATACTCAGAACTGTTGATTGATTTAGAACATAAATGCCATTGCACAGCGTGCCTGTTCCAACCAACTTTTGGTTACGGAAAATGTTCATAACATTATCCTGTAATACAAAATTATATCCCTCTTTACTTAACAAAGAAACCGATATAATGTTGCATATTAGGTTCGGCATGTAATAGCATTCGTTCAGAATCAATGTATTTACCAGTTGGTAATGTAAGGTGATATTCCCCGACGGTCTTAGCTGCAACAATTGCACCATTCCCAACTCTTATGTCTTTGTCACCTTCTCCAAGTTATCTACCTTTTCTAAGCCCATGTAACTGATTACATATATGGGATCCTGACCCGGTATCTAATACCCAGGACATAGGGCAAATGGAGAAACAGTTTTCTGTAACGAACACACCCGAAGAAAATGCATCATCATGTACTTTCTTCATTTGGGTGGCTTGGGAATCCTGGTATTCCCCTATGTCCTGTTCATTCCTATAACTCTTATAAGAAAGAACGGAACCAACGTTCCCCAGCACAGTATAACATGCGGGTTCAGTCAATACGTCCATATTATTATCTTTATTGGGGCATGACATGGTCGCTACCTGGAGAGAGAGAAGAAAACATTTTAGCGTATGCTCTTGCAAGATCAGATTGGTTATTATCTTATCTAATCAGGATGGCTCCCACTAGTTTTTATCAAATCTTCCTTCAAACCCTAAAAGGAAAGACTAGCCGCGATTAATTACACCCTACAACTTCGTCGATCTTTCAGCCAGGCCAGTGTCGGTACTTTGCGGGAGGTTCCCCGTGCTTTCGCACGGACCTAATTAAAGTAAACCTCATTTTCACAGAGGCGTAACCCCGTTGACACCTTTCTAGACACCTACTTGATTGGCTAATTGTAATGTGTAAAACTCTCCCAGGAGTAACTCTTACTCGCAGTGGGTATCGGGATCCAACTATCTCATAGAAGGTATGCAATCTCATTGCAAATTTCAACACTTGAAATTCCCGATAATATTTTGCCCCAAACGATCTATGACCTTGACAAGGTCAACAAACCATAGACCGTAAGTCAAGTTCAACCCGTCATTTCTTGATTGAATTAAACCCACCCGCACTACCCTTGACAAGGTCAACAAGGCCGTACGACTACTCTAATCCAATCTGCATCATATGCATAAGCAGATAAATACTGGTCAGCTACCGCACACTGCGCCTTGACAAGGTCAACAAACGCAGCACGAATACTAAACAGGACTTATCTAAAATGATGGAGGGCTACGACAGGTTTTTCTGAAAACCTATTGCGTAATGAACTTGATATCGTTGTAGAATCAAATGAAGTTTTGAAATGGAGTGATTTTGAGGTTTTTCTAGTTTTGCAAAAGGGGTCACTCCCGGTGAAGGGATCGTCGGCCCTTTCCTCGTCGAATGAGGTGCGGGATATATCATATATATCACTGTGCAAAGCAGAAACTATAGAAGAAATCAAAAGACAAACCGAGTGTGTAGCATCTGCCAGTTATTGCTAAAGGGGTCACTCCCGGTGAAGGGATCTCGGCCCTTTCCTCATCGAATAAGGTGCGGGGTATATCATATATACCGCTATGCAAAGAAAAACTGTAGCTACCCCTTTTATTTAAAATTTGATTCTACAACATCTTTTAGGTTTCTTTTCTTTCATTACTCACATTAATGAAGTCCCATCATTTAAGTCACCTAAACATCACAGATAAATACGGCGTACACTTATGCCATCCGCATTCGCCTCGATGTCCCCTCGTGCACCGTTAGGTTAGGTAACTAACGACAGAGCAGGGCAGGGCTAGTGCGGGTGTAAAACATAAGTAACGCCTATATAATATATATTATATATTATATACAGTATCAATCAGAACATATCAAGTGATCACATCACAGATATTGCAGTAGAAACATAGATATAATGTGGGATATACTAGGACGTCCGTATTTAGTATTTAGCCAATAATAGAAAATACGGATTCTACAGTCGCGATGAATAGCCAAGCCCACACCCTGGACCCCTACGAGAGCGGCAAGCGACCCTTCCAATTCTGGAGTTTAGGAGACCCGGTCTCGACTCCTTGAGATGGCCTCCCACTGAACCCCAGAACCTGGTCACCCGTGCTCCCCTCCTTGGGTCCATCCTAATGCGGAAAAGTAAATAATATACAACACAGGTGGCATCGACCTCAACCCGGAAGTGCCCCAAATAAAAGAATATTACATTACATTTGAATTTACATGAATGAAAATATAAAACTCTCATCTCATATAAAAAAAACCCGGCTATTCAATCGCAACAATCCTGCACATCATATCTCAGCAACATATAATATCACATATCATCAACGTAAGTAAGTATGCGTACCCCAATTGTCGTTGATGTATAGCAACAAAACCGGCGATATCGACATACTACACTTACGATCACAGAAAAGAAAGTGTAAAACTGCAATATCTGGAATCCACATTCTCTTTAGACATCGTAAATGCGAAGTATCACATACCTCGTATTTCATGTCTTATAATATGAATTCCACACATTGCATCAAATTCCAGATAATTAGACAGTATTAAAATTTTCGAACGAACGATCAAATACCAAGATTCACTAAAGCTCAACACTTGAGTGAAGTTGAAAAACATGGAGTGTGACACAGTAGTAGCGGTCCAGCCGTAGAAGGGTCAAGCCAACGCCTCACATGTGGCACGCCGTACTGCCCCAAACCCTAAGGTTCAAAGGGCAGTTCAAGACGGTCATAAAATCGAGTCAAGGTTTGTTGTCTTCTAGAGGGACCACCATAAAACTTGCACGAACCTCCGAAGGATTTAAACCCCGTGAAAAGTGAGCAAATGATACTCGTTCAAACACTTCACTACTTTCTAATTTACCCGGAAAAGCCACGAAATGAAAATTCCGATCGAATCGACGAGTCCAAAACCATCTCCAGAATTTTTCAGCACTAAATACAGATTAAAAATACCCTAAAAAATATGCAAGCAGAATAAAGCATTACAGTATAAAATTATACATTGATTGAGGTGTACGGCCGCGGAACCACGGCCCAAGGAAGCTTACGCCGCGTTTCCGCGGCAGAAAAGACAGTCCATCCAAAAATTTTTATACCGTAATTCTTATTTTTACCTGCTGAATTTTTTACATATTTTTAATTCTGAAAATAACCAGATTTTGAAAAAAGTCCAGAGAGCACCCAAAAATCCGTGTTTTCGGTTCGATCGGAGTTTTAACTTCGTAAAGGTGTCGCCTAATGTTCTAGGTCGGCTCTGATACCAATGTTGGGTTAGCCTAGCACCTCATGAAGGGTTTGGAAGTATCACATGAACCAAAGAATGCATTTTTAGGGCGCTGAGCTAACAAGCATCAGATCGTTCCTAGAAAAATTAGGGTTGCAAAAAAATTCACATCAACATATGAAAAGAAAAGCTAGGGTTTAGAGAGTAAAACCTTTGTAGCTCCCTACGCTAGACTCCTCGGCTACTTAGGGTTTGAAAAAGCTCCGCTTGAATCCTTGAGGTCACCGATGATCCACCCGGAGTCCGCTTTGTCCAAGCTTGCACCTTTATCCGATCAAGTGAACGAAATCAAACTAACACTCTAAACAAGTGGGCTAGACTTGTGTAGAATGGTGTTGTGGTTCTCTTTCTCACTTCAAAATCCAATCTTGATGAGTATATTGCTCACTACAAAGAACTAGAGAGCGAAATGAGAGAGGTTGATGATGATGATGGCCTTTTTGAAGATGATAAGTTCAACTCCTTGATGAAAATAGAAAAAATATATCAATATATATTTTCTATCTCTCATCTCAAACCATGGTTGAATCATTATTATACTTGAGTTAAAAACTAAAAGGAAGAGTAAACCATGGTTAAATGGTGGGTGAGTGAGGTTAAGTTAAGAAGAGTGTAGAAACAATCCAAAACAAACCCATTTCTTTTTCCTTTTGTTTTTAGCTTAAATACAATAATATTCCTTATAAAAAACCCATGGTGTGAGTCTTATATTGCCACCATTTCCTTGTATAATCAACCATGAAAGATGTATGTATGTATGTATGTGTATATGTACATCCATATGTGCATGAATCAAAAAGAAGGCATACATGCATGCATACATCCAACTAACTCAAGAAAGGATTTCAAGTGAGAAGCTAATGGTTAAATGATAAATCAATACTTGATTTATCATTCCGTCCATATCACATATGACCCCTACCAAAAGCAAGCCGTCCGATCAATATACGGTATCCTATACGCACATTTTAATAGGGTCCATGCGCATATCGCATACGCGCACCACAACGTTTCTCCTGGACTAGGAAACTCCATAGTGGGACTCTGAGACTCGTCAATACGCCGGCAGTGGGTGATGATCATATCAAGCACCCCCAAGCCGCAAGCGGTCAGCTAAACGTAACGGCCACCCGGGTATTGAGCAATCAGAAGAGAACAAGCGAACCTGCTACAACTCCCGTCGAGCCGATCGGCAACACTTCCCGTACAGTCCGGTCTCCTCGTCTGATATGTCGCATATCAAGTCTAGGGGTGGTAAACGTCAGTCCCCAATAACCGATAAGTCGTTTCAATGTGAGGGTCATAACGGGTCGAGAAACTACTGGTAACACTTACCAGCAAATCTTTGAATCAGCCCTGGCCAGGGACTTCCCTGTTACGGCCGATCGAGCACAGTACAACGTCAACCCCCAATACCGGGAGAGACGAAATCCCTCCTATCGCTCATTGCCTCCATGTGACTCGGGGCTGTACCCAAAAACCACCGTTTTGCACGCCCTCATGGACGTGGTAAGGTGGAGATCAAAGCACAGTGGGAATCACACAAGACTCTATGACGATCTCGGGTCTACAGACTAACCTGTACAAGTGTCAGCTAAGAACTGCCATCTGACGTGAGGTATAATACCATCTGGGAGTTCTCAGCGAGTCCGTCCAGTGTACCCAGTCTCTACTGAGCACCCGTATACCATCTCTGATGTCAAACACCAATGGATATGGGATCATCCATCGCCCATCTCATGGGTCGAGAAGCGTATACGCTAGTCTACACTGGTATATCGTTGCCCCGTCTCGATACACCTACGACTAGGCATCTTGAAGGATGTACTTATGGACTACCATGTCCCCACTATTATGATCTGCATCATAGTCCAGGTAGTCAAGTACACATCCTAAGGGCTTTACCAACATGTAACTATAAGACAGTTTAAAGAGACTAGTATACATGTTAAGATAAAGAGCAACCAGATAGCATACTATCATATCGAGCAAGAAAGTCATCTCTATATATGTCCAAGTATCCAATATAAAATACATCACCTGTACAATACTGGCCTCTAGGGCATACATACAACTAACATCGATCACCTTGAAGAATCCCGATACTTGCAACACCTGGTTCTCTACTTTATTCATATACCTTTAACTTCTCAAAACTCAGACCTTGTGTTTCTACGAAACACTTATCTAAGAACTAGAGAAGTCATAAGTAAACTGAATATAGTACGAGGACCAACCCCTCTGTCCTAATGGATACTGGACAATATACAATACTCTGTATAAGTCCCTTGAGTCTGATAACTCAATCCCTGTGTGTCGTAGGTTGAAAACTGTACCTATGGTTAAGAAGAATTACACCGCTGTTTAATGCTCCTTACCTAACCATCCACTGATATAGGTAAATGTCATGGACATAATTTCAAAAAGGTATATCTCACTCTATAAACATAGACGTACAGATGTATCAATTTGAAATTGGTGCATAACGGCGGATATTCAAAACCAAATATTTGTCGTCCGGCAAACAACCCAGGCGATTTCCTCAAATATCACCAATTACAACGAATTCCGATATAATGAGGACAATCACCTAATTCTTAATAACTTACTCCCACTCATCATCTGTAAAACCATACAGATGTGAGAATCATACCTGGTAAATACATACCATGGAGCAAGATCCGATTGGAAAATCAGTTTTCTTTTAACAGTACACAGCGAAACTGAAACATTGAAATGTTTCGTAGGGGTATCCTGGTATTCCTAGTAATACCTATCCCATTATCCAGATTCACAACTGTAACCATATATTTCTTTGCCATCTCTCCAAAAGCTCTTCATATGTCTTTAGTCATTACCTTCTGTACACCCTTTTAGGCCAAATGGTTTTCTTCCTTCCCTACCGCTCGGCACCAGCCTATGGTTTGGAAGAAGATTATCCAATGAGCATAATGGGTGTATTATCCTAATGCTAGGAGCACTCGCAATGCGTGAGAAGGTGAAGATAAAAGACAACCGAATAAACCTTATTCCTATTTCTCCTGAACCAGAATCCATCCCCGAACTGGAACAAGTTCCTTTCGAGTTCGTATATAACCATACGATGGAGTATCCAATAAACTGTGGATCTTCATTGTGATACGGAGTGTTCTGGAGAAAAACAAAGGTGAAGTGGGAGTGGTAATGAAATACTTGGTTTGGTCGTGAATAGCAGTCGCAATTTACTTTGCCCTCCTTCTGATCCCTTTATTTGTCTTAACTTAAAACCTTCTGCACACCATCGTTATGCTAATTGGTTTTCTTCATTCCCCACCGTTCGGCACCAGCCTAAGATTTGGAAGAAGACTATCCAATTTGCGTAATAGGTGTACTATCTCCTAAACCAAGGAGTACTCGCAACCTGGGAGAAGGCAAAAGGAAAAGACAACTAAAAAGTCCTATTCGTTTTCTCCAGAACCAGAAACCATCCTCGAATAAATTCCTTCGAGTTCGTGTATAACCATACGATGGTTTTATCCATCGGAAGTGGATGTTCGTAGTAATACGGGGTGTCCTGGAGAAAATTGTAAAAGTAGGAGTGGCAATGAGGTATGCAACTCTGACAATCCAAAAGCCAGTGTTTAAGAAGGTTCGGTTAACTTGGTCACTGAGTCATAGTCAAAGGTCGGGTCATGGTCGCTGCCAAAGAGAGAGAGAAAAGAAACACTCAGCGTGCACTCTAATCTAGATCAGAATGGTTATCACTTTATCTAATCAGGAAACTTCCCACTGTAACGTCAAATTCTCCTCCAAACCTGAAAGAAGAATTAGTTGGGATTATCCGAGGAGTAAACCAACTCATCAGTGGGAATAAGGATCCAACTATCATCGCATGATAACATGACGGAATCCGCTCACGTTATCACACTCCAGAAGGTATGCGCATATCTGGCAAGTTCAAGTTTCTTTAGAAACTCCCGATGTGATTTTTACCCCATGCTCTTATGACCTTGACTTTGGCCAACAAATCATAAGTCACATGTCAAGTTCTACCCGTCATTTTCCAGGTTAATTTGAACCCACCCGTACCTACCCTTGACTTTGGCCAACAAGGCAGTGCGACTGTCCCAAACCAATGCATCTATCTATGCTGCATATGAATATCCAATAGCTACCAATCACTGTGCCTTGACTTTGGCCAACAAACACAGCTTGAATACTATTGACTATCCATATGAAACGATGGAGGGCTACGAATGGTTTTTTGCGAAAATCCTTTAACGTAATGAACTTGATATCGTTCAAGGAACCGGATAGCTTTATAAAAATATTGTGACGAAAACCTTTGCTAAAGAGGTCACTCACCGTGAAGGGATCTCGGCACTTTCCCCGTAGAATGAGCTGCAGGATATTCCAACTGAATGCCATGATGCAAAGCAAAAGTAAACGACTATAGTGATGTTATTGCCCTGACGCAAACTTCTGTCCAAGGGGTCACTCCCGGTGAAGAGATCTCGGCCCTTGCCTCATCGACTGAAGTGCAGGATATTCCAACTGAATATCACTGTGCAAAACAAAAGTGAACGTCCTTGCAATAACAGCTTTTTGAAAAATTGTTCCAAGAACATCAGAATAGGTTTGTTTAGCTTGCATTGATCTGAATCAATGCAGTCCCATCAATTGATCACACCAATAAAGAATGAAAATAATGATGTACGTATATGCCATCCGCATTCGCCACTGGGTCCCGTCATTACCTGTTAGGTTACTTAACTAACGACAGAGCGGGGACTGGACTAGCGCGGATGCAAAACGTATACAACATGTACTAGTATATATATCAATATATAATATTCGCTCAAGGCATGATAAAATGCAACATCACAGAAATGTAATAAGCATCACAGAACAATACAGATATCTGGGATCCCCGGGTTTGATAGAGCCGCTACTGAAACCCGACGTTCCCCTGGTCGTGTGGATAGCCTGTGCAATGAAATCCTAGATCCCTACGGGCGCGGCAAGTTACCCGCCAAAGCCTGAAGTGAGGCAGCCCCCCTTCAGCAACGTGAATGGACCACCCAGCACTTCACGGAATCCGGTAACTTGGGCACCCCTCCTGGGTCAACCTGTACCCCTAGGAGTGCGGCGAATATCCCGCCAATTCTAGAGTAAAGCCCCCTCCGTCTCAATGCCATGAGATGCGGGCCCGTTGCCCTCTAGAACCCGGCTATCCGTGCACCCCTCCGCGGGGTAATCCTAGTACAGAAAATAAAATATACATACAACGGGTACATCGACCTCAGCCCGGTCGTGCCCCAAAAGAATAATATACAAACAGGCAGTGACGGCAGTCCACATATCGGACGCTCGCCCCGAAATATTAAATGTACATATACAACCAAACTGTACTAACATTGCATCTAGGCTATCCACTACGACAATCCGCAACATCACAGCACAACACAGAACATCAACGTGAATGTCACGTTCGCAAATCCGTCTAAAAGGGTTATAGCAGTTAGACAGGATTTACCGATCAAATGAGATTCACGGTCGCAGATATAATGTAAATACTGTGAACTAACATGTTTAAAATTTTCGATCGACTAAATTTTCCCGAAGTGGGCCCCAAGCACAACTGTAGCACTCAAAGAAAATCTGGGCCCAAAAAGAATACACCAAAACCCCTATTTCCAAGTCTAAGACCCTCTGTAAAAATTTGGTGAAGTAAGGAGTCTAAGTGGCGGCGGAACCGCGGCCCGAGCATGGGTTTGTCCGTGGTTTCACGGCTGAACAACAATAATAGGTGACCAAATTTTTACAGAACTCTTAGAATTCGCTGCATGTATTTCTGCAACACACTGAAAAAATTTTGGAGCCAAAAAAATTCGACAGAAACTGATGCAATGAAAACGCGGATTTTGGAAAATTCGTTCGATCGAACATGTAAACACGTTAGAGCAAGTTAGACTAGGTTAATGGCGTGGCTCTGATACCAGTATAAGTGCACGGAAGCGCCCCGGCCGTCTTTCCGAGGCCAAAATGCGGAAACGATACTGTTCTTTAACTTTTGAAACTGGCGCTACCATGTACTAAAAACTCGGATCGGGCCATTCACCTACTCCTAGCTAACAAGAGAAGGGGTAGAGAGTCATACCGAGCGATTCGTGTCCTTCGGTCTTCTCGTCGTCGTCCCGATCTCCCCGCGGAATCTCCAGTCTTCATCTCCTCGTCGGAAGGACACCACATCGCCGGGTTCTTTTACGGGCTCCCACCTCTGGACCGAGGCAACTCGGGCACAAAGTTGGCGAGTCGACGTGTCCAAGAATTGCTGTAGAATAGTGTGGAACTCTATGTCTCATTGGGGTATGAAGTTTCCATGGTTTTGGTGGAGGAATGAACTTGGGAGATGAATGATATTTTGTAGCAAGAAAAAATGTGAGATGAACCTTTTTCCTTCCCAAAATGAAATGCCCTCACACCTTACTAAGTGTGGTCGGCCCCTCTTTTGCCCAAGGGGGGAGAGAAAAGTCAAGAGGCTAAGCTATCATGCATGAGAGAGAAAAATGATGATGATGAAATATAATGATCACAACAAACTCTCACTCCAAATCAACCCCCATCATCAACAACCATGATTACTCCAAAAGTCAAGCAATCATGGACTAATGAAGTCAAAGGAAACAAGGACCATAATGAAGCAACCATTAACAAGAAACACCCTCCGAATTGCTAATTTGCACATTTGCAAATTAGCCCACCTCCACCAAAATTTAGCCAAAGAAAGAAACAAAGGAAAATGGCCGAAACCCGAAAGCAAACTGGCAACTTCAGAATACTGATCCCGTAATAAATTACAGGAAAACCCCGCTACTATATATACATACCCGCATTTGTATTGCGACCGAATACAAATGCAATGAGACAAAATCTACACTGTACAATTGAAAGGTTAGCCTACCACCTCATGAAGGGTTTGGAAGCATCACATGAACCAAAAACTGAATTTTTAGGATGCTAACTTAACGAACATAGAATCGTTCCTAGAAAAATTAGGGTATCAATGTATTTCACATCATCATATGAAAGAAAGGCTAGGGTTTTGAGAGTACAACCTTTGTAGCTCCATACGCTAGACTCCTCGGCTACTTGGGGTTTGAAAACGCTCCGCTTGAACTCCTCGAGGTCACCGATGATCCACCCGGAGTCCGCTTTGTCCAAGATTGCAACTTTATCCGATCAAGTGAACGAAATGAAGCTAACACTCTAAACAATTTAGCTAAACTTGTGTAGAATGATGTTGTGGTTCTTATTCTCACTTCAAAATCCAATCTTGATGAGTATATTGCTCACTACAAAAAAACTAGAGAGAAAAATGAGAGAGGAAGAAGAAGATGATGGCAATTTGAGAAGAAGATAAGAATGACTCATAAAAGAAAATAGAAAATATATCATTATATATTTTCCTCTTCTCATATCAAACCATGGTTAGGATATTATTGAACTTGAGTTAAAAACATAAAAGAAAAAGTAATCCATGGTCAAGTGGTGGGTGAGAATGGTTAGGTCAAGAAGGATGTAGAAACTAGTCATGAATTATCTTTTCCTTTATCCATTTTGTTTTAACCAAAAATCAAATAATAATCCAAATAAAAACCCATGGTGTGAGTCTTATATCGCCACCATTTCCTTGTATAATCAACCATGATAGAACGATGTATGTATGCATGTGTGCACGCACATCCATATGTTCATGAAACAATAAGGAAAGCATACATGCATCCATACATCCATAGAAAACAAGAAAGGATTTCTAGTGAGAATCTAATGGTTAAATGATAAATCAACAATTGATTTATCAATCCGGCCATATCACATACGACCCTAACCAAAAGCAAGCCGCCCGATCAATATACGGTATCCCATACGCGTATTTTAATCGGGTCCATGCGCATATCGAATACACGCACCACAACGTTTCGCCTGGACTAGGAAACTCCATCGTGGGACTCTAAGACTCGTCAATACGCCGGCAGTGGGCGATGATCATATCAAGCACCCCCAAGCCGCAAGCGGTCAGCTAAACGTAACGGCCACCCGGGTATTGAGCGATCAGAAGAGAACAAGCGAACCTGCTACAACTCCCGTCGAGCCAACCGGCAACACTTCCCGTACAGTCCGGTTTCCTCATCTGATATGTCGCATATCAAGTCTAGGGGTGGTAAACGTTGGACCCCAATAACCGATAAGTCGTGCCGATGTGAGGCTCATAACGGGTCGAGAAACTACTGGTAACACTTACCAGCAAATCTCTGATCAGCCCTGGCCAGGGACTTCCCTGTTACGGCCAATCGAGCATAGCGCAACATCAACCCCCATTACCGGGAGAGACGAAACCCCTCCTATCGCTCATTGCCTCCATGTGACTCGGGACTGTACACAAAAACCACCGTTTTGCACGCCCTCATGGATGTGGTAATGTGGAGATCAAAGCACAGTGGGAATCACACAAGACTCTATGACGATCTCGGGTCTACAGACTAACCTGCACAAGTGTCACCTAAGAACTGCCATTTGACGCGAGGTATAATACCATCTGGGAGTTCTCGGCGAGTCCGTCCAGTGTACCCAGTCTCCACTGAGCACCCGTATACCATCTCTGAGGTCAAACACCAATGGATATGGGATCATCCATCGCCCATCTCATGGGTCGAGAAGCGTATACACTAATCTATACTGGTGTATCGATGCCCCGTCTTGATACACCTACGACTAGGGACCTTTGAAGGATGTACTTATGGACTACCATGTCCCCAAGGGTATGATCCGTATCATAGTCCAGGTTGTCAAGTAAGCATCCTAAGGGCTTTACCAACATGTAACCATAAGACAGTGTAAAGAGACTAGTATACATGTTAAGATAACGAGTAACCAGATAGCATACTATCATATCGAGCAAGAAAGTCATCTCTATATATGTCCAAGCATCCAATATAATATACATCATCTGTACAATACTGGCCTCTAGGGCATACATACAACTAACAATCTCCCATTTGCACTAGGGCCAGCTGCAGTAGTATCGCATACCGAGCATCCCGAAGACTCTCTCAAACTGTATCTGGGGAATAGCCTTCGTGAGTGGATCCGCTGTGTTGTTCTTCGTGTCAACCCTCCTGACCTCGATCTCCCGGCGATCAACTATCTCCCGGATCAGGTGATACCGCCTCAGAATATGCCTGGATCGCTGATGGGACCTGGGTTCCTTGGCCAAATCCACCGCTCCATTGTTATCGCAATACAAAGGTATTGGATGCTCAATGGATGGAACCACTCCAAGTTCAGTAATGAACTTCTTGATCCAGACAGCCTCTTTGGCTGCATCGTTGGCAGCGATGTATTTGGCTTCCATCGTCGAGTCTGCCACGGTCTCTTGCTTGGAACTCTTCCAGCTAACCGCCCCTCCGTAAAGGGTAAAGACAAATCCCGACTGCGACTTAGAGTCGTCCTTATCACTCTGGAAGCTCGAATCGGTAAAGGACTCCACTTGGAGTTCTCCGTTACCATACACCAAGAGCATCTCTTTAGTCCTTCGCAAGTACTTGAGAATGCTCTTCACAGCTGTCCAGTGACTCTCTCCAGGATCAGCTTGATACCTGCTCACTAGACTTAGTGAATATGCTATATCGGGTCTGGTACATAGCATCGCGTACATGATAGAACCTACAGCCGAAGCATAGGGTATCCCGTGTATGCGAGCTCTCTCCAAATCAGTCTTGGGATACATCTCTTTGGAGATCGTGGGAAAGTTCCTACGCTTGGATTCTTCCGTACTAAACCTCTTTAGTATAGTGTCAATCTACCTGGATTGGGACAATCCCAATATCCGTTTGGATCTATCTCTATAGATCCTTATTCCCAATTTGCAGGAGGCATCACCAAGATCTTTCATTTAGAATCTTTGTGATAGCATAGGAAAATCATTTCCTATCAAGAATATGTCGTCCACGTACAATACGAGGAAGACAACCTTACTCTCTGCCACCTTCTTGTAGATACAAGGTTCATCTGGGTTTTTGACGAAATCAAACTCTTTGATAACGACGTCAAAGCAGATGTTCCAACTCCGCGATGCTTGCTTTAATCCATAAATGGATTTAAGTAGCTTGCACACCTTCCCGCTGCTCCCATTGTCTACGAAGCCTTCTGGCTGAGTCATGTACACGCACTCTTCTAAATCACCGTTTAGAAAGGCGGTCTTAACATCCATTTGCCAGATTTCATAGTCATGATATGCAGCGATGGCAAGCATGATCCGGATGGATTTAAGCATAGCCGCTGGAGAAAAGGTTTCGTCATAGTCCACACCTGGTCTTTGACGAAAACCTTTTGCAACAAGTCTAGATTTGAAAGTCTCCACTTTCCCATCTACACCAAGTTTTTTCTTGAAGATCCACTTGCTCCCAATGGGTTTTACCCCTTCAGGAGCAACTTCCAAAATCCATACTTTGTTGGTGTACATGAATTCCATCTCGGACCGCATAGCATCCAGCCATTTCACTGAGTCCCTACTCGTGATGGCCTGCTCGAAGCTAGTTGGGTCATCATCCTCCATGATGCAATCCTCGCTGCCACCATCCATGAGAAAACCGTAGTATCTCTCAGGTTGGCGAGGAACCCTACTAGATCGGCGGAGAGGCTGAGGTTCATTGGGAACTACTGAATCCTCTGGTTCAACCAAATCTTCTGTCGTAGTCTGTATTGCTGGAACCTCTTCCAGTTCTACCTCCTTACCACTAATCTCTTTTTCAAGAAATTCCTTTTCTAAAAAGGTGGCATGTCGAGAAACAAACACGTTTTGTACCTCAGTGTGGTAGAAGATATACCCGCACGAATGTTTGGGATATCCAATAAACTTCCACAGACTGGACCTTGCCGCGAGTTTGTCCGGATTTTGCGTTTTTACATATGCCGGACAACCCCATATCTTAACATAATTAAGACATGGTCTCTTTCCTTTCCATATCTCATATGGAGTGGTTGGCACGGATTTGGTGGGAATCATATTCAATAGGTCTGCAGCTGTTTCCAGTGCATATCCCCAGAAGGAAATAGGTAATTCAGCTGTGCTCGTAATAGAGCGTACCATATCTAATAGGGTGTGGTTCCTTCGTTCTGATACACAGTTGTGCTGTGGTGTATATGGAGGAGTCAGCTGGGAGAGAATCCCATTCTCTTTTAGGAAGTCCAGGAATTCATTGCTCAAGTATTCACCTATTCGATCAGATCGAAGGACTTTAATACTTTTTCCGGTTTGGTTCTCGACTTCTTGTTTATATTCTCTAAATTTCTTAAAAGCTTCTGATTTGTGTTTCATCAGGAACACATATCCGAATCTAGAGAGATCGTCAGTGAATGTAATGAAGTACGAAGAACCATCCCTGGCATGTGTAGACATTGGACCGCATACATCACTATGCACTAGTCCTAAGGGTTCCGTAACTCTTTCTCCGGGTCCCGTAAACGGAGTTTTGGTCATCTTGCCTTGGAAACATGACTGGCAAGTGTCATAAGATGAAAAATTAAACGGATTTAAATATCCATCCTTATGCAACTTAGCTAATCATGTCGCATTGATGTGACCCAGTCTACAATGCCATAAGAAGGATTCATTCAGTTCAGAACTCTTCCTCTTGTGTGTGTTTGTTATACATAAAACTGTTGATTGATTTAGAACATAAATGCCATTGCACAACGTGCCTGATCCAACCAACTTTTGGTTACGAAAAATGCTCATAACATTATCCTGTAATACAAAATTATATCCCTCTTTACTCAACAAAGAAACCGATATAATGTTGCATATCAGGTTCGGCATATAATAGCATTCGTTCAGAACCAATGTATTACCAGTTGGTAATGCAAGGTGATGTTCCCCGACAGTCTTAGCTGCAACAATTGCACCATTTCCAACTCTTATGTCTTTATCACCTTCTCCAAGTTCTCTACCTTTCCTAAGCCCATGTAACTGATTACATATATAGGATCCTGACCCGGTATCTAATACCCAGGACGTAGGGCAAATGGAGAAACAGTTCTCTGTAACGAACACACCCGAAGAAAATGTATCATCATGTACTTTCTTCATTCGGGTGGCATGGGAATCCTGGTATTCCCCTATGTCCTGTTCAGTCTTATAACTCTTATAAGAAAGAACGGAACCAACGTTTCCCAGCACAGTATAACATGCGGGTTCGGTCAATACATCCATATTATTATCTTGATTAGGGCATGACATGGTCGCTACCTGGAGAGAGAGAGAAGAAAACACTTTAGCGTATGCTCTTGCAAGATCAGATTGGTTATTATCTTATCTAATCAGGATGGCTCCCACTGGTTTTTATCAAATCTTCTTTCAAACCCTAAAAGGAAAGACTAGCCGGGATTAATTACACCCTACAACTTCGCCAATCTTTCAGCCAGGCCAGTGTCGGTGCTTTGAGGGAGGTTCCCCGTGCTTTCAGACAGACCTAATTAAAGTAAACCTCGTTTTCCCAGAGGCGTAACCCCGTTGACACCTTTCTAGACACCTACTTGATCGGCTAATTGTAATGTGTAAAACTCTCCCAGGAGTAACTCTTACTCGCAGTGGGTATCGGGGTCCAACTATCTCATAGAAGGTATGCAATCTCATTGCAAATTTCAACACTTGAAATTCCCGATAATATTTTGCCCCTAGCGTCCTATGACCTTGACGCAGGCCAACAAACCATAGTACGCTAGTCAAGTTCTACCCGTCATTTCTTGATTGAATTAAACCCACCCGTACGACCCTTGACGCAGGCCAACAAAGTCGCACGACTACCCTAATCCAATCCACATCACATGCATTAACAGATAAATGCTAGTTAGCTACCGCACACTACGCCTTGACGCAGGCCAACAAACGTAGCATGAATACTAAGTAGGATTTATCTGAAATGACGGAGGGCTACGACAGGTTTTTCTGAAAACCTATTGCGTAATGAACTTGATATCGTTGTAGAATCAAGTGAAGTTTTGAAATGGAGTGATTTTGAGGCTTTTCTAGTTTTGCTAAAGGGGTCACTCCCGGTGAAGGGATCGTCGGCCCTTTCCTCGTCGAATGAGGTGCGGGATATATCATATATATCACTGTGCAAAGCAAAAACTATAGAAGCAATCAAAAGACAAACCGAGTATGTAGCATCTGCCAGTTATTGCTAAAGGGGTCACTGTTAGTTATATGTATGCCCTAGAGGCCATTACTGTACATAGGATGTATATTGTAGTGGATGCTGGGACATATATAGGGAGGACTTTCTTACTCGACATGATAGTGTGCTATCTGGTTGATCTTTACCTTAACGTGTATACTGATTGTCTCTCTATTACATATTGGTAAAGCCCTTAGGATGTGTACTTGACTACCTAGACTATGATGCGGATCATACAAGTGGGGACATGGTAGTCCATAAGTACATCCTTCAAAGTCCCTAGTCATGGGTGTATCGAGACGGGGCATCGATATACCAGAGTAGACTAGCGTATACCTTCTCGACCCATACAGATGGGCGATGGATGATCCCATATCCATTGGTGTTTGACATCGGAGATGATATACGGGTGCTCAGTGGAGACTGGGTACACTGGACGGACTCGCCGAGAACTCCCAGATGGTATTATACCTCACGTCAGATGGCAGTTCTCTGGTGACACTGGTACAGAGTAGTCTGTTGACCCGAGATCGTCATAGAGTCTTGTGTGGTTCCCACTGTGCTTTGATTTCCATCTTACCACGTCCAAGAGGGCGTGCAAAACGGCGGTTTTTGGGTACAGTCCCGAGTCACATGGAGGCAATGAGCGATAGGAGGGGATTTGTCTCTCCCGGTATAGGGAGTTGATGTTGCGCTGTGTTCGATTGGCTATAACAGGAAATCCCTGGCCAGGGTTGCTGAGATTTACTGGTAAGTGTTACCAGTAGTTTCTCGAACAGTTATAAACCTCATATCGACACGACTTATCGAGCTATTGGGGTCTGACGTTTCCTACCCCTAGGCGAGATATGCGACATATCAGACGATCAGACCGGACTGTACGGTAGTGTTACTGGTTGGATTCACTGGAGTGTGAGCGGGCTTGCTCGTCGATCTTCAGATCGCTCAATACCCGGGTGGCCGTTACGTTTAGCAGACCGCTTGCGGCTTGTGGGTGTTTGATATGATCATCGCCTGCTGCCGGCGTATTGACGAGTCTTTAGAGTCCTACACAGAGGTTTCCTGGCTCAAGCGAAATGAAATAGGAGCGCATATGAGATTTGTGCGGGACCGAGAATAATGCGTTTATGTGATACCGTATTCCATTTTCGCGATGAATGTATCGATTAGGTTATATGCGATATACCCTAGTTATCGAATCAAAGGTTGATTCGATAAGCCGATACATAGGATACTGGTCGGTTATATGCGATATGACTGGATCGTTAAATCAAGTGTTGATTTAATGATTTAATGTATAATTATATATTTGATATATTACTTTGCATTAACTAGTATCGGTTCACTTTAAATGGATATTCTCACTCGGGTGTGCGCATTGCATATGCGATATGATTTTGTGCACATGTTTGTATCATGTTTGATGATGCATGCTTCAAGGTTAAGTATAAAGAATTAAACCAAGGTTAAGTTGTTGATTAGGGTTTCACTTATTCATTTAACTTATTTATTTATTCATTTTGAATAAATTGGAAGATAAATGAATGGTGGCTACTTTTGTTTTTAGTTGAAGTTTCATGAAGCTTTGACTTGATGACTTTTTTGTTCTCATCCTTAACCCTAACCATCAACCCAATCTTAGTCAATTCTCTACACTTAACTAAGGTAAAGATTATGATAAGTATTGTTTTGATTTTTCTATTTTATATAACATATCATATTCTTCATCTTCTTCTTTTTCTTCACTTCAAGAAAAAGCTTCACAAGATTTAATGGCAAAGTGAGAATTAGAGTGAGAAATCCAATTCTAAAGTTTACCCACTTCCTATTTCTTCATCCTCTACCTCTTGCCAAGTAGTAGAGTGTGTTTCCTTCACAAGTTTTCAAGGCTTGGTGAAGGTGGAGCTTGATCTAGCGATGCCTCGACGTAGATCATCTTCGGCATGGACATCGACGACCTAGCTCGCTTATTCTTCGACGAAGCTGACGCTGGAGTCCGGATTCTTTTTGGACAGCGGAGGGGACTTCGTTGCGGAGCTATGGAGGTGGAGCACCAGATCTACAAAGGTTGTATTTCCGTATTCTCTTAGTTAATTGTTAACTAGTTATCTTTTCGCCTAGTTTTCTAGCAAACGATCCGTAGTCGGGTCTCTCGGCACCTAGAATTTTTGAAATTGGCATGGTTGATGCCTTGTGAGACCTCACTAGGGTACCTAGGAACCCTACAGTGGTATCAGAGCCTAGCTAGAGCCTTAGGCGATGCGTAGACGGAGTTAGAAGTCCGATCGACCCGAAACCCCGACTTGAAAGTGCTCTCTGGACATTTTCTGTTTTCGTGGATTTTTGAGAATTAAAAATATGCAGAAAAATCAGCAGGAAATTCTAAGAATTACGGTGCAAAAAGTAACTAATTATCCCTCAAAAGTGCGGCGGAACCGCGGCATTAGCATGCTAATGCGGCGGTTCCGCGGCCATTTTGTCTTATTAGGCACTCAATTTTGCACTGTAATTCCTATTTTGCAGTGCTGGTTTTCCTGGGAATTTTTGATCTGAAATAAAGAGTTGAGTATTTTGGGTTGTATTGGGAGTTCGTTTATTCGATCGGATTGTCAAACTCTGTCTATGTGTCTTTCCGGATGATTTTTGAATATGTTAAAAAGTTCAACCGGATATAAATAGCCAACTTTTCCCCTGCTGGAAAATTTCCAAGTGTTGGATCTTTCCGTGGTTTTAAGACGTTCTAAGTAGTGCAAGTAACGCGATGGACCCTCTAGAAGACAACAAACCTTAACACGATTATGTGACCGTCTTGAACTGCCCTTTGAACCTTAGGGTTTGGGGCAGTACGGCGTGCCACATGTGAGGCGTTGGCTTGACCCTTCTACGGCTGGACCGTTGGTACTGAGGCACGAACTGAATGTTGTTAGACTTGTTTCATGTGTTGATCTGTATCGGGAAAACTTGGGTGTTCAAATGTTCAATCGGAAAGTTTAACATTTTCTAATTATCTGGAATGGGATACAATAATTGGAATTCACAAAGAGTTATGAGATAACTAAATGAATGTTATAAACATAGCAGTTTAGTCTCACTTGATCGGTTGCCACGGAATTTTGATGTGATCAAAAGTCCGTCGCAATCACGTAGCGTACGCGGATACTCGCCGGGTAAACTTATTAGACAGCTACATCCCTTAGCCCCGACCAAGTGACTGTAGAAGAACCCCGTCGCCGAAAGCATCTGTTCGGGTGCTCGCGGCAGCGGTGTTCCGCCTTGGTGCACGTTGTCGACGGCGTCGGGGGTGCGGCCGCCTACTGAAGTTTGCGACGAGCATTCGATCAGGATGTCGGGAATCTTGTTGAATTGCCCGACTTGATATTGAAAAGAGTTTTCGATAATGAGACTAAAATGCGGGGTTTATAATTGTTAGGCATGCGATGTCTAAGGAATTCATTTGGTCAGGCATGTGATGTCTGAGGTGGTTGCGGATTCCAACTGTTGTAGTTTTACACTTTCTTTTCTGTGACCGTAAGTGTAATATGTGATATCGCCGGTTTCGTTGCTATATGTCAACGACAATTGGGATGCGCATATTTACTTACGTTGATGACATATGATGTTATGTGTTGCTGGATATGTGATATTGGATCGTCGTGTTTGAATAGCCGGGGGTTTTTATGTGAGATGAGTGTTTTTCATTTTCATTCATGTAAAAACTTGTATGTAATATTCTTTTATTTGGGACACTTCCAGGTTGCGGAAGATGTCACCTTTTGTATATTATTTACTTTTCCGCACTAGGATAGACCCAAGGAGGGGAGCACAAGTAACCGGGTTCTGGGGTCCAGTGGGAGACCAACTCGAGGAGTCGAGTCCGGGTCTCCTAACTCTAGAATTGGTAGGGTTGCTTGCCGCTCTCGTAGGGGTCTAGGGGTGTGGGTTTGGCTATTCATCGCGACCGTGGAATCCGTGTTTTATACTGGCTCGTATTCAAAACACGGACGTCCTAGTATATCCAATATTTCATATGTTTCTTCTGCTGCGATATCTGTGATGTGATCATGTGATGTTCTGTGATAGATACAGTATATAGTATATATGATATATTATATAGGCGTTACTTATGTTTTACACCCGCGCTAGCCCTGCCCTGCTCTGTCGTTAGTTACCTAACCTAACGGTGCACGAGGGGACATCGAGGCGAATGCGGATGGCATAAGTGTACGTCGTATTTATCTGTGATGTTTAGGTACTTAAATGATGGGACTTCATTAATGTGATTAATGAAATAAAAGAAATCTAAGATGTTGTAGAATCGAATTTCAAAATAAAACAGGTAGCTACAGTTCTTGCTTTGCACAGAGGTATATATGATATATCCTGCACCTTATTCGATGAGGAAAGGACCGAGATCCCTTCACAGGGAGTGACTCCTTTAGCAATAACTGGCAGATGCTACACGCTCGGTTTGTCTTTTGATTGCTTTTAAGAGTTTTTGCTTTGCACAGTGATATATATGATATATCCCGCACCTCATTCGACGAGGAAAGGACCGACGATCCCTTCACCGGGAGTGACTCCTTTAGCAAAACTAGAAAAGCCTCAAAAGCACTCCATTTTAAAATCATTTGATTCTACAACGATATCAAGTTCATTACACAATAGGTTTTCAGAAAAACCTGTCGTAGCCCTCCGTCATTTCAGATAAGTACTAGTTAGTATTCGTGCTGCGGTAGTTTGGCCTCCGTCAAGGCGTAGTGTACGGTAGCTAACTAGTGCTTATCTGCTAGCATATGATGCGATTGGATTAGGGTATTCGTACGGCGTTGTTTGGCCTCCGTCAAGGGTCGTGCGGGTGGGTTTAATTCAATCAGGAAATGACGGGTTGAACTTGACTAGCGGACTATGGGTAGTTTGGCCTCCGTCAAGGTCATAGGACGCTAGGGGCAAAATATTATCGGGAATTTCAAGTGTTGAAATTTGCAATGAGATTGCATACCTTCTATGAGATAGTTGGATCCCGATACCCGCTGCGAGTAAGAGTTACTCCTGGGAGAGCTTTATACATTACAATTAGCCGATCAAGTAGGTGTCTAGAAAGGTGTCAACGGGGTTACGCCTCTGGGAAAACGAGGTTTACATTAATTTGGTTCGTGCGAAAGCACGGGGGACATCCCTCAAAGTACCGACACTGGCCTGGCTGAAAGATTGGCGAACTTGTAGTGTGTAATTAATCCCGGCTAGTCTTTCCTTTTAGGGTTTGAAGGAAGATTTGATAAAAAGCAGTGGGAGCCATCCTGATTAGACAAAATAAAACCAATCTATTCTTGACAGAGCGCACGCTGAGTGTTTTCTTCTCTCTCTCTCCAGGTAGCGACCATATCACGCCTTAATCAAGATAATAATACGGAATATTGACCGAACCCGCTTGTTATACTGAGCTGGGGAACGTTGGTCCCGCTCCAACTTATAATTGTTATAAGACAGAGCAGGAAATTGGGGAATACCAGATTTCCCGTACCGCCCAAACGAAGAGAGTGCATGCTGATGCATCATCTTCGGGTGTGTTCATTAAAGAGAACTGTTTCTCAGTATTCTTTACGTCCTGGGTATGTGATACCACATCAGGATCCCAGATATGTAATATGTTGCATAGGGCTACAGAAAGGTAGAGAACTGAGAACGGGTGATAAGTTTCATGAGACAGAAAACGGGGCATGTGTTTCAGCCAAGTCTGTTGGTCACTGTCACCCTGTATTATCAGTACATTGATTCTGAACGAATGTTATTAGATACCGCACCTGATATACAAAATCATATCAGTCTCTTTATTAGTAAAGAAATGATAAAATTTTGTATTGTTGGATAATGTTTTGAACATTTCCTATATCAAAAGTTGATCGGTTCAGGCACGTTATCTAAAAGCATTAATGTTCTAAATCAAACCACAGTTCTTAGTATACGGAACACACACAAGAGGAAGAGTTCAGAAATGAACGAATCCTTCTTGAGGCATTGTAGACTAGGTCATATCAATGCGACCCGACTGGCTGAAGTTACATTTAGATGCATATTTAAATTAGTTTGAATTTACATCTTGTGAAACTCGCCAGTCATGTCACAAAGATAAGATGACCATAGCTCCGTTTACTGGAAACAGAGAAAGAGTTAGTGGACTCTTGGGATGATACATGTTGATGTATGTAAGGTCCCCTGTCTACATATGCCAGGACTGGTTCTTTGTACTTCATTACATTCTCTGATAATCTCTCAAGATTCAGACATATGTTCCTGTTGAAACACAAGTCCGAACCTTTTGAGATATTCACAGAATATAAGTTAGAAGTAGAGAACCAGTACGGGTATAAGTATTATGTCCTTTGATGAGATCAAGGAGGAGAATACTTGAGCACGGAATTCCTGGACTATTCTAAAGGAGAATGAGATTCTCTCTCGGCATTACTCCTCCGGATACACCATAGCACGATGGTATATCGGGGCGGAGCAATCACACCCTATATGATATGGTGTGCTCGATGATGAGTAATACTGAGTTACCTGTTTCCTTTTGGGAGTTATGCGCTTGAGAAGCTGCATACCTATTGAATAGGGTTCGAATCAAATCAGATGCCTACCACTTCATATGTGATATGGAAAGGGAAGAGCCCATATCTTAAGCTAGTTAAGATTTGGGGTTGTCCAGCCTTTGTCTAAAAGCAAAATCCGGACAAGCTCGAGGCAAGGTCTGTTATGTAGAACTGGAAGTGTTCCAGCTATACAAACTACAGCAGATGATTTGGTACAACCAGAGGATTTAGTAGAAACCAACGAACCTCAGATTCTCCGCCGATCTAGTAGGGTTCCTCACCCACCTGAGAGATACTTCGGTTTCTCTATGACAGTGGGAGCGAGGATTGCATCATGAGATGATGACCCAACTAGCTTTGAGCTGGCCATCAGGAGTAAGACTCTGTAAGAATGGCTGGATGCTTAGTGATCTGAGATGGAATCCTTATACACCAGCAAAGTATGGACTTTAGTTGCTATATCTGAAGGGTTAAATCCCCATCAGGAGCAAGTATATCTTGAGAAGATTACTTGGTGTACTTGGAAAAGTTGAGACTTTCAAAGCTAGACTTGTTAAAGGTTTGCATCATTGACCAGGTGTGGATCATGATGAAACTTTTTCTAAGGATCTATGCTTAAGTCCATTCAGATCCTACTTGTCACGGCTACATACCATGACTGAGATATCTGGTGGTTGGGTGTCTTGACTGCTTTTCTAAATGATGTTTTAGAAGAGTGCGTCTATAAGTACACAGCCAGAGGGCTTCGTAGACAGTGGGAGCAGCGGAAACGTGTGCAAGATGCTTTATAGGATAAAGCAGGCATCGCGGAGTTGGAACATCTGTTTTGATGAAGTAGTCAAAGAGTTTGACATCATCAAAATGGTAGATGAACCTTGTATATACAAAAAGGTAGTAGGGAGTATGGTGGTGATCCTCGTAGAGTACGTGGATGACATACTCTTGATAGGGAAGGAGTTTCCTATGCTACGCTTGATCAATCTCCGCTTATCACATTGATTCTCCACATAGGATCAAAGTGATAGCTACTAAATCCTGGATTTTGGATCTATGAGATAGATCTAATTGGATGTTAGGATTCTTACTAGTTGTAGTGAGATGGTATCAATCGATCCTGGGGAGAATCACTGGAAGGGTTCCAGGGTGATAATGACGACTGAATGTCAGTCTCAGGCATTGTCTTTACCCTCAGTAAAGGGACGGCATGTTGGAAGAATTCCAAGCTAGATACCGTGACATACTAGACGATGAAGGCAGGATACATCGCTACTTAAGATGCTACCAAAGAGGAAGTCTGGGTGTATAAAAGTTCATAAGATGAACTTTGTTCCTACCATTGTGTGACAATGGAGTTGTGGCTTATGCCAAGGAACACAGGTCCCATCAGTGATCCAGACATATTCTAAGGCAGTGTCACCTGATCATGGAGATGCTTGATCTCCAAGGGATCGAGGATAGGAGAGTAAAGTCAGAGGACAACACAGCGGATCCACTCACAAAGGCCTGTTCCCAGAGAGAGATTTTTAGGGGATGATTGAGTATGAGATACTACAACCACTGCTATCAGATGGCCCTAGTGCAAGTGGGAGATTGTTAGTTATATGTATGCCCTAGAGGCCATTACTGTACATAGGATGTATATTGTAGTGGATGCTGGGACATATATAGGGAGGACTTTCTTGCTCGACATGATAGTATGCTATCTGGTTGATCTTTACCTTAACGTGTATACTGATTGTCTCTCTATTACATGTTGGTAAAGCCCTTAGGATGTGTACTTGACTACCTGGACTATGATGCGGATCATACAAGTGGGGACATGGTAGTCCATAAGTACATCCTTCAAAGTCCCTAGTCGTGGGTGTATCGAGACGGGGCATCGATATACCAGAGTAGACTAGCGTATACCTTCTCGACCCATACAGATGGGCGATGGATGATCCCATATCCATTGGTGTTTGACATCGGAGATGATATACGGGTGCTCAGTGGAGACTGGGTACACTGGACGGACTCGCCGAGAACTCCCAGATGGTATTATACCTCACGTCAGATGGCAGTTCTCTGGTGACACTGGTACAGAGTAGTCTGTTGACCCGAGATCGTCATAGAGTCTTGTGTGGTTCCCACTGTGCTTTGATTTCCATCTTACCACGTCCAAGAGGGCGTGCAAAACGGTGGTTTTTGGGTACAGTCCCGAGTCACATGGAGGCAATGAGCGATAGGAGGGGATTTGTCTCTCCCGGTATAGGGAGTTGATGTTGCGCTGTGTTCGATTGGCTATAACAGGAAATCCCTGGCCAGGGTTGCTGAGATTTACTGGTAAGTGTTACCAGTAGTTTCTCGAACAGTTATAGACCTCATATCGACACGACTTATCGAGCTATTGGGGTCTGACGTTTACCACCCCTAGGCGAGATATGCGACATATCAGACGATCAGACCGGACTGTACGGTAGAGTTACTGGTTGGATTCACTGGAGTGTGAGCGGGCTTGCTCGTCGATCTTCAGATCGCTCAATACCCGGGTGGCCGTTACGTTTAGCAGACCGCTTGCGGCTTGTGGGTGTTTGATATGATCATCGCCTGCTGACTGCGTATTGACGAGTCTTTAGAGTCCTACACAGAGGTTTCCTGGCTCAAGCGAAACGAAATAGGAGCGCATATGAGATATGTGCGGGACCGAGAATAATGCGTTTATGTGATACCGTATTCCATTCTCGCGATGAATGTATCATTAGGTTATATGCGATATACCCTAATTATCGAATCAAAGGTTGATTCGATAAGCCGATACATAGGATACTGGTCGGTTATATGCGATATGACCGGATCGTTAAATCAAGTGTTGATTTAATGATTTAATGTATAATTATATATTTGATATATTACTTTGCATTAACTAGTATCGGTTCACTTTAAATGGATATTCTCACTCGGGTGTGCGCATTGCATATGCGATATGATTTTGTGCACATGTTTGTATCATGTTTGATGATGCATGCTTCATGGTTAAGTATAAAGAATTAAACCAAGGTTAAGTTGTTGATTAGGGTTTTACTTATTCATTTATCTTATTTATTTATTCATTTTGAATAAATTGGAAGATAAATGAATGGTGGCTACTTTTGTTTTTAGTTGAAGTTTCATGAAGCTTTGACTTGATGACTTTTTTGTTCTCATCCTTAACCCTAACCATCAACCCAACTTTAGTCAATTCTCTACACTTAACTAAGGTAAAGATTATGATAAGTATTGTTTTGATTTTTCTATTTTATATAACATATCATATTCTTCATCTTCTTCTTCTTCTTCACTTCAAGAAAAAGCTTCACAAGCTTTAATGGCAAAGTGAGAATTAGAGTGAGAAATCCAATTCTAAAGTTTACCCACTTCCTATTTCTTCATCCTCTACCTCTTGCCAAGTAGTAGAGTGTGTTTCCTTCACAAGTTTTCAAGGCTTGGTGAAGGTGGAGCTTGATCTAGCGATGCCTCGACGTAGATCATCTTCGGCATGGACATCGACGACCTAGCTCGCTTATTCTTCGACGAAGCTGACGCTGGAGTCCGGATTCTTTTTGGACAGCGGAGGGGACTTCGTTGCGGAGCTATGGAGGTGGAGCACCGGATCTACAAAGGTTGTATTTCCGTATTCTCTTAGTTAATTGTTAACTAGTTATCTTTTCGCCTAGTTTTCTAGCAAACGATCCGTAGTCGGGTCTCTCGGCACCTAGAATTTTTGAAATTGGCATGGTTGATGCCTTGTGAGACCTCACTAGGGTGCCTAGGAACCCTACAGTCACTCCCAGTGAAGGGATCTCGACCCTTTCCTCATCGAATAAGGTGCAGGGTATATCATATATACCGCTATGCAAAGCAAAACTGTAGCTACCCTTTTTATTTGAAAATTTGATTCTACAACATCTTTTAGGTTTCTTTTCTTTCATTAATCACATTAATGAAGTCCCATCATTAAAGTCACCTAAACATCAAAGATAAATACGACGTACACTTATGCCATCCGCATTCGCCTCGATGTCCCCTCGTGCACCGTTAGGTTAGGTAACTAACGACAGAGCAGGGCAGGGCTAGTGCGGGTGTAAAACATAAGTAACGCCTATATAATATATCATATATACTATATACTGTATCTATCAGAACATATCAAATGATCACATCACAGATATCGCAGCAGAAACATAGATATAATGTGGGATATACTAGGACGTCCGTATTTAGTACTTAGCCAATAATAAAAAATACGGATTCCACAGTCGCGATGAATAGCCAAACCCACACCCTAGACCCCTACGAGAGCGGCATGTGACCCTTTTTATTTGAAAATTTGATTCTACAACATCTTTTAGGTTTCTTTTTCTTTCATTAATCACATCAACGTAAGTAAGTATGCATACCCCAATTTTCGTTGATGTATAGCAACGAAACCGGCGATATCGACATACTACACTTACGGTCACAGAAAACAAAGTGTAAAACTGCAATATTTGGAATCCACATTCTCTTTAGACATCGTAAATGCGAAATATCACATACTTCGTATTTCATGTCCAACTATATGAATTCCACATATTGCATCACATTCCTGATAAATAGACGGTATTAAAGTTTTCGAACGAACGATCAAATACCCAAGATTCGCTAAAGCTCAACACTTGAGCGGAGTTCAAAAACCCGGAATGTGACACAGTGGTAGCGGTCCAGCCGTAGAAGGGTCAAGCCAACGCCTCACATGTGACACGCCATACTGCCCCAAACCCTAAGGTTCAAAAGACAATTCAAGACGGTCACATAATCGAGTTAAGGTTTGTTGTCTTCTAGAGGGACCACCACAAACAAACTTGCACGTATTTCCGAAAGATTTTAAACCCCGTGAAAAGTGAGCAAATGATAGTCGTTCGAACACTTCAATACTTTCTAGATTTACCCGGAAAAGCCACGAAATCAAAATTCCGATCGAACTGTCGAGTCCAAAACCATCTCCAGAATTTTCAGCACTAAATTCAGATTAAAAATACCCAAAAAAATATACAAGAGGTGTTATGAATTACTGTGTAAAAACGAAGCAATGATGCTTCTTTATGGCCGCGGAGCTGTTCATACCAGAATATTGCAATTTATACCGCCCATTCTTACGCTCGTTTGTTTATAGGCAGGTGCTTTTAATCAGTGTTTGCGACATAACTGCAGAATACAGGTTCTCGGCTCTGAACAGTGAATATCATGGAAAAGTACGACAAATTCTGGATTACTGCCAACAACTGATAAAACACGGGTCTCCGCTCTCTATCCGTGTGTTGCCACATACCAGTTTAAAGGACAAGATGGCAAATCGATTGTCATGTCATGCACAAAGCTCTAGGTCAACACAAGATCCAAGAAATCTACGCGGAGCTCGAGGAAATCATGGCAAAAGATCCACATCACATCACATTTTTGTTCTACTAAAATTCTGGAATAATTGTGAAGAGTTTCTGAGAAATGTCATATACCACACTGAAGAGGACAACAAACCAGGAAAAATCCCAAAACCCCAGAACCCACCTCCACTATACGGCCGCGGAACCGCGGCCTAAGCAGGCTTAGGCCGCAGATCCGAGGCCATGTGGGGTCCTCGTTCTGTCGTTTTTTGGGGGCATTTTGGGTACTTCATTTTATGGCAGATTGTTGCCCTAGGTTTTTAATTCACCTCCTATAAATACCCCAGAACTTGCCAAGCTTTTGGTGTTCATTCTTTGTTCTTCTTTTTGTTAGGATTTAGTCTTTTTCTTCTTCTTCTTCATCTTGTCTCCATGAAAATTGTAGTGAGAGCTTTTTGAGTGGAAGATCAATGAAGATGAGGGATTTTGTATCATTCTCTTTTGTTTAACTTTCCCTTGAGATTCTTGCTGTCTCTTGATCATTCAACCTCTTCATTGAGCTTAAATGGTTAAGGGTTAGTTATTGATCTCAAAGGTCGTATTTTCTTATGTAATTAGCGCTTCATTTCACATGCGTTCTCTACCCTTCTCTTGATCTTGCAACCTCTTGATTGAGCTTGCAAGTTTAAGGGTTGGCTATTGATCCCATGCTTGTCTTGAGTTCTAGTTTCTTGTTCTTTTTATCGTTTTTTTATTACTTGCTTATTATTATCTTGCTTTACTTTCTTGCATTTTAATTCATGCACTTAATTACTTGTAATCTTTTCTTTTCTTTGTTCTTTTCTTTTGCTCTCTTTTGTTCATTTTGTGAATGGTTGTAATTATCGTTGTTAAGAATAAATACGGTATTGTAAGTTAATGTTTCATTGCTCATTTCCTTTTCCCGTTATTTTCCATTGAACTCCGCCCAAACGTTACGCAAGCGCTCCGTTAGGCACCCTACCCTGACAAGGTAACGGTGATTCCTAACCACGACCGGTTGCGTTCGGTTTGGCCGGAGGCGAAAGCAAGAGACAAGAACGGAAGGACAAGGGTAAATAAGCCATATTCCACGAATACCGCGCTTAAATCCCCTAATCCATGTTGTTGCCGATTGCTCTAGCTTCAATCGGTCAAGACTCGGCTCAAAGGTTTTGAGTACGGATTTCTTTAGCTTACAATCTCGTATCCTTTTCTTAACAAATTCATACTTGCAAATAAATACACATAGGTTAGAATCGAACAAACACATACTCATTCTTTATTGACTCGTCTAAAATAAGAAAGGACTTACAACTATCTCTCTGTGGATCGACCCGTGCTCAACCGGCTAGCTGCATAGCGACACCGTCTTGATTGCGGTTAATTACTTGAAATCTTTTCTTTTCTTTGTTCTTTTCTTTTGCAACTCTCATCTCACATAAAAAAACCCGGCTATTCAATTGCGACAATCCTGCACATCATATCTCAGCAACACATAATATCATATATCATCAACGTAAGTAAGTATGCATACCCCAATTGTCGTTGATGTATAGCAACGAAACCGGCGATATCGACATACTACACTTACGGTCACAGAAAAGAAAGTGTAAAACTGCAATATTTGGAATCCACATTCTCTTTAGACATCGTAAATACGAAATATCACATACTTCGTATTTCATGTCCAACTATATGAATTCCACATATTGCATCACATTCCAGATAAATAGACGGTATTAAAGTTTTCGAACGAACGATCAAATTCCCAAGATTCGCTAAAGCTCAACACTTGAGCGGAGTTCAAAAACCCGGAGTGTGACACAGTGCTAGCGGTCCAGCCGTAGAAGGGTCAAGCCAACGACTCACATGTGGCACGCCATACTGCCCCAAACCCTAAGGTTCAAAAGACAATTCAAGACGGTCACATAATCGAGTTAAGGTTTGTTGTCTTCTAGAGGGACCACCACAAACAAACTTGCACGTATTTCCGAAAGATTTTAAACCCCGTGAAAAGTGAGCAAATGATAGTCGTTCGAACACTTCAATACTTTCTAGATTTACCCGGAAAAGCCACGAAATCAAAATTCCGATCGAACTGTCGAGTCCAAAACCATCTCCAGAATTTTCAGCACTAAATTCAGATTAAAAATACCCAAAAAAATATACAAGAGGTGTTATGAATTACTGTGTAAAAACGAAGCAATGATGCTTCTTTATGGCCGCGGAGCTGTTCATACCAGAATATTGCAATTTATACCGCCCATTCTTACGCTCGTTTGTTTATAGGCAGGTGCTTTTAATCAGTGTTTGCGACATAACTGCAGAATACAGGTTCTCGGCTCTGAACAGTGAATATCATGGAAAAGTACGACAAATTCTGGATTACTGCCAACAACTGATAAAACACGGGTCTCCGCTCTCTATCCGTGTGTTGCCACATACCAGTTTAAAGGACAAGATGGCAAATCGATTGTCATGTCATGCACAAAGCTCTAGGTCAACACAAGATCCAAGAAATCTACGCGGAGCTCGAGGAAATCATGGCAAAAGATCCACATCACATCACATTTTTGTTCTACTAAAATTCTGGAATAATTGTGAAGAGTTTCTGAGAAATGTCATATACCACACTGAAGAGGACAACAAACCAGGAAAAATCCCAAAACCCCAGAACCCACCTCCACTATACGGCCGCGGAACCGCGGCCTAAGCAGGCTTAGGCCGCAGATCCGAGGCCATGTGGGGTCCTCGTTCTGTCGTTTTTTGGGGGCATTTTGGGTACTTCATTTTATGGCAGATTGTTGCCCTAGGTTTTTAATTCACCTCCTATAAATACCCCAGAACTTGCCAAGCTTTTGGTGTTCATTCTTTGTTCTTCTTTTTGTTAGGATTTAGTCTTTTTCTTCTTCTTCTTCATCTTGTCTCCATGAAAATTGTAGTGAGAGCTTTTTGAGTGGAAGATCAATGAAGATGAGGGATTTTGTATCATTCTCTTTTGTTTAACTTTCCCTTGAGATTCTTGCTGTCTCTTGATCATTCAACCTCTTCATTGAGCTTAAATGGTTAAGGGTTAGTTATTGATCTCAAAGGTCGTATTTTCTTATGTAATTAGCGCTTCATTTCACATGCGTTCTCTACCCTTCTCTTGATCTTGCAACCTCTTGATTGAGCTTGCAAGTTTAAGGGTTGGCTATTGATCCCATGCTTGTCTTGAGTTCTAGTTTCTTGTTCTTTTTATCGTTTTTTTATTACTTGCTTATTATTATCTTGCTTTACTTTCTTGCATTTTAATTCATGCACTTAATTACTTGTAATCTTTTCTTTTCTTTGTTCTTTTCTTTTGCTCTCTTTTGTTCATTTTGTGAATGGTTGTAATTATCGTTGTTAAGAATAAATACGGTATTGTAAGTTAATGTTTCATTGCTCATTTCCTTTTCCCGTTATTTTCCATTGAACTCCGCCCAAACGTTACGCAAGCGCTCCGTTAGGCACCCTACCCTGACAAGGTAACGGTGATTCCTAACCACGACCGGTTGCGTTCGGTTTGGCCGGAGGCGAAAGCAAGAGACAAGAACGGAAGGACAAGGGTAAATAAGCCATATTCCACGAATACCGCGCTTAAATCCCCTAATCCATGTTGTTGCCGATTGCTCTAGCTTCAATCGGTCAAGACTCGGCTCAAAGGTTTTGAGTACGGATTTCTTTAGCTTACAATCTCGTATCTTTTTCTTAACAAATTCATACTTGCAAATAAATACACATAGGTTAGAATCGAACAAACACATACTCATTCTTTATTGACTCGTCTAAAATAAGAAAGGACTTACAACTATCTCTCTGTGGATCGACCAGTGCTCAACCGGCTAGCTGCATAGCGACACCGTCTTGATTGCGGTTAATTACTTGAAATCTTTTCTTTTCTTTGTTCTTTTCTTTTGCAACTCTCATCTCAAATAAAAAAACACGGCTATTCAATTGCGACAATCCTGCACATCATATCTCAGCAACACATAATATCATATATCATCAACGTAAGTAAGTATGCATACCCCAATTGTCGTTGATGTATAGCAACGAAACCGGCGATATCGACATACTACACTTACGGTCACAGAAAAGAAAGTGTAAAACTGCAATATTTGGAATCCACATTCTCTTTAGACATCGTAAATACGAAATATCACATACTTCGTATTTCATGTCCAACTATATGAATTCCACATATTGCATCACATTCCAGATAAATAGACGGTATTAAAGTTTTCGAACGAACGATCAAATACCCAAGATTCGCTAAAGCTCAACACTTGAGCGGAGTTCAAAAACCCGGAGTGTGACACAGTGCTAGCGGTCCAGCCGTAGAAGGGTCAAGCCAACGACTCACATGTGGCACGCCATACTGCCCCAAACACTAAGGTTCAAAAGACAATTCAAGACGGTCACATAATCGAGTTAAGGTTTGTTGTCTTCTAGAGGGACCACCACAAACAAACTTGCACGTATTTCCGAAAGATTTTAAACCCCGTGAAAAGTGAGCAAATGATAGTCGTTCGAACACTTCAATACTTTCTAGATTTACCCGGAAAAGCCACGAAATCAAAATTCCGATCGAACTGTCGAGTCCAAAACCATCTCTAGAATTTTCAGCACTAAATTCAGATTAAAAATACCCCAAAAAAATATACAAGAGGTGTTATGAATTACTGTGTAAAAACGAAGCAATGATGCCTCTTTATGGCCGCGGAACTGTTCATACCAGAATATTGCAATTTATACCGCCCATTCTTAAGCTCGTTTGTTTATAGGCAGGTGCTTTTAATCAGTGTTTGCGACATAACTGCAGAATACAGGTTCTCGGCTCTGAACAGTGAATATCATGGAAAAGTACGACAAACTCTGGATTACTGCCAACAACTGATAAAACACGGGTCTCCGCTCTCTATCCGTGTGTTGCCACATACCAGTTTAAAGGACAAGATGGCAAATCGATTGTCATGTCATGCACAAAGCTCTAGGTCAACACAAGATCCAAGAAATCTACGCGGAGCTCGAGGAAATCATGGCAAAAGATCCACATCACATCACATTTTTGTTCTACTAAAATTCTGGAATAATTGTGAAGAGTTTCTGAGAAATGTCATATACCACACTGAAGAGGACAACAAACCAGGAAAAATCCCAAAACCCCAGAACCCACCTCCACTATACGGCCGCGGAACCGCGGCCTAAGCAGGCTTAGGCCGCGGATCCGCGGCCATGCGGGGTCCTCGTTCTGTCGTTTTTTGGGGGCATTTTGGGTACTTCATTTTATGGCAGGTTGTTGCCCTAGGTTTTCAGTTCACCTCCTATAAATACCCCAGAACTTGCCAAGCTTTTGGTGTTCATTCTTTGTTCTTCTTTTTGTTAGGATTTAGTCTTTTTCTTCTTCTTCTTCATCTTGTCTCCATGAAAATTGTAGTGAGAGCTTTTTGAGTGGAAGATCAATGAAGATGAGGGATTTTGTATCATTCTCTTTTGTTTAACTTTCCCTTGAGATTCTTGCTGTCTCTTGATCATTCAACCTCTTCATTGAGCTTAAATGGTTAAGGGTTAGTTATTGATCTCAAAGGTCGTATTTTCTTATGTAATTAGCGCTTCATTTCACATGCGTTCTCTACCCTTCTCTTGATCTTGCAACCTCTTGATTGAGCTTGCAAGTTTAAGGGTTGGCTATTGATCCCATGCTTGTCTTGAGTTCTAGTTTCTTGTTCTTTTTATCGTTTTTTTTATTACTTGCTTATTATTATCTTGCTTTACTTTCTTGCATTTTAATTCATGCACTTAATTACTTGTAATCTTTTCTTTTCTTTGTTCTTTTCTTTTGCTCTCTTTTGTTCATTTTGTGAATGGTTGTAATTATCGTTGTTAAGAATAAATACGGTATTGTAAGTTAATGTTTCTTTGCTCATTTCCTTTTCCCGTTATTTTCCATTGAACTCCGCCCAAACGTTACGCAAACGCTCCGTTAGGCACCCTACCCTGACAAGGTAACGGTGATTCCTAACCACGACCGGTTGCGTTCGGTTTGGCCGGAGGCGAAACCAAGAGACAAGAACGGAAGGACAAGGGTAAATAAGCCGTATTCCATGAATACCTCGCTTAAATCCCCTAATCCATGTTGTTGCCGATTGCTCTAGCTTCAATCGGTCAAGACTCGGCTCAAAGGTTTTGAGTACGGATTTTATTAGCTTACAATCTCGTATCTTTTTCTTAACAACTTCATACTTGCAAATAAATACACATAGGTTAAAATCGAACAAACACATACTCATTCTTTATTGACTCGTCTAAAACAAGAAAGGACTTACAACCATCTCTCTGTGGATCGACCCGTGCTCAACCGGCTAGCTGCATAGCGACACCGTCTTGATTGCGGTTAATTACTTGTAATCTTTTCTTTTCTTTGTTCTTTTCTTTTGCAACTCTCATCTCACATAAAAAACCCCGGCTATTCAATTGCGACAATCCTGCACATCATATCTCAGCAAAACATAATATCATATATCATCAACGTAAGTAAGTATGCATACCCCAATTGTCGTTGATGTATAGCAACGAAACCGGCGATATCGACATACTACACTTACGGTCACAGAAAAGAAAGTGTAAAACTGCAATATTTGGAATCCACATTCTCTTTAGACATCGTAAATGCGAAATATCACATACTTCGTATTTCATGTCCAACTATATGAATTCCACATATTGCATCACATTCCAGATAAATAGACGGTATTAAAGTTTTCGAACGAACGATCAAATACCCAAGATTCGCTAAAGCTCAACACTTGAGCGGAGTTCAAAAACCCTGAGTGTGACACAGTGGTAGCGGTTCAGCCGTAGAAGGGTCAAGCCAACGCCTCACATGTGGCACGCCATACTGCCCCAAACCCTAAGGTTCAAAAGACAGTTCAAGACGGTCACATAATCGAGTTAAGGTTTGTTGTCTTCTAGAGGGACCACCACAAACAAACTTGCACGTATTTCTGAAAGATTTTAAACCCCGTGAAAAGTGAGCAAATGATAGTCGTTCGAACACTTTAATACTTTCTAGATTTACCCGGAAAAGCCACGAAATCAAAATTCCGATTGAACTGTCGAGTCCAAAACCATCTCCAGAATTTTCAGTACTAAATTCAGATTAAAAATACCCAAAAAAAATATACAAGCGGTGTTATGAATTACTGTGTAAAAACGAAGCAATGATGCCTCTTTATGGCCGCGGAGCCGCGGCCTAAGCAAGTAATTGCAGCGGTTCCACGGCGATTTGTTGAGATCATTGGCTCGTTTTTCACAGTTTTTCTTATATTTTCCTGCTCTATTTTTTAAGTATTTTTAATTCTGAAAAATTTCATATTTTAAAAAATTTCCAGAGAGCACTCAAAATCCACATTTTCCGGTTCGATCGGAGTTTTAACTTCGTTAAAGTGACGCCTAATGTTCTAGGTCGGCTCTGATACCAATGTAGGTCAGGCAGCCGCCCCATCCAATGGGGTCGCCGTGGTACCAACGGGTCCCTCAGCCGCTACTTTTTACGCATGCCCCCTCGCGAGGACTACAACCCGCCGGAACACCTTCCGGACTCGGGACACCCTGGGGGTAAGAGCCTATGCTTCGCTACACTGTCACACATTGAGAACCCCCCATAGGTCGACATCCAATACCTAGTAGCTCTGATACCAATGAAAGGTTAGCCTAGCACCTCATGAAAGGTTTGGAAGCATCACATGAACCAAAAACTGAATTTTTAGGGTGCTAAGTTAACGAACATAGAATCGTTCCTAGAAAAATTAGGGTATCAAAGTATTTCACATCATCATATGAAAGAAAGGCTAGGGTTTTGAGAGTACAACCTTTGTAGCTCCCTACGCTAGACACCTTGGCTACTTGGGGTTTGAAAAAGCTCCGCTTGAACTCCTCGAGGTCACCGATGATCCACCAGGAGTCTGCTTTGTCCAAGCTTGCAACTTTATGCGATCAAGTGAACGAAATGAAGCTAACACTCTAAACAACTTGGCTAAACTTGTGTAGAATGATGTTGTGTTTCTTATTCTCACTTCAAAATCCAATCTTGATGAGTATATTGCTCACTACAAAAAAACTAGAGCGCAAAATGAGAAAGGAAGAAGAAGATGATGGCAATTTGAGAAGAAGATAAGAATGACTCATAAAAGAAAATAGAAAATATATCATTATATATTTTCCTCTTCTCATATCAAACCATGGTTAGGATATTATTGAACTTGAGTTAAAAACACAAAAGAAAAAGTAATCCATGGTCAAGTGGTGGGTGAGAATGGTTAGGTCAAGAAGGATGTAGAAACTAGTCATGAATTATCTTTTCCTTTATCCATTTTGTTTTAACCAAAAATCAAATAATAATCCAAATAAAAACCCATGGTGTGAGTCTTATATCGCCACCATTTCCTTGTATAATCAACCATGATAGAACGATGTATGTATGCATGTGTGCATGCACATCCATATGTTCATGAAACAATAAGGAATGCATACATGCATCCATACATCCATAGAAAACAAGAAAGGATTTCTAGTGAGAATCTAATGGTTAAATGATGAATCAACAATTGATTTATCAATCCGGCCATATCACATACGACCCTAACCAAAAGCAAGCCGCCCGATCAATATACGGTATCCCATACGCGTATTTTAATCGGGTCCATGCGCATATCGAATACGCGCACCACAACGTTTCGCCTGAACTAGGAAACTCCATCGTGGGACTCTGAGACTCGTCAATACGCCGGCAGTGGGCGATGATCATATCAAGCACCCCCAAGCCGCAAGCGGTCAGCTAAACGTAACGGCCACCCGGGTATTGAGCGATCAGAAGAGAACAAGCGAACCTGCTACAACTCCCGTCGAGCCAACCGGCAACACTTCCCGTACAGTCCGGTTTCCTCATCTGATATGTCGCATATCAAGTCTAGGGGTGGTAAACGTTGGACCCCAATAACCGATAAGTCGTGCCGATGTGAGGCTCATAACGGGTCGAGAAACTACTGGTAACACTTACCAGCAAATCTCTGATCAGCCCTGGCCAGGGACTTCCCTGTTACGGCCAATCGAGCACAGTGCAACATCAACCCCCAATACCGGGAGCGACGAAACCCCTCCTATCGCTCATTGCCTCCATGTGACTCGGGACTATATCCAAAAACCACCGTTTTGCACGCCCTCATGGACGTGGTAAGGTGGAGATCAAAGCACAGTGGGAATCATACAAGACTCTATGACGATCTCGGGTCTACAGACTAACCTGTACAAGTGTCACCTGAGAACTGCCATCTGACGTGAGGTATAATACCATCTGGGAGTTCTCGGCGAGTCCGTCCAGTGTACCCTGTCTCCACTGAGCACCCGTATACCATCTCTGATGTCAAACACCAATGGATATGGGATCATCTATCGCCCATCTCATGGGTCGAGAAGCGTATACGCTAGTCTACACTGGTGTATCGATGCCCCGTCTCGATACACCTACGACTAGGGACCTTTGAAGGATGTACTTATGGACCACCATGTCCCCACTAGTATGATCCGTCTCATAGTCCAGGTAGTCAAGTACACATCCTAAGGGATTTACCAACATGTAACCATAAGACAGTGTAAAGAGACTAGTATACATGTTAAGATAAAGAGTAACCAGATAGCATACTATCATATTGAGCAAGAAAGTCATCTCTATATATGTCCAAGCATCCAATATAATATACATCATCTGTACAATACCGGCCACTAGGGCATACATACAACTAACAACAATACTAGGATCCGGCTTAAACCAAAGCCCGCTAGTATTATCCGTCCGATCATGATCCGTGCAATACCGCGCGTATATGATTGAACCCTGCCATATCTCCATACGGCCTCTACAGCGTTTCACCCGAAACATGAGAAAACGGTCTGTGGGGGACTCTAAAGACTCGTCAACACTTTGGCTGTGGATTTTACCACAAGTACGTCAGAGGTATTAGCCATACGTGATGGGCTACCGGGTATTGACCAAAGGGACGTCGATGAGCAAACTCATTCTGACACCCTACTGAGCCTGTCAGTGACAATATCCGTACAGTCCGGTCCGTTCGTCTATGAGCATCGCATGGCGGGCCTAGGGGGTTGGTAAAAGTCAGACCCCCAAAAGCGGTACAAGTCGGGTCGGAGTGTAGCCCAGAACAACCTGAGATACTACTGGAATACTTACCAGTACATCTCCTGCCTTGGCCAAGGAATTCATGTAATGGCTCTCCTAGACACAGCGCGACCTCACCCCCAATACCGGGAGAGAGGAACCCCTGCAGATCCGCTCACTGCCTCCATGTGGCTCGGGACTGTACCCAACTAAAACCTGTTTGCACGTCTCCTTTGAGACTGGTAGGGTAGTAATCAAAGTACAGTGGGAACTCACACGAGACAAATGACGATCTCAGGTCGATGAACTAACCTGTACATATGTCACCAGGGAACTGCTATCTGACGTCAGGTATAAGACCAACTAGCATGTTCTCGGCGAGTCCTGTCCGGTGTACTCATAACCCAATGAGCACCTGTATACATCTAAGGTGAACCAACTGACACCAGTGGCTTGTGAGACCGGCCACCGCCCCTCGCCGGGGTCTCGACTGTATACACTAGTCTACTTTGGAGTATCGATGCCCTGTCTCGAAACTCCCACGACTAGGGACCTTTTAAGGATGTGCTTATAGACCCCAGCTCCCACGTATATGATCGCCATCATACTGCTGTTCGTCAAGCAAGAATCCTAAGGGCTCTATCAACGTGTAATAGTGACCTGCAAGGTCACCTGAAGCAGTACACGATGATAAAGGTAAACCAGATAGCATACTATCATCTTGAGTAAGACTGTCCTACCGACACAGGTCCTCCATCAATCATTGCAATCACGTGCCTGTGATCCAATAATTGACTCTAAGGGCACTATCTCTAACAGTCTTTGGGTACCATCCCGAGGCACATGGAGGCAATGAGTGATAGGAGGGGTTTCGTCTCTCACGGTATTGGGAGTTGATGTTGTGCTATGCTCGTCCATGGCCAGGGCTGCTGTGATTTACTGATTAGTGTTATCAGTAGTTTCTCGATCTGTTATGAGCCATACACCAGCATGACTTATTGAGTTATTGGGGTCGACGATACCATCCCTAGACTCGATATGCAACATATCTGACGAGGAGACCGGACTGTACGGTAAGTGTTGCCAAATGGCTCGATGGGAGTTTTGACAACTTTGCTGGTTTTCTTCTGATCGTTCAATACCCGGTTAGCCGTTACGTTTAGCTGACCGATTGCGGCTTGTGGGTGTTTGATATGATCATCACCCACTGCTGGCGTATTGACGAGTCTTCGAGTCCCAAACAGAAGTTTCCTAGCCCAGGCGAAAAGATGTGGTATACATATGAGTTATGCGTGGGACCCGATTGAATACGACTATGTGATACCGTATGTTAATCGGGCGTTTTTCTATTGGTCGGGTCGTATGTGATATGACCGGATTGTTAAATCAATTGTTGATTTAACATTTTGACTTTTAGTTTATTTTATTCTTTATTCAAAACTCTTTTTATTAAAGAAGGAGAATGCATGCATGGATCCACATGTTGATGTGCATGTATGCACATGTTGATGTGCATGTATGCACATGTTGATGTGCATAGATACATACATGCAAAGTGTCATGGTTGTTGATACACATATGAAGGCAATATAAGACTTACATGGAACTTGATTTATATATATTCTTTTTGCATTTAAATTAAAAGGAAAAGAAAATGATTATTCATCCATAGTTATCTTCTACACTCTTCTTGAAGTTAACCTTGCTCACCCACTTTTTAACCATGGATTAATATTCCTTTTGCCTTTTAACTCAAGTGCAATAATATCTAAATTAAGTGACCATGGTTTGAGATGAAGAGTGGAAAATATATATACTTATCTTTTCTATTATTCATTAAGATTTATCATTATCAAATGGTTTTGCCTTCATCTTCTTCTTCTTCCTTGCTCTCTAGGTTTTTCCATAATGAGAGAGAGATAAAAAGAAAGGGTTTTGACAAAAGAAAATTCACCACTTCATCATTCTACTCTAATCTAGCCAATTAGTCTAGAGTGTTTAGCTTCATCTCATCAAGTGGAGCCACAAGCTTGGAGCTAGTGAACTCCGCGTGGATCATCATGGACGTAGGAGCTTAGTAACAAGTATTTTCAACCTCTCAACGATCCTAGGAGTCACTACAAAGAGGACTACAAAGGTTATATTCCTTTCACTTAGTGTAAATATAGTTCTAGTATGTGTTACTTGTGTTGTTACCCTAGCAATTCTAGTTAAAGATCCATGCTTAGTTTGCTTAGCACCTCTAGAAATTTTAAAGTGGCATGTGTGATGCTTCCATACTCATAAGTAGGTGCTTGGGAAACCTAACAGTTATGGATTTATCCAGTAACACACTGCCGGCGTACTGTCGAGTCTTTAGAGTCCCACATAGAGGGTTTCCCTGCTTCGGGCGAAACGATGTAGAGGTCGTATGGTTTTACGGCAGGGTTCGATCACATACTTGTACTTGTGCATGTATGATGTTCGGGTAAATAATACTAGTGGGCTGGTTTAAGCCATATCCTAGTATTAGATTATTGGATTAGTTTCGTCTAAGTGTATTCATGTTTCTCGGAATACGGATACATGTATGTATCTACGGATGAGAGGGGAATTCTTGTAATTACTCATGATTGCTTTTAGAAGGAGACACCTCATTAGGGTTTTGATTATTTATTTGGTTAAAACAATTATGAGGTGGAGGAAATGATTTCTTATTTTTATAAATGATAATTGAACCATGGCTACTTGGTTTGACTATTGAGGCTTGGTTTGACTTAGATATCTTCTTTAAAATATTTTTCTCACTAATTTTCTTCCACTCGTCAAAACCAAGAAAGCTTTTTAGAGATGAAGAAGAAGATGAAGTGGAGAATAGAATGAATGAATCCAGGAGTTAGAATAACAACCATGGGTGAGATAATATCTCATATTAACTCATGTAGAGACTTAATCATGGCTTAAGGTAATGGTTGGGTTAATAGATATCTCAAATAAAACAAAATTAGTGGACTAAGTCAATGGTTCTACAAGCTTCCACTAAGCTCAAACCATGTGATTAATTTCCAACTAATTTTGATTTACTTTAAATAAATAAAACCCTTCATTATGATAAGCATGGTGTGAGTCTCATACACCCATATTGTATGTGGTAACAAGCATGAGACAATAATATATATCACATATATATTAAGCGTTAGTTATATGTATGCCCTAGAAGCCATTATTATACATATGATGTATATTATAGTGGATGCTTACACATACATAGGGAGGACTTTCTTGCTCGACATGATAGTATGCTATCTGGTTGCTCTTTATCTTAACATGTACACTTATTGCCCTTCTGTTACATCTTTATAAAGCCCTTAGGATGAGTACTAGACTACCGGGATTATGATGTAGATCATACTAGTGGGGCCAAGGTAGTCGGTAAGTACATCCTTCAATTGTTCCTAGTCGTGGGAGCATCAAGACGGGGCATCGATATTCCAGAGTAGACTAGCGTATACGCTTCTTGACCCATATGATGGGCGATGGATGATCCCACATCCATTGGTGTTTGACATCAAGATGGTATACGGGTGCTCAATGGAGATTGGGAACACTGAACAGGACTCACCGAGAACTCCTAGATGGTATTATACCTCACGTCAGATAGCAGTTCTCTGGTGACACTGGTACAGGTTAGTCTGTAGATACGAGATCATCATAGAGTCTTGTGTGATTCCCACTGTGCTTTGATTTCCACCTTACCACTTTTAAGAGAATGTGCAAAATGGTGGTTGTTGAGTACAGTCCCGAGTCACATGGAGGCAATGAGCGATAGGAAGAGATTTCATCTCTCTCGGTATTGGGGGTTGATGTTGTGCTATGCTCGATTGGCCATAACAGGAAATCCCTGGCCACGGTTGATGAGATCTACTGGTAAGTGTTATCAGTAGTTTCTCGAATCGTTATGGGCCTCACATCGGCATGACTTATCAAACTATTGGGGTCTGACGTTTGCCACCCCCAGGCTGGATATGCGACTTATCAGACGAAGAGACCGGACTGTACGGTAGTGTTATCGATTGGATTCGTAGGATTATGAGCAGGCTTGCTTGTTGATCTTCTGATTGCTCAATACCCAGGTGGTCGTTACGTCTGGCAGTATCGCTGACGGCTTTTGGGTGATTGATATGATCACCACCTATTGCCGGCGTATTGACGAGTCTTTAGAGTCCTACACAGAGGTTTCCTGGATTAGGAGAAATGAAGTAGGAGCACATATGTGATATGTGCGTGGCTGGGATTAGTACGAGCATGTGATACCGTATTCTATTCTCGCGATTTGTGTTATCGGTCGGTTATTTGTGATATAACCGGGTTATCGAATCAAGTGTTGATTCGATAAGTTGATACAAATAATATTAGTCGGTTATATATGATATAACCATATTATTAAATCAAGTGTTGATTTAATGTATCATTATATATTTGATATATTAATTTACATTAACTAATATTAGCTCACTTAAGCATTTCTTTTTCTCACTTGTGTGCATTTAATATATATGTGATATATATTATTATGTCATGCTAGTTGCTACATGCTACATGGGTGTATGAGACTCATAACATAAAAATAATGATGTGGGGTTTTATTTATTAAGAGTAAAAGAAAATTTGTTGGAAATTAGCCAAGGTTATAAGCTTAGAGAAGCATTGTGCTAACCTTTGACTTAGTCTATAAATTTTGTCTCACTCTAGATATTTATTAACCTAACCATTATTGTTAGCCATGGTTTAGTCTCTACAAGAGTTATATGAAATATTTCTCACCCATGGTTGCCATTCTACACTTTCTTCTCTCCATGGTTGATTTTCTTCATCTCCTTCCTCAAGCTCTTTAACTTTTTGAGAAGTGGTGAAAATTAGTGAGAAAAATATTTCTAAGTGAGCAAAATTCCTACTTCATCAACCGACACTAGACTAGCCATTTAGTTTAGGTTATTTGCTTCACTAATTCCACATTAGTGAAGAGAGAGCTTGAGTTAGTGTCATCTAGACGTAGATCATCTTCGGCCTCGAAGACTTCAAGCAAGCTTGTTCGTTTCACCTTGTGGAGCCTTACTAGAGTTCGGAAGATCACTACTTGGAGCGAAGGGACTCCCACACGGAGCTTGTGAAGTGAAGGACCGGTCTACAAAGATTGTATTCCTTGATCACTTCGATGTAAAGATGTTTACATTCTTTGTTTCTTCTAATTCTCTAGTTAAGATTCTAGGTTAGGGTTCTTAAGCATGCCAATTTTTTGAAAACGGCATCGTCGATGCCTCCCGAAACCCAGTAGCGGTGCTACGGAACCCAACATTAAGTGTACACAAGTGAGAAAAATTAATACTTAAGTGAGCTAATATTAGTTAATGTAAATTAATATATCAAATATATAATTATACATTAAATTATTAAATCTACATTTGATTTAATAATCCGGCTATATCACATATAACCGACTAATATCATTCGAATCAACACTTGATTTGATAACCCGGCTATATCACATATAACCGACCGAAACCTCTGTGTAGGACTCTAAAAGACTCGTCAATACGCCGGCGGTAGGTGATGATCATATCAGTCACCCATAAGCCGTCAGCGGTACTAGCTGGACATAACGGCTACCCGGGTATTGAGCGATCAGAAGATCAACAAGCAAGCCTGCTCATACTCCTGCAAATCCAATAAGTAACACTACCGTATAGTCCGGTCTTTTCGTCTGATATGTTACATATCCAGCTTGCGGGTGGAAAACGTCAGACGCCAATAGCTTGATAAGTCATGCCGATGTGAGTCCCATAACGGTTTGAAAAACTACTGATAACACTTACCAGTAAATCTGAGCAACCCTGGCCAAGGATTTCCTATTATGACCAATCGAGCATAGCGCAACATCAACCCCCAATACCGGGAGAGACGAAATCCCCTCCTATCGCTCATTTCCTCTATGTGACTCGGAACTGTACCCAAAAACCACCGTTTTGCACATTCTTTTCAATGTGGTAGGTGGAAATCAAAGCACAGTGGGAATCACACAAGACTCTATGATGATCTTGGGTCTACAGACTAACCTGTACCTGTGTCACCAGAGAACTGCTATCCGACGTGAGGTATAATACCATCAATGAGTTCTCAGCGAGTCCTGTTCAGTGTACCCAGTCTCCACTGAGCACCCGTATACCATCTTTGATGTCAAATACCAATGGATGTGGGATCACCCATCGCCCATCATATGGGTCAAGAAACATATACGCTAGTCTACTCTGGAATATCGATGCCCCGTCTCGATACTCCCACGACTAGGAACAATTGAAGGATGTACTTACCGACTACCCTGGCCCCACTAGTATGATCTGCATCATAATCTTGGTAGTTAAGTACTCATCCTAAGGGCTTTATCAACATGTAACAAAGATACAATAAGTGTATATGTTAAGATAAAGAGTAACCAAATAGCATACTATCATGTCGAGCAAGAAAGTCTTCCATATATATGTCCAAGCATCAACTATAATATACATCATATGTACAATAATGGCCTCTACAGAATACATACAACTAACAATCTCCAACTTGCACTAAGACCATTTGTTGTAGTATCTCATACACAACGTTCGTAAAAGTCTCTCTACGGAAAGGCCTCTGTGAGTGGATCTGCCGTGTTATCCTTCGCGTCAACTGTAATACCCCAGGTGGAGTTGGGGCTGAATACCATCTACCTCGTGAGAAGTGAGATGTTATCCGGTATCGAGGTCGGGATGTAACCGATACGGATGCATACGGGGACCCACAGGAACAATGGGGAGTATCGAATTCCATTCCGAAGGAGGGCACGATCTGAACTATAAATGGAATGATACCACTCTTAAAACACAGAGGCGTCTTTTGGATGAATCGGAACTTCGGAGTTTGAAAAACTCCGTAGTTTAGCGTGGTTGAGCCAGAGAAATTCTAGGATGGGTGACCTACTGGGAAGTAGCCCCGGGTTCATTCAAAGGGAAAAAAACCGTGCGGTTTCGGCCAGAGCGGACAATACAATCTGTGTTTGGGGGTGGATCGTGACAAATATGGTATCAGAGCCGGTCCCTCAAAAGTAGGTCCGTGGTTCGAGGTCGAACAATTGTTCTAAGTGGGGGGATGTAATACCCCAGGTGGAGTTGGGGCAGAATACCACCTACCCTATTGTAAGTCCACGTTACCCATCCCGGTTCTTACGGGGATGCGGAAACGATAAAAAAACGATTTTTATGGCAAGGTAACATGGACTAGAAAATAGGATCTTTGCTAAACAAAAATTTAGCAAACTAACTAGAAGTTTAACTACTATGTTAGAGGGTTATATCTAGGTCTTGAACTCCTTCTCTTCTTGCTCCTTGGAGTGGTTGGATCGGCTCCACCTCGTAGTCCCCTTGTTGTCGAAGAAGGATCCACCCGAAAGCCTCTACCTTGAGCTCCTACCTCAACCGAGAGGAAACTAAAGTGCTTGGTGTTAGTTGTATGTATGCCCTAGAGGCCAGTATTGTACAGATGATATATATTATATTGGATGCTTGGACATATATAGAGATGACTTTCTTACTCGATATGATAGTATGCTATCTGGTTGCTCTTTATCTTAACATGTACACTTGTCTCTTGAAACTGTCTTATAGTTACATGTTGGTAAAGCCCTTAGGATGTGTACTTGACTACCTGGACTATGATGCAGATCATACTAGTGGGTACATGGTAGTCCATAGGTACATCCTTCAAGGTCCCTAGTCGTGGGTGTATCGAGACGGGGCATCGATATACCAGTGTAGACTAGCGTATACGCTTCTCGACCCATGAGATGGGCGATGGATGATCCCATATCCATTGGTGTTTGACATCAGAGATGGTATACGGGTGCTCAGTGGAGAATGGGTACACTGGACGGACTCGTCGAGAACTCCCAGATGGTATTATACCTCACGTCAGATGGCAGTTCTCAGGTGACACTTGTGCAGGTTAGTCTGTAGACCCGAGATCGTCATAGAGTCTTGTGTGATTCCCACTGTGCTTTGATCTCCACCTTACCACGTCCATGGGGGCATGCAAAACGGTGGTCTTTGGGTACAGTCCCGAGTGACATGAAGGCAATGAGCGATAGGAGGGGTTTCGTCTCTCCCGGTATTGGGGGTTGATGTTGCGCTGTGCTCGATTGGCCATAACAGGGAAGTCCCTGGCCAGAGCTGATCAGAGATTTGCTGGTAAGTGTTACCAGTAGTTTCTCGACCCGTTATGAGCCTCATATCGGCACGACTTATCGGTTATTGGGGTCTGACGTTTACCACCCCTAGACTTGATATGCGACATATCAGACGAACAGACCGGACTGTACGGTAAGTGTTACTGGTTGGATTCACAGGAGTGTGAGCGGGCTAGCTCGTCGATCTTCTGATCGCTCAATACCCGGATGGCCGTTACGTTTAGCAGACCGCTTGCGGCTTGTGGGTGCTAGATATGATCATCATTTGCTGCCGGCGTATTGACGAGTCTTTAGAGTCCTACACAGAGGTTTCCTGGCTCAAGCGAAATGAAATAGGAGCGCATATGAGATATGTGCAGGACCGAGAATAATGCGTGTATGTGATACCGTATTCCATTCTCGCGATGAATGTATCGATTGGTTACATTCGATATGACCTAGATATCGAATCAAGGATTGATTCGATAAGCCGATACATAGGATACTAGTCGGTTATATGCGATATAACCGGATCGTTAAATCAAGTGTTGATTTAATGATTTAATGTATAATTATATATTTGATATATTACTTTGCATTAACTAGTATTGGTTCACTTTAAATGGATTTTCTCACTTGATGTGCAAGTTGTATATGTGATATACTTTTGTGCACATGTTTGTATCATGTTTGATGATACTTGCTCATTTGGTTAAGGGTAAAGAATTAAACCTTGGTTAAGTAAATGGTTAGGGTTTTTATTTATTCATTCATTCTTTTATCTTTTAATTTGGATTAAAAAGAAATTGCAAAAGAAAACAAAATGGTTGCTATTATTCTTGAAGCTTGATGAAGCTTCATGAAGCTTTGACCAAAGTGACCATTTTTGTCTTCATGCTTAACCCTAACCATTCATCTAACCTTAGTCAATTCTCTACACCTAACCATGGTTTACATTATGATAAGTATTCATTTTCTTTTTCATTTTAAACACTAATCATAATCATCTTCATCTTCTTCTTCTTCATGAGAAAAAGAAAAACTTGCCACCATTAATGGCATGTTGAGCAAAAGTGTGAGAAATCCAATTCTAAAGTGTACCCAGCTCCTATTTCTTCACCCTCTACCTCTTGCCAAGTAGCATAGGGTGTTTTCTTCACAAGTTTCACAACTTGGTGAAGTCGGAGCTTGATCTTGTGAAGCCTCGACGTAGATCATCTTCGGCATCGTAGATGACGACCATTCCGCTCATTTTTCCGATGAAGCCGATGCTAGAGTCCGAGATCCGACTTGGACAGCGAGAGGACGACTACGTGGAGCTAAGGAAGTGGATAACCGGATCTACAAAGGTTGTAGCTTCTTAACTTTAGTTAAGTTGTTAACTAGTTTATTGTTTCGCCTAAAATTCTAGTTAACGATCCGTATTAGAGTTTCTCGGCACTTGTAAAATCCAAAATTGGCATGGTTGATGCCTTGTGAGACCTCTTGAGAGTGCCTAGGAACCCTACAGTGGTATCAGAGCCTAGCTAGAGCCTCAGGCGATGCGTAGACGGAGTTTGAAGTCCGATCGAACCGAAATCCCATTTCCTAAATGCTCTCTGGACTTTTTTCATAAACTGGGTTTTTTCCAGATTAAAAATTGCTAAAAAATTCAGCAGGGTCTTAGTTGAATTACTATGAAATTCGAGGGGCTAACTCATCTAAAGCGCGGCGGAACCGCGGCACAAGCATGACTTGTGCGGCGGTTCCGCGGCCATATGATGACGTCAGCCCTCCATTTTTGCACAGTAATTTGTCACTTCAGGTGCTGGATTTTCTGGGAATTTTTTTAATATTTATTCAAGAGTTGAATATTCCAGGGTGTTTTGGAGCTTGGATGATTCGATCCGATTATCAAACTTTGTCTATGTGTTTTTCCGGGTAATTTTAGAATATGTTAAAAAGTTCGACCGGATATAAATACCCACTTTTTCCCTTGTCGCGAAATTTCCAAGTGTTGGATCTTTCCATGGTTTAATAACGTTCTAAGTAGTGCAAGTAACGCAATGGACCCTCTAGAAGACAACAAAGCTTAACTCGATTATGTGACCGTCTTGAACTGCCTTTTGAACTTTCGGGTTTGGGGCAGTACGGCGTGCCATATGTGAGGCGTTGGCTTGACCCTTCTACGGCTGGACCGTTGGTACTGAGGCATGAACTGGATGTTTTTAAACCTATTTCATGTGTTCAGCTGTTTCGGGAAAACTTAGGTGAAAGTTTAACATTTTCTATTTATCTGGAATGTGATACAATAATTGGAATTCACAAACAGTTATGAGATAACTGGATGACTGTTATAAATCTAGCGGTTTAGTCTCACTTGATATTGAAAAGAGTTTTCGATAATGGGACTAAAATGCGGGGTTTATAATTGTTAGGCATGTGATGTCTAAGTATTTCATTTGATTAGGCATGCGATGTCTAATGAGGTTGCGGATTCCAACTGTTGTAGTTTTACACTATCTTTTCTGTGACCGTAAGTGTAATATGTGATATCGCCGGTTTCGTTGCTATATGTCAACGACAATTGGGATGCGCATATTTACTTACGTTGATGACATATGATGTTATGTGTTGCTGGATATGTTATATTGGATTGTCGTGTTTGAATAGCCGGGGTTTTTTATGTGAGTTGAGTGTTTTTCATTTTCATTCATGTAAAAACTTGTATGTAATATTCTTTATTTGGGCACTTCCAGGTTGCGGAAGTTGTCACCTTTTGTATATTATTTACTTTTCCGCATTAGGATAGACCCAAGGAGGGGAGCACAAGTAACTGGGTTCTAGGGTCCAGTGGGAGACCATATCGAGGAGTCGAGTCCGGGTCTCCTAACCCTAGAATTGGTAGGGTTGCTTGCCGCTCTCGTAGGGGTCTAGGGGTGTGGGATTGGTTATTCATCACGACCGTGGAATCCGTGTTTTCTACTGGCTCGTATTGAAAACACGGACGTCCTAGTATATCCAATATTTCATATGATATTTTCTGCTGCGATATCTGTGATGTGATCATATGATGTTCTGTGATAGATACAGTATACAGTATATATGATATATTATATAGACGTTACTTATGTTTTTCACCCGCGCTAGCCCTGCCCTGCTCTGTCGTTAGTTACCTAACCTAACGGTGCACGAGGGGACATCCAGGCGAATGCGGATGGCATAAGTGTACGTCGTATTTATCTGTGATGTTTAGGTGACTTAATTGATGGGACTTCATTAATGTGATTAATGAAAGAAAAGAAACCTAGGATGTTGTAGAATCCAATTTTAAACAAAACAGGTAGCTACAGTTCTTGCTTTGCATAGCGGTATATATGATATACCCTGCACCTTATTCGATGAGGAAAGGACCGAGATCCCTTCACCAGGAGTGACTCCTTTAGCAATAACTGGCAGATGCTACATACTCGGTCTGCTTTTGATTGCTTCTATAGTTTCTGCTTTGCACAGTGATATATATGATATATCCCGCACCTCATTCGACGAGGAAAGGGCCGACGATCCCTTCACCGGGAGTGACCCCTTTAGCAAAACTAGAAAAGCCTCAAAATCATTCCATTTCAAAACTTCATTTGATTCTACAACGATATCAAATTCATTACGCAATAGGTTTTCAGAAAAACCTGTCGTAGCCCTCCGTCATTTCAGATAAGTCCTGTTTAGTATTCGTGCTGCGTTTGTTGGCCTTTGTCAAGGCGTAGTATGCGGTAGCTGAATAGTACTTATCTGCTTATGCATGTGATGCAGATTGTTTCAGGGTAGTCGTACAAACTTGTTGGCCTTTGTCAAGGGCTGTGCGGGTGGGTTTGATTCAATCAAGAAATGACGGGTTGAACTTGACTAGCAGACTATGATTTGTTGGCCTTTGTCAAGGTCATAGAACGCTAGGGGCAAAATATTATCGGGAATTTCAAGTGTTGAAATTTGCAATGAGATTGCATACCTTCTATGAGATAGTTGGATCCCGATACCCACTGCGAGTAAGAGTTACTCCTAGGAGAGTTTTACGCATTACAATTAGCCGATCAAGTAGGTGACTAGAAAGGTGTCAACGGGGTTACGCCTCTGGGAAAACGAGGTTTACATTAATTAGGTTCGTGCGAAAGCACGGGGGACCTCCCTCAAAGTACCGACACTGGCTTGGCTGAAAGATTGGCGAACTTGTAGTGTGTAATTAATCCCGGTTAGTCTTTCCTTTTAGGGTTTGAAGGAAGATTTGATAAAAACCAGTGGGAGGCATCCTTATTAGATAAGATAATAACCAATCTGATCTTGCAAGAGCATACGCTAAAGTGTTTTCTTCTCTCTCTCTCCAGGTAGCGACCATGTCATGCCCTAATAAAGATAATAATATGGATGTATTGACTGAACCCGCATGTTATACTGTGCTGGGGAACATTGGTTCCGTTCTTTCTTATAAGAGTTATGGGAATGAACAGGACATAGGGGAATACCAGGATTCCCATGCCACCCGAATGAAGAAAGTACATGTTGATGCATTTTCTTCGGGTGTGTTCGTTACAGAGAACTGTTTCTCCATTTGCTCTACGTCCTGGGTATTAGATACCGGGTCAGGATCCCATATATGTAATCAGTTACATGGGCTCAGGAAAGGTAGAGAACTTGGAGAAGGTGATAAAGACATTAGAGTTGGAATTGGTGCAATAGTTGCAGCTAAGACTGTCGGGGAATATCACCTTGAATTACCAACTGGTAATACATTGGTTCTGAACGAATGCTATTACATGCCGAACCTGATATGCAACATTATATCGGTTTCTTTGTTGAGTAAAGAGGGATAATTTTGTAATACAGGATAATGTTATGAACATTCTCCATAACCAAAAGTTGGTTGGATCAGGCACGTTGTGCAATGGCATTTATGTTCTAAATCAATCAACAGTTCTTAGCATAACAAATACACACAAGAGGAAGAGTTCTGAACTGAACGAATCCTTCTTGTGGCATTGTAGACTGGGTTACGTCAATGCGACACGACTAGCTAAGTTGCATAAAGATGGATATTTAAATCCGTTTGAATTTTCATCTTATGACACTTGCCAGTCATGTCTCAAAGGCAAGATGACCAAAACTCCGTTTACGGGACACGGAGAAAGAGTTACTGAACTCTTAGGACTGATACATAGTGATGTATGGGGTCCTATGTCTACACATGCCAGGGATGGTTCTTCATACTTCATTACATTCACTGACGATCTCTCTAGGTTCGGGTATGTGTTCCTGATGAAACACAAATCAGAAGCTTTTGAGAAATTTAGAGAATATAAGCAAGAAGTTGAGAACCAAACCGGAAAAAGTATTAAAATCCTATGATCTGATCGAGGAGGTGAATACTTAAGCAATGAATTCCTGGACTTCCTAAAAGAGAATGGGATTCTCTCTCAGCTGACTCCTCCATATACACCACAGCACAACGGTGTATCAGAACGGAGGAACCGCACCCTATTAGATATGGTGCGCTCTATGATGAGCACAGCTGAGTTACCTATTTCCTTCTGGGGATATGCGCTGGAAACAGCAGCATACCTATTGAATCAAGTTCCAACTATATCTGTACCTACCACACCATATGAGATATGGAGTGGGAAGAGACCATGTCTTAAACGAGTTAAGATATGGGGTTGCCCGGCCTATGGCAAAAGGTAAAATCCGGACAAACTCGAGGCACGGTCAGTTCTATGCAAGTTTGTGGGATATCCCAAACATTCACATGGATATCTTTTCTACCATGCAGAGGAACAAAAAGTGTTTTTTTCTTGACATGCCACCTTTTTAGAAAAGGAATTCCTTGAAAAAGAAATTAGTGGCAAAGTGGTAGAGCTGGAAGAAGTTCCAGATACACAAACCGTAACTGAAGATTTAGTGGAACCAGAAGATTCAGTAGCTCCCAATGAACCTCAGCCTCTCCGCCGATCTAGTAGGGTTCCTCGCCAACCTGAGAGATACTACGGTTTTCTCATGGATGGTAAGAGCGAGGATTGCATCATGGAGGATGATGACCCAACTAGCTTCGAGCAGGCCATCACGAATAGGGACTCAGTGAAATGGCTGGATACAATGCGGTCCGAGATGGAATCCATGTACACCAATAAAGTATGGACTTTGGAAGTTGCTCCTGAAGGGGTAAAACCCATTGGGAGCAAGTGGATCTTCAAGAAAAAACTTGGTGTAGATGGGAAAGTGGAGACTTTCAAAGCTAGACTTGTTGCAAAGGGTTTTCGTCAAAGACCAGGTGTGGACTATGACGAAACCTTTTCTCCTGTAGCTATGCTTAAATCCATCCGGATCCTGCTTGCCATCGCTGCATATCATGACTACGAAATCTGGCAAATGGATGTTAAGACCGCCTTTCTAAATGGTGATTTAGAAGAGTGCGTGTACATGACTCAGCCAGAGGGCTTCGTAGACAGTGGGAGCAGCGGGAAGATGTCCAAGCTGCTTAAATCCATTTATGGATTAAAGCAAGCATCGCGGAGTTGGAACATCTGCTTTGACGTCGTTATCAAAGAGATTGATTTCGTCAAAAACCTAGATGAACCTTGTATCTACAAGAAGGTAGCAGAGAGTAAGGTTGTCTTCCTCGTATTGTACGTGGACGACATACTCTTGATAGGAAATGATATTCCTATGCTGCAATCAGTCAAGCTCTTCTTATCACAAAGATTCTCGATGAAAGATCTTGGTGATGCCTCCTGCATATTGGGAATTAGGATATATAGAGATAGATCCAAACGGATATTGGGATTGTCCCAATCCAGGTACATTGACACCATACTAAAGAGGTTTAGTATGGAAGAATCCAAGCGTGGGAACTTGCCTACGATCTCTGGGGTCACTCTCTCCAAAGATATGTCTCCCAAGACTGATTTGGAGAGAGCTCGCATGGAAGGGATACCCTATGCTTCGGCTGTAGGCTCTATCATGTACGCGATGCTATGTACCAGACCCGATGTTGCATACTCACTAAGTGTAGTGAGCAGGTATCAAGCTGATCCTGGAGAGAGTCACTGGACAGCTGTGAAGAGCATTCTCAAGTACTTACGAAGGACTAAAGAGATGCTCTTGGTGTATGGTAACGGAGAACTCCAAGTGGAGTCCTTTACCGATTCGAGCTTCCAGAGTGATAAGTACGACTCTAAGTCGCAGTCGGGATTTGTCTTTACCCTTTACAGAGGGGCAGTTAGCTAGAAGAGTTCCAAGCAGGAAACCGTGGCAGAGTCGACGAAGGAGGCTGAATACATCGCTGCCAACGATGCTGCTAAAGAGGCTGTCTGGATCAAAAAGTTCATTATTGAACTTGGAGTGGTTCCATCCATTGAGCATCCAATACCTTTGTATTGCGATAACAATGGAGCGGTGGCTTTGGCCAAGGAACCTAGGTCCCATCAGCGATCCAGGCATATTCTGAGGCGGTATCACCTGATCCGGGAGATAGTTGATCGCCGGGAGATCGAGGTAAGGAGGGTTGACACGAAGAACAACACAGCGGATCCACTCACGAAGGCCATTCCCCAGATACAGTTTGAGAGACTCTTCGGGATGCTCGGTATGCGATACTACAGCAGCTGGCCCTAGTGCAAGTGGGAGATTGTTAGTTGTATGTATGCCCTAGAGGCCAGTATTGTGTTGGAGATAGTGCCCTCAGAGTCAATTATTAGGTCACAGGTACGTGATTGTAATGATTGAGGGAGGACCTATCCCGGTAGGACAGTCTTACTCGAGATGATAGTATGCTATCTGGTTTACCTTTATCATCGTGTACTGTTTTAAGTGACCTGACACGTCACTATTACACGTTGATAGAGCCCCTAGGATTCTTGCTTGACCACCAGCAGTATGAGGGCGATCATGTAAGTGGGAGCTGGGGGTCTATAAGCATATCCTTAAAAGGTCCCTAGTCGTGGGAGTTTCGAGACTGGGCATCGATACTCCATTAGTAGACTAGTGTATACAGTCGAGACCCCGACGAGGGGCGGTGGCCGGTCTCACAAGCCACCGGTGTCAGTTGGATCACCTAAGATGTATACAGGTGCTCATTGGGTTATGAGTACACCGGACAGGACTCGCCGGGAACATGCTAGTTGGTCATATACCAGACGTCAGATGGCAGTTCCCTGGTGACATGTGTGCAGGTTAGTTCATCGACCTGGGGATCGTCATTTGTCTCGTGTGAGTTCCCACTGTACTTTGATTACTACCCTACCACGGCTCAAAGGAGTCGTGCAAACAGGTTTTAGTTGGGTGCAGTCCCGAGCCACATGGAGGCAGTGAGCGTATCTTCAGGGGTTCGTCTCTCCCGGTATTGGGGGTGAGGTCGTGCTGTGTCTAGGAGAGCCATTACACGAAGCCCTCGGCCGAGGCAAGGAGATTTACTGGTAGGTATTCCAGTAGTATCTCAGGGTGTTCTGGGCTACACTCCGACACGACTTGTACCGCTTTTGGGGGTCTGACTTTTACCAACCCCCTAGGCCCGCCATGCGATGCTCATAGACGAACGGACCGGACTGCACGGATATTGTCACTGACAGGCTCAGTTGGGTGTCGGGGTGAGCTTCCTCATCGACGTCCCTTTTGGTCAATAGCTGGTGGCCCGTCACGTATTGGCATATACCTCTGACGTGCTAGTGGTTAAATCCACAGCCATAGTATTGACGAGTCTTTAGAGTCCACCACATTTACAGTTACTCAGCTTTCGGGCGAAAGGTTGTAGAGGCCGTATGGAGATATGGCAAGGTCCGATCAGATACGTGCGGTATTGCACGGATCAGGATCGGACAGTTTGTACTATAGGCCGTATGGTTATATGGCAGGGTTCGATCACATACGTGCGGTATTGCACGGATCAGGATCGAACGGATATTACTGGCCGGCTTTGGTATAAGCCGGATCCTAGTATAGTACAGTGTAGATTTTGTCTCATTGCATTTGTATTTCGGTCGGAATACAAATGCGGGTGTGTATGCACAGTATCGGGGTTTTCCTGTAATTTATTACGGGACCAGTTTTCTGGAGTTGCCAGTTTGCTTTCCGTTTCGGCCAATTTCTATTGTTCCGTTCATTGGCCGAAGATTGGTGGAGGAGGGCTTATTTGCATTGTTGCAAATAAGCTTTTGTGGAAGGGGGTCTTTGCATGTTTCCTTGTATCATGATGGTGCACCATTCTTTTGACCTTGACTTGTATCTTCATGATGGCATGACTTTTAAGCCATCATGTTTGATGATGGTTGGTGATTGAGTGTGGATGTATTTTGTTATCATGTTTTTTTTTTCATGATTCCCTTTTGGATTATTGTTATGGTTGCACCACTCATTCCTTGGCTCACACTCTCTCATTCTCTCCATTCACCTCTCATGGCCGGCCAAGCTTGGAGGAGGGTTTTGCCCATTTTTGTAGTGGGGATTTTTGCTCTCTTGATGTTAGAAAAATCCCCAAGTTCCTCCACATTGTTCTTGTATCATCCCTCCACCTAAAATGGCATCTCCAAGAACCCCAAAGTGAGACTTGAGGACTACATATTCTACAGCGAACCTTGGGCACGTCGAGTAGCCGGCTTCGTGCCCGAGTTGCCTCGGCATTGAGGTGGGAGCCCGTAAAAGAAGTAGGCGATGTGGTGCGCTTCCGGCGACGGGGAGGAGACGGGACATTCCGCAGGAGATCGGGACCATGACGAGAAGACCGGAGGACTTGGATCGTCGGTATATCTCTAACCCATCTTCTAGTTAGCTTAGACTTGTTAATGGTAACGATCCGGGTGTTTAGTGCGCGGTGGTGCCGGTTTGCTAAGTCCGCAAAATTTAAGTTTTTCACCGCTTCCGCATTCCGGCGTCGGATTGACGGCCGGGGCGCCGCCGTGCACTTACAGTGGTATCAGAGCCTCGCCATTAACTTAGTCTAACTTTGTGTAATGTGTTTGCATTTCCGATCGATCAAAAAGTTCCAAAACTGCATTTAAGTTCGCATCAGTTTCTGTTGAAAATTTTTGGTCTCGAAAATTTTTTCAGGTTATAAAATATTGATGTACTGGAAAATATAAGAGTTCTGTAAAAATTTGACGAAGTAACTCCACAGTTGGAGCGCGGAACCGCCGCGAAAACCCCATTTGTGCGGCCCTTCCGCCGCGCACTATTCACATCACTTCACCATTTTTTTACAGAGGCCTTCTGGGCTTAAAATATGGGCTTTGGAATATTAAAGTTGGGCCAATTGTTTCTGTGAGTGCTACAGTTTTCTTTGGGGCCCACTTGTTAATTGTTTGATCAATCGGAAATTTTTTAAACACATTTTTCACAGTATTTACATTATATCTGCGACCGTGAATGTCACTCGATCGGTAAATCCGGTCTAACTGCTATAGCCCGGTTAGACGGATTTGCGAACGTGACTTTCACGTTGATGTTCTATGTATTTGCTGTGATGTTGCGGATCGGTCGTGGGGGATAGCCTGGATGCAATGCTAGTACTGTGCTGTTGTATTATGTACATTTGATATTGCGGGGCGAGCGTCCGACATGTGGACTGCCGTCACTGCCTGATTGTATTATTATTTTGGGGCACGACCTGGTTGCGGTCGATGTACCCGGTGTATGTATATTTTACTTTCTGTACTAGGATTGCCCCGCGGAGGGGTGCACGGATAGCCGGGTTCTGGAGGGCAACAAGCCCGCATCTCATGGCATTGAGACGGAGGGGGCTTCACTCTAGGATTGGCGGGCTATTCGCCGCACTCGTAGGGGGTACAGGTTGACCCAGGAGGGGTGCCCAAGTTGCCGGATTCCGTGAAGTGCTGGGTGGTCCATTCACGGCGCTGAAGGGGGCTGCCTCGCTTCAGGTTTTGGCGGGTGACTTGCCGCGCCCGTAGGGGTCTAGGATTTCATTGCACAGGCTATCCACACGACCAGGGGAACGTCGGGTTTCAGCGGCTCTGTGAAACCCGGGGATCCCAGATATCTGTATTGTTTCTGTGATGCTGTTCATTTTCTGTGATGTTGCATTTTATTCACGCCTTGAGCGAAATATAATATATTGGTATATATATTAGTAGATGTTGTATATGTTTTGCATCCGCGCTAGTCCAGTCCCCGCTCTGTCGTTAGTAAGCTAACCTAACGGGTAATGACGGGACCCAGTGGCGAATGCGGATGGCATATACGTACATCAGTATATTTTCGTTCTTTGTGGTGTGATCAATTGATGGGATTGCGTTGATTCGGATCAATGCAAGTTAAAAACAAACCTAATCTGATGTTGTTGGAACATTTTTCAAAAAGCTGTTATTGCAAGGACGTTCACTTTTGTTTTGCATTGTGGTATTCATTTGGAATATCCTGCTCCTCAGTCGACGAGGCAAGGGCCGAGATCCCTTCACCGGGAGTGACCCCTTGGACAGAAGTTTGCGTCAGGGCATTAACTTCACTATAGCCGATTACTTTTGCTTTGCACCGTGGTATTCATTTGGAATATCCTGCACCTCATTCTACGGGGAAAGAGCCGAGATCCCTTCACAGGGAGTGACCTCTTTAGCAACGGTTTTCGTCACTATATTTTTTAAATGCTATCCGTTCCTTCGACGATATCAAGTTCATTACGTTAAAGGTTTTCGCCAGAAACCATTCGTAGCCCTCCGTCGTTTCATATGGGTAGTCAATAGTATTCAAGCTGTGTTTGTTGGCCAAAGTCAAGGCACAGTGTTTGGTAGCTGTTGGTTATTCATATGCAGCATAGATAGATGCGTTGGTTTGGGACAGTCGTATAGCCTTGTTGGCCAAAGTCAAGGGCTTGTGCGGGTGGATTCGAATCAACCTGGAGAATGACGGGTAGAACTTGACATGTGACTTATGATTTGTTGGCCAAAGTCAAGGTCATAAGAGCATGGGGCAGAAATCACATCGGGAGTTTCAAAAGAACTGAAACTTGCCAGATATGCGCATACCTTCTGGAGTGTGGTAGCGTGAGCGGATTCCGTCACGTTGTCATGCGATGAGAGTTGGATCCCGATTCCCACTGATGAGTTAGTTTACTCCTCGGGTGACCCCGACTAATTCTTCTTTCAGGTTTGGAGGAGAATTTGAGGTACAGTGGGAGGATTCCAGATTAGATAAATTGGTAACCATTCTGATCTAGGTTAGAGTGCACGCTGAGTGTTTCTTTTCTCTCTCTCTTTGGCAGCGACCATTGACCCGACCCTAAGACTTTGACTCAGTGACCATGTTGACCGAACCTTTTTAAACACCGGCTTTTGGATTGTCAGAGTTGCAAACCTCATTGCCACTCCTACTTTTACCCTTTTCTCCAGGACACCCCGTTTTACTACGAACGTCCACTTCCATTGGACAAAACCATCGTATGGTTAGATACGAACTCGAAAGAATTTATTCGAGGATGGTTTCCGGTTCTGGAGAAAACGGATAGGATTATTCAGTTGTCTTTTTCTTTTACCCTCTCTCAGGTTACGAGTACTCCTTGGTTTAGGGGTAGTACACCTATTACGCAAATTGGATTGTCTTCTTCCAAACCTTAGGCTGGTGCCGACCGGTAGGGAATGAAGAAAACCAATTAGCATAACGATGGTGTGCAGAAGGTATTAAGTTCAGACAAAGCAAGGGATTAGTAAGAGGGCAAAGTAAATTGCAACAGCTATTCACGACCAAACCAAGTATTTCTTCGCCAATCCTAAATCACCTTTGTATTTCTCCAGGACACTCCGTATCACTACGAAGATCCCATTTTATTGGATAATCCATCGTATGGTTATATACGAACTTGAAAGGAACTTGTTCCAGTTCGGGGATGGATCCTGGTTCAAGAGAAATAGGAATAAAGTACATTCAGGTGTCTTTTATCTTCACCTTCTCTCGCGTTGCGAGTACTCCTAGGATTAGGACAGTACACCCTTTATGCTTTTTGGATAGTCTTCTTCCAAACCATAGGCTGGTGCCGAACGGTAGGGAAGGAAGAAAACCATTTGGCCCAAAGGGGTGTACAGAAGGTCATGACTAAAGACATATGAAGGGATTTGGAGAGGTGGCAAAGAATTATACGGTTATAGTTGTGAATCTGGATAATGGTAGAGGCATTACTAGGAATACCAGGATACCCCATCGAAACATTTCAATATTTCAGGTTCAACTGTGTACTGTTAAAAGAAAAACTGATTTCCCGATTGGACACTTGCTCCAGGGTATGTATTTACCAAGTTTGATTCTCACATCTGTATAGTTTTACAGATGATGAGTGGGAGTAAGTTATTGGGAATTGGGTGATCATCCTCATTATATCGGGATTCGTTGTAATCGGTGATATTTGAGGAGATCATCTGGGCTGTTTGCTGGTCGGCAAATATTTGGTTTTGAATATCCGCTGTTATGCACCAATCTCAAATTGATATATCTGTACGTCTATTTCCATAGAGTGAGATATACCTTTTGATATTATGTCGATGACATTTACCTATATCAGTGGATGGTTAGGTAAGGAGCATTAAACAACGGTGTAATTCTTCTTAACCATAAGTACAGTTTTCAACCTACGACACACAGTGAAAGAGTTGTTAGACTCAGCGGACTTATACAGAGTATTGTATGTTGTCCAGTGTCCATTAGGACAGAGGGGTTGGTCCTCATACTATATTCTGTTTACTTTTAACTTCTCTAGTTTTTAGACAGATGTTTCGCGGAAACACAGGGTCCAATTTTGAGAAGTTATAGGTATTTGAATAGAGTAGAGAACCAGGTATAGCAAGTATCGGGATTCTTCAAAGAGATCGAAGATGTAGATACTTGTGTATGGTATTCAGTTGATAGTAATGATAAAGAGATCTTGCTTCTCTTTCAGGTTACTCATAATTGGAAGTATTCCTAAGTTGAGTAACGCTGATCGGCCTTCTTCCATTTAGTTGACATGCGCTGGGGACAGCTGCATGATTTGAATCTGGTTCAATTAAATCAGTGCCTCTGTTTCTATATTGGATATAGAACAGTTCATATCTTAACGATGTTAAGGTACGGGGAGTTGTCCGGTTTATGATTAAAACCAGACACTGGACAACTCAAGGCACGTTTCTGTAATGGCTGTTTGTGGGTTGACCCAGGCTATGACGAGGGTTGATTTTCTACCATCTGGATGAACAATAGCGATATTGTTCTAGACTCGCCACAGTTTTATTAAAAATGGATTTTTTCAGAAAAACAGTAGTGGGAGTATGGTAGAACTGGAAGTGATTCCAGAACCGCAAACGATTACTGAAGATTTGATAAGGAACCTAAAGATTCAATCTGGATTGACATTCCATTGGCCACTCCGCACATAAGGTGGGTAACTTCAGGCACCCGAGAGGCACTACGGTAGCCTCAAGGACGGTGACAGGGAAGTTCTTGTTTACCCACAATTACCATTGCTGTTGTTCCAGGCTGCGAGACCCGGCGGGAGGATGAGTATAGCGTCGTTCTAAACTAGTTTTAGAAGTGTACGTCTATATGACTCTGCCAGAGGGTTGTCGTAGTCAGTGGGAGCAGCGGAAGCATTGGTGGATAAGTAGCTTATGTCTATTTATAGACTAAAGCAGATGTAGCGGAGATAGATCATCTGTTTCTGACGTGACAGTCATGGGTTTGACTTCATCAGAATAGGGGATGGATCTGTTGAGATGGTAGTAGGGTGTGATATCCTGGTATTTGGATGATATACACAGAGTAGGAAAAGAAACTCCTACACTACGATCGGTTATACTTTGGTCGTCACACAGTTGTTTCTCCACAAAGGAAATGGATTTTATATCAGACATACTGGTTACTAGATCTATGGTCTTAGATCTAGATTTGGGTGGTTTCCCAATCAGGGTACTTGACAGCATTCTAAGAGTATTTAGGATGGACGACTCCTGGCACGGTAGTGTACCTGCAGGTAATGGAGTCACCCTCTCCAAAGGTGTCTTACAGACTGAAGGGGAGAGGGACGGGCATGATTGACAGATCACTTGCTTAGGCAATTGAGTCAATCATGAGATGTCAAGTACCACACCAGATGTTGTTCTTGCACTAGATGCAATAAGTTGACATTAATCCAATCCTGGAGAAACAGTCGGAAGCAGTTTTAGAACATAAGTGGATGTTCTAGGGATATGATAACGACAGCCTCATTCAGGAGACAGTTATCATTCCAGGCTTCCAAGGTGACATGGAGGACAAGGAGGTTGTCAGAGTTATAGTTTTCCTTCTGATGAGGGGCAGTATTTTGGACAGGTGATCCAAGGCAATACTGAGGGAGGCATGGCGCAGGATACTGATTATGTTCAGTTGACGATACAGTCTAAGAAGTTTGGATTTGGAGTTCATTTATGAGCTATGTCCCATCAGACATCCAGACACATTCTAAGACACGTATTGCTCATTTCGGGAGATGGTTTTCTCCGTGAACTTGAGATATAGAGAGACATAGAAAGAAACAACTAAGCGGGTCCACTCACTGAGGCTATTCCTCGAACGCAATAGTTCCGCAAACGAGCTTTGTGAGACTGACTAGTAGAGGAGTTGGATGTTCGGTATCACACGGGCTGTGAGTATGCGACATCGCAATAATTAGCCTTGAGTGCAAGTGGGAGATTGTTGGAGATAGTGCCCTCAGAGTCAATTATTAGGTCACAGGTACGTGATTGTAATGATTGAGGGAGGACCTATCCCGGTAGGACAGTCTTACTCGAGATGATAGTATGCTATCTGGTTTACCTTTATCATCGTGTACTGTTTTAAGTGACCTGACACGTCACTATTACACGTTGATAGAGCCCCTAGGATTCTTGCTTGACCACCAGCAGTATGAGGGCGATCATGTAAGTGGGAGCTGGGGGTCTATAAGCATATCCTTAAAAGGTCCCTAGTCGTGGGAGTTTCGAGACTGGGCATCGATACTCCATTAGTAGACTAGTGTATACAGTCGAGACCCCGACGAGGGGCGGTGGCCGGTCTCACAAGCCACCGGTGTCAGTTGGATCACCTAAGATGTATACAGGTGCTCATTGGGTTATGAGTACACCGGACAGGACTCGCCGGGAACATGCTAGTTGGTCATATACCAGACGTCAGATGGCAGTTCCCTGGTGACATGTGTGCAGGTTAGTTCATCGACCTGGGGATCGTCATTTGTCTCGTGTGAGTTCCCACTGTACTTTGATTACTACCCTACCACGGCTCAAAGGAGTCGTGCAAACAGGTTTTAGTTGGGTGCAGTCCCGAGCCACATGGAGGCAGTGAGCGTATCTTCAGGGGTTCGTCTCTCCCGGTATTGGGGGTGAGGTCGTGCTGTGTCTAGGAGAGCCATTACACGAAGCCCTCGGCCGAGGCAAGGAGATTTACTGGTAGGTATTCCAGTAGTATCTCAGGGTGTTCTGGGCTACACTCCGACACGACTTGTACCGCTTTTGGGGGTCTGACTTTTACCAACCCCCTAGGCCCGCCATGCGATGCTCATAGACGAACGGACCGGACTGCACGGATATTGTCACTGACAGGCTCAGTTGGGTGTCGGGGTGAGCTTCCTCATCGACGTCCCTTTTGGTCAATAGCTGGTGGCCCGTCACGTATTGGCATATACCTCTGACGTGCTAGTGGTTAAATCCACAGCCATAGTATTGACGAGTCTTTAGAGTCCACCACATTTACAGTTACTCAGCTTTCGGGCGAAAGGTTGTAGAGGCCGTATGGAGATATGGCAAGGTCCGATCAGATACGTGCGGTATTGCACGGATCAGGATCGGACAGTTTGTACTATAGGCCGTATGGTTATATGGCAGGGTTCGATCACATACGTGCGGTATTGCACGGATCAGGATCGAACGGATATTACTGGCCGGCTTTGGTATAAGCCGGATCCTAGTATAGTACAGTGTAGATTTTGTCTCATTGCATTTGTATTTCGGTCGGAATACAAATGCGGGTGTGTATGCACAGTATCGGGGTTTTCCTGTAATTTATTATGGGACCAGTTTTCTGGAGTTGCCAGTTTGCTTTCCGTTTCGGCCAATTTCTATTGTTCCGTTCATTGGCCGAAGATTGGTGGAGGAGGGCTTATTTGCATTGTTGCAAATAAGCTTTTGTGGAAGGGGGTCTTTGCATGTTTCCTTGTATCATGATGGTGCACCATTCTTTTGACCTTGACTTGTATCTTCATGATGGCATGACTTTTAAGCCATCATGTTTGATGATGGTTGGTGATTGAGTGTGGATGTATTTTGTTATCATGTTTTTTTTTTCATGATTCCCTTTTGGATTATTGTTATGGTTGCACCACTCATTCCTTGGCTCACACTCTCTCATTCTCTCCATTCACCTCTCATGGCCGGCCAAGCTTGGAGGAGGGTTTTGCCCATTTTTGTAGTGGGGATTTTTGCTCTCTTGATGTTAGAAAAATCCCCAAGTTCCTCCACATTGTTCTTGTATCATCCCTCCACCTAAAATGGCATCTCCAAGAACCCCAAAGTGAGACTTGAGGACTACATATTCTACAGCGAACCTTGGGCACGTCGAGTAGCCGGCTTCGTGCCCGAGTTGCCTCGGCATTGAGGTGGGAGCCCGTAAAAGAAGTAGGCGATGTGGTGCGCTTCCGGCGACGGGGAGGAGACGGGACATTCCGCTGGAGATCGGGACCATGACGAGAAGACCGGAGGACTTGGATCGTCGGTATATCTCTAACCCATCTTCTAGTTAGCTTAGACTTGTTAATGGTAACGATCCGGGTGTTTAGTGCGCGGTGGTGCCGGTTTGCTAAGTCCGCAAAATTTAAGTTTTTCACCGCTTCCGCATTCCGGCGTCGGATTGACGGCCGGGGCGCCGCCGTGCACTTACATATTGTACAGATGATGTATATTATATTGGATGCTTGGACATATATAGAGATGACTTTCTTGCTCGATATGATAGTATGCTATCTGGTTGCTCTTTATCTTAACATGTACACTTGTCTCTTTAAACTGTCTTATAGTTACATGTTGGTAAAGCCCTTAGGATGTGTACTTGACTACCTGGACTATGATGCAGATCATACTAGTGGGGACATGGTAGTCCATAGGTACATCCTTCAAGGTCCCTAGTCGTGGGTGTATCGAGACGGGGCATCGATATACCAGTGTAGACTAGCGTATACGCTTCTCGACCCATGAGATGGGCGATGGATGATCCCATATCCATTGGTGTTTGACATCAGAGATGGTATACGGGTGCTCAGTGGAGACTGGGTACACTGGACGGACTCGCCGAAAACTCCCAGATGGTATTATACCTCACGTCAGATGGCAGTTCTCAGGTGACACTTGTGCAGGTTAGTCTGTAGACCCGAGATCGTCATAGAGTCTTGTATGATTCCCACTGTGCTTTGATCTCCACCTTACCACGTCCATGAAGGCGTGCAAAACGGTGGTCTTTGGGTACAGTCCCGAGTTACATGAAGGCAATGAGCGATAGGAGGGGTTTCGTCTCTCCCGGTATTGGGGGTTGATGTTGCGCTGTGCTCGATTGGCCATAACAGGGAAGTCCCTGGCCAGGGCTGATCAGAGATTTGCTGGTAAGTGTTACCAGTAGTTTCTCGACCTGTTATGAGCCTCATATCGGCACGACTTATCGGCTTTTGGGGTCTGACGTTTACCACCCCTAGACTTGATATGCGACATATCAGACGAACAGACCGGACTGTACGGTAAGTGTTACTGGTTGGATTCACAGGAGTGTGAGCTGGCTAGCTCGTCGATCTTCTGATCACTCAATACCCGGATGGCCGTTACGTTTAGCAGACCGCTTGCGGCTTGTGGGTGCTTGAAATGATCATCATCTGCTGCCGACGTATTGACGAGTCTTTAGAGTCCTACACAGAGGTTTCCTGGCTCAAGCGAAACGAAATAGGAGCGCATATGAGATATGTGCAGGACCGAGAATAATGCGTGTATGTGATACCGTATTCCATTCTCGCGATGAATGTATCGATTGGTTACATTCGATATGACCTAGATATCGAATAAAGGATTGATTCGATAAGCCGATACATAGGATACTAGTCGGTTATATGCGATATGACCGGATCGTTAAATCAAGTGTTGATTTAGTGATTTAATGTATAATTATATATTTGATATATTACTTTGCATTAACTAGTATTGGTTCACTTTAAATGGATTTTCTCACTTGATGTGCAAGTTGTATATGTGATATACTTTTGTGCACATGTTTGTATCATGTTTGATGATACTTGCTCATTTGGTTAAGTGTAAAGAATTAAACCTTGGTTAAGTAAATGGTTAGGGTTTTTATTTATTCATTCATTCTTTTATCTTTTAATTTGGATTAAAAAGAAATTGCAAAAGAAAACAAAATGGTTGCTATTATTCTTGAAGCTTGATGAAGCTTCATGAAGCTTTGACCAAAGTGACCATTTTTGTCTTCATTCTTAACCCTAACCATTCATCTAACCTTAGTCAATTCTCTACACCTAACCATAGTTTACATTATGATAAGTATTCATTTTCTTTTTCATTTTAAACAATAATCATAATCATCTTCATCTTCTTCTTCTTCATGAGAAAAAGAAAAAGCTTGCCACCATTAATAGCATGTTGAGCAAAAGTGTGAGAAATCCAATTCTAAAGTGAACCTGCCTCCTATTTTGTCACCCTCTACCTCTTTCCAAGTAGTATAGGGTTTTTTCTTCACAAGTTTCACAACTTGGTGAAGTCGGAGCTTGATCTTGTGAAGCCTCGATGTAGATCCTCTTCAGCATCGTAGACGACGACCATTCCGCTCATTTCTCCGATGAAGCCGATGCTAGAGTCCGAGATCCGACTTGGACAGCGAGAGGACGACTACGTGGAGCTAAGGAAGTGGATAACCGGATCTACAAAGGTTGTAGCTTCTTAACTTTAGTTAAGTTGTTAACTAGTTTATTGTTTCGCCTAAAATTCTAGTTAACGATCCGTATTAGAGTTTCTCGGCACTTGTAAAATCCAAAATTGGCATGGTTGATGCCTTGTGAGACCTCTTGAGAGTGCCTAGGAACCCTACACTTGGCTTGCTAGACCTTGTACTCTAGAGTGAGTAGAGAAGAGTTTTGTGGGTTTTATCTCAATGGCTCATGTTTCTCAACACATGAGACATGAGAGCCTTCAGAGAGAGGAAGAGGGTGAGCTTTGGATGAGAGAGAATGAGAATGATAGAATGTGCTTGAATTTTTACAACCATGCTCATAAAAGAAAGAATAATCATGATAATAATAATAATTAAGAATTGTGATGGTTAGTTTCAATGACCATTATCATTTCATGCATTTAATGTATTTTGTAAAGAACAACAAGTAAACAAAAGTCATAGCAATGAAATGATGATGGTCAACAAGTACACAATGGTCAACCGGTCAACAAAGTCAACAAGTCAACAAGAGTCAAATGTTCAACTCAACCATGGAACCATAATACTTAATTAATATTATCAATCATATTTCTTATTCTCATTAGGGTTTTGAAAAAGTCAACGGTCAACAACCCCAATGAGAATCCTCTACCTCTGCCTCTGCCAACTGTGCATACACACCCACACCCGTGTTCCCAGGAACCCGAATACAATGAGATAAAACCAATCCCAAAACATATACTAGGATCTGGCTTAAACCAAAACCCACTAGTAATAACTGCCCGGACACCAAACGTGCACAAGTGCGCGGATGTGAACGAACCCTGTCGCAAAAACCATGCGACCTCTACTCTGTTTTGCTCAAAGGCGAATAGCTCTCTGTGTGGAACTCTAAAGACTCGAAACTATGCTGGCAGTGGGTTTAACCACAGGCCGCAAGCGGTACTAGCTATACGTAACAGTCCCCAGGTAAATGCCGATAAGAAGACTGATGAGGTGAACCCATCCGAACTCCTACTGAGTCTGAATGTGACAATCTCCATACAGTCCGGTCTGTTCATCTTAGAGTATCGCATGTCGGGCCTAGGGGGCGATAAACGTCAGTCCCCTAATAGCGGTACAAGTCGTGTCGGAGTGTAGCCCAGAACACCCTGAGATAACACTTGAAACGCTACCAGTATATCTCGCTAGCCCGGGCCAGGGACTTTGTGTAATGGCTCTCCTAGACACAGCACGATATCGACCCCCAATACCGGGAGAGACGAATCCTGTATAACCGTCACTGCCTCCAAGTGCTTCGGGACTGCACCTAACTACTACCTGTTTGCACGACTCATTTGAGTCGTGGTAGGGTAGTAATCTAAGAACAGTGGGAACACACTCGACCCGAAGTGACAGTGTCAAGTCTACGGACTATGTTTTAATCATGTCACCTGGGAACTGATAACTGACGATAGGTATAATACCAAACCAATAGTTCCCAGTGAGTCCTGTCCAGTGTACTCGTAACCTAACGAGCACCTGCAAACTATCTCCAGTACGACGTACTGATGGCTGTGGGACAAACCATCTTCCTTCCTGGGATGAGAAGCGTATACACTAGTCTACTCTGGAGTATCGATGCCCTGTATCAATAATCATACGACTAGGGACCTGTATAAGGATGTGCTTATAGATTACCCAGCTCCTACTAGTGTGACTGCCATCACAACGCTAGTAATCAAGCAAAGATCCTAAGGGCTCCACTAATGTGTATAGGCGATATGCTAAAAGAAACACATGCACACTTTAAAGTAGATACAAACTAAGTAGCATACTACCATTTCGAGCAAGACTGTCTATGCAACTGTGAATATCCCAAGCTTCCATTAAGTAATATACAAACTAGTATGATACAGTAATGGCCTCTAGGGCATATACACTAACATTCTCCCACTTGCACTAAGGCCATGTACTGGCGTATCGAATACCTATCATCTCGATCAGCCGCTCGAACTGAGTCTGGGGTATGGCCTTTGTGAATGGATCTGCAGTGTTATCTTCTATAGCAACCCTCCGAACCTCGATCTCCCGGCGATCCACGATCTCCCTGATCAGGTGATACCGCCTCAAGATGTGTCTGGACTTCTGATGGGACCGGGGTTCCTTCGCTAAAGCTATAGCCCCGTTGTTGTCATAATATAGAGGTATTGGAGCAACAATGGACGGAACCACCTAAAGTTTTGTCAAGAACTTCCTCATCCAGATGGCTTCTTTTGCGGCATCAGATGCAGCGATATATTCCGCTTCCATCGTTGAGTCAGCAACGGTTTCCTGTTTGGAACTCTTCCAACACACCGCCCCTCCATTAAAGGTAAAGACATAACCCGACATGGATTTAGAGTCATCCTTGTCACTCTAGAAGCTGGAGTCAGCAAAGGCCTCCATCTGGAGGTCTTTTCCGCCGTAAACCAAAAACATGTCCTTAGTCTTTCTCAGGTACTTCAGAATGTTCTTTACCACTATCCAGTGCTTCTCCCCAGGGTTTGACTGATACCGGCTTACCACACTCAGTGCATAAGCTACATCCGGTCTGGTACACAACATCGCATACATTATAGAGCCTACCGCAGAAGCGTAGAGTATAATAGACATGCGATCCCTTTCCAAATCAGTCTTGGAAGACATCTCTTTGGAGAGGGTGATCTGGTGACAAGCCGGTAGATTACCTCGCTTGGAATCTTCCATACTGAACCTCTTCAGTATGGTGTGGATGTACCTGGACTGTGAAAGTCCTAATATCCTCTTAGACCTATCATGATGGATCCGGATCCCCAGAATGTAAGAGGCATCACCCAGGTCTTTCATGGAGAACCTATGTGACAAGAACCCTTTGACAGATTGTAGCATAGGAATGTCATTTCCTATCAAGAGAATGTCATTTACGTATAAAACGAGGAATACGACAGTTCGTGCTACAATTTTACTATAGATGCATGATTCATCTGGATTTTTGATAGAGCCAAATTCTTTGACCGTCTCATCAAAACAGATGTTCCAACTCCGCGATGCCTGCTTTAGTCCATAAATCGACTTAAGCAACTTGCACACCTTCCCGCTGCTCCAACTCTGAATGAAACCTTCTGGCTGGTCCATATAGACACACTCCTCTAAATTTCCATTTAGAAAAGCGGTCTTTACGTCCAGCTGCCAAATCTCATAATCGTGGAAGGCAGCAATGGCAAGAAGGATCCGAATGGATTTGAGCATAGCCACTGGAGAAAAGGTTTCGTCATAGTCCAAACCAGCACTTTGACGGAAACCCTTTGCAACAAGTCTAGCCTTATTGGTCTCAACCTGTCCATCTACACCAATCTTCCTTTTGAAGATCCATTTGCAGCCTACGGGTTTTACCCCTTCTGGATCAACGTCCAATGTCCATACTTTGTTTGTGTACATGGACTCCATTTCGGTCCGCATTGCATCCAGCCATTTTACCGAGTCAATGCTCTGAATGGCCTGCTGGAAGCTAGTCGGCTCATCATTATCAATGATGCAATCCTCTTGTCTAGGAGAAAACCGTAGTATGTCTCGGGCGGATGAGACTGCCTATTACTACTGTGGAGCAGCGCAGGAATGTCGTGTTCTTTCGAACCTTCTGGTTCTACTAAGCTTTCAGTAATAGCTTGTGGTTCTGGAATTTCTTCCTGTTCTATTTCGCTCCAAATTATCTGATTTTCCAAAAATTCAGTTTCCAAGAAGCAGGTATGACGAGAAACAAAAACCTTTTGTTCCTCTGCTCAACAGAAGAAATATCCCTTGGAGTTCTTTGGATATCCCACAAACTTACACTGTACTGAGCGTGCCTCGAGTTTGTCCGCATGCTGCTTTTTGACAAAAGCTCGACATCTCCATGTCTTAATGTGCTTAAGATAGGGTTTCTTCCTACTCCAAATCTGATATGGTGTGGTAGGCACTGTCTTAGTAGGAACTCGATTCAAAAGATATGCAGCTGATTCTAGTGCATAACCCCAGAATGATCGCGGTAACTCAGCATTACTCATCATGGAACGTACCATATCCAATAGGGTTCGGTTCCTTCTCTCCTATACACCATTATGTTGTGGGGCGTATGGAGGAGTAAGTTGAGAGAGAATTCCATTGTCTTTTAGGTAACCCAGGAACTCGGCACTCAAGTATTCACCATCTCGATCAGATCTACTTCATTCTTGTATTCCTGGAATCTTTCAAAGGGTTCAGATTTATGTTTCATTAAGAAGACATATCCGTACCTTGAAAAATCATTCGTAAAAGTATTGAAGTGCGAATAACCACTTCGCGCATGTGTAGACATTGGAACGCATACATCGCTGTGTACGAGTCCCAAGAGCTCGCTCGCTCTTACCCCATGTCCAGTAAACGGAGTCTTTGTCATCTTTCCTTTAAGACAGGATTGACAAATTGCATATGATTAATATTCGAACAGATCCAAATATCCTTCTTTATGTAACTTCGTCAACCTTCTCTCATTGATGTGACCCAGTCTACAATGCCATAAGAAAGCATGATTTATTTCTGGAGACATTCTTTTGTGTGTATTCTGGACATTGAAATTCTGTGGTTGGTTCAATACATGAAGGGTTTCCTACAGCACCACTACAAGGGTTTTGAGGCAACACACATGCCATATTTAAATTTTACATGGTGCTAAAGAAACAATCTTAAGGATCATGCTAGAGAAATTAGGGCAACTTAACTTTAACACAAACACAAGTAGTAAAAGCTAGGGTTTTGAGAGTATAACCTTTGTAGCTCCCGACGCTAGACACCTTGGCTACTTGAGGGTTGGAAAAAGGTCCGCTTGAGATCCTCTAGGTCCACGACGATTCACCCGGAGTCCTCTTTGTCCAAGCTTGAAGCTTCACTAGATCAAGAGAAGAAATGGAAGCTAACACTCTACACTAATGGGCAAGACTAGTGTAGAATGATGATGTGGTTTGTTTTCTCACTTCAAAATCATAACTTGGTAACTCTTTTGCTCACTTGAGAAAACTAGAGAGCAAGAGAGAAAGGAGGAAGAAGATGATGGCTTATAAAACTCAAGATAATGATAAGGTTGTCAATAAAATGAGAAAATGAAAAAATATATATATTTTCACTCTCTCATTCTCAACCATGGTTATAAAATATCTAGATATTTTAGTTTGGAACAAAAATGACCATGGAAAATGAATCATGGTTAAAACAAAGGGTTAGTGCACGAATATAAAATTAAACCATGATAATCAATTTCCATTTCCATTTTTCTTTTTCCAAAAATTAATATCCATATATTTTACAAATGGTGTGAGTCTTATATTGCCACCATCCACTATATCAACAACCATGATAACATTATGTATGCATGTATGTGTGTATGCACATCCTATGTGCATGAATGAGAATAAATGCATACATGCATGCATACAAAAAAGACAAGAAAGGATTTAAAGTGAGAAACTAATGGTCAATGATAAATCAACACTTGATTTAACAAACCGGTCATATCGCGTACGACCCGACCAAAAGCAAACTGCCCGATTAATATGCGGTATCTCATACGCGCATTTTAACCGGGTCCACGCGCATATCGCATATGCGCACCACATCGTTTCGCCTGGACTAGGTAACTCCATTGTTGGACTCTAAGACTCGTCAATACGCCGGCAGTGGGTGATGATCATATCAAGCATCCCCAAGCTGCAAGCGGTCAGCTAAACGTAACGACCACCCGGGTATTGAGCGGTCAGAAGAAAACAAGCGAACCTGTCACAACTCCCGTCGAGCCAATCGGCAACACCACCGTACAGTCCGGTCTCTTCGTCAGATATGCTGCATATCAAGTCTAGGGATGGTAACGTCGACCCCAATAACTCAATAAGTCGTGCCAATGAATGGTCTATAACAGATCGAGAAACTATTGATAACACTTATCAGTAAATCTCGACAGCCCTGGCCAGGGACTTACTGATATAGCCAATCGAGCACAGCACAGCATGAACTCCCAATACCGGGAGAGACGAAACCCTCTTATCGCTCATCGCCTTCATGTGTCTCGGGACTGTACCCAACGGCCACCTGTTTGCACGACTCAGTAGAGCCGTGGTAGGGTGGTAATCAAAGTACAGTGGGAGAACACACAAGACTATGACGATCTCGGGTCTACAGACTAACCTGCACCAGTGTCACCTGAGAACTGCTATCCGACGATAGATATAATTCCATATAGGAGTTCTTGGTGAGTCCGTCCAGTGTACCCAGTCACCACTGAGCACCCGTATACGATCTCGATGTCAAACATCGATGAATGTGGGAACATCCATCGCCCATCATATGGGTCTAGTATCATATACGCTAGTCTACTCTGGTATATCGATGCCCCGTCTCGATATACCTACGACTAGGGACATTTCAGGATATGCTTATAAACTACAGATGTCTCACTAGTATGATCTCCATCATAATCACAGTAGTCAAGCCTATATCCTCAGGGCTTTATCAACATGCGTGAATGAATAAAAGCATGATCAAATCAACATGTCAGATAAAGAATAACCAGATAGCATACTATCATGTCGAGCAAGAATGTACACTGAATATATATATATATATATATATATACACATGTATAAATACATCCACTATCATATAATGGCCTCTAGGGCATACATATATCCAACAATCTCCCACTTGCACTAAGGCCAGTTATTGGCGTATCTCAAAAAGTCTCTCATGCTGAGGCTGAGGGAGGGCCTTGGTGAATGGATCCGCGGTGTTATTCTTTGTGTCTACTCTCCTAATCTCGATCTTGCGGCGATCTACAATCTTTCGGATCAAATGAAAACGCCTCAGGATGTGTCTGGACCGCTGATTGGACCTGGGCTCCTTGGCTAATGCCATAGCCCCATTATTATCACAATACAATGGTATTGGATCAATAATGGTTGGAACTACTCCTAGCTCCGAGACAAACTTCTTCATCCAGACGGCTTCCTTGGCGGCATCATTCGCAGCAATGTACTCAGCCTCCATCGTAGAGTCTGCAACGGTATCCTGTTTGGAACTCTTCCAACTTACCGCCCCTCCATTGAGGGTAAATACAAACCCTGAGATAGATTTGCTGTTGTCCTTATCGCTCTGGAAGCTCAAATCGGTAAAGGCCTCCATTTGGAGATCTCCATTATCATACACAAAGAACAATTCTTTAGTCCTTCGCAAGTACTTAAGAATGTTCTTCATAGCTATCCAGTGATTCTCCCCTGGGTTGGATTGATACCTGCTTACAACACTAAGTGCATAAGCTACATCTGGGTGTGTACATAACATCGCATACATTATAGATCCTACTGCCGAAGCATAGGGTATAATGCTCATGCGAGCTCTCTCTTCATCAGTCTTTGGGCAAGAGTCCTTGGAGAGAGTGACCCCATGGAAAGCGGGTAAGACACCCCTCTTGGAGTCTTCCATACTAAACCTTTTTAGGATGGTATTTATGTACCTGGTTTGGGACAATCCCAATAACCTCTTGGATCTATCCCTATAGATCCTAATGCCCAGAATATATGTGGCATCATCCAGGTCCTTCATGGAGAACCTTAGTGATAAGAAAGATTTGACCAACTGTAGCTCAAGAATATCATTTCCTATCAGAAGAATGTCATCAACGTACAATACGAGGAATGTGACAGCTCTCCCTACAGCCTTCTTATAAACACAAGGTTCATCTGGATTATTGATGAAATCAAACTCTTTGATAACATCATCGAAACAGATGTTCCAGCTCCGTGATGCCTGCTTTAACCCATATATGGATTTAAGCAATCTACATGCTTTCCCGCTGCTCCCACTGTCAATGAAGCCCTCTGGCTGATCCATATAAACGCATTCTTCTAAATCTCCATTTAGAAATGCCGTTTTAACGTCCATCTGCCAGATTTCATAGTCGTAGTAAGCAGCAATAGCAAGTAGGATCCGAATGGATTTAAGCATGGCTATGGGAGAAAAGGTCTCCTCATAGTCCAAACCTGGTCTTTGACGAAAACCTTTCGCCACAAGTCTTGCCTTATAGGTCTCTACCTGCCCATCTACACCAATCTTTCTTTTAAAGATCCATTTGCACCCTACAGGTTTTACCCCAGGGGGTACAACATCCAAAGTCCATACTTTGTTGGTGTACATAGACTCCATTTCGGATCTTATGGCATCCAGCCACTTCACAAGGTCTCCACTCGTGATATCTTGCTGAAAGCTGGTAGGATCATCATCCTCCATTATGCAGTCTTCTCTGTCACCATCAATGAGGAAACCGTAGTACCTCTCCGGTGGGCGAGAAGTCCTACCAAACCTACGGAGTGGTCGAGGTTCCTCAGTTTCTATTGCAATAGCCGGTTCAACCAAGTTGTCATTTGTTGTTTGTGTCTCTAGAACCTATTCTTGATCCACTACATTGCCATCAGCTTTATCTACGAAAAACTCTTTTTCCAAGAATGTGGCATACTGAGAAACAAACACCTTTTGTTCCTCCTTGTGGTAGAATAGATATCCATAAGAATTCTTTGGATACCCCACAAAATTACAGCTGACCGACCGTGTCTCGAGTTTGTCCGGATTCTTCTTTTTAACATAGGCCGGGCAATCCCAAATCTTAATTCTCTTAAGAGATGTGTAGGGTTCCTAGGCACCCTTGTGAAGGTTCATAAGGCATAAAAAATTCCCGAATAAAATTTTAGACGGGCAGAACAACCCAAAGCCGGGATCTTTGCTAGATTATTAGGGTTTAACATGCAAGTAAACATCTTTACCACTAAGTGTGAGGGATTGCAACCTTTGTAGTCCGCTCCTTCGCTTCATAAGCTCCGAGTAGAAGTCCCTTCGCCGCGATCCATCATCTCCCGGACTCAAGAGAGGCTCCACGACTCGAACGATCCATGCTAGCTTATACTATTCCGCTTCTCAAATTATCTACGTCGAAGTTGCTATAACCCAAGGTCTCTCACTCTAATGAGGTGAACACCTAATCTAATGGGCTAGATTAGATGAAAATGATGGAGTAGTATTTATGCTATCTTTTTATATCAATTTCTCATAAGAAATCATCACCAAAGGAAAATCTAGTGAGCTCTTTCAAAAACTCAAGAGAGAAGAAGATGAAGAATAATGAGATTATCCTTTTGTGATGAATAATGATAAGAGTATATGAATAATAATGCAACCATGGTTGATGATGACAAGGATAACCCTTGTAGAGAGTTAACTAAGGCTAGGGTTTGGTTGGGTTGAGAAATGAGTCATAAGAAAATATCTATCATAATATCTTCTTCATGACAAAAGGAATGCTTCTAGATGGTGCAAGAAGAAGCTAACCCTAATCAAACCCTAATCTCTTTTTATCATCACTAAACATGTTTCATTATTAATCATATCATGTTACTATAATATATATCGTATATATATTATATTTGTAACAAAAGAAAATAACACAATTAATATATATCGCATATATATCAATGTATTATCCGGTGAGAAAATGAAATAATAAAGCGAGCCAATATTAGATAATGTAATACAATATATCATATATATTACTATACATTAAATCATCGAATCAACACTTGATCCGACAATCCGGCTATATCGAATATAACCGACTAATATATCATGTACCGATTCATCGAATCAACACTTGATCCGATGACCCGGTTCATATCTAAATATCGTGAGAATATAATACGGTATCTCATATCGCATTGTCCTCGGTCCTGCACATATCACATATGTGCCTCTACTCCGTTTTGCCTGAGCAAGAAACATCTTTGTAGGACTCTAAAGAATCGTCAATACCCCGGTAGCAGGTGATGATCATATCAAACACCCACAAGCTGCAAGCGGTCAGCTAAACGTAACAGCCACTCAGGTACTGAGTGATCAGAAGATCAACAAGCTAGCCTGTACGTTCTCCTATGAATCCAATCAGTAACACTCCCGTACTGTCCGGTCTGTTCGTCTGATATGTCACATATCAAGTCTAGGGGTGTTATACGTCAGACCCTACTAACCGATAAGTCGCGTCGATGTGAGGCTCATAACAGGTCGAGAAACTACTGGTAACACTTACCAGTAAATCTCTATATCAGCCCTGGCGAGGGACTTCTAGCTTTAGCTAATCGAACACAGCACAACATCAACTCCCTATACCGGGAGAGACGAATCCCCTCCTATCGCTCATTGCCTCCCTGTGATTCGGGACTGCACCCAAAAGCCACCGTTTTGCACCCCCTCTTGGACGTGGTAAGGTGGAAATCAAAGCACTGTGGAAATCACACAAGACACTATGATGATCTCGGGTTTACAGACTACCATGTACCAGTGACACCGGAGAACTGCCATCTGGCGTGTGGTATATCACCATCTAGGAGTTCTCGGCGAGTCCGTCCAGTGCACCCAGTCTCCACTGAGCACCCGTACACCATCCTTGATGTCAAACACCGATGGATATGGGATCATCCATCGCATATCATATGGGTCAAGATGCTCATACGCTAGTCTACTCTGGTGTATCGATGCCCTGTCTCGATATACCCTCGACTAGGAACAGTTATAGGATGTACTCATCGACTACCATGGCCCCACTAGTATGATCTCATCATAGTCCCTGTAGTCGAGTACAGATCCTAAGGGCTTTATCAACATGTGAGAGTAAGACAGTAAACCAATACAAGCCAACATGTTAAGATAAAGTGAAACCAAATAGTATACTATCATGACGAGTAAGAAAGTCCTCTCTATATATATCCAAGCATCCATCATAATATACATCATATGTACAACAATGGCCTCTAGGGCATATACATAACTAACAATCTCCCACTTGCACTAAGGTCAGCTGCTGTAGTATCTCATACCTAGCATCCCAAATAATCTCTCAAACTGTATCTGGGGAATGGCCTTCATGAGTGGATCCGCAGTGTTGTCCTTCGTATCTACTCTCCTGACCTCGATCTCCCGGCGATCAACTATCCCCCTGATCTGGTGATACCGCCTCAGAATATGTCTGGACTTCTTATGGGACCTGGGTTCCTTGGCCAAAACCACAGATCCATTGTTATCGCAATACAGAGGTATTAGATGCCCAATGGATGGAACCACACCAAGTTCACTAATGAACTTCTTCATCCAGACAGCCGCTTTGGCAGCATCATTGGCAGCGATGTATTCAGCCTTCATCGTCGAGTCTGCAACGGTATCCTGTTTAGAACTCTTCCAACATACCGCCCCTCCATTGAGGGTAAAGACAAATCCCGAGTGCGACTTAGAGTCGTCCTTATCACTTTGGAAGCTGAAATCGGTAAAGGACTCCACCCGGAGTTCTCCGTTACCATACACCAAGAACATGTCTCTAGTCCTTCGCAAGTACTTGAGAATGTTCTTCACAGCTGTCCATTGACTCTCTCCAGGATCTGCTTGATACTGACTCACTACACTTAGTGAGTATGCTACATCGGGTCTGGTACATAGCATCGCATACATGATAGAGCCTACTGCCGAAGCATAGGGTATCCCTTTCATGCGAGCTCTCACCAAATCAGTCTTGGGAGACATATCTTTGGAGAGAGTGAGTCCAGAGATCATGGGTTGGTTCCCACGCTTAGATTCTTCCATACTAAACCTCTTTAGTATGGTGTCAATGTACCTGGATTGGAAAAATCCCAGTATCTGTTTAGATCTATCTCTATAGATCATGATTCCCAATATGCAGGAGGCATCACCTAGATCTTTCATTGAGAATCTTTGTGATAAGTAGAGCTTGACTGATTGCAGCATAGGAATGTCATTTCCTATCAAGAGTATGTCATCCACGTACAATACGAGGAAGACAACCTTTCTCTCTGCTAACTTCTTATAGATACAAGGTTCATCTATATTTTTGATGAAGTCAAACTCTTTGACTACAACATCAAAACAGATGTTCTAACTCCGCGATGCTTGCTTCAACCCATAAATGGATTTAAGCAGGTTGCACACCTTTCCGCTGCTCCCACTATCTACGAAGCCCTCTGGCTGAGTCATGTACACGCATTCTTCTAAATCACCGTTTAGAAAGGCGGTCTTAACATCCATTTGCCAGATTTCGTAATCATGGTATGCAGCAATGGCAAGTAAGATCCGGATGGACTTAAGCATAGCCACTGGAGAAAAGGTTTCATCATAATCCACACCCGGTCGTTGACGAAAACCCTTTGCAACAAGTCTAGCTTTGAAAGTCTCAACTTTTCCATCTACACCAAATTTCTTTTTAAAGATCCACTTGCTCCCAATGGGTTTTACCCTTTCAGGAGCATTTTCCAAAGTCCATACTTTGCTGGTATACAAGGATTCCATCTCAGATCGCAATGCATCCAGCCATTTCATAGAGTCACCACTCGTGATGGCCTGCTCGAAACTAGTTGGGTTATCATCTTCCATGATGCAATCCTCGCTTCCACCATCAATGAGAAAACCTTAGTATCTCTCAGGTGGACGAGAAACCCTACTAGATCGGCGGAGAGGCTGGGGTTCGTCGGGTACTACTGAACCTTCTGGTTCCACCAAATCTTCAGTTTCAGTTTGAGTTTGTGTCGCTGGAATTTCATCCAGTTCTACCTCTTCGCCACTAATTTCTTTTGCAAGAAATTCCTTTTCTAAAAAGGTGGCATGTCGAGAAACAAACACCTATTTTTCCTCGCGATGGTAGAAAAGATATCCATGTGAATGTTTAGGATATCCCACAAACTTGCATAGAACTGACCGTGCCTCGAGTTTGTCTGGATTTTGCCTTTTGACATAGGCCAGACAACCCCATATCTTAACTCGTTTAAGACATGGTCTCTTCCCACTCCATATCTCAAATGGTGTGGTAGGTACAGATTTAGTTGGAACTTGATTCAATAGGTATGCTGCTGTGTCCAGCGCATATCCCCAGAAGGAAATAGGTAACTCAGCTGTACTCATCATCGAGCGCACCATATCTAATAGGGTGCGATTTCTTCGTTCCAATACACCGTTGTGCTGTGGTGTGTAAGGAGGAGTAAGCTGAGAGAGAATCCCATTCTCTTTTAGATAATCTAGGAACTCCTTGCTCAAGTATTAACCTCCTCGATCAGATCGAAGAATCTTAATACTTTTGCCCGTTTGATTCTCTACTTCGTGCTTATATTCTTTGAATTTCTCAAAATCTTCAGACTTGTGTTTCATCAAGAACACATATCCGAATCTTGAGAGATCATCAGTGAATGTAATAAAGTAGGAAGAACCATTCCTTACATGCGTAGATATGGGACCGCATACATCACTATCTACTGGTCCTAAGAGTTCCGTAACTCTTTCTCCGTGTCCACTAATTGGAGCTTTGGTCATTTTTCCTTTGAGACATGAATGGCAAGTATCATAAGATGATAATTCAAACGGGTTCAAATATCCATCCTTATGTAACTTAGCTAGTCGTGTCGCAATAATATGACCAAGTCTACAATGCCATAAGAAGGATTCGTTCATATCTGAACTTTTCCTCTTGTGTGTGTTTTGTATATTGAGTACTGTATTTTGATTGAGAATGAATATGCCATTATGTAACGAGCCTGATGCAATCAACTTTTGATTTAGAAAGATGTTCATAACATTATCCTGTACTACAAAATTATATCCTTCTTTACTTAATAAAGAAACAGATATAATGTTGCACATCATGTTCGGTATATAATAGCACTCATTTAGAATCAGCGTATTACCACTTGGTAATACTAGGTGACATTCGCCAACTGCTTTGGCTGTAATATTTGCCCCATTCCCTACTTGAACGGAATGATCACCTTTTCCCAGTTCTCTACCTATTCGTAGCCCATGTAACAATTTACATATGTGGGATCCTGATCCGGTATCTAATATCCAGGACGTAGGGTGAACTGAGAAACAGTTATCAATAACTAACACACCTGAAGAAGATGCATCAACATGCATGTTTTTTTGGGCGGCGTAAGAATCCAGATATTCAACTATTCCCTGTTCAGTCTTATAACTCTTATAAGAAAGAACGTGTCCAACGTTCCCCTGCTCAGTATAATAAGCGGGTTCAGTCAATACATCCATATTATTATCTTGATTATGGCCTGACATGGTCGCTACCTAGAGAGAGAGAGAAGAAAACACTTCAGCGTATGCTCTTGCAAGATTAGATTGGTTATTATCTTATCTAATCAGGATGTCTCTCATTGTTTTTATCAAATCTTCCTCCAAACCCTAAAAGGTAAGATTAGCCGAGATTAATTACACCCTACAATTTCGTCAATCTTTCAGCCTGATCAGTGTCGGTACTTGAGGGAGGTTCCCCGTGCTTTCGCACGGACCTAATTAAAGTAAACCTCGTTTTCCGAGAGACGTAACCCCGTTTACACTTTTCTAGACACCTACTTGATCGGCTAATTGTCCTGTGTAAAACTCTCCCAGGAGTAACACTTACTTGCAATGGGTATCGGGATCCAACTATCTCATAGGAGGTATGCAATATCATTGCAAATTTCAACACTTGAAATTCCCGATAATATTTTGCCCCTAACCCCTATGACCTTGACAAATGCCAACAAACCATAGGATGCTAGTCAAGTTTAACCCGTCATTTCTTGATTGAAATAAACCCACCCGCACGACCCTTGACAAAGGCCAACAAGGTCGTACGAATACCCTAATCCAATCACATCACATGTTTAAACAAATAAGTACCAGTTAGCTACCGCACACTACGCCTTGACAAAGGCCAACAAACGCAGCACAAATACTAAATAGTCTTTATCTGAAATGACGGAGGGCTACGTAGGTTTTTCAGAAAACCCTGAGCGTAATGAACTTGATATCGTCGTAGAATCGAATGTTTTTGAAAAGGAGTGTTTTTTAGGCTTTTCTAGTTTCTCTAAAGAGGTCACTCCTGGTGAAGGGATTTCGGCTCTTTCCCCATCGAATAAGGTGCAGGGTATATCATATATACCGCTGTGCAAAGCAAGAACTATATAAGCTGTCAAAAACTAAACCGCGAGTTTGTAGCATCTACCAGTTTCGCTAAAGAGGTCACTCCCGGTGAAGGGATCTCGGCTCTTTCCTCATCGAATAAGGTGCAGGGTATATCATATATACCGCTATGCAAAGCAAGACTGTAGCTACCCTTTTTATAAAGTTTTGATTCTACAACATCTTTTAGGTTTCTTTTCTTTTTATTAATCTCATTAATAAAATCCCATCAGCTTATGCTTCCTAGGCATCACAGAAGAAACGAAAGCAGTAATATTTATATATCAGCATATATATATATATAGTATAAGCATTCGTCTCAGGCAGTAATATGATCTCATCACAGAACATTGCAGCTGAAGAACATATATGAAATATTGGATATACTAGGATGTCCGTGTTTTCAACACGTGCCTGTATAAAACACGGATTTCACGGTCGCGACGAATAGCCAAATCCATATCCCAAGACCCCTACGAGAGCGGCAAGTAACACTGTCAATTCTAGGGTTAGGAGACCCGGTCTCGACTCCTCAAGATGGCCTCCCACTGGACTCTAGAACCCGGTTACTTGTGCCCCCCTCCTTTGGTCTACCTAATGCGGAAAAGTAAATAATATACACTGGTGACATCAACCTCATCCCGGAAGTGCCCCAATAAAAGAATATTACAAACAAATGAATTTTACATGAATGAAAATAAAAACCCTCATCTCACATAAAACCCCCGGCTATTCAGAACACAACGATCCAATATAACATATCACAGCAACACATAATATCACATAACATCAACCTACGTAAGTATGCATACACCGATCGTCGTTGATGTATAGCAACGAAAACCGGCAATACAACTACATACTACACTTACGGTCACAGAAAAGAAATTGTAAAACTACAACATTTGGAATCCACAATCACTTTAGACATCATAAATCCGAAATATCACATACTTCGCATTTCATGCCTAACTGTATGAATTCCACATATTGTATCACATTCCAAATAAATAGACAGTATTAAACATACCGGACAGATAATCAAATACCCAAAATTTCCTAAATAGGTCAACACTTGAGCGGAGTTCAAATAATCCCAGAAAATGTCAGAGTTCCGATGATCCAGCCGTAGAAGGGTCAAGCCAACGCCTCACATGTGGCACGCCGTACTACCCCAAACCCTAAGGTTTAGAGGCAGTTCAAGACGGTCACATAATCGAGTTAAGGTTTGTTGTCTTCTAGAGGGTCCACCGTGTTACTTGTACAATTTTTTCGAAAGATTTAAACTCGATAAAAATTCAACACTTGAAAGTTTTTCGTGCCGGGAAAAAATGAGTTAATGATATCCGTTCGAACATTTTAACAGTTTCTAAATATCCGGAAATAATAACAAATTTAAATTTTCCTATCCAATCAACGATTACAAAATAAACCCCTGAAAACTCAACACTTGAGTCAAAATAAAAATACCCAGAAAATATAACTCACAGAAAAGGATATTACTTTTGAAAACCTAAGACCCAATTCCACAGTGCCACCGCGGATCCGCGGCCCAAGCGAGGTACGGCCGCGGTTCCGCGGTGATATGTACAGATTGATGACACGTTTTCACAGTAATATTTATATTTCCCTGCTGGTATTTTTATGAATTTTTAATTCTGAAAAATCACAGTTTTTAAAAAATCTCCAGAGAGGGGTTCATTTTCGTAGTGTCGGGTTCGATCGAAGTTTTAACTTCGTATACACGTCTCCTAATGCTCTATCTAGGCTCTGATACCACTGTAGGGTTCCTAGGCACTCTTGTGAAGGTTCATAAGGCATCAAACATGCCCGAATAAAATTTTAGACGTGCCGAACAACCAGAAGCCGGGATCTTTTCTAGATTATTAGGGTTCAACATGCAAGTAAACATATTTACCACTAAGTGTGAGGGAATACAAACTTTGTAGTCCGCTCCTTCGCTTCATAAGCTCCGAGTAGAAGTCCTTTCGCCGCGATCTATGATCTCCCAGACTCATGAGAGGCTCCACGACTCGAACGATCCATGATAGCTTGTAGTGTTCCGCTTCTCCGATGATCTACGTCGAAGTAGCTATAACCCAAGCTCTCTCACTCTAATGAGGTGAACACCCTAATCTAATAGGTTAGATTAGATGAGGATGATGGAGTTGTATTTATGCTATCTTTTTATATCAATTTCTCATAAGAAATCATCACCAAAGGAAAATCTAGTGAGCTCTTTCAAAAACTCAAGAGAGAAGAAGATGAAGAATAATGAGATTATCCTTTTGTCATGAATAATGATAAGAGTATATCAATAATATTGCAACCATGGTTAATGATGACAAGGATAACCCTTGTAGAGAGTTAACAAAGGCTAGGGTTTTGTTGGGTTAAGAAATGAGTCATAAGAAAATATCTATCATAATATCTTCTTCATGACAAAAGGAATGCTTCTAGATAGTGCAAGAAGAAGCTAACCCTAATCAAACCCTAATCACTTTTTATCATCACTAAACATGTTTCATTATTAATCATATCATGTTACTATAATATATATCACATATATATTATATTAGTAACAAAAGAAAATAATACAATTAATATATATCACATATATATCAATGTATTATCCGGTGAGAAAATGAAATAATAAAGCGAGCCAATATTAGATAATGTAATACAATATATTATATATATTATTATACATTAAATCATCGAATCAACACTTGATCCGACAATCCGGCTATATCGAATTTAACCGACTAATATATCATGTACCGATTCATCGAATCAACACTTGATCCGATGACCCGGTTCATATCTAAATATCGCGAGAATATAATACGGTATTTCATATCGCATTATCCTCGGTCCTGCACATATCACATAAGTGCCTCTACTCCGTTTTTCCTGAGCCAAGAAAGCTCTGTGTAGGACTCTAAAGAATCGTCAATACACCAGTAGCAGGTGATGATCATATCAAACACCCACATGCTGCAAGCGGTCAGCTAAACGTAACAGCCACCCAGGTATTGAGCAATCAGAAGATCAACAAGCTAGCCTGTACGTTCTCCTGTGAATCCAATCAGTAACACTCCCGTACAGTCCGGTCTGTTCGTTTGATATGTTGCATATCAAGTCTAGGGGTGGTATACGTCAGACCCTACTAACCGATAAGTCATGTCGATGTGAGGCTCATAACAGGTCGAGAAACTACTGGTAACACTTACCAGTAAATCTCTATATCAGCCCTGGCCAGGGACTTCCAGTTATAGCCAATCGAACACAGCACAACATCAACTCCCTATACCAGAAGAGACGAATCCCCTCCTATCGCTCATTGCCTCAATGTGATTCGGGACTGCACCCAAAAGCCACCGTTTTGCACGCCCTCTTGGACGTGGTAAGGTGGAAATTAAAGCACAGTGGGAATCACACAAGACTCTATGACGATCTCGGGTCTACAGACTACCCTGTACTAGTGTCACCGGAGAACTGCCATCTGACGTGTGGTATATCACGATCTAGGAGTTCTCGGCGAGTCCGTCCAGTGTACCCAGTCTCCATTAAGCACCCGTACACCATCTTTGATGTCAAACACCGATGGATATGGGATCATCCATCGCCTATCATATGGGTCAAGATGCGCATACGCTAGTCTAGTTTGGTGTATCGGTGCCCTGTCTCGATATACCCACGACTAGGAACAGTTATAGGATGTACTCATCGACTACCATGGCCCCACTAGTATGATCTCATCATAGTCCCAGTAGTCGAGTACAGATCCTAAGGGCTTTATCAACATGTGAGAGTAAGACAGTAAACCAATACAATTCAACATGTTAAGATAAAGTGAAACCAAATAGCAAACTATCATGACGAGCAAGAAAGTCCTCTCTATATATATCCAAGCATCCATCATAATATACATCATATGTACAACAATGGCCTCTAGGGCATATACATAACTAACAAGATGGTCTCTTCCCATGCCATATCTGATATGGTGTGGTAGACACAGTTTTGGTTGGGTCCCTATTCAGTAGAAACGCTGCAGTCTCCAATGCATGCCCCCAAAATGAGACGGGTAACTCAGCATCACTCATCATAGATCAGACCATATCTAATAAGGTCCGATTCCGTCATTCAGACACACCGTTGTGCTGTGGTGTGTAAGGAGGAGTGAGCTGAGAGAGAATCCCATTCTCTTTTAGGAAGTTTGCAAATTCTGTACTGAGGTACTCCCTACCTCGATCTGATCGAAGCATTTTGATACTCAAGCAGGTTTGTTTTTCTACTTCGAGTTTATATTCAGTGAATTTCTCGAAAGCTTCGGAATTGTGCTTTAATAAAAATACATAACCGAATCTTGAGAAATCGTCAGTGAAAGTAATGAAGTATGAAAAACCGCCTCTTGCCTGTATAGACATTGGCCTAGTGAGGCCTAGGAGCTCAGTAGCCCTTTCTCCGTGTCCGGTAAACGGAGTTTTGGTCATTTTACCCTTGATACAAGACTGGCAAGTCGCATAAGATTTATATTCAAAAGAGTTTAAATATCCATCTTTGTGTAACTTTTCAAGTCTTGTTTCGTTAATATGGCCAAGTCTACAGTGCCAAAGAAAAGATTCATTTATTTCTGAAAGTTTTCTTTTATTAGTGTGTTGTACGCTGAAAACTGTGTGTTGATTTAGGACGTATATCCCGTTATTAAGCGTACCATACCCAACAAACATTTTATTCAGGTGAATGTTCATAACATTGTTCTGCAATACAAAATTATATCCTTGATTGTCTAACAAAGAAACAGATATTATATTACAAAGCATACTTGGTACAAAATAACATGGGTTCAAAACCAATATACACCTAGACGGCAACCCAAAATGATATTCTCCCACTGCGACTGTATGTACATTGGAACCATTTCCAACGTGGAGAGTATGGTCACCTGTCTTTAAAACCTTGCTATTTCTCAGCCCCTGCATGGAATTGCAAATGTGAGAACCTTAACCGGTATTTAATACCCAGGAAGCAGAGTTTATTGAAAAACAGTTTTCTGTCACAAATACACCTGAAGCGGAAGCATCCTTATGCTTCTTCTTGAGATTTAAGTACTCCATGCAGTTGCGCTTCCAATGTCCTGTTTTGTGGCAATGAAAACATTCCCCTTTCCCCGATTCTCCAGCTTTGGACTTGTCCTTCCCCTTAACCTTTTTAACTCCACCCCTAGGCTTGTTGGATTTCTTCTTCGTCTTTCCCTTGGCCTTAGCCTTTGGGCGAGAAGAGGAAGATTGCCCAACACTCAAAACGGGAGTTTTCACTGATTTCAGTATGCTTTCTGCACTCCTTAACATATTAAGGAGTTCAGGTTGTTCTTTCTCCATGTTGTGCGTGTTGAAGTTAACTATAAATTGAGCATAGGTGGAGGGGAGGGACAGCAAAATAATATCCGTATATTGTTCATTGTCCATCGTCCATCCAAGGTCCTCAAGCTCTTCTATGAGAGCTAACATCTTCAGAACATTGTCTCCTACTGGTGTGCCAGGGGCCATTCGCATCTGAAACAATTTCTTTGATACTTCGTATCGTAATACGCGGGATTGCTCTCCATACAACTCCTTTGTACGGAGGAATATGGCGTGAATGTCCATATTCTCGTGCTGCTTTTGATGTGTGTTATCCATCGATGCAAGCGTGAAGCATTTGGCCTGTAAGTGCACGGCGGCACCCCGGCCGTCAATCCGAGGCCAAAATACGGAAACAATACTTTTCTTTTACGTTTAAAACCGGCACCGCCGAGCACAAAAGTTCCCGGATCGGGCCACTAATCTAATCCTAGCTAACAAGAGAAGGGGTACAGAGATATACCGAGCGATCCATGTGCTTCGGTCTTCTCGTCGTCGTCCCGATCTCCCCGCGGAATCTCCGGTCTTCGCCTCCTCGCCGGAAGGGCACCACATCGCCAGGTTCTTTTACGGGCTCCCACCTCTGGACCGAGGTAACTCGGGCACGAAGTTGGCAAGCCGACGTGCAAAGGAATTGCTGTAGATGAAGTGTAGACGGCTCTATGTCTCATGGGGTTTTAAGAAGTTGCCTTTTTGGTGGAGGAAATGAACTAAACTTTTAGAGATGGAGCTTTGGGATTTTTACAAACCAAAAGAGATGAAAAATCCCACTCAAGAATTTTGGACAGCCCCCTCTTCATTTGGCCGGCTATGACCTCAAGCAAAATGAGAAGAGGAAGTTAGGAATAATACCAAGGGGGTGAGCCAAAAGAAAAACATGCAAGAGAGAGAAAAAGGTTATCATGAGAAGAAATGATCACAAACTTAATCCAACACTCCATCAACCATCATGAAATCCATGTCCCCACAAAAGTCAAGCCATGATGAAGTCAAGAAGTCAAATGATGGTGCAACCATCATGAAGCAACAATATGCAAAGACTACCCTCCACAATGCTAATTTGCACAGTTGCAAATAAGCCCTCCTCCACCAATTTTCAGCCAAGGAAAGAAACAAAGGAAATTGGCCGAAACGGAAAGCAAACTGGCAACTTCATAAAACTGGTCCCGTAATAAATTACAGGAAACCCCGCTACTGTATATACATCCCCGCATTTGTATTCCGACCGAATACAAATGCAATGAGACAAAATCTACACTGTACTATACTAGGATCCGGCTTAAACCAAAGCCTGCTAGTATTATCAGTCCAATCATGATCCGTGCAATACCGCATGTATCTGATCGAACCCTGGCATATCTCCATACGGCCTCTACAGCGTTTTGCCCGAAACTTGAGAAAACGGTCTGTGGGGGACTCTAAAGACTCGTCAATACTTTGGTTGTGGATTTAACTACTACCACGTCAGAGGTATTAGCCATACGTAACGGGCTACCAGGTATTGACCAAAAGGGACGTCGATGAGCGAACACATCCTGACACCCTACCGAGCCTGTCAGTGACAATATCCGTACAGTCCGGTCCGTTCGTCTATAAGCATCGCATGGCGGACCTAAGGGGTTGGTAAAAGTCAGACCCCCAAAAGCGGTACAAGTCGTGTCGGAGTGTAGCCGAGAACACCCTGAGATACTACTGGAATACCTATCAGCAAATCTCCTGCCTTGGCCAAGGACTTCGTGTAATGGCTCTCCTAGACACAGCGCGACCTCACCCCCAATACCAGGAGAGACGAACCCCTGCAGATCCGCTCACTGCCTCCATGTGGCTCGGGACTGTACCCAACTGAAACCTGTTTTCACGTCTCCTTTGAGCGTGGTAGGGTAGTAATCAAAGTACAGTGGGAACTCACATGAGACAAATGACGATCTTAGGTCGATGAACTAACGTATACACATGTCACCAGGGAACTGCTATCTGACGTCAGGTATAAGACCAACTAGCATGTTCCCGGCGAGTCCTGTCCGGTGTACTCGTAACCCAATGAGCACCTGTATACATCTTAGGTGAACCAACTGACACCAGTGGCTTATGAGACCGGCCACCGCCCCTCGTCAGGGTCTCGACTGTATATACTAGTCTACTCTGGAGTATCGATGCCCTGTCTCGAAACTCCCACGACTAGGGACCTTTTAAGGATGTTCTTATAGACCCCAGCTCCCACGTATATGATCGCCCTCATACTGCTGGCAATCAAGCAAGAATCCTAGGGACTCTATGAACGTGTAATAGCGACCGGTCAGGTCACCTAAAGCAGAACACGATGATAAGGATAAACCAGATAGCATACTATCATCTTGAGTAAGACAGTCCTATCGGGATAGGTCCTCCATCAATCATTGCAATCACGTGCTTGTGATCCAATAATTGACTCTGAGGGCACTATCTCCAACAATCTCCCACTTGCACTCAAGGTTAATTATTGCTATGTCGCATACTCACAGCCCGTGTGATACCGAACACCCAACTCCTCTACTAATCGGTTTCACAAAACCTGTTTGCGAAACTATTGCGTTCGAGGAATAGCCTCAGTGAGTGGATCCGCTTTGATGTTTCTTTCTATGTATCTCTATATCTCAAGTTCGCGGAGAAAGCCATCTCCCGAAATGAGCAATACCTGTCTTAGAGTATGTCTGGATTTCTGATGGGACCTAGCTCATAAATGAACTCCAAATCCAAACTTCTTAGACTGTATCGTCAACTGAACTTAATCAGTATCCTACGCCATGCCTCCCTCAGTATCTGTTTGGATCACCTGTCCAAAACACTACCCCTCGTCAGAGGGAAAACTATAACTCTGACGGCCACCCCGTCGTCCAGGTCACCTTAGAAGCCTGGAATGATAACTGTCTCCTGAATGAGGCAGTCGTTATCATATCCCTAGAACATCCACTTATGTTCTAAAACTGCTTCCGAATGTTTCTCCAGGATTGGATAAATATCAACGTACTGCATCTAATGCAAAAACAATATTTGGTGTGGTACTTGACATCTCATGATTTACTCAATTGCCTAAGCAAGTGATCTGCCAATCATGCGCATCCCTCTCCCCTTTAGTCTGTAAGACACCTTTAGAGAGGGTGACTCCATCACCAGCAGGTATACTACCATGCCAGGAGTCGTCCATTCTAAAACATTTTTAGAATGCTGTCTAAGTACCCAGATTGGGAAACTACCCAAATCTAGAAAAACCATAGATCAAGTAACCGGAATATCTGATGTAATATCCATGTCCTTTGTGGAGAAACCACTGTGTGAAGACCAATGTATAACCGATCGTAGTATAGGAATATCACTTCCTACTCTGTGTATGTCATCCAAATACCAGGACATCACACCCTACTACCTTCTTAACAGATCCATCCCATATTCTGATGAAGTCAAACCTATGACTGTCATATCGGAAATGGATGATCTATCTCCGCTATATCAGCTTTAGTCTATAAATAGACATAAGCCACTTGTCCACCAATGCTTCCGCTGCTCCCACTAACAACGATAACCCTCTGGCAGAGTCATATACACGTACACTTCTAAAGCTAGTTTAGAACGACGCTATACTCATCCTCCTGCCGGGTCTCACAGTCTGGAACAACAGCACTGGCCAGTCTAGGTAAACAAGAACCTCCCTGTCACCTTCCTTGAGGCTACCGGAGTACCTCTCGGGTGCCTGAGGTTACCCACCATATCTGCGGAGTGGCCAATGGAATGCCAAACCAGATTGAATCTTTAGGTTCTTATCAAATCTTCAGTAATCGTTTGCGGTTCTTGAATCACTTCCAGTTCTACCATACTCCCACTTCTGTGTTCTGAAAAAATCTATTTTTATTAAAACTGTGGTGAGTCAAGAACAATATCACTATTAATCTTCCTGATGGTAGAAAATCAACCCTCGTCATAGCCTGGGTCAACCCACAAACAGCCATTACAGAAACGTGCCTTGAGTTATCCAGAGTCTAGTTTTAAGCATAAGCCGGACAACTCCCCGTGCCTTAACATCGTTAAGATATGAACTGTTCTTTATCCAATGTAGAAGCAGAGGCACTGATTTAATTGGAACCTGATTCAAATCATGCAACTGTCTCCAGTGCATGTTAACTAAATGGAAAAAGGCCGATCAGTTTTACTCAACTTAGGAGTGCTTCCAATTATGAGTTATCTGAAAGAGAAGCAAGTTCTCTTAATCATTACTATCAACTGAATACCCTACACAAGTATCTATATCTTCGATCACCTTGTACAATCCCGATACTTGCAACACCTGGTTCTCTACTTTATTCATATACCTATAACTTCTCAAAACTCAGACCTTGTGTTTCTACGAAACACTTATCTAAGAACTAGAGAAGTCATAAGTAAGCCGAATATAGTACGAGGACCATCCCCTCTGTCCTAATGGACACTGGACAACATACAACACTCTGTATAAGTCCTTTGAGTCCAATAACTCATTCCCTGTGTGTCGTAGGTCGAAAACTGCACTTATGATTAAGAAGAATTACACCGTTGTTCAATGCTCCTTACCTAACCATCCACTGATATAGGTAAATGTCATAGACATAATTTCAAAAATTTATATCTCACTCTATAAAAATAGACGTAAAGATATATCAATTTGAAATTGGTGCATAGCAACGGATATTCAAAACCAAATATTTGCCGACCAGCAAATAGCTCAGGCGATTTCCTCAAATATCACCAATTACAACGAATTACGATATAATGAAGATAATCACCTAATTCCCAATAACTTACTCGCACTCATCATCTGTAAAACCATACAGATGTGAGAATCATACCTGGTAAATACATACAATGGAGCAAGTGCTAATTGGGAAATCAGTTTTCTTTTAACAGTACACAGTGAACTGAAATATTGAAATGTTTCGATGGGGTATCCGGGTATTCCTAGTAATGCCTCTTCAATTATCCGGATTCACAACTATAACCGTATAATTCTTTGCCACCTCTCCAAATCCCTTTATATGTCTTTTGTCGTTACCTTCTGTACACCCTCTTAGGCTAAATGGTTTTCTTCCTTCCCTACCGTTCGGCACCAGCCTATGATTTGGAAGAAGACTATCCAATAAGCATAATAGGCGTACTGTCCTAATCCTAGGCGCACTCGCAATGCGAGAGAAGGTGAAGATAAAAGACAACCGAATAAACCTTATTCCTATTTCTCCCGAACCAGAATCCATCCCCGAACTGGAACAAGTTCCTTCGAGTTCGTATATAACCATACGATGGAGTATCCAATAAACTGTCGATCTTCGTAGTGATACAGAGTGTCCTGGAGAAATACAATGGTGAAGTGGGAGCGGTAATGAAATACTTGGTTTGGTCATGAATAGCAGTCGCAATTTAGTTTGCCCTCTTACTAATCCCTTGATATGTCTTTACTTAATACCTTCTGTACACCATCGTTATGCTAATTGGTTTTCTTCATTCCCTACCGTTCGGCACCAGCCTAAGGTCTAGAAGAAGACTATCCAATTTGCTTAATAGGTGTACTATCTCCTAAACCAAGGAGTAGTCGCAACCTGAGAAAAGGTTAAAGGAAAAGACAACTGAATAGTCCTATTCGTTTTCTCCAGAATCGGAAACCATCCTCGAATAAATTCCTTTGAGTTCGTATATAACCATACGATGGTTTTATCCAATGGAAGTGGACGTTCGTAGTAATACGGGGTGTCCTGGAGAAAAGGGTAAAAGTAGGAGTAGCAATGAGGTTTGCAACTCTGACAATCCAAAAGCCAGTGTTTAAGAAGGTTCGGTCAACTTGGTCAATGAGTCATAGACTAGGGTCGGGTCATGGTCGCTGCCAGAAAGAGAGAGAAAAGAAACACTCAGCGTGCACTCTAACCTAGATCAGAATGGTTACCAATTTATCTAATCTGGAAACCTCCCACTGTACCGTCAAATTCTCCTCCAAACCTGAAAGAAGAATAAGTCGGGATCACCCGAGGAGTAAACCAACTCATCAGTGGGAATCGGGATCCAACTATCATCGCTTGATAACGTGACGGAATCCGCTCATGTTATCATACTCCAGAAGGTACGCACATATCTGGCAAGTTTCAGTTTCTTTAGAAACTCCCGATGTGATTTTTACCCCATGCTCTTATGACCTTGACTTTGGCCAACAAATCATAAGTCACATGTCAAGTTTTACCCGTCATTCTCCAGGTTGATTTGAACCCACCCGTACCTACCCTTGACTTTGGCCAACAAGGCAGTACGACTGTCCCAAACCAATGCATCTATCTATACTGCATATGAATACCCAATAGCTACCAAACACTGTGCCTTGACTTTGGCCAACAAACACAGCTTGAATACTATTGACTATCCATATGAAACGACGGAGGGCTACGAATGGTTTCTGGCGAAAACCTTTAACGTAATGAACTTGATATAGTTGAAGGAACCGGATAGCTTTTTAAAATATAGTGGCGAAAACCTTTGCTAAAGAGGTCACTCGCGGTGAAGTGATCTCGGCTCTTTCCCCGCAGAATGAGGTGCAGGATATTCCAACTGAATACCACGATGCACAGCAAAAGTAATCGGCTATAGTGAAGTTATTGCCCTGACGCAAACTTTTGTCCAAGTGGTCACTCCCGGTGAAGGAATCTCGGCCCTTGCCTCGTCGACTGAGGTGCTGGATATTCATAACCGAATACCATTGTGCAAAACAAAAGAGAATGCCCTTGCAATAACAGCTTTTTGAAAAATGTTCCAACAACATCAGAATAGGTTTGTTTAGCTTGCATTGATCCGAATCAATGCAGTCCCATCAATTGATCACACCAATAAAGAACGAAAATAATGATGTACGTATATGCCATCCGCATTCGTGACTGGGTCCCGTCATCACCCGTTAGGTTACTTAACTAACGACAGAGCGGGGACTGGACTAGCGCGTATGCAAAACATATACAACATCTACTAGTATATATATCAAATATATAATATTCGCTCAAGGCGTGATAAAATGAAACATCACAGAAATGTTATAAGCATCACAGAACAATACAGATATCTGGGATCCCCGGGTTTCATAGAGCCGCTACTGAAACCCGACGTTCCCCTGGTCGTGTGGATAGCCTATGCAATGAAATCCTAGACCCCTATGGGCACGGCAAGTTACCCGCCAAAACGTGAAACGAGGCAGCCCCCTTCAGCAACGTGAATGGACCACCTAGCACTTCACGGAATCCGGTAACTTGGGTACCCCTCCTTAGGTAGACCTGTACCCCCTACGGGTGCGGCGAATAGTCCGCCAATTCTAGAGTGAAGCCCCCTCCGTCTCAACGCCATGAGATGCGGGCCCGTTGCGCTCTAGAACCCGCCTATCTGTACACCCCACCTTGGGGTAATCCTAGTACAGAAAGTAAAATATACATACAACGGGTGCATCGACCTCAGCCCGGTCGTGCCCCAAAAGAATAATATACAAACAGGCAGTGACGACAGTCCACATGTCGGACGCTCGCCCCGCAATATCAAATGTACATAAATAACCAAACTGTACTACCATTGCATCCAGGCTATGCCCCACGACCAATCCGCAACATCACAGCACAACACAGAACATCAACGTGAATGTCACGTTCGCAAATCCGTCTAAAAGGGCTATAGCAGTTAGACAGGATTTACCGATCAAATGACATTCACGGTCGCAGATATAATTTAAATACTGTGAACTAACATGTTTAAAATTTTCGATCGATCAAACTTACCGAAGTGGGCCCCAAGCACTACTGTAGCACTCAAAGAAAAATCTGGGCCCAAACAGAACATTCCAAAAACCCCATTTTCAACCTAGAAACCAACTGCAGAAATTTGGTACGGCCCTGACACATTCTCGCCGCGGAACCGCGGCCCCAACAGGGGTTTGGCCGCGGTTCCGCGGTCCCACTGAAGCATTACTGTACCAAATTTTACAGAAGGTTTAGAATTGCCTGCACGATTCTCTGCAATGTACTGAAAAATTTTCTGAGCTAAAAAAATTTCGACAGAAAACTGATGCAATGAAAACACGGTTTTTGGAAATTCCGATCGATCGAACTTGTAAACATGTTAGAGCAAGCTAGACTAGGTTAATGGCGTGGCTCTGATACCAGTGTAAGTGCACGGTGGCGCCCCGGCCGTCAATCCGAGGACAAAATGCGGAAACGATACTTTTCTTTTACGTTTAAAACCGGCACCACCGTGCACAAAAGTTCCCAGATCGGGCCATTAATCTAATCCTAGCTAACAAGAGAAGGGGTATAGAGATATACCGAGTGATCCGTGTCCTTCGGTCTTCTCGTCATCGTCCAGATTTCCCCGCGGAATCTTCGGACATCGCCTCCTCGCTGGAAGGGCACCACATAGCCGGGTTCTTTTACGGGCTCCCACCTCTGGACCGAGGCAACTCGGGCACGAAGTTGGCAAGCGGACGTGCCCAAGAATTGCTGTAGATGAAGGGTAGACGGCTATATGTCTCATGGGGTTTTAAGAAGTTGCCTTTTTGGTGGAGGAAATGAACTAAACTTTTGGAGATGGAGCTTTGGGATTTTTACAAACCAAAAGAGATGAAAAATCCCACTCAAGAATTTTGGACAACCCCCTCTTCATTTGGCCGGCCATGACCTAAAGCAAAATGAGAATAGGGAGTTAGGAATAATACCAAGGGGGTGAGCCAAAAGAAAATCATGCAAGAGAAAGAAAAAGATTATCAAGAGAAGAAATGATCACTAACTTAATCCAACACTCCATCAACCATCATGAAAACCATGTCCCCACAAAAGTCAAGCCATGATGAAGTCAAGAAGTCAAATGAGGATGCAAGCATCAGGAAGCAACAATATGCAAAGACCACCCTCCACAATGCTAATTTGCACAATTGCAAATAAACCCTCTTCCACCAATTTTCAGCCAAGGGAAGAAACAAACGAAATTGGCCGAAACGGAAAGAAAACTGGCAATTTCATAAAACTGATCCCGTAATAAATTACAGGAAACCCCACTACTGTATATACATACCCGCATTTGTATTCCGACCGAATACAAATGCAATGAGACAAAATCTACACTGTACTATACTAGGATCCGGCTTAAACCAAAACCTGCTAGTATTATCCGTCCGATCATGATCCGTGCAATACCGCACGTATCTGATCGAACCCTGCCATATCTCCATACGGCCTCTACAGCGTTTCACCCGAAACTTGAGAAAACGGTCTGTGGGGGACTCTAAAGACTCGTTAATACTTTGGTTGTGGATTTAACCACTAGCACGTCAGAGTTATTAGCCATACATAACGGGCTACCAGGTATTGACCAAAAGGGACGTCGATGAGCGAACTCATCCTGATACCCTACTAATCCTGTCAGTGACAATATCCGTACAGTCCGGTCCGTTCGTCTATGAGAATCGCATGGCGGGCCTAGGGGGTTGGTAAAAGTCAGACCCGCAAAAGCGGTACAAGTCGTCTCGGAGTGTAGCCCAGAACATCCTGAGATACTACTGGAATACCTACAAGTAAATCTCCTGCCTTGGCCAAGGACTTCGTGTAATGGCTCTCCTAGACACAGTGCGACCTCACCCCCAATACCGGGAGAGATGAAGCCCTGCAGATCCGCTCACTTCCACCATGTGGCTCGGGACTGTACCCAAATAAAACCTGTTTGCACGTCTCCTTTGAGCGTGGTAAGGTAGTAATCAAAGTACAGTGGGAACTCACACGAGACAAATGACGATCTCAGGTCGATGAACTAACCTATACACATGTCACCAGGGAACTGCTACCTGACGTCAGGTATAAGACCAACTAGCATGTTCCCGGCGAGTCCTGTCCGGTGTACTCATAACCCAATGAGCATCTGTATACATCTTAGGCGAACCAACTGAAACCAGTGGCTTGTGAGACCGGCTACCGCCCCTCGTCGGGGTCTCGACTGTATACACTAGTCTACTCTGGAGTATCGATGCCCTGTCTCCAAACTCCCACGACTAGGGACCTTTTAAGGATGTGCTTATAGACTCCAGCTCCCACGTATACGATCGCCCTCATACTGCTGGCAGTCAAGCAAGAATCCTAGGGGATCTATCAACGTGTAATAGCGACCTGTCAGGTCACCAAAAGCAGTACACGATGATATAGATAAACCAGATAGTATACTATCATCTTGAGTAAGACTGTCCTATCGGGATAGGTCCTCCATCAATCATTGCAATCACGTGCCTGTGATCCAATAATTGACTCTGAGGGCACTATCTCCAACATGGCCATGGCACAGTCAGCGTCCCATGTCTTGCGGACTTCTTTATCCGCAACTGAGGATTTCGGACCTGGGACGGGCGGGGCTGGAGCCGTGAGGACATATGATACCTTATCATAAGTCAAGGCAATGTTCAGATTCCTCAGCCAGTCTTTATAATTAGTCCCATTCAGTTTATTTTTATCTAGTAAAAGCTTGAGTCCAGTCATAGGTATCTGCCATTAAGAGAGAGAAAAGAATACACTCAGCGAAAGCTCTTGCAAAGATCAGATTGGTTATTATCTTATCTAATCGATGTCTTCCACTGCTTTAATCAAGTTTTTCTTTCAAACCTTAAAAAGAAAACTAACCAGGATTAATTAATGTCTACAACTTCGCTAACCGTTCTACCAGGCCAATGTCGGTACTTGAGGGAGGTTCCCCGTGCTTTCGCACGGACCTAATTAAAGTAAACCTCGTCTTCCCAAAGGCGTAACCCTGTTAACACCTTTCTAGACACCTAATGGGTTAGCTAATTGTAAACTGCAAAACTCTCCTGGGAGCAACAATTGCCCACAGTGGGATCGGGATCCAACCATCATAAGGAAGGTATGCAATCTCATTGCAAATTTCAACTATTGAAATTCCCGATGTGGTTTTTACCCCTAGTACCTATGACTTTAACTATGGTCAACAAATCATAAGTACTAGTCAAGTTCTGCCCGTCATTTCTTGATTAAATAGACCCACTCACACGACCCTTAACTATGGTCAACAAAGTCACATGAATGTCCTGATTAATCCGCATCATATGCAGTGTAGGAAGACAACACTTAGCTACCGTACACTAAGCCTTAACTATAGTCAACAAACGCAGCTCGAATACTAAGTACTCTACTTCCTAAAATGACGGAGGGTTGCGGATAATTTTTAAGAAAATCTTGAACGCTTTGAACTTGATATCGTCGTAGAATCAAATGGTTTTCAAAAGGAGTGGCTTGAGCTCCGCAGTTTTGAAATGTAGCTTTTACGTAAAGAGCCGAGTGGTTTTCAAATCCGATTCTACAACATCTTTTTAGATTTATTTTCTTTACATTAATCATATTAATGTAGCCCCATCATTTATGTCCTTAAGCCAATCACAGAAAAGAAACGAAAATACAACGTACGCTTACGCCATCCGCATTCGCCGCAATGTTCCGTTATGCACCGTTAGGTTACTTAACTAACGGCATAACAGGATGGGACTAGCGCTTGTGTAAAACATAAGCAACGTCTACTATATATCTTATATATAATATATCATTCGTCTCAGATGTCACATCAAAGAATACAGGTAGCAGAAACACACAAACGATAATACAGGATATACTAGGACGTCGGTATTTAGTATTTAGCCAATCAATAGAAAATACGGATTCCACAGTCGCGATGAATAGCCAAGCCTACACTCCTAGACCTCTACGAGAGTGGCAAGCGACCCTATCAATTCTGGAGTTTAGGAGACCCGGTCTCGACTCCTCGAGATGGCCTCCAACTGAACTGAGAACCCGGTCATTTGTGCTCCCCTCCTTGGGTCTATCCTAATGCGGAAAAGTAAATAATATACAACACTGGTGACATCAACCTCAACCCGGAAGTGCCCCGAATAAAAGAATATTACATTACATTTGAATTTTACATGAATGAAAAGAAAACTCTCATCTCACATAAAAAAAACCGGCTATTCAATCGCGACAATCCTGCACATCATATCTCAGCAACACATAATATCATATATCATCAACGTAAGTAAGTATGCGTACCCCGATTGTCGTTGATGTATAGCAAAGAAACCGGCGATATGCGACATACTACACTTACGGTCACAGAAAAGAAAGTGTAAAACTACAACATTTGGAATCCACAATCACTTTAGACATCGTAAATCCGAAATATCACATACTTCGCATTTCATGCATAACTATATGAATTCCACATATTGTATCACATTCCAGATAAATAGACAGTATTAAACTTTCCGATCGAATAATCAAATACCGAAGATTTTCTTACTAGCTCCACACTTGAGTGGAGTTCAAAAATCCCGGAACATGTCACAGTAGCAGTGGTCCAGCCGTAGAAGGGTCAAGCCAACGCCTCACATGTGGCACGCCGTACTTCCCAAACCCTAAGGTTTAGAGGCAGTTCAGACGGTCACATAATCGAGTTAAGGTTTGTGTTCTTCTAGAGGGTCCACCATGTTACTTGCACTTATTTCCGAAAGATTTAAACTCGAGAAAAAATTCAACACTTGAATGTTTTTCGTGCCGGGAAAAAATGAGTTAATGATATCCGTTCGAACTTTTTAATATTTTCTAAATTACCCGAAAACAGAACGAAATTAAATATTCCGATCGAATCAACGAATCCAAAACAATACCCAGAACACTCAACACTTGAGTCTGATTGAAAATACCTAAAAATATGTACAAGCAATTCTGGACGTTACTGTACAAAAATGATAAAATATTGCATCAGTACGGTCGCGGATCCGCAGCCCAAGTAGGGTATGGTCGCGGTTCCGCGGTGGTTTGTACGGAATATGGTATCATTTTTTACAGAAATGCTTAGATTTTCCTGCTAGATTTTTTAAGTATTTTTAATTCTGAAAAAACACAGTTTTAAAAAAAATTTCCAGAGAAGGGTTAAAATGCGTATTTCGGGGTTCGATCGGAGTTTTAACTTCGCCTAAGCGTCGCCTAAGGTTCTAGCTTGGCTCTGATACCATGAAAGGTTTCCTACAGCACCACTACAAGGGTTTGGAGGCAACACACATGCCATATTTAAATTTTACATGGTGCTAAAGATACAATCTTAAGGATCATGCTAGAAAAATTAGGGCAACTTAACTTTAACATAAACACAAGTAGTAAAAGCTAGGGTTTTGAGAGTACAGCCTTTGTAGCTCCCTACGCTAGACTCCTTGGCTACTTGACGGTTGGAAAAAGGTCCGCTTGAGATCCTCTAGGTCCACGACGATCCACCCGGAGTCCTCTTTGTCCAAGCCTGAAGCTTCACTAGATCAAGAGAATAAATGAAAGCTAACACTCTACACTAATGGGCAAGACTATTGTAGAATGATGATGTGGTTTGTTTTCTCACTTCAAAATCCTAACTTGGTAACTCTTTTGCACACTTGAGAAAACTAGAGAGCAAGAGAGAAAGGAGGAAGAAGATGATGGCTTATAAAACTCAAGATAATGATAAGGTTGTCAATAAAATGAGAAAATGAAAAAATATATATATTTTCACTCTCTCATTCTCAACCATGGTTATAAAATATCTAGATATTTTAGTTTTGAACAAAAACGACCATGGAAAATGAATCATGGTTAAAGCAAAGGGTTAGTGCAAGAATATAAAATTAAACCATGATAATCAATTTCCATTTCCATTTTTCTTTTTCCAAAAATTAATATCCATATATTTTACAAATGTTGTGAGTCTTATATTACCACCATCCACTATATAAACAACCATGATAACATTATGTATGCATGTATGTATGCATGCACATCCTATGTGCATGAATGAGAATAAATGTATACATGCATGCATACAAAAAAGACAAGAAAGGATTTAAAGTGAGAAACTAATGGTCAATAATAAATCAACACTTGATTTAACAAACCGGTCATATCGCATACGACCCGACCAAAAGCAAACCGCCCGATTAATATGAGGTATCTCATACGCGCATTTTAACCGGGTCCACGCGCATATCGCATATGCGCACCACATCGTTTCGCCTGGACTAGGTAACTCCATTGTGGGACTCTATGACTCGTCAATGTTAGTTATATGTATGCCCTAGAGGCCATTACTATACATAGGATGTATGTTGTAGTGGATGCTTGGACATATAAAGGGATGACTTTCTTGCTCGATATGATAGTATGCAATCTGGTTACTCTTTACCTTAATGTGTGCACTGATTGTCTCTCTGTTACATGTTGGTAATGCCCTTAGGATGTGTACTTGACTACCTGGACTATGATGCGGATCATACTAGTAGGGACATGGTAGTCCATAAGTACATCGTTCAAAGTCCCTAGTCGTGGGTGTACCAAGACGGGGCATCGATATACCAGAGTAGACTAGCGTATACCTTCTCGACCCATACAGATGGGCGATGGATGATCCCATATCCATTGGTGGTTGACATCAGAGATGATATACGGGTGCTCAGTGGAGACTGGGTACACTGGACGGACTCGCCGAGAACTCCCAGATGGTATTATACCTTACGTCAGATGGCAGTTCTCTGGTGACACTGGTACAGGTTAGTCTGTAGACCCGAGATCGTCATAGAGTCTTGTGTGATTCCCACTTTGCTTTGATTTCCATCATACCACGTCCAAGAGGGCGTGCAAAAAGGAGGCTTTTGGGTACAGTCCCGAATCACATGGAGGCAATGAGCGATAGGAGGGGTTTCATCTCTCTCGTTATAGGGAGTTGATGTTGCATAGTGTTCGATTGGCTATAACAGGAAGTCCTTGACCAAGGCTGCTTTAGGGATTTACTGGTAAGTGTTACCAGTAGTTTCTCGACCCGTTATGAGCCTCATATCGAGACGACTTATCGAGTTGTTGGGGTCTGACGTTTACCACCCCTAGACGAGATATGCGACATATCAGACGAACAGACCGGACTGTACGGTAGTGTTACTCGTTGGATTCACTGGAGTGTGAGCGGGCTTGCTCGTTGATCTTCTGATCGCTCAATACCCGGGTGGCAGCTTGCGGCTTGTGGGTGTTTGATATGATCATCACCTTCTGTCGGCGTATTGACGAGTCTTTAGAGTCCTACACAGGGGTTTCCTGGCTCAAGAGAAACGAAATAGGAGCGCATATGAGATATATGCGGGACCGAGAATAATACCAGTATGTGATACTGTATTCTATTCTCGCGATTTGTATCATCGGTCGGTTATATGTGATATAATCGGGTTACCGAATCAAGTGTTGATTCGATACATTGATACACTAGATATTTGTCGGTTATATGCGATATGACCGGATCGTTAAATCAATTGTTGATTTAATGATTTAATGTATAATTATATATTTGATATATTACTTTACATTAACTAATATTGGTTCACTTAAGATTGTTTTTCTCACTTGAAAGTGTACATTTTTTATATGTGATATATGCAAGTGTACATGTTTGTATCATGCTTGATGATACAAACATGTTGTGTGTATGAGACTTGAACCATATCAAGGTTAGATTAGGGTTTACTATTTTTATTAGCATATAACAAACGAGTGTGACTTTGGTCAATGTTATCAAGCTTCATGAAGCTAGATGAACATTGACAAAGTCAACTCTTTTGTCATTTGCTTAAGATATTAGCTAACCCAACCCTTAACCTTATGCTATGGTTAAATCTCTACATGAGTTAAGCATGAGGGCTTAACTCAACCATGGTGCCATGATTAAAAGGATAAGTGTTCATATTATTCTTTGAAATTGAAATGTTTTCTTTCTTCTTCATCATCTTCATCAAGCTTGAAAAAGCTTGCTAGCTCCAATGGCATCATGAGAAAAAGAGTGAGAAATCCAATTCTAAAGTGAACCCACTTCCTATTTCTTCATCCTCTACCACTTTCCATGTAGTATAGGGTGTTCTCTTCACAAAGTTTTCGACCGAGTGAAGGAATAGCTTGAGTTTGAGTCTCCCCGACGTAGATCATCTTCGGTCTCGAAGTCAATGACCTAGCCCGATCATTTCTCCGACGAAACCATTTCTAGAGTCTGGGATCCGATGATCGCAGCGGAGGGACGTCAACACGGAGCTAAAGAAGTGGTGGACCGGATCTACAAAGGTTTTAATCCCTTTCACTTAGTAGCAAAGTCGTTTGCTTGCTTTCTTTTCGCCTAATCTCTAGTCAACGATCTAAATTAGGGTTTCTCGGTACCGGAAAATTTTTGTTTGGCATGGTTGATGCCTTGTGGAACCTCCTTAGTGTGCCTAGGAACCCTACAGTGGTATCAGAGCCAAGCTAGAGCCTTAGGCGAAGTGTTGGCGATGTTAGAATTCCGATCGAAACCCGAAACCCTAAAAATGACCCCTCTCTGTACATTTTTACAAAACTGGGTTTTTTCCAGATTAAAAATGCTTCAAAAATTCAGCAGGAAATTCTAAGAATTACGGTGCAAAAACGAGCAAACGATACGCCCAAAGCGCGGTGGAATCGCGGCAGAAGCATGGCTTCTGCGGCGGTTCCGCGGCCAAATTATGTGATTACACTTCCATTTTTGCACAGTAATTTGTCTCTTCAGGTGCTGAGTTTTCTGGGAATTTTTAATGTTTACTCAAGAGTTGAGTTTTCTGGGTTGTATTGGGAGTTCGTAGATTCCATCGGATTATCAGACTTTGTCTATGTGTCTTTCCAGGTAATTTTTGAATATGTGAAAAAGTTCGATCGGATATAAATACCCACTTTTTTCCCTGTCGGGAAATTTTCAAGTGTTGGATCTTTCCGTGGTTTAATAACGTTCTAAGTAGTGCAAGTAATGCGATGGACCCTCTAGAAGACAACAAACCTTAACTCGATTATGTGACTGTCTTGAACTGCCCTTTGAACCTTCGGGTTTGGGGCAGTACGGCGTGCCACATGTGAGGCGTTGGCTTGACCTTTCTACGGCTGTATCGTTGGTACTGAGGCATGAACTGGATGTTTTTTTAAACCTATTTCATGTGTTGATTTGTTTTGGGAAAACTTGGGTGTTTGAATGTTCGATCGGAAAGTTTAACATTTTCTATTTATCTGGAATGGTATACAATATTTGGAATCCACAAGCAGTTATGAGATAACTGATTTGAATGTTATAAACATAGCACTTTAGTCTCACTTGATCGGTTGCAACAGAATTTTGATGTGATCGAAAGACCGTCGCAATCATGTAGCGTACGCGGATACTCGCCGATAAACTTAATAGACAGCTACACCCCATAGCCCCGACCAAGTGACTGTAGGAGAACCCCGTCACCGAAAGCATCCGTTCGGGTGCTCGCGGCAGCGGTGTTCCGCCTTAGTGCACTTCGTCGGCGGCATCGGGGGTGCGGCCGCCTACTAAAGTTTGCGACGAGCATTCGATCAGGATGTCAGGAATCTTGTTGAATTGCCCGACTTGATATTGAAAAGAGTTTTCGATAATGAGACTAAAATGCGTGGTTTATAATTGTTAGGCATGCGATGTCTAAGGAATTCATTTGATTAGGCATGCGATGTCTAAAGAGTTTGCGGATTCCAACTGTTGTAGTTTTACACTTTCTTTTCTGTGACCGTAAGTGAAATATGTGATATCGCCAGTTTCGTTGCTATATGTCAACGACAATTGGGATAGGCATATTTACTTACGTTGATGACATGTGATGTTATGTGTTACTGGATATATTATATTGGATCGTCGCGTTTTGAATAGCCGGGGGTTTTATGTGAGATGAGAGTTTTTATTTTCATTCATGTAAAATTTATTGTATGTAATATTCTTTTATTGGGGCACTTCCAGGTAGCGGAAGATGTCACCCATTGTATATTATTTACTTTTCCGCACTAGGATAGACCCAAGGAGGAGGGCACAAGTAACCGGGTTCTGGAGTCTAGAGGGAGACCAACTCGAGGAGTCGAGTCCAGGTCTCCTAACTCTAGAATTGGTAGGGTTGCTTGCCGCTCTCGTATAGGGGTCTAGGTGTGTGGGTTTGGTTATTCATCGCGACCGTGGAATCCGTGTTTTATACTGGCTCGTATTAAAAACACGGACGTCCTAGTATATCCAATATTTCATATGATTCTTCTGCTGTGATATCTGTGATGTGATCATGTGATATGTTCTGTGATGGATACTGTATATAGTATATATGATATATTATATAGACGTTACTTATATTTTGCACTCACGCTAGCCCTGCCCCGCTCTGCCGTTAGTTACCTAACCTAACGGTGCACGAGGGGACATCGAGGAGAATGCGGATGGCATAAGTGTACGTCGTATTTATCTGTGATGGTTAGGTACTTAAATGATGGTATATATGATATATCCTGCACCTTATTCGATGAGGAAAGGACCGAGATCCCTTCACCGGGAGTGACTCCTTTAGCAATAACTGGCAGATGCTACAACCCTCGGTTTGTCTTTTGATTGCTTCTATAGTTTTTGCTTTCCACAGTGATGTATATGATATATCCTGCACCTCATTCGATGAGGAAAGGGCCGACGATCCCTTCACCGGGAGTGACCCCTTTAGCAAAACTAGAAAAGCCTAAAAAACACTCCATTTTAAAATCATTTGATTCTACAACGATATCGAGTTCATTACGCAATAGGTTTTCAGAAAAACCTGTCGTAGCCCTCCGTCATTTCAGATATGTACTGGTTAGTATTCGTGCTGCGTTTGTTGACCTCTGTCAAGGCGTAGTGTGCGGTAGCTGATTAGTGCTTATCTGTATAAGCATATGATGTGATTGATTTAGGGTAGTCGTGCGACCTTGTTGACCTCTGTCAAGGGTCGTGCGGGTGGGTTTACTTCAATCAGGAAATGACGGGTTGAACTTGACTAGCAGCCTATGGTTTGGTGACCTCTGTCAAGGTCATAGGACGCTAGGGGCAAAATATTATCGGGAATTTCAAGTGTTGAAATTTGCAATGAGATTGCATAACTTCTATGAGATAGTTGGATCCCGATACCCGCTGCGAGTAAGAGTTACTCCTGGGAGAGTTTTACACATTACAATTAGCCGATCAAGTAGGTGTCTAGAAAGGTGTTAACGGGGTTACGCCTATGGGAAAACGAGGTTTACATTAATTAGGTTCGTGCGAAATCACGGGAGACCTCCCTTAAAGTACCGACATTGGCCTGGCTGAAAGATTGGCGAACTTGTAGCGTGTAATTAATCCCGGCTAGTCTTTCCTTTTAGGGTTTGAAGGAAGATTTGATAAAAACAGTGGGAGCCATCCTGATTAGATAAAATAATAACCAATCTGATCTTGCAAGAGCATACGCTGAGTGTTTTCTTCTCTCTCTCTCCTGGTAGCGACCATATCACGCCTTAATCAAGATAATAAAACGGATATATTGACCGAACCCGCTTGTTATACTGAGCTGGGGATCGTTGGTCCCGCTCCAACTTATAATTGTTATAAGACAGAGCAGGAAATTGGGGAATACCAGATTTCCCGTGCCGCCCAAAAGAAGAAAGTGCATATTGATGCATCATCTTCGGGTGTGTTCGTTACACAGAACTGTTTCTCAATGTCCTTTACGTCCTGGGTATATGATACCAGATCAGGATCCCACATATGTAATATATTACATGGGCTACAGAAAGGTAGAGAACTGAGAACGGATGATAAGTTTCATGAGGTAGAAAACGGTGCAAGTGTTGCAGCCAGGTCTGTTGGTCACTGTCACCCAGTATTACCAGAATACATTGATTCTGAACAAATGTTATTAGATACCGAACCTGATATACAAAATCATATCAGTCTCTTTATTAGTAAAGAAGGATATAATTTTGTATTGTTGGATAATGTTTTGAACATTTCCTATATCAAAAGTTGATCGGTTCATGCACGTTATCTAAAAGCATTAACGTTCTAAATCAAACTACAGTTCTTAGTATATAGAATACACACAAGTGGAAGAGTTCAGAAATGAACGAATCCTTCTTGAGGTATTGTAGACTAGGTCATATCAATGCGACCCGACTAGCTGAAGTTACATTTAGATGCATATTTAAATCTGTTTGAATTTACATCTTGTAGAACTTGCCAGTCATGTCACAGAGATATTATGACCATAGCTCTGTTTATTGGAAACAGAGAAAGAGTTAGTGAACTCTTGGGATTGATACATGCTGATGTATGAAGGTCCCCTGTCTACACATGCCAAGACCGGTTCTTTGTACTTCATTACATTCTCTGATAATCTCTCAAGATTCAGACATATGTTCCTGTTGAAATACAAGTCCGAACCTTTTGAGAAGTTCATAGAATATAAGTTAGAAGTAGAGAACCAAAATACGGGTAAAAGTATTATGTCCTTTGATGTGATCAAGGAGGAGAATACTGGAGCAAGGAATTCCTGGATTATTCTAAAGGAGAATGAGATTCTCTCTCAGCATTACTCTTCCGTATACACCATAGCACGATGGTATATCGGGGCGGAGCAAAAACACCCTATGTGATATGGTGTGCTCTATGATGAGTACTACTGAGTATCCTATTTCCTTTTAGGGAGTTATGCATTTTTTAAGTTGCATACCTATTGAATAAGGTTCCGATCAAATCAGTTGCCTACCATTTCATATGAGATATGGAAAGGGAAGTGCCCATCTCTTAAGTCAGTTAAGATTTGGGGTTGTCCGGCCTATGTCTAAAAGCAAAATCCGGACAAGCTCGAGGCAAGGTCTGTTATGTAGATCTGGAAAGGTTCCAGCTATACAAACTGAAGCAGATGATTTGGTAGAACCAAAGGATTCAATAGCAACCAACGAACCTCAGCCTCTCCGCCGATCTAGTAGGGTTCCTCACCCACCTGAGAGATACTTCGATTTTTCTATGACAGTGGGAGCGAGGATTGCATCATGAGATGATGACCCAACTAGTTTCGGGCTAGCCATCAGGAGTAGGACTCTGTAAGAATGGCTGGATGCTTAGCGATCTGAGACGGAATCCTTATACACCAACAAAGTATGGACTTTGGTTGCTTTATCTGAAGGGTTAAATCCCCATCAGGAGCAAGTATATCTTGAGAAGATTACTTGGTGTACATGGAAAAGTTGTGACTTTCAAAGCTAGACTCGTTAAAGGTTTGCATCATAGACCAGTTGTGGCTAATGATGAAACCTTTTTCTGGGGCCTATGCTTATGTCCATCCAGATCCTACTTGCTACGGCTACATACCATGACTACGATATCTGGCGGTTGGGTGTCTTGACTGCTTTTCTAAATGATGATTTGAAAGAAAGCATCTATAAGTACACAGCCAGAGAGCTTCGTAGACAGTGGGAGCAGCGGAAACGTATGCAAGATGTTTTATGTGATAAAGCAGGTATCGCGGAGTTGGAACATCTGTTTTGATGTGGTAGTCAAAGAGTTTGACATCATCAAATTGGTTGATGAACCTTGTATATACAAAAAGGTAGTAGGGAGTATGGTGGTGATCCTCGTAGTGTACGTGGATGACATACTCTTGATTGGGAAGGAGTTTCCTATGCTATGCTCGGTCAATCTCCGCTTATCACAAGGATTCTCCATAAAGGATCAAAGTGATACCTACTAAATCCTGGGTTTTGGATCTATGAGATGTTAGTGTATATGCCCTAGGGGCCATTATTGTATCATACTAGTTTGTATATTACTTAATGGAAGCTTGGGATATTCACATGTATATAACAGTCTTGCTAAACATGGTAGTATGCTACTTGGTTTTTCAATCTTCATATGTGAGTATACGTATTGATAGAGCTCTTAGGATCTTGCTTGAACACCAGCGTTGTGATGGCAGTCACACTAGTGGGGGCCGGGTAGTCCACAAGCACATCCTTATTCAGGTCCCTAGTCGTTGGATTATCGAGACAGAGCATCGATACTCCGGAGTAGACTAGTGTGTACGCTTCTCATCCCAGTTGGGGAGAAGGTCTGTCCCACAGCCGTCAGTACGTCGTACTGGAGATAGTATGCAGGTGCTCGTTGGGTTACGGGTACACCGGACAGGACTCACAGGGAACTGTTGGTTGGTTTTATACCAGTCGTCGGTGAACAGTTCCCAGGTGACATGAGTACAGCATAGTCCGCAGACTTGACACTGCTACTTCGCCTCGAGTGTGTCCCACTGTTCTTAGATTGCTACCCTACCACGGCTCAAAGGAGTCGTGCAAACAGGTAGCAATTGAGTGCAGTCCCGAGCACTTGGAGGCAGTGGCGGTTAGACAGGATTCGTCTCTCCCGGTATTGGGGGTTGATATCGCGCTGTGTCAGAGAGTCATTACGCAAAGTCCCTGGCCAGGGCAAGCGAGATTTGCTGGTAGGTTCCAGTAGTTTCTCATGGTGTAATGGGCTTCGCTCCGACACGACTTATACCGCTATTAGGGGACTGACGCTTGCCGCCCCCCTAGGCCCGATATGCGATAGTCTTAGACGAACAGACCGGACTGTACGGAGATTGTCATATCAGACTCAGTAGGAGTTCGGATGGGTTTCCTCATCGGCCTTCTTATCGACATCTACCTGGGGACCGTTACGTACAGCTAGTGCCGCTTCCGGTCTGTGGTTAAACCCACTGCCAGCGTAGTAGTCGAGTCTCTAGAGTCCCACATAGAGAGTTTCCCTACTCCAGGCGAAACGATATAGAGGTCGTATGGTTTTACGACAAGGGTTCGGACGCATACGTGTGTTTTCGCACGTACGACTTTCGGACAGTTTTTACTAGTCGGCTTTGGTTTAAGCCAGTTACTAGTATCCGGTTATTGGATTTATACAGTCTAAAGTTTTTCCGTGTTTTCATGGATAGGAGGGGCGTTCTCGTAATTGCGCGAGAAGCTTCTAGAAGATGGTGACTAAGGAGGTTTAGGTGGCATATACATTGAATGAGATTAGTGAGTCATATGGATGATTCATCCATGTCATTAATGCTTCATAATTTCTTAATGACTCATGGAGATGAATCACCACAAGATATTTATCAAGCATGGTTGTAAATCATTTTCTTGATAAATAAAAATGCTTGATATATATTATGATAACTCATTTTCTCTTCTCATTATTATGTTCATCTTCTCTCTCCTCAAGCTCTCTCTCTTCAAACCCTAATCCTCCCCTCTCATGTGTTGAGTACAAGGATTAGTTAGACTACTTAATCCATAACCATACTCTATTTCATCTAGGTACTTTGATTAGCACTTAAAGATACCTAGTTGCCTCAAGTTTAGAGGCAAAGCTTGGAGTTTAGCTCTCGTGGTGGATCGTCTACTACTTGGAGAAGGCCGAGGTGGAGGTGGAGTTCGTAAAGATGAAGGACGCGGTTCTTTAGGTATAATCCCTTTACATAGTAGTTGTTAACTTCTTTGTTTGTTGTTAGTTATCGTTTAGCTTCGGTTCATGCGGTTAGTCGATGTTTAGCATATAAACAAGATCGTTTTTCATATTTCCGCCTCCCCGCAAGTCGTGGGGTGTTGTACATCGACTAACAGTGGTATCAGAAACTCGCTAAACAATAAATAACTCACTTGCAAAATTGTATGAATTTCGAACGGAAAAAACGAAACCGGAAAACCCCGATATCATGAGTTTCTGTCGATTTTTAAATGAAGTCCAAAAATTTTTCAGGGAGGTTCAGAAAGCTCTAAATGACAGTAGTAGAACACCAAAGAAAATTGGGCCCATGAATCGGCTAAAGTTCCGCGGAACCGCGGCGGATCCCACCGATCCGCCGCGCTTCCGCCGCCGAGTTGCCGATTCATGAACCCAATTTTCCTGTGTTGGTTCTCTGTGATATTTGGTATTTTCTGGAATTTTTTATTTTTGCTCAGGTTTCAGATTTACAGAGAAGTATTGGAGCAAAATTAAATGTGTTTAATCGATCGAAATTATACGGTATTTGCTTGTTGGATTATATCTGTGTTTGTATAATGTGTTCGTAAACCTCCCCTAACTGCTAGTATGTCGGTTGGCAGGGGGTTGCACATTTCTGTAATGGATTTTATCTGTTTGTGTATATGAACTGTGTTGGACTGTTGTGATGTATAGCCGGGGTTATGTGATGGGTTATTATTTAATTCATTTGATGTAAATGTAATTTGTTGTAATATTATTTTGCGGGGCACATCCAGGTTGCGGTTGTAGCCACCATTGTATTATTTCATTTTACTGTTTTTTCTCCTAGGACAGACCCAAGGTGGGGTGCACAAACTGCCAGGCGGGTAGTTTGCCGTACCCATTGGGGTCTTGGGTGGGGTAATGGCTATTCATCACAACTGTGTAATCCGTCTTTTGTTGCAGGCTCAAAACAAACACGGATTGCTTGCAAATCGAATAAAGTTCATCTGTGATCTGGAATGAATATTATTGCGTCCGACGAATGTAAAATATCTATATATATGATAGCTATTTAGACATCACTTATGTTTTACACCCGCGCTAGCCCAGCCCCCGCTCTGCCGTTAGTTAAGTAACCTAACGGGTGATGACTGGACCCCGTGGCGAATGCGGATGGCCTAAGAGGACATTGTATTTTCATTGTTTTCTGCAATGATAGGTTAATGATGGGACGCATTATTTATAATGCAAAGAAAATAAACCAAAAGTTAATCGTTGGAACAATTTAAAAGAAACCACTCGGTTAATTTTAAAAACAGATATTTTTAAATGCGGAGCTTTAACCACTCCTTTTAAAAGCTATCAGGTTCCTTCGGTTATATCAAGTTCACTACGTTCACGGTTTCGCCAAAACCATTCGTAGCCCTCCATCATTTCATTTAGGTATTCAGTAGTATTCAAGTTATGCATTTTGGCCAAAGTCAAGGCATAGTGTTTGGTAGCTGCTGGGTTTTCATTTGTTGCATAAGATAGATGAGTTAGTTTGGGACAGTCGTATTATCATTTGACCAAAGTTAGGAGTATATACGGATGGGTTCAAATTAACAAGATAATGACGGGTAGAACTTGACATGTGACTTATGACATTTTGACCAAAGCCAAGGTCATAAGAGCATGGGGCAAAAAATATATATCGGGAATTTCTAAAGAAACTGAAATTTGCAAAGAGTTGCATACCATTTGGAGTTTGCTGAATGTTGGTAGGTTTCCTTCAACATTATCATACAATGATATTTGGATCCCGATCCTACTGTGAGTATATGCTACTTATCAGGATATTCGTCACTTAACGATCAATGCTATAAACCAAGTAGGTGTCATGAAAGGTGTCAGCGGGGTTACGCCCCCAGAGAAAAGAGGTTATTTAATTAAGGAACTTCGCGAAAGCGTTGGAAAACCTCCCTCGAAGTATCGACACTAGCCTGGCTGAACGGTTAAGCAAGTACTGTACGGTGAGAATAGTCCTGGCTAATTCTTCTTTTATGGTTTGAGGAAGCATTCGAGAAACAGTGGGAGCCATCAAGTTTAGATAAACTAAAAACCACTCTAAACTTGCAAGAGCATCATGCTAAAGAGTTTTCTTCTCTCTCTCCTATTTGCAGCGACCCTGAAAATGACTGGACTTAAGTTACTTTTAGAGAAAAATTTACTGACAGGGCCAAACTATAAAGATTGGCTGCGGAATGTCAAAATGGCTTTGACCTATGACAAATTGGGGTACGTCCTCACCGCTATGGCACCTGCTGTCCCTGGTCCCAAATCCAGTAATACGGATAAGGAAATCCGCAAAACCTGGGATTTCGATTGCGCGAAAGCTAAGTGCATCGTGCTTGCCTCGATGAACAATGAACATCAGAGGAGGCACGAGGATATGGAACTAGATGGCATATTTCTCCATACAAAGGAACTTTATGGAGAGCAATCTCGTATAGCAAGATACGAGACCTCTAAGAACTTGTTTCGAGCGAGGTTGGCTATCGGGTCATCGGTAGGAGAACATGTCCTAAAGATGATCGGCTATATAGAAGAGCTCACAGACCTTGGGACGACTTTGGATAATGAGCTCTATACAGACCTTATTCTCCAGTCCCTTCCTTCCACCTACGCCCAGTTTATCCTGAACTTCAACATTCAAAGAAAAGAAGTTGAACTTCCGGAACTCCTGAACATGTTAAAGAGTGCAGAGGGAACCTTGCAGAAGACAAGGGAAACACCCGCTATGTTTGTTGGCGGTGCATCTTCTTCCGGGTCCAAGGCTAGGGCCAAAGGAAGGAAGAAGAAGGCCGCCACCAAACCTAGAGGAGGTGTTAGTAAGGTGGGAGGGAAGGGAAAGAAAAAGTTTGCGGTACCGTAGTTGGCCAGGATGAGTGCTTCCATTGTCACAGGAAAGGGCACTGGAAGAAGGATTGCAAGGCGTGGAACGCCAAGAACCAGGAACCGAAGCAAGCTGTGGCTTCGACTTCAGGTGTGTTTGTAATTGAGAATTGTCTGTCGATCAACTCTACTTCCTGGGTATTGGATACCGGATCAGGATCTCATATTTGCAATTCATTGCAGGCACTGAGAAACCGTAGAGTGCTGAAGGAAGGTGATATGACCCTAAAGGTTGCTAACGGAGCTAGCGTAGGAGCTGCGTCCGTCGGGGATTATCACCTAGGATTGACGAGTGGACACATTTTGGTTTTACATAACTGTTTTTTTGTACCAAGCTTAACGTGTAATATCATATCAGTTTCCTTGTTATCAAATAAAGGTTATGATTTCACGTTTGTAAGAGATGTTGTTAACATCCACCTTAATCATGGTTTGATTGGGTCCGGTACACTAAATAACGGTATATATGTTTTAAACCAACTCCAAATTTTCAATGTCCAGAACACACTTAAAAGAAAGTCTCCAGATTTAAATAAAGCTTTCTTATGGCATTGTAGACTGGGTCATATCAATGAGAGAAGGTTGACTAAGTTGCATAGAGAAGGATATTTGGACTCGTTCGAATATCAAACTTATGACACTTGTCAATCTTGTCTCAAAGGAAAGATGACAAAGACTCCATTTACTGGACGAGGAGTAAGAGCGAGCGAGCTCTTAGGACTCATACACAGTGATGTATGTGGTCCAATTTCTACGCATGCAAGAGGTGGTTTTTCCTATTTCATTACTTTCACGGATGATTACTCAAGATACGGATTCATTTATCTGATGAAACATAAATCCGAGGCTTTTGAGAAATTCCAAGAGTATAAGAATGAAGTAGAAAACCAAACCGGCAAAAGTATCAAGACACTTAGATCTGGTCGAGGTGGTGAATACTTGAGTGCCGGGTTCCTATGTTACCTAAAAGAGAAAGGAATTCTCTCTCAGCTTACTCCTCCATACACTCCATAGCACAACGGTGTATCGGAGAGACGGAATCGAACCTTATTCGATATGGTACGATCCATGATGAGTAATGCTGAGTTACCGCGATCTTTTTGGGGTTATGCGCTAGAATCAGCAGCATATCTTCTGAACAGGGCTCCTACCAAGACTGTGCCTACCACTCCATATCAGATGTGGACTGGGAAGAAACCCCATCTTCAGCATATGAAGATTTGGGGATGTCCAGCTTTTGTTAAAAAGCAGCATGTGGACAAGCTCGAGGCACGATCAGTAAAATGTAAGTTTGTGGGATATCCAAAGAACTCCAAGGGATATTATTTCTATTACGCAGAGGAACAAAAGGTTATTGTTTCTCATAATGCCCATTTTCTGGAACATTAGTTTTTAGAAAGGGAAATAAGTGGGAGCGAAATAGAACTGGAAGACATTCCAGAACCACAAACTGCTACTGAAAGTTTGGTAGAACCGGTAGTTCAAGAAGAACAGGACATTCCCGCACCCCTCCATAGGAGTAGTAGGCCGTCTCATCCGCCTGAGAGATACTACGGTTTTCTCATAGATGGGGATAGAGAGGATTGCATCATAGATGATGATGAACCTACTGACTTCCAGCAGGCCATCCAGAGTGGCGACTCGGTACGATGGCTAGATGCAATGCGGACTGAAATGGAGTCCATGTACACCAACAAAGTATGGACTTTGGACTTTGCTCCAGATAGGGTAAAACCCATAGGATGCAAATGGATCTTCAAGAAAAAGATTGGTGTAGATGGACAGGTGGAAACCTATAAGGCTAGACTTGTTGCAAAGGGTTTTCGTCAAAGACCTGGTTTGGACTATGACGAAACTTTTTCTCCAGTGGCTATGCTTAAATCCATTCGGGTCCTTCTTGCTATTGCTGCCTTCCATGATTATGAAATCTGGCAGATGGACGTAAAGACGGCTTTTCTGAATGGAAATTTAGAAGAGTGCGTCTATATGGATCAGCCAGAGGGTTTCAATCAGAGTGGGAGCAGCGGGAAAGTATGCAAGCTGCTTAAGTCCATTTATGGATTAAAGCAGGCATCGCGAAGTTGGAACATCTGTTTTGATGAGACAGTCAAAGAATATGACTTTATCAAAAATCCAGATGAACCATGCATATATAGTAAAGTTGTAGCCAGAAGTGTCGTATTCCTCGTCTTGTACGTGGATGACATTCTATTGATAGGAAATGACATTCCTATGCTACAATCTGTTAAAGGATTCTTGTCACACAGGTTCTCCATGAAAGACCTGGGTGATGCCTCTTACATTCTGGGGATCCGGATCAATCGTGATAGATCCAAAAGGATGTTGGGACTTTCGCAGTCCAGGTATATCGACACTGTACTGAAAAGATTCAGTATGGAAGATTCTAAGCGCGGTAATCTACCGGCTTGTCACGGAATCACCCTCTCCAAAGAGATGTCTCCCAAGACTGATTTGGAAAGGGAACGCATGTCTATTATACCCTACGCTTCCACGGTAGGCTCTATAATGTATGCGATGTTGTGCACCAGACCAATGTAGCTTACGCACAGAGCGTGGTAAGCCGGTATCAGTCAGACCCAGGGGAGAAGCACTGGATAGCAGTAAAGAACATTCTCAAGTACCTGAGAAGGACTAAGGAGATGTTCTTGGTTTACGGCGGAAAAGACCTCAGGTTGGAGGCCTTTGCTGATTCCGGCTTCCAGAGTGATAAGGACGATTCCAAGTCTATGTCGGGTTATGTCTTTACCCTCAATGGAGGGGCGGTGTGCTGGAAGAGCTCCAAGCAGGACACCGTTGCTGACTCAATGATGGAAGCGGAGTATATAGCTGCTTGCGATGCCGCAAAAGAAGCAGTCTGGATGAAGAAGTTCCTAACAGAACTTCAGGTGGTTCCTACCATAGTTGATCCAATACCTTTGTATTGAGCTATAGCTTTAGCAAAGGAACCAAGGTCCCATCAGAAGTCCAGACACATCTTAAGGCGGTATCACCTGATCAGGGAGATCATTGATCGTCGGGAGATCGAGGTTCAGAGAGTTGCTTCTGAAGAGAACATTGCTGATCCATTCACGAAGGCCCTACCTCAGATTCAGTTCGAGAGGCTACTCGAGATCATCGGTCTTCGATATGCCAGTACATGGCCCTAGTGCAAGTGGGAGATTGTTAGTGTATATGCCCAAGGGGCCATTATTGTATCATACTAGTTTGTATATTACTTAATGGAAGCTTGGGATATTCACATGTATATAACAGTCTTGCTAAATATGGTAGTATGCTACTTGGTTTTTCTATTTTAATATGTGAGTATACGTATTGATAGAGCTCTTAGGATCTTGCTTGACTACCAGCGTTGCGATGGCAGTCACACTAGTAGGGGCCGGGTAGTCCACAAGCACATCCTTATTCAGGTCCCTAGTCGTTGGATTATCAAGACAGAGCATCGATACTCCGGAGTAGACTAGTGTGTACGCTTCTCATCCTAGTTGGGGAGATGGTCTGTCCCACAGCCGTCAGTACGTCGTACTGGAGATAGTATGCAGGTGCTCATTGGGTTACGGGTACACCGGACAGGACTCACAGGGAATTATTGGTTGGTTTTATACCAGTCGTCAGTGAACAGTTCCCAGGTGACATGAGTACAGCATAGTCCGCAGACTTGACACTGGTACTTCGCCTCGAGTGTGTCCCACTGTTCTTAGATTGCTACCCTACCACGGCTCAAAGGAGTCATGCAAACAGGTAGCAGTTGAGTGCAGTCCCGAGCACTTGGAGGCAGTGGCGGTTAGACAGGATTCGTCTCTCCTGGTATTGGGGGTTGATATCGCGCTGTGTTAGAGAGCCATTACGCAAAGTCCCTGGCTAGGGCAAGCGAGATTTGCTGGTAGGTTCCAGTAGTTTCGCAGGGTGTAATGGGCTTCGCTCCGACACGACTTATACCGCTATTAGGGGACTGACGCTTGCCGCCCCTAGGCCCGATATGCGATAGTCTTAGACGAACAGACTGGACTGTACGGAGATTGTCACATCAGACTCAGTAGGAGTTCGGATGGGTTTCCTCATCGGCCTTCTTATCGACATCTACCTGGGGACCGTTACGTACAGCTAGTGCCACTTGCGGTCTGTGGTTAAACCCACTGCCAGCGTAGTAGTCGAGTCTCTAGAGTCCCACGCAGAGAGTTTCCCTACTCCAGGCGATATAGAGGTCGTATGGTTTTACGACAAGGGTTCGGACACATACGTGTGTTTTCGCACGTACGATTTTCGGACAGTTTTTACTAGTCGGCTTTGGTTTAAACCAGTTACTAGTATCCGGTTATTGAATTTATACAGTCTAAAGTTTTTCCGTATTTTCACGGTTACGAGGGGCGTTCTCGTAATTGTGCGAGAAGCTTCTAGAAGATGGTGACTAAGGAGGTTTAGGTGGCATATACATTGAATGAGATTAGTGAGTCATATGGATGATTCATCCATGTCATTAATGCTTCATAATTGCTTAATGACTCATGGAGATGAATCACCACAAGATATTTATCAAGCATGGTTGTAAATCATTTTCTTTTCTTTTCTTGATAAATAAAAATGCTTGATATATATTATGATAACTCATTTTCTCTTCTCATTATTATGTTCGTCTTCTCTCTCCTCAAGCTCTCTCTCTTCAAACCCTAATCCTCCCCTCTCATGTGTTGAGTACAAGGATTAGTTAGACTACTTAATCCATAACCATACTCTATTTCATCTAGGTACTTTAATTAGCACTTAAAGATACCTAGTTGCCTCAAGTTTAGAGGCAAAGCTTGGAGTTTAGCTCTCATGGTGGATCGTCTACTACTTGGAGAAGACCGAGGAGGAGGTGGAGTTCGTAAAGACGAAGGACACGGTTCTTTAGGTATAATCCCTTTACATAGTAGTTGTTAACTTCTATGTTTGTTGTTAGTTATCGTTTAGCTTCGATTCATGCGGTTAGTCGATGTTTAGCATATAAACAAGATCGTTTTTCATATTTCCGCCTCCCCGCAAGTCGTGGGGTGTTGTACATCAACTTACATGAGATAGATCTAATTGGATGTGAGGAAACTCACTAGTTGTAGTGAGAAGGTATCAATGGATCCTGGGGAGAATCACTGGAAAGGTTCCAGGGTGATAAGGACGACTGAATGTCAGTCGGAGGCATTGTCTTTACCCTCAGTAAAGGGACGGTATGTTGGAAGAGTTCCAAGCTAGATACCGTGGCATACTAGACGATAAAGGCTGGATACATCGCTACTTAAGATGCTACCAAAGAGGCTGTCTGGGTGTATATTAGCTCATGAGATGAACTTCGTTCCTCCCATTGAATGACAATGGAGTTGTGGCTTATGCCTAGGAACGCCCGTCCTATCAGGGATCTAGACATATTCTTAGGCAGTATCACCTGATCGTAGAGATGGTTGATCTCCAGGGGATCAAGGTTAGGAGATTAGACTCAGAGGACAACACGGCGGATCCACTCACAAAGGCCTATTCCCAGAGAGAGACTATTATGGGATGGTTGAGTATGAGATACTACAACCACTGCTATCAGATGGCCCTAGTGCAAGTGGGAGATTGTTAGTTATATGTATGCCCTAGAGGCCATTACTATACATAGGATGTATATTGTAGTGGATGCTTGGACATATATAGGGATGACTTTCTTTCTCTATATGATAGTATGCTATCCGGTTACTCTTTACCTTAACGTGTGCACTGATTGTCTCTCTGTTACATGTTGGTAAAGCCCTTAGGATGTGTACTTGACTACCTGGACTATGATGCGGATCATACTAGTGGGGACATGTTAGTCCATAAGTACATCATTCAAAGTCCCTAGTCGTGGGTGTATCGAGACGGGGCATCGATATACCAGAGTAGACTAGCGTATACCTTCTCGACCCATACAGATGGGCAATGGATGATCCCATATCCATGGTGTTTGACATCAGAGATGATATACGGGTGCTCAGTGGAGACTGGGTATACTGGACGGACTCGCCGAGAACTCCCAGATGGTATTATACCTTACGTCAGATGGCAGTTCTCTGGTGACACTGGTACATGTTAGTCTGTAGACGCGAGATCGTCATAGAGTCTTATGTGATTCCCACTGTGCTTTGATTTCTACATACCACGTCCAAGAGGGCGTGCAAAAAGGTGGCTTTTGGGTACAGTCCCGAATCATATGGAGGCAATGAGCGATAGGAGGGGTTTCGTCTCTCCCGGTATAGGGAGTTGATGTTGCGCAGTGTTCGATTGGCTATAACAGGAAGTCTTTGGCGAAGGCTGCTTTAGGGATTTACTGGTAAGTGTTACCAGTAGTTTCTCGACCTGTTATGAGCCTCATATCGACACGACTTATCGAGTTGTTGGGGTCTGACGTTTACCACCCCTAGACGAGATATGCGACATATCAGACGAACAGACCGGACTGTACGGTAGTGTTACTCGTTGGATTCACTGGAGTGTGAGCGGGCTTGCTCGTTGATCTTCTGATCGCTCAATACCCGGGTGGCCGTTACGTTTAGCAGACCGCTTGCGGCTTGTGGGTGTTTGATATGATCATCACCTGCTGCCGGCGTATTGACGAGTCTTTAGAGTCCTACACAGGGGGTTCCTGGATCAAGCGAAACGAAATAGTAGCGCATATGAGATATGTGCGGGACCGAGAATAATACCAGTATGTGATACTGTATTCTATTCTCGCGATTTGTATCATCGGTCGGTTATATGTGATATAATCGGGTTACCGAATCGAGTGTTGATTCGATACATTGATACACTAGATATTTGTCGGTTATATGCGATATGACCGGATCGTTAAATCAATTGTTGATTTAATGATTTAATGTATAATTATATATTTGATATATTATTTTATATTAACTAATATTGGTTCACTTAAGATTGTTTTTCTCACTTGAAAGTGTACATTCTTTATATGTGATATATGCAAGTGTACATGTTTGTATCATGCTTGATGATACAAACAAGTTGTGTGTATGAGACTTGAACCATATCAAGGTTAGATTAGGGTTTACTATTTTTATTAGCATATAACAAAAGAGTGTGACTTTGGTCAAAGTTATCAAGCTTCATGAAGCTTGATGAACATTGAAAAAGTCAACTCTTTTGTGATTTGCTTAAGATATTAGCTAACCCAACCCTTAACCTTATGCTATGGTTAAATCTCTACATGAGTTAAGCATGAGGGCTTAACTCAACCATGGTGCCATGATTAAAAGGATAAGTGTTCATATTATTCTTTGAAATTGATATGTTTTCTTTCTTCTTCTTCATCTCCATCAAGCTTGAAAAAGCTTGCTAGCTCCAATGGCATCTTGAGAAAAAGTGTGAGAAATCCAATTCTAAAGTGAACCCACATCCTATTTCTTCATCCTCTACCACTTGCCATGTAGTATAGGGTGTTCTCTTCACAAAGTTTTCGACCGAGTGAAGGAATAGCTTGAGTTTGAGTCTCCCCGACGTAGATTATCTTCGGCCTCGAAGTCAATGACCTAGCCCGATCATTTCTCCGACGAAACCATTTCTAGAGTCCGGGATCCGATGATCGCAGCGGAGGGACGTCAACACGGAGCTAAAGAAGTGGTGGACCGGATCTACAAAGGTTGTAATCCCTTTCACTTAGTAGAAAAGTCGTTTGCTTGCTTTCTTTTCGCCTAATCTCTAGTCAACGATCTATATTAGGGTTTCTCGGCACCGGAAAATTTTTGTTTGGCATGGTTGATGCCTTGTGGAACCTCCTTAGTTTTCCTAGGAACCCTACAGTCAATACGCCGGCAGTGGGTGATGATCATATCAAGCATCCCCAAGCCGCAAGTGGTCAGCTAAACGTAACGGCCACCCGGGTATTTGTTAGTGTATATGCCCTAGAGGCCATTACTGTATCATACTAGTTTGTATATTACTTAATGGATGCTTGGGATATTCACCTTGTATATACAATCTTGCTCAAAATAGTAGTATGCTACTTGGTTTGTCTCTACTTCAATGTGTACTTGTGTTTATTTTACTATATCACTTATACGCATTAGTGGAGCCCTTAGGATCTTTGCTTGATTACCAGCGTTGTGATGGCAGTCACACTAGTGGGGGCTGGGTAATCTATAAGCACATCCTTATACAGGTCCCTAGTCACAGGACTATCGAGACAGGGCATCGATACTCCGGAGTAGACTAGCGTATGCGCTTCTCATCCCAGTGTGGGAGATGGTCTGTCCCACAGCCATCAGTACGTCGTACTGGAGATAGTATACGGGTGCTCGTTGGGTTACGAGTACACTGGACAGGACTCGTCGGGAACTGATAGGTTGGTATTATACCTATCGTCAGTCATCAGTTCCCAGGTGACATGAGTACAGCTTAGTCCGCTGACTTGACACTGGCACTTCGCCTCAAGTGTGTTCCCACTGCACTTTGATCACTACCCTACCACGGCTCAAAGGAGTCGTGCAAACAGGTGGTGGTTGGGTGCAGTCCCGAAGCACTTGGAGGCAGTGACGGTTAGACAGGATTCGTCTCTCCCGGTATTGGGGGTTGACATCGCGCTGTGTCTAGGAGAGCCATTACACGAGTAGTCCCTGGCCAGGGCAAACGAGATATACTGGTAGGTTTCCAGTGTTATCTCAGGGTGTTTTGGGCTTCGCTCCGGCACGACTTGTACCGCTATTGGGGGACTGACGTTTACCGCCCCCTAGGCCCGCCATGCGATGTATCAGACGAACAGACCGGACTGTACGGAGACTGTCACATTCAGACTCAGTAGGAGTACCGATGGGGTTTCACCTCGTCAGCCTTCTTGTCGACATCTACCTGGGGACCGTTACGCACAGCTAGTGCCGCTTGCGGTCTGTGGTTAAACCCACTGCCAGCGTAGTGTCGAGTCTTTAGAGTCCCACACAGAGGGTATTCGCCTCTGGGCAAAACAGAGTAGAGGTCGCATGGTTTTGCGACAGGGTTCGTTCTCATCCGCGCACTTGTGCACGTTTGGAGTCCGGACGGGTATTACCAGTGGGCTCTGGTTTGAGCCGGATACTGGTATAGTATTTGGGGTTGCTTTTATCTCTTTGTATTCGTGTTCGTCGGAACAAGAATACAGGTGTGTATGCACAGTTCTTTTTGAGGAGGAGGAAGATGATTTTTCATTAGGGTTTCGGAACGGGTGCGTACGCACAGTTGACAGTTGTATTTTTCCAAACCCTAATGGATCTGTGTTATATCATTTAATAATATATAATAAAATGAAATTGTGTCATGGTTAGTTTTTTGTTGACTTGTTGACCATGGTTGACTAGTTGACCATGGTTGAACATTTGACTACCATCATTACAAATGCAAGATGCTTTTTCATTCTTGCTTTTTCATTTAATGTTTGTAATGATATTAGTCATTCCTAAACTTTCCATCAAACCTTTTTCATTTTGATTATTGTTATTATTTGATTATTCTTTTTCTTTTGTTATGGTTGCAAAAAGGAAAAGAGAAGCTTTTTTTTCTATCATTCTCACTCTCTCTCTTCACTTCATCTTCTTCTTCCTCTAGTCAAGAGAAACCTTCTCATGAGTTGAGAATCCTTCTCTTGAAAAACAAAAGCAAACCCTAGACACTCTCTACTCACTCTAGGATCAAGGGTCTAGCAAGCCGGCGATTCTAGTTCACTCCAAGTACGAGAAAGAGCCCAAAGGTCGAGCCTTCGAGGTGGATCCATCTTCGACGGAAGAAGGCGACAAAGGAGAACCATCAACCTCTACAAAGTTTGAAGACGAAGGAGTTCAAGTCTAGGTATAACCATCTCCATCCGAGTAGCTAACTCTCTTTAGCTAAGTTTGCTAGTTTTAGTTTAGGTAACGATCCCGACCATAGTTTAGTCCATGTTGCCTCTTGCGTTAAAATTTTGATTTTATACCGTTTCCGTCTCCCCGTAAGAACCGGGGGTCGCAACGTGGACTTACAGTGGTATCAGAGCCTAACTAAACTTAAACTAGCTAGGTAGTAAAGTGTAACGAAGTTCGGAACCGAAAAAAAAATCACAAAACCGGAAAACTACAAAAACTGAGTTTCTGTTGAAATTTTTTCTGGTCAAAATGAAAAACTTTATACTCCTAAATTCGTCTCAGGGTTTTGTTAGAACACCCATGAAAAACGATTCACCAATTCGTCTAAACCGCCGCGCTTCCGCCGCGTGACCCTTCTTGGCCGCCGCGGAAGCGCCGCGGTTTGTTGTCTTTAGTGCGTCGTTTTTCGTGCAGTGTGTGTCTGTGTTGGTTTTGGGATTTTTGAGATATATTATATGTGCCCAGATTTTACAGAAAAGAAATTTCCTTTTGGGGTCCTATAATTCCGTATTTTTTCCGAACTTCATTGCACTTTGACTATGATGGTTATATCTGTGATGTTTGCATGTATTGAACGTCGGCTAATCGCTATAAGTCGATTAGTCGGGGTTATACATGATCTGTAATGTGCTGGAATGTGTATATAAATATGTTGGATTGTCGCGGGTGAATAGCCAGGGGTTGTGAGACGAGAGTTTACTTTTCTTGCAATTCATGTAAATTTGTAAATTGATGTAATAATTATTTGTTTGGCCGCACAACCAGGTCGGGGTTGTAGCCGTCATTGTATAATTTCTTTTTACTGTTTTTGCTCCTAGGATAGACCCGTGGAGGGGTGCACAAACTACCGGGTATGCCGAAGTGTCGAGTGGCCTACTCATGGAGATGAGGGAGGTTGCTACGCTTCGGGTACTTGGCGGGTAGTTTGCCGTACCCGTAGGGGTCTTGGGTGGGGTATTGGCTATTCACCGCGACCGTGTTATCTGTTTTTGTTACAGGCTCGTACAAATTGCAGATTACTAGTATATCCAATGTATTTATCTGTGATCTGAAATGTTTATCATTGCAGTATATCTATATAAGATATTATTTAGGCGTTGCTTATGTTTTACAGACGCGCTAGCCCAGCCCCCGCTCTGTCGTTAGTTAAGTAACCTAACGGGTAATGACGGGGCCCAGTGGCGAATGCGAATGGCATAAGCGTACGTCATATTTTGGTTGTTTTCTGCAATGGTAGGATTAAATGATGGGACGCATTAAAAGTACTAATGCAAGAATATCACGCATTAAAAGAACTAATGCAAGATAATAAACCAAGTTAAAGTCGTTGGAACACTTTCGAAAAACCACTCGGTTCTTTTCAAAAATAACTTTTAAATGCGGAGCTTGAGCCACTCCTTCTAAAAGCTATCTCGTTCCATCGATTAAATCAAGTTCACTACGTTCACGGTTTCGCCAAAACCATTCGTAGCCCTCCGTCGCTTCGCATGAATAGGCAATAGTATTCAAGCTATGTATTTTGGCCAAAGTCAAGGCATAGTGATTGGTAGCTATTGGGTGTTCATGTGTAGCATAGATAGATGCGTTGGTTTGGGACAGTCGTGCTGCCATTTTGGCCAAAGTCAAGGGTAGGTACGGATGGATCCAAATTAACCTGGATAGTGACGGGCAGAACTTGACATGTGACTTATGATATTTTGGCCAAAGTCAAGGTCATAAGAGCATGGGGCAAAAATCCACATCGGGAGTTTCATAAGTACTGAAACTTGCTAGATTTGCATACCATTTGGAGTGTGGTGATTCTGGTAGGATTCCTTCAGTTTCGTCACGCGATGATATTTGGATCCCGATCCTACTGTGAGTATATGCTACTCCTCGGGAAATTTCTCACTAAACGATCAATGCTATAAACCTAGTAGGTGCCTAGAAAGGTGTTAGCGGGGTTACGCCCCCAGGGAAATGAGGTTATTTAATTAAGGAACTTCGCGAAAGCGTTGGAAAACCTCCCTCGAAGTACCGACACTGGCCTGGCTGAACGGTTAAGCAAGTATTGTACGGTGGGATTGATCCCGACTAACTCTTCCTTTATGGTTTGAGGAGGGATTCGAGAAACAGTGGGAGCCATCCTGTTTAGACAAACTAAAAACCACTCTAAACTTGCAAGAGCATCATGCTGAGTGTTTCTTCTTCTCTCTCCTAATTGCAGCGACCAATCAACATGACTGGACTTAAGTTACTCCTAGATAAAAATAAGCTGACAGGGCCAAACTACAAAGATTGGCTCAGGAATGTCAAGATAGCAATCACTTATGACAAGCTGGGGTATCTTCTTACCACCAAAGCTCCCCCTGTCCCTGGTCCAACTTCTAGTGTCGCGGATAAGGAAATCCGCAAGACTTGGGAGATTGATAGCGCGAAGGCCAAATGCCTCCTGCTTGCCTCGATGGACAACGAACATCAGAGGAGGCATGAGAATATGGACATGGAGTCCATATTGCTCCATACAAAAGAACTGTATGGAGAGCAATCACGTATCGCAAGATACGAAGCGTCGAAAAAGTTATTCTCGACAAGAATGGCCGTCGGATCATCAGTAGCCGAGCATGTGCTAAAGATGATCGGCTACATTGAGCAGCTCGCTGACCTAGGGATCACATTGGAGGGTGAGCTATATACGGATATAGTTCTCCAGTCCCTTCCTTCCACTTACGCCCAGTTTATAATGAACTTCAACCTACAAGAAAAGGAGGTTGAACTTTCAGAGCTCCTCAACCTGCTGAGGAGCGCAGAGGGCACCCTACAGAAAGGTAGGGAAACATCCACTTTGTTTGTAGGAGGATCATCTTCTTCTAGGTCCAAGGCGAAAGCCAAGGGAAAGAAGAAGAAGGCCCCCGCCAAACCAAGGGGCGGTGTTGGTAAAGTGGATACGAAGGGAAAAGGTAAAGCAACAAAGATAATGGGGAAGCTTGTGGATAAGGAAGAATGCTTCTTTTGTCATAAGAAAGGACACTGGAAGAATGATTGCAGGGCCTGGAAGGCCAGAACACAGGAATTGAAGCAGGTTGCAGCTTCAGCTTCAGGTGTGTATGTTATTGAAAACTGTCTTTCAATAAACTCTACTTCCTGGGTATTGGATACCGGATCAGGATCTCATATCTGTAATTCTTTGCAGGCGTTGAGAAACCGTAGGGATTTGAAGGCAGGTGACATGACCCTCAGAGTTGCGAACGGAGCTAGCATGGATGCTAAAGCCGTGGGGGACTATCACCTGGGAATGTCAGATGGACATGTTTTGGTTTTGCGTAATTGCTTTTTTGTACCCAACGCAACTTGTAATATCATTTCTGTATCTTTAGTTTCTAAAGAAGGTTATGAATTTGCGTTTGTAAGTAATGTTGTAAACATTCACCTTAATCAAGTATTGATTGGGTCAGGTACTCTGAGTAATGGTATATACGTGTTAAACCAACCACAGATTTTTAATGTCCAGAATACACACAAAAGAAAGTCTCCAGAAATAAATCAGACTTTCTTATGGCATTGTAGATTGGGTCACATCAATGAGAGAAGGTTGACGAAGTTACATACAGAAGGGTATTTGAATGCGTTCGAATATCAGTCGTATGCCACTTGTCAATCCTGTCTCAAGGGAAAGATGACAAAGACTCCGTTTACTGGACATGGAGTAAGAGCGAGCGAGCTCTTGGGACTCGTACACAGTGACGTGTGCGGTCCAATGTCTACACATGCCCGAAGCGGACATTCTTACTTCATTACTTTTACGGATGACTTCTCAAGGTACGGTTATGTCTTCTTAATGAAACATAAGTCCGAGGCCTTTGGAAAATTCCAGGAGTATAAGAATGAAGTAGAGAAACAGACCGGCAAAAGTATTAAGATTCTAAGATCGGATCGAGGTGGAGAATACTTAAGTGCCGAGTTCCTGGACTATTTAAAAGAGAACGGAATTCTCTCTCAGCTTACTCCTCCTTACACCCCGCAACACAACGGTGTATCGGAGAGACGGAACCGCACCCTATTGGATATGGTGCGGTCCATGATGAGTAACGCTGAGTTGCCGCGATCATTCTGGGGATATGCGCTAGAATCAGCCGCATACCTTTTGAACCGAGTTCCCACTAAGACTGTGCCTACTACGCCATTTGAGATGTGGTGTGGGAAGAGACCCCATCTTAATCACATTAAGATATGGGGAAGTCCAGCTTTTGTCAAAAAGCAGCATGCGGACAAGCTCGAGGCACGCTCAGTACTGTGCAAGTTTGTGGGATATCCAAAGAATTCCAAGGGATATTTCTTCTACTGTGAAGAGGAACAAAAAGTTCTTGTCTCTCGTCATGCCCACTTTCTAGAACACCAGTTCATAGAAAAGGAAATAAGTGGGAGCGCAGTAGAACTGGAAGAAATTCCAGAACCACGGACTATTACTGAAAGTTTAGTGGAACCAGAGGGTTCGGAAGAACAGGACATTCCTACGCCGCTCCGCAGGAGTAGTAGGCAGTCTCATCCGCCCGAGAGATACTACGGTTTTCTCGTAGACGGGGATAGAGAGGATTGCATCATAGATTATGATGAGCCTACTAGCTTCCAGCAGGCCGTTCAGAGCGTTGACTCAGTGAAATGGCTGGATGCAATGCGGACCGAAATGGAGTCCATGTACACCAACAAGGTATGGACGTTGGACATTGCTCCAGACGGGGTAAAACCCGTAGGATGCAAGTGGATCTTCAAAAGGAAGATTGGTGTAGATGGACAGGTTGAGACCTATAAAGCTAGGCTAGTAGCAAAGGGTTTTCGTCAAAGACCTGGCTTGGACTACGACGAAACCTTTTCTCCAGTAGCCATGCTGAAATCCATTCGGATCCTTCTTGCCATTGCTGCCTTCCACGATTATGAGATCTGGCAAATGGACGTAAAGACAGCTTTTCTAAATGGAAATTTAGAGGAGTGTGTCTATATGGACCAGCCAGAGGGTTTCATTCAGAGTGGGAGCAGCGGAAAGGTGTGCAAGTTGCTTAAGTCCATCTATGGACTAAAGCAGGCATCGCGGAGTTGGAACATCTGTTTTGATGAGACGGTCAAGGAATTTGGCTTTATCAAAAATCCAGATGAACCATGCATCTATAGTAGATTTGTAGCGAGAACTGTAGTATTCCTCGTTTTATACGTGGATGACATTCTCTTAATAGGAAATGACATTCCTATGCTACAATCTGTCAAGGGGTTCTTGTCACAAAGGTTCTCCATGAAAGACCTGGGTGATGCCTCATACATCCTGGGGATCCGGATCCATCGTGATAGATCCAAGAGGATATTGGGACTTTCTCAGTCCAGGTACATCGACACCATAGTGAAAAGATTCGCTATGGAAGATTCCAAGCGCGGTAACCTACCGGCTTGTCACGGGATCACCCTCTCTAAAGAGATGTCTCCCAAGACTGATTTGGAGAGGGATCGCATGTCTGTTATACCCTACGCTTCTGCGGTAGGCTCTATAATGTATGCGATGTTGTGTACCAGACCGGATGTAGCTTATGCACTGAGCGTGGTAAGCCGGTATCAGTCTAACCCTGGGGAGAAACACTGGATAGCAGTAAAGAACATTCTCAAGTACCTGAGAAGGACTAAGGAGATTTTCTTGGTGTACGGCGGAAAAGACCTCCAGATCGAGGCCTTTGCTGACTCCAGCTTCCAGAGTGACAAGGATGATTCCAAGTCCATGTCGGGTTTTGTCTTTACCCTCAATGGAGGGGCGGTGTGTTGGAAGAGTTCCAAACAGGAAACCGTTGCAGACTCGACGATGGAAGCGGAATACATCGCTGCATCTGATGCCGCAAAAGAAGCTGTCTGGATGAGGAAGTTCTTGAAAGAACTTCAGGTGGTTCCGTCCATTGTTGACCCAATACCTCTGTATTGCGACAACAACGGGGCTATAGCTTTAGCGAAGGAACCCAGGTCCCATCAGAGATCCAGGCACATCTTGAGGCGGTATCACCTGATCAGGGAGATCGTGGATCGCAAGGAGATCGAGGTTCGGAGAGTCGCTTCAGAAGACAACACTGCAGATCCATTCACCAAGGCCTTGCCCCAGACTCAGTTCGAGCGGCTGATCGAGATGATAGGTCTTCGATACGCCAGTACATGGCCTTAGTGCAAGTGGGAGATTGTTAGTGTATATGCCCTAGAGGCCATTACTGTATCATACTAGTTTGTATATTACTTAATGGATGCTTGGGATATTCACCTTGTATATACAATCTTGCTCAAAATAGTAGTATGCTACTTGGTTTGTCTCTACTTCAATGTGTACTTGTGTTTATTTTACTATATCACTTATACGCATTAGTGGAGCCCTTAGGATCTTTGCTTGATTACCAGCGTTGTGATGGCAGTCACACTAGTGGGGGCTGGGTAATCTATAAGCACATCCTTATACAGGTCCCTAGTCGCAGGACTATCGAGACAGGGCATCGATACTCCGGAGTAGACTAGCGTATGCGCTTCTCATCCCAGTGTGGGAGATGGTCTGTCCCACAGCCATCAGTACGTCGTACTGGAGATAGTATACGGGTGCTCGTTGGGTTACGAGTACACTGGACAGGACTCGTCGGGAACTGATAGGTTGGTATTATACCTATCGTCAGTCATCAGTTCCCAGGTGACATGAGTACAGCTTAGTCCGCTGACTTGACACTGGCACTTCGCCTCAAGTGTGTTCCCACTGCACTTTGATCACTACCCTACCACGGCTCAAAGGAGTCGTGCAAACAGGTGGTGGTTGGGTGCAGTCCCGAAGCACTTGGAGGCAGTGACGGTTAGACAGGATTCGTCTCTCCCGGTATTGGGGGTTGACATCGCGCTGTGTCTAGGAGAGCCATTACACGAGTTGTCCCTGGCCAGGGCAAACGAGATATACTGGTAGGTTTCCAGTGTTATCTCAGGGTGTTTTGGGCTTCGCTCCGGCACGACTTGTACCGCTATTGGGGGACTGACGTTTACCGCCCCCTAGGCCCGCCATGCGATGTATCAGACGAACAGACCGGACTGTACGGAGACTGTCACATTCAGACTCAGTAGGAGTACCGATGGGGTTTCACCTCGTCAGCCTTCTTGTCGACATCTACCTGGGGACCGTTACGCACAGCTAGTGCCGCT